>CM055272.1:93114862-93781170 GCA_029237695.1 Conchocele bisecta | reverse complement strand
TCGTAATCAGCCATATTAATTTCTTAAAATTAATTATGTATTAAAGACAAAACCATAAGGGTTTAATATAGTTTCACTAAATTATGTCTTCGAGTCAATACGGTCGCAAACTCAATCCATACCGCAGACTGCGTGAGCCCCTCGGGGCAAAAGGCGTGAGACAGAGTGTCGTTATTACGAACAACCCATCGACGATCGACAGAACCAGCAGCTCTTGGTCCCGCTTCCCCAACCTCGGAGTACTAACGACGTCATTGTGCCGGGTACTGTTCGCCTCGCTTTCACTATTTCGCTGACGTCGACGGACGCGGACCGAACCGTCGTTCAGAACCTTGGTCGCGCCATCGTCAAGAAGACCATGATAAAGATTTCTGGTAATGAGGTGATGTCGATCGACGACAGCGACGTCTACCATTGTTATCAGGACCTATGGAAGACGGCGCAAGAGCGCGAAAACGCTGTCTATCAGGGTATTGACACCAGCAAAAATAAGAACGTAACCAAACTTAGAATTGGGGCTGGTAACAAGGTAGATAACAATGCGGTCGCGGGCGCTTACGGCAACCGCTTCTACATCCCGCTCGACTTTGAGTTGCTGGAGAGTCACATGCCCTACTATCAGAGTGCTTTGGCTGACCGCCTCGAATACGAACTAATAATTCAACGACTACGCCGAGTTCTCATAACCAGCGACATGTTATCGAAGTATACGGATCGTCAATGTTTCGCTGGAGTACGACATGGTCACGATGCCCGAACTCGCACGATTGATCAGAACCCAGTACGCCGGGCGCGTTGCCATACTTTACGACCGAGTTCTTCGCCATCGCAAGATGACGAAAGACAAAGGCGACACATTGTGGAATATTAACGTCAACGTACCCGCCCGCTCTATGAAAGGTATACTGAGTTGTTCGAGGATGCTCGGTCGCGTTCGTGCTAGAAAAACCGACAAATACTATAACCCCAAAATCACGAAGGTAGAGGTGACGATCGAGGGAGTTCCCAATCAACTCTACAGCGCGGGTCTTCGCGCGCACCAGCAGTGTGACGAAGTAAGAAAGCAGTTTGCTGCCGGCTCTAAGCGCTCTTCGGAGGTTGCAGCGGTTGCCAAAGACCTGCATCTCTCGTCCGTCTCCCTCGCGGAGTTCCTGAATACCAAATACGCGTTATGGCTAGACATGCGAGCCAGCAACGACGACCAAATACACGGCAGCGGACGCCAAGTTGAGAACGCTAGCGAGGGTGTGACGATCCAGATAACCAAAGAGGCGGACGGAGCCGGGCCATTGAACGTTGTACTTATATATAATTACAGACGCACAACTCAACATCGAAGATGGCCGATACGTCTCAGCACTCTACTAAATCTAACGATTTTTATTAATTAATAATTTTGAAAAAATTAAGAAAATTAGCAATCATTCTAACGATTTATTAATTAATAAATTTAGATAATTCTAAAGAATTAATTAAGAAAATTAGCAATCAATACCAATTCACGATTGGAGATGCCCACTGGAGTGCCCCTGCCATAATATGTGGGCAGACAGGATGTGGAAAAAACAGTTTTCATCCTCGACTTGCTCGAGGAGTCCTACCGCGATGCCTTTCGTCACATTGTGATCCTGTGTCCCACTGTGCGGCACAACGATACTTATCAGCGGCGAACGTGGATATGGACCGACCCTGAGGTATACGTTATTGACCCCGGTGATAGGCTTCACGATTGGTTGCGTGGTTTATACCAAAGATTCCAGGGTGAGCCCACCCTATACGTGATTGACGATTGCTCGGCCAAGGCGGCGATGAACAAAAAGAAGGACATGCTCTCCGAGCTCGCATTTTCTGGCCGCCATGCTAGGCAAAGCGTATGGATATCCACTCAAAAGTACAACGCCGTCCTCAAGGATCTGCGCGAGCAAACGAAATGGGTCGCCCTCTTTCACTGCAAGGACCGAGACTCATTCGATGACTGTCTTCGAGAGAATGACGTTATCCCAACGCGCGAGGAGCGCCTGGAGGTTCGACAGATGCTTTCGGAAACTAAGCACGCCAAGCTTTTGCTAAAGACTGATCAACCAACTGCTTACGAAGTTATCAATTAATTTTATTATTAATTAGCAATTACTGAACAAATGCTGAACAATGCTGAACAATGCTTAGCAATTGCTGAACAATGCTGAACAATGCTGAACAAATGCTTAACAAATCTTGAACAAATGCTGAACAATGGTTAACAATGTTAACAATTTGGTGCTGCGCTGCGAGCTTTGTTGCGAGCATAATGGTGATCATAAGTATCGGGTGGTGCGCTTGCCAATATGTTAAAGTGATGAGACTTGTTAGAATAGTTAAATTAATTTTAAGAAAAATGAACTGCGACGAACTTCTCGATCAGCTAATAGAAGAAACCTCAACTCCGACTGCCAACATAGATAATGATCCGACAGAGCAATCGGAATCAACTCCAACGGCGGTTGGTATTGGGTGGAGTGCAACGACTCCGAATGAAAATGAAAATGCGGCGCGACGAGAGCGGCTAGCTGCGCTGGTTGCTGGGGGACAATCGGAGCATTATCTCGGTAGGCGTCTCTCAGTTTTTCAGGTGGATAAGATGTCAGATGCGGAGATCGATAAAATGTATGCGCGATACGAATCCAAATTGGGAGCGGAGATGACAAAAACTCTCGGATCGGCGGCTATTCATTTGTACGCAACCGCCGTTAGTATACTTCTCCCTATACCAAACACCGCGGGATTGATTGACGATCTAGAGACTGACCCTTTTATAGGTCACACTCTTAGAACAGCCTGCTGCTCAATTTATCACAAGTTTGGAATGTACTTAGCTCCGCTGACAACCGCGTTGACCACGGGTAAACACTGTCAATTTGGACATTATATGCCCACGAACTATAACCCTGAAAATGATGACACAAGACACACCCGCGAGAGTGACGGAGTTGAACCCGCTTGCTCCAACCCAATCGAACCCAACTCCGCCACTGGATGACATACCTCATATAAAAAATCCCAAAAGACAGGCAGCTGGGCGGGCGGCAGCTGCCACCCGAAAAGTTAAACAAGATAAAATACTCGCCGAGCTTCGAGAGGCTAAACTCCAATCGAGATTGGGGTTGCAATCGGGGACGGAGACAGCAAAACATCTGAAGACAGAGTTGAGTACAACCCCAATTCACGAATTGGAAGCACACTCAACACCCAATACCAACTGCCGTTGGAGTTGGGCGAATCCGATTGAACCCAAATTCGTGAATTGGAGTTCGGTTGTTGGTGGTGGTCTGGCAGTTGTTGGTGCCTTGTGCGTGTGGAAATACCCCCTATTATCGAAAAAACAACCAGCCAGTGTTCAGAAGAAAGTTACGAAACACCAATCGCGATTGGATGCGCCCCATTTAAACATTGATCTTGATCGCGACCCCTTTTATATGCAATAATGGCTGAACAAGACGGTAAAATGTTAGTGAATGCGCTTTATCACGCCGTGGTGATATCGGGTTTCAGTATCGGGTATGCTCGACTATCAAAGATGGCCCTAGGAGGATCCGCTCCCAAATTGGACTTTACTGTGAGAGACGTAGGGCTCGCGACCTTAGATGTAGCGGCCGCAGTTTGGACCCGAGATTATCTAGTTAAAGCTGGAATTCTACCAGTTAATATATGGAAATAAATGGCTTCAATCGCAATGATGATAGGTGGTGCGCTCTTAAACGCATTTGCGTTCACCGGCAGCAACTTTCTATTCTCTAAACTACAAAACTCGAACGCGGATGAGGAGAGTACGCGTCACGATTTAGCTGTAGAACAATTCAATAGCGCAAAGGAAGCGTGGTCGGAAAAACAAACCGCCCATCTTGACTGGGTCAATGAAGAGCTTCGCCGCGAAAATCACGCGCACAAACTTTCAGAACGTTGAAGAAGCCAACCGCGAGTACGCGCTGGCATATCCGCAGAAAAGTCTCGCGCCGCTGGATCGCGAGCCCCAACTTTCAGATTTCTATGTACCGTCAGAGCCCCAAAAAGACCGCGAGATCGCGTTCATCGTCGTGGGAATGGGTGTGGTGGGGCTCGTCGGCTACTATATTCAATCGAGATTTTAAATTAATTATTTTAAATAACTTTTTTTTATAAATATATATATATATAGAACGATGTCAGTTGACGAACTTTATTTTGCTATGATTGATGTAGGCTACACTGCCCTTAAACACCGCATAGCTGGTGCAAAGGGTATGATTCGTCTGGCCCGAGATTCTCTCGAGACGTGGCGGGAGGACGAAAAAGCGGCCACCCTTTTCGCAAAGCGGATGTTAGATTCCTCCACCAATCCTGGGGGAATAGATTTTCCCAATTTCCTTCAGAACTTAACCCCCAATCGCGATTGTACTTCCAACAAAGGTTTATTATTATCGACGCAGTTACCGGACGATCTGGCGAGGGCATGTTGGAGATTGTCAGATATATTAGAATACATCGCATACGATGAACACGCGCAAACTTAATACCAAACTATCGGTTCGCCTAACGCGCAGGCTAGCGAACGTGTACTATAGCCCCCGCGGCTACTGGAAGGGACTCGCTGCCATCAAGAACCTCGCGGCGGCGACCAAGGTTTCAGAAAACGCTGTCAAGGAATGGCTCAAGAAGCAGGCCATCTGGCAGATCTATTTACCCGCGCCTCACAATATTCCGCGCCCGAAATTCGACGTGCCCGTACCGAACCAAGTTCACCAAGCGGATCTCCTGTTTATCCCTCACGATCGCGTCGGTCGTAAGACGTACAAGTACGCGCTGACAGTCGTTGACGTAGCGAGTCGTTATAAGGGGGCTGAGCCGTTGGCCACTAAAGAGTCTAAGGAGGTGGCCGAGGCTCTCTCCCGAATATATAAGAGGAGTCCTCTCAAATGGCCGAATCTTCTCCAAGTCGATCCCGGCCGCGAGTTCATGGGCGCGGTCTCTCATCTATTGTCTAAGCACGAAGTTTCTATCAGACGCGGCCGCGTCAACTTCCACCGGGACCAGGGGATCGTGGAACGCTTCAATCGAACCCTGGCTGAGAGACTGTTCGGACACCAATACGCTAAAGAACTTGTAGACCCTCATTCGCGATCGACCGAGTGGGTGGCCAGACTGCCCGCCGTGGTCTCCGCACTGACGGAGAGGTGACCAGATTGATAGGTAAGAAGCCCGTAGATGCCATCAAGTTTAAAAGGGTGACGAGCGAGCCCTCTGCCGTCTCGCGCGGGCGACCCGTTGGTTTAGAGGAGCAACGGCTTCCATCGGATATTGACGTCCGGTACCTCTATCAACCGGAGAGCTCGAAGGTGGCAGCCGCCGCGCGACTGATCCCGTGTGGTCTCTCAATGTATATCATCTAGATCGATCTATTACCAAGCCGATGAGCCCGTGCTCTACTATTTGGATGATGGGCCATCTCGAGGGTTTGTTCGCGAAGAACTTCTCGCGGTGCCTTCTGACACCCAGCTACCCCCGGATCGTCAGAGTCTTTAGATTGCTAATTTTCTTAATTTTTTTCAAAAATTATTAAATAAATCATTAGAGAGGTTCTGTATGTATTCCGTCTGGTAACACACGTCTTTTATCGTAGTATGCCGAGAGTCCTAATTTTTGTTGACAGTACGTTTTCATAACACCGTCTTTCATTTTAAATCCCCTATTTTGTGCTACATCTATAATGTGTTTTCCATCTTCTGTAGTTTCACTTAGTACTCGTTTATATCTATCCCAATTTAAATTGTTAGTTCTCTTGGACATTCCTTTCGCAGAGTTTTTATTAATAGAATTAAATTTTTCTACAAAATAACACTTACTAGATAACGCTATCGCCCTATCTCCGCTAAATTCCATTTTGAAAAGTCCGGGCTCTCTTTCGCTATATTTATCCCAAGCCAAACCATTTCTTTTTTTCTTTTTCAAAACCCGTCTAGTAAGTTAGGTCTAATCAATTCCTCTATCGTTTTTTCCACTAACTCCTATATACATACTATCCGTATCCATCTGTATTAATTCAAAGTCTTCTCTTTTTACGTATTTGTCAAGAAATTCGTAGTAAAATTCCAACATTCTCAATTTAGCTAGTTGATAAACCGCTATTCCACAATGGAATGGTCTCAATTTACCGCACACCGCTGGGTTTTCTTGAAGATATTTCGTACGCATCACCTATCTCTTCCAAATCGTCAAAGAATGCAGATCTTAATGCTTTGTCAACACAGGTTTCGTTTTGTGTATATGTCGTATTTAAATGTCTCTCAGTTGCCTCTATCATTTTTCCACAACACGAGTTTCCTAATAATTTCATTATGTCGGCTACTGGTTTCTTATTTGGTTCTACATCGCCCGTTCGTCTTGCGGCTGTAACTTCTTTTGCGAACCATTCGAATGGTTTTCCGCTAATATAATCTATAACACGATGAACTCCAGTTATTTCTAGGCCGTGTTTTAAATACCATTTCAACAGTGGCGCGTACAGCAATACTTTGGTGGCCGACATAGATCCCACCAATTTTCTTCCATTTCCTCTAGTTCTTCCAGTATCTTCCAAATATTTTATCATGTGTGTGGGAACTTCATCAACCTCTACTTCTCTTTATAAATATTGGGGACATTTCAGAAAACTTATCTTTTAATTGTGTGTGGAACTTCTATATCCACTCCGCAAACCCAAACCAGTCTCCAGATAAAACTCTTTTACAAAACTTTTTAATAAATTTAGGGTTATGTGGGGTATCTATATGGTGTATAGTTTCTCTCCCACACGGCATCTCTTTATTTAACGTAGATAAATATAACGCGTTTGCGTCGTACCCCAAAACAGCCTTGCACGGTTTGGAACCCACTCTAATATTTGAAACACCAGCTTCTGCATATCGTGTAAATACTATTGATGGACCGCCAACTAGAGCGTCCTTCATCATTTCGTATGTTTCTTCTTTTGGTGCATATAGAGCATCCTCCGGTATAATCGTCTTTGAAGATTTTTGTTCTTTAATGGTTCCTCTCAATAAATATTGTATAGCTACTCCAGGTAGTGTTACCGCATCTTTGAAAATATCCACACCTCTGTGTTTATAAAATTCACACATTTTTTCCACCGCTTCTAGGAACGGTGCTACATCTAAATCGTTATAATATTTCAACCAATCTCTGAAAGTTTTCATATTATTTTCTTCGAAAATTCTACGACATTTACTTAATTCTGTTTCATCTATTAAACATTTTCCCAGATAGTTGGAATACCAATTCTCTATATCCGGTAGTCCTGGGTAATCCAGTTTGTCTGGAGAATCGAACCACTCATAAGGAAAGAAAGATTTCTGTCCTTTGCATTCGTAGCTTTATTCCAACTATCGTAACTTACACCGGGTCCTAGATAAAGTATTACATCAAGAAATCTAAACTCTGGAGTAAATAGAAATATTGTTGCGTTTGCACGTTTTCCGACCATTACTTTCTTTGTTGTTGATGCCAGTTCGCCTACTAGGTATTTCTTTATTAAGTTTATATCGTACTTACTGCTGTTAAAACCTATAACCGGTACTTGCTCTATCCACTGTTCGATCTTGGCGATTTGGTTTTTACGTAAATGTTCTGTATTAAAACCCATATCTTGACCACACTTCTTCTCTTATAGCTTTTCCCCTGACTTTCAAATCTTCTACGAATTTTTCTATAAGTTTTGCGGGATCTTTATCACAAATATGAGTTACTGTTCCTGAGAAATTATCTCCTATACTAACGCTTACCGGAACGTGCTCGGCTTCGTACTCTAGATTATTACCGAGAGTTTCAAATTCTGGGTTGAGATATGCCTCAAAATCGTATACTATCTGATATGGATAAAGAGTAGTGTCGCAACCGATCTTTATGTCTTTACCAGTTCTTTGAAATTCGCATTCCCACATAACTACTAGGTTGAATTCTTTGCTTTTTCTAATAAATGTATCTCTTCTCATAGTGGATGCGCGTTCTTCTTTTTCTATGCTTTGCATGAATCTCACACCCGTGCCAGTAACAGCCGTGATATTGATATACGGTATTGGTTTCTGGACAGTATCCATCTACTGGAGCTAAAATCCATCACCCCGTGTGTCCACACTGTTCGTGGTGAATGTGAATTCCCTCGCGCTTTTCCACAGAGTACATCCAATCGATCGCCCCATAACTGTTAGAACTTTTTGGGTAGAACGCTTTCTCGAACGACGAACGCGGGCGCTCTAAATAATTACCATCACATATTACTTTTGTCTCACCTCTCATACATTTTGGCCCGTGTCTCTTCATATTACTCGCTTTCGTGAATTTCTGCTTGCAATTATCGCAGGCGTAAATTTTAGATAGGTTTTTAAGGTTTTTTATCAGAAATGCGTGATTATTAAACAGTCCTATTGTCATTGGTTTATTACCTATTGCCTTATAGTGCGCTGGTACCCTTTTCAACCACCATATATTACATTCGGTGGGTTGATATACTTCTATACCGATTTTAAAAAACTCTTCAACCTTTTTCAGATCTGAAAAAGGAATTGGTGAAACCACATTACTACCAAAATATTGCTTACTAAGTTCTTTCGCCTTTTCTGTACATCTGTCGGGTCTTTTATCTGTCATATGCATAGCTAGACACCTGAACAGACAAAGGTCGTCATTATACTTATCTAAAGAATACATACCTTTTTTATTCTTCAGCCATTCTGGAAGTTCTCCTCCTGCCGCTTCTTTGGATTGTAGTCCCAAATCTATTCCCCTACTACCCTGTATTAGCTTTACGAAAACCTCTACCCATCTTACAAACTTCCACTTTGTATTCGGTCTGTCTATTTTATCGGACATTATTCGTGTTTGCTCCTTATCTGACAGCCATTTTTTAACGGTTTTCATTGATGATAGTGGTTCGCTACCACCGAGATTTTTGTGCATTATTATAGTTACAGGTTTTCCATTTTTAATTTCCTCCATATGTTCTAGCTTGTAAGAATATGAATATCTCAAATAAAAATTGGTTGTTAGATACGGAGCGAGTTTATCGGACATGCGTTCAGACTCGTTAATGTTAATGTTTTTTACGAAAGGATAATGTAACTACCCGTCTTCCATTTTCTACCTTTTCCAATGTTTCATCGTGAGCCCCCAATATTTCTTCACCTTTTTCCACTATCGCGCGAACGAGAGATCTTTTATTTTGTATTGGGCCACCTGTGTGTCTAATTTGGGACAAATTATTGGTGCTTGAAGGTTTTATTACACTAGCCCTTAACTCCGCAATACTTTCTTTTTGAATGCTGTTACCAACTTCATCCGCTAGTGAGAGGTTTGTAAATGCCCCTCTTTTATAGGCGCGGGTAAACCGCTTCATAAACGCCTCATTCTTTGTGGCATTTATCAGCTTTGTCAACCCCCTAACTCTCAACCGTGTACTATAAGTAATCCCTAGAGATTCGGCTTCTCTTCTCAAACTTTCTATTTCTACTCTAGTTTCTGGCGTTATCATATTTTCTGTATTATACTTTTGTATATATACTTTTGTATAACCTATAAAATTTATCTGTTCAATTGGACGTCAAAATTTTACATAATGTTTTTTTCACGTCCAATTGAACAGATAAATTTTATATACATATATAATGGAGTGTGTGACTTGTTGTAAGAGGTTTACGTGTAAAGACTATCTACGAAGGCATCTAGCGAGACGTAGAAAGTTTCCTTGTGTCCCCCCACAATTTCAATGCCCTAGATGCCCTTGTAAATTCGTTAGTGCCCAAACTCTTTGTAGACATAAGCAACTACGCTGTCAGGTGGCTAAAGGTGAACGTGGTAGACTAGAGCTGGTAGAATTAGTTGCTGATCTGCGAAATAAATTAGCTATATCGGAGAAGAAAAATGAGGAATATAAACTATTGTACTTGCATGAATGATTTCGACTTTTTTCAAAAGTCAATTACCAATATAATTGGGACTCCCTCTTTTCAAAATTATTTTCTCCAAAAATTCATAAATTTGCTGTCGGGAGACCCAATTTTCCTCGTTAACCAATTTTTTGGTTTTCGGGGGTGGTGGGGGTATTATAGAGGGTTATAAATGATACCACGGTAGGTGGTATCATTTTGACTCCCTTACTACTACTCGACCAGTGAAGATCATAATCAGACTGTGCGAATGCGAATGCTGATCCGGATCTACACTGGTTGCAAAACCCATAAGCCCCATTACTCCAGTCACCGCCACATATGACCTATTGTCTGTTTCACGAAAGCTGCCCAAATTTTACAGCCTAGATGGCATGCAAACACAATATTTATTTCGATAATATTAAATTTTATCAAAATTTAAGAATGAGCCTTCTTTTTATTTCGTGAAAATTGGTCAAATATTGATTTTATTACGAAAAATAGATTTGTCTATGGGAAATTTTAATTTAAGATGGGGGAAAAGGAGATGGAGGAGCTGTGTGAGGAGCAGAAAACGAAAAAAAATGGAAATTGACTCCGAAACCTGGGTAAATAGCTTGGATATGATCTAACTAAGAAAACAAAAGTTAAATTTTGAAAATTGGTCCAGTATTTCTGAAATTCAAAAAATTTCCCCATGTTAAATCCCCATAGACATCTTCACTCTGTGAAGATGTCTATGGGGATTTAACATGGGGAAATTGTTTTTTCGCAATAAAATCAATATTTGACCAAATTTCACAAAATAAAAAGAAAGCTCATTCTTAAATTTTCCTTTAATTTAATATTATCGAAAAAAATATTGTTTTTGAATTGTGTATATGGCCGTAATATTTGGGCAGCTTTCGTGAAACAGACAGTAGGCTGGACGCAAAGGCCATAAGCCCCGTTTTCCCAGCCACAGCCAGATATCACTAGATTAATTTGACGGCAAATTGTCCCGCGCAAAACTCATTAAAGTTAATGCAGTTTACATGAGCTGATGCAGTAGATAATACGAGTTGTATCATGGACGTCATTTTCCGAAAAAAACTTGTTTTTACATCACAACAAATGCTGTCGTAAATTTCAAACAAAAGTCACTAACGGTACTAATCGAGCAAAGTGCACTTTTAAGGCAGTACTTTTCAATTTGTACAGCAAATAATTATGACTAATAATTGTATTCAATGAAATAAATTAATGGTTGAAATAATAAAATAAATACACTTAATGAATGGTGAATACGCGTGCGTAATGGTCAACAATATAAGCAGATATTTGTTTTATATGAAATGTTGCATTTTAGCACAAATAAATAATTACTCCCTCAAATTGCACTTAGGTAGAGTTGTGCACTTAACGAAATCGGTAACTGAAGTCATTGACATGTACAGTGGGGCCAGCGTGTAAGTGCACACACGAACGAACATGACAGGTTGAAACGCTGACCCCACTGTATTTCATGTATAAAAAAATGTAAATATTTTTCTGCATTTTTTCTCATTTCGCATCAAAAGTGTATGTTGTTACCACTCAGTTGAACCGTCTCGGCGAGACGGTTCAACTGAGTGGTAACAACATACACTTCGGGTGGGTAGCGAACCGACCTGTCGTGTTCGTTCGTGTGTGCACTTACACGCTGACCCCACTGTACTCTGTAAACAAGTAATACATGTTGTTTAAACAAAAACACAGTTTGCTTGTAGAACCTGGCAGATTGGTGAGATACTATGCATAATAAGCATTTTTATTTCATCTTGAAGAACGTTGTTTGGTTATTTATTTTGTTTAATTAATTGTAATCATTTCATATGTTGGTCACGTGATGAAAATAGAGTTCAAGCCGCTGATATATTATTTGCTTGTAAAAGAAAAATAACAGTAGTTAAAGCAAGTTTAATTTGGGGATGGTGTCCAAATTGAGAGTCAGACAGCTTGTATAGTGTCAATGAACCTGCGCTGTCTGGTAAACATCACCGCTCTATGACACCGAACGTGCAAACAAGCGTCTATAGAGGACATTATTGCGAGTGGGAACTGACATAGCTACGGAGTCCCGCAGGGGACGTAAAAATATTATTAGCCGATCTATTTATAGATCGGCTAATATATTGGTCATCCATCGAATTCTGAAAAAGTTTGTAGCAACCCTTTTCTCCGCTATTCGGTAATATACGAACGCGAATTTTGCTGTATCACTTCCAAATTGCATCAACCGATAAAGTTTGCATTTTTGGCAATTATCTCCGTTTAAAACTTTAAATATAGCCAAATAACACAATTTTGAATACGTAATGACCTGAACGCCGGAAGAGATTGAACCCGGAAGTTGTTGTTGTTGAAGTCCATAGTTGGCTCTAATGGCCATATACGCCAACATACGCCGATTATTGGGCTAATTTAAACCTTTTATTTATTAAACAGAACAAGTTTCAGCCACGTATAATCGCGTAAAATGTGTTTATTCGGCTAATTTATAATCGACCCCTGCTCAAAATCTCCTCCGACTAGCAACCCCAGCATCTCGGGTTTATCCCATTGGATCGCGTATGCGCGTCATTTGACGCTAGTTAATATTCACAAAAATTTTCACCAATCAAAACGAAGAATTGCCCTTCATAGCGAACTTTGATTTGTTTACGTATCATGCAGGGATGGCAGGGATGCATCCAGCACCCGCGATTGCGGCAATCCTCCTTAATAATTGTCAATGCCGCAAATTATTGATTGTCTTGCGCCCGACTTCGCGCAAAAAATCACGGATGGGCCCCTTTTTAAATGACCAGTGCGCACATTAAAAAAACGTAATTGACTATTTAAACGCGCTGCGTATTTAAATCATTGGAAGGTGTGCAGTTCAATCGAGTTTGTGCGGCCGTTGAACGTAAGCTTCGAGTCGATTTAAACCATTTAAATCGATAAACAAGGGATAAACAAGTGACAACGTTATCAATGCCAATCTGGGCATGTAACTGAATACGCATGACGTCAATTCGACTGGTACATTTTGTTTAGTACGTTAATTAATGGTCACTTTGTTAAGTAAGATTTGTATTCGACTGGACTGGTGAATGGGATATCCCTTTGCTAAAAATATGTTTCTGCATGCCTAACTAATATCATGTCCGTAGCTCCGTGTTAACTAAAAATATCGATAAATATAGGATAATGTTTGTTGTTTTTTGCAAAAAAAAATTCCAACTGTTTTTATTTTTTTCTTCAATTTTTTTTTAAAAATTAATCAATTTTTTTTCTACATCAAATTTTATTTCCTATTAATATTTTTTTCTAATAGAATTCAATTTTTTTCATGAGAATTTGGTTGGGGAGGAAATCAACACTTCTCTCACTTTTCCCTGAGATTCCGTAACTACTAAAATGTGGACATATATTGAACCCTGATTTGATCGGCTAATAACATCATGCTCTGCATGACTTTTTATTTTCTTTATTAATTCGTTCCTACGAAATAACCATTAGTTCCCTCAATTTAACAATTGGTTCCCACGAAATAACAATTCGTTTTCACTGAAAATAAGTGTTAATTCGTGGGAACGAATTGTTATATCGTGGGAACGAATTGTTAATTCGAGGGAACGAATTGTTACATTGAGGGAACGAATTGTTAGTTCGCGGGAACGAATTGTTATATCGTGGGAACGAATTGTTGATTCGAGGAAACGAATTGTTAAATTGAGGGAAAGAATTGTTATTTCGTTGGAACGAATTAATAAAACAAAAAGCCATGTCCCCTGCGGGGCTCCGTACTACATAGCACAGTGGACAGCTCTTGCATGTTACATAGCACAGTGTACATAGCACAGTGGACAGCTCTTGCATGTTACATAGCACAGTGGACAGCTCTTGCATGTTACATAGCACAGTGGACAGCACTTGCATGTTACATAGCACAGTGGACAGCACTTGCATGTTACATAGCACAGTGGACAGCACTTGCATGTTACATGCACAGTGGACAGCACTTGCATGTTAAACATAGCACGAGTGGACAGCACTTTGCATGTTTTTTTAACATATAAAAAAAAAAAAGCAAACAGTGGACAGCACTTGCATGTTACATAGCACAGTGGACAGCACTTGCATGTTACATAGCACAGTGGACAGCACTTGCATGTTACATAGCACAGTGGACAGCACTTGCATGTTACATAGCACAGTGGACAGCACTTGCATGTTACATAGCACAGTGGACAGCACTGCATGGTTACATAGCACAGTGGACAGCACTTGCATGTTACATAGCACAGTGGACAGACCTTGCATGTTACATAGCACATGGACACTTGTGGACAGCTCTGCATGTTACATAGCACAGTGGACAGCACTTGCATGTTACATAGCACAGTGGACAGCACTTGCATGTTACATAGCACAGTGGACAGCACTTGCATGTTACATAGCACAGTGGAACAAGCACATGCATGTTACATAGCACAGTGGACAGCTCTTGCATGTTACATAGCACAGTGGACAGCTCTTGTATGTTACATAGCACAGTGTACATAGCACAGTGGACAGCTCTTGCATGTTACATAGCACAGTGTACATAGCACAGTGGACAGCTCTTGTATGTTACATAGCACAGTGTACATAGCACAGTGGACAGCTCTTGCATGTTGTTGAGCTTTCCTCCGATTAAAATTATCTGTATATTCCAGTACGCTCCGCGTTTGTGCAAACTTACTTTGATATTGTATTGTCACAAGTGCAGATTCCATCCTAGAGCGGGGCAATTGGACATTTTCCCACCTTAAACCACCAGGGGGCAGTTTCACTAAACTTCGTACGACTAAAATGTTCGTAAGTGCAACATTATGATAGTCTGCAAATTTCACATCAACAATGTGTTCTTGTAAACAATTATTGGATTTACATTTATTGACATATGCTGCAGATGTAGCCTATGCTCACTAAATCTAAACCCATCAATTGAAATTTCCAGACGATCATAAATTTGCACTTACGAATATTGTATTCGCGCCCATGTTTCTTACAATAGTATAATACATCTCCCATTGGCCTGGGCCATAAGAACACATGTATTCTACGTCAAACATTCACTTATAAGGCGGAAGGGGGTCCAAAATCCGAAAGTGTCCATTTGTGTCTAGGACCTCGACACAACGCTGCAAGCACGTGCATGTTCAATTTATTGATTATGCTTTTGTAATTTTCCCCGGTTTTATAGGGAACGGGGCAGCAGTCTGGTAACATTATATCGCGACAATAAGTCAATTGTTGCTGAGAATTGTCACCGGACCTAGGTATGTGGCTGTGACTGGAGAAATGTCTGGTATTTTCCACCAGTGTTAATGAAATTACGCAGATGTCTGAAGGTACAAAATCCCATGGCGTGTCTCTTATGTGACTGTAGCTGTAAAAATATGGCGTATGGCAGCTGTCGCCAGAGTAAACCTAGATGCGCATGCGTACTTATAGTAGACAGTTACTCGCCATTCGTTTGCAACTTGACTGGCCACAAATGTCGCAAGCCCTCTTTTTCCGGCAACAGTTACGAATTCCTTCAACCATTGTCGCGATTTGATTTCGGAACCACGTTGTCGTCTGTTAATTATTAATTACCATTACATTACTTGAAATATTAGAGCTTCTAGTTTTTATCTGTGTTCAGTCCTACGCTCTCTGAAATGGAACTACATTTTCACATAAACTAGTTCCGGTTTTGTCCGAGTAATCCGGTTCCGTTTGTCATAACTGGCAACTTACCCCACGGGTATTGGTAATCTTGTTCGGAATCAGAATTGTCAATTCCATACTGATTTATGGGCGGAGAGGTGACGACTGCTTTTCAAAATGAATCAGAGTTTATTAAATATAGCAATGTATAACACCGACAGGCATTAAAAGCCTGGGGTTCGCGTTTCATTAATATAATAAAAATAACTAAATTGACCACGGGAGTTTCGTACTTACTTACGAATATGCGGCCTGGTTTGAACTAACCAGTCAGTGAGAGGCTGAGCACCGGAAGTACATCGATTTTACAAGGCAAGCATCTGAACAGCCTCGATCACTTAGAAACACACCGGATAACAGAGTAGCGATTAATTCGTCTATAGGTGGGCCATCATCACCATTGGTTTTTATTATAGTAAATAATACAATGATGGTTGCCCGCCTATGGATGTCAAAAGCGAAAATAGATGCGACGCTTCCGACGTCATTTACTCGTTAACGTCTTTTACGCCAGAATGTACATGTTCGCAAGACGCGGTTCATACTATCTAACCATTGGCCACAATATCATCCACTATATATTTTCCTTTCCAATAATATACACCCGTCCTGCCTGGACTTACACTAATTAACATATAGGTTTAATTATTGTTAAGACAAATATATCCAATCTCTTATGACCACCGTGCAAGTGGTGACTGTAATTTAAACTACGTCACGTGACAACATGCTAAGAATTGTTTGAAAACCTGAAAAGTATGCTTGACCATTAACGTCATGCTTGTAAATCAGTAAATGTACATGAGTTGACCATGTTTTCCAAGCAAACTGTGTCCAAGGGCGTCGTCAGGGGGGTTCGTACGAAATCCCCCTTTTTGAGCCAACATGATTTTTTAAAACTAAAAATGGCAAAAAAGAACATTATTTTGCACATATCTCGATTTGTGATACTCTTATAGGTTACATCATCGAATAGTTGAATGACTTTTTCTGTTTTATGTTCCGATAATATGATTTTTTTATTTTCGAACACCCCCCCCCCCTTCTGAAAAGCTAGCTATGCCCCTGGTGGCCATGGCCTGAATACATATGTGGCTGGATAAATGGGGCTTATGGTTTTTGCGACCAGTGTAGATCCAGATCCGCACAGTCTGATCGGGACTTGCACTGTTCGCCATTCCATCAATGAAACAAACAATATTGATCGGTATCAGGTTACAGAAGTGTGCTATTTCATCAGGAGCTATACACAGGTGATTCTAGCGTGTTTTGGATGGTCAATTATTGTTCGTCTATACATAAAACACCTTTCTAAACAATGTACAAAACAATTGAAATGTGCCCGGGTGTAAGTATAATAGTACTTAGAAAGGTACAAAACTCCCATTCGCCACCATTGTAACGAAAACTCACACAATGTAGACAATTCAGGCCCGCAGCCAGGGGGGTGGGGTCGGAGCGGTCGTGGACCCCCCCCCCCCCCCCGCCCAGCCTCGAAGTACACTTTTTTTGCATCGAGGTCCACTTTTTTAGACCCCCCTATATACATCAGGCCCATTGGGCCTTCGAAACGACCCCCTTCAAACAGGTAAAGCTACGGGCCTGCAATTGGAACTCGCCTATACAACGCATTCAGCCTGTCGTAACTGCTGTGTGGGGTAAATTTTCGACATAAAGTTTACAGTTACCAATACATTAACATAAATCGAGTGTAAACTGTACTAAAAACGCGTCTCACTAACCTAAATTCGCTTTCTAAAATCATAAACGTTCAATTCTCAATGACTATTAGCCGCCATCTTTGAAAATAGTTTAATCACGTGCACGCAGTGGTTTTGTTGGTTACTGGAGACTGACGTCATTTCCCTTAGCCAACCAAATCGATATTTTCAAAGATGGCGGCTAACATTCATTTTTAATCAGGAAGCGAAGGTGTATGATTTTAAAAAGCGAATTTAGGTTAGTGAGACGCGTTTTTAGTGCAGTTTACACTCGAAATCTTTGAGATTTATGTTAATATATTAGCAACTGTAAAATCTATGCCGAAAACCCACCCAAAGCAGCGGTTTCGACACGCTGTAATGCGTTGTATAGGCCAGTTCCAATTGTCTACATTATGTGGCTTTTCGTTACAATGGTGGTGAATGGGAGTTTTGTACCTTTCTAAGTATTATTATATTTACACCCGGGCACATTTGAATTGTTTTGTACATTGTTTAGAAAGGTGTTTTATGTATATACAAACAATAATTGGCCATCCAAGACACGCTAGAATTACCTGTGGAGCTATACTGGTCACACATCCCATAAGCCCCATGTCTCAGTCACAGCCACGTATGGTTTATTTTGTTACCGACTACACCGCGCATGGACAGCTGCTTGACTTAGTGTGCTTCAACCTATAGGTTTAACTACACACAAACAAGTCCGTAAAAATAAACCTGTTGCATGTACATGTACCCAGCGAGCATATTAATTTGCAAAATATTTCTGTGAAATACTTCTTGGAAACAGGAACAAAGTATAAAGTTGAGTTTTATCTTTGACATTTACTGCTCTGTATGCGAGTAATTGTCCAATTATACCACTGAAATACAAAGACAGTGAATGATAGTAGCAAATCAGATGGAATGTAACATGTTGGTTTCAAAGAATTTCCGACTTTTGTTGTTTTATCAATATTGGGGATAAGGCGTATCATTTCAGGTGGCTTTCTGTGAGACGTGTTTTGTTGCATTCAACAGTTGTACCTCTCTATATCGGACATCCTGCGAGGCGTCCTGTGAAACCTCACTAAATAGGACACCCTGTGAGGCGTGCAGTGAAACGTCACTAAATAGGACATCCTGCGAGGCGTCCAGTGAAACGTCACTACATAGGACACCCAGCGAGGCGTCCAGTGAAACATCACTAAATAGGACATCCTGCGAGGCGTCCAGTGAAACGTCACTAAATAGGACATCCTACGAGGCGTCCAGTGAAACTTCACTAAATAGGACATCCTGCGAGGCGTCCAGTGAAACGTCACTACATAGGACACCCTGCGAGGCGTCCAGTGAAACATCACTAAATAGGACATCCTGCGAGGCGTCCAGTGAAACGTCACTAAATAGGACATCCTGCGAGGCGTCCAGTGAAACGTCACTACATAGGACATCCTGCGAGGCGTCCAGTGAAACGTCACTAAATAGGACATCCTACGAGGCGTCCAGTGAAACGTCACTAAATAGGACATCCTGCGAGGCGTCCAGTGAAACCTCACTACATATAAAGACACCCTGCGAGGCGTCCAGTGAAACCTCACTAAATAGGACAACCGGCGAGGTCTTGGAGAGCTCATATACCTGAATTACGGTGGAATCACTATAAACGGGACACCCCCTGGGGACCTGGGGGCCGTTTCACTAAACTTCGTACGACTAAAATGTTCGTAAGTGCAAAATTATGATAGTCTGTAAATTTCATAGCAACAACAACAAAAACAAATTTTCAGAAAACTGGCCCAGATCATGACAGTTCCGCATATCTGATGTGGTTTGTTGATCTCTAACAAGATGCCCTCTATAGACAAACAACATGATTCCGTGATCTGCCTAACAGTTCTCAATAAACAAACAATCGGTGAAAATACATCCGAGTGCTGTCTCTGTGCCGAATTGACAAGGGGGCGAAAACGTTAAAACTAGATTTTTGGAAAACCCAAAATGATAAATAGATATTTATATTCTGAGATTCGGAAGCCGAAACCGAGTGTTGTATTCGTGCACCGAACCATGGAGTTACGAATCGGGAACAATCGAGTATGGCGGTTAATCGTTGCACCCTTAGACTACGGAAAACATTGGCAATAACATAAATTTAGCACACAAAAAAAGCAAACAAAACATTTATCACACTGAAAAGGCGATCAAGCTAAGTTGTTAGAACTCTTGTTTATGGTGTAAGACCCGTGTTTTTAAAAGGTTCAACCCGCAAAATATGTGCTGCAACTGACATAAGCTTATTTGCATAAAAGCTGTAAGACCTCAAATTTGGATGTTGTTTGTATATTTTGTCGCTAGCGCTCGAATACAAATCATAGTTTTCATCACGGCAATTCAATGAGGCATTGGAAGAAGGGAGCAAATTCCATTAATCTCTTCAAGTTTTACCTTTGTATCGATACATTTTTTTACGTTATCGCACCTGAAGTAATCAGGGTCATTGGCAGAAGAGGACAAACTCCAATTTTTACCTTTGAGTAGATATAGAGAATAGTAGGTTAGTGCCGTGAATGGGAACAAATATCTGGCAAGGCTTAGGAAACGGGATGGGCGAGGCTCTGCCGAGTACATCCCGTTTGCGTGCCGCACCAGATATTTTCCCATTCACGGCACTAACCTACTGTTCTATTTATCCCGTCAACATTACAAATAGCTTTAAAATGCAAAAAAGAAATCCAGCTGCATCCTCAAAATCGGAGAATCGACTAGTATGACAACCGCACATATTCATACGCAGTGATTAGGTCGTATTGGCAGGATATAAGAAGTGTTTCACGGCACATACGCACTGTGTTGACGGGATAATTATTTGTTCAAGTCATCGTATAATGTGCAGTGAATGGGTCGTTGTAAGACGGGAACAGTTCGCTTATTTGGCCAATATGATCCCTTCAAAATGCACTGCGTCATACGATCACCAGCCCACATTCCATAATTCACCCACCCACAGTGTGATCGGTTATATCAATCATCGATTGGCCACGGTTGTTTTTATATTGGATATAAATCTGTAATTTATTGTTTGTTTTGCGGTTTCTTCTATTGTAAAATATACGTGTTCGCACGCACGCCCGGAAATCATGATCTCCTTATTTGGTTATGTAAATATGACTTTATGCCGGTATAATTTATTATAGTAATTTATTTAATACATTTAGTCAATTTTCGACCACATGGTCTTTATCAAAATACATGTAGTTAAAAACTGAATTGGCAGTCCTATGTAAAAGGGGCTTATGGGATTTGTGGCCAGTGTAGATCCTGATCACATAACACACTCCTGTAAGCCGATAACGAACTATACTGCTTGTGAGAAGTATGCCAGATGTTTAATTGATGGAATGGCGAACAGTGCAGATCCTGATCAGACTTCACGGATGTGGCCACAACTGGAGAAATTGTGTGTATGGGTTTTACGACCAGTGTAGATCCAGATCAGCCTGCGCATCCGCGCAGTCTGATCAGGATCTGCACTGTTCGTCATTTCATCAATAAAACACCCGTCCTGCATCTGACGAATAATATAGATCCTTATCAGGCTACTGTACAGGAGTGTGTTATTTGATCAGGAGCCACGCTGGTCACAAACCCCATAAGCCCCATTTCTCCAGTCACAGCCACATATGAGAAAGGCCATGTTTTTGTTTTATCAGAAGATGTGCGATGAAAAATATTTACAAAATTTATGATATTTTCCGTAAATTACTTCGAATTTTGGCCAAATGTTCAGAGCAAATGATTTGGTATGAAACTTTCGTCAACTGAAACAGAAAATGTCCCATTTTTTCTGTAAATTGTTTTCATGAAAATCGAACATTTTCTTAGGTACAAAGTCACATGGTTCGTCTCATATGCATGTACAATTATAGTAAATAGACTGGCCATAAATGGGTATTCGCGGACATATAACACTGATCTCCTTATTTGGGTATATAGACGGCCCGCCAAAGCCAATAAAAGGCCTCCAATAAAGTTTTGATGGCATTTTCTGTTACAAATGGGTACCCATGGTGATCGACTTCTATGATATGTAAGCTGTTGGATAGGGGTGGGTACCCCCGCATATTTGACCTTTACGGGTCATGTTTGAGGTAATTTAAAGGACCCAACATTTCTCATTGACATGGGTGTATAAATGCACGTATATGACTTATAACAGCATTGATAGCCGTCTGCTGATGAACTATTTTGGTAGCTATATAAATAGGGATTCTGAAAATGCCGAATTATTGAGAGAAAAACATGTCTGAAATTCAAAATGGCCGCTAATTTGTCTAAGAAGCAAGAAAATATCATGCTGTACGTAATATCTGTGTTGATATTTAAGCCATTGTAATAGCTATAATGATAATAAGTATATTTTTCGATAGAGAAATTGTTTACACACATTGTTACCATTTTTCTCAAAGTTACTGTTCGTAAATCCAAGATGGCCGCCAAATCAATATGTTCTTTTCAATTCTTTCTCATTTAGCATATTGCTGACTTTGAAGAGATTTCCCGTTAGCATGTTATTTTCATGGAATGTGTGACTAATATTATCCGTCATTTTGTATTATTGATTAAACTAACAGAAAATATTTTAAAATTGGGACAATTTGAGCTAAATTTTCCACATTCAAAATGGCCGCCAACTCAATTTTGAAAAGTATAAAATGAAATATCTCTGTAACCAGACGAACAAAAACTAAACATAAGAAATCTTTTTACAGTTTTCGGTAGTTTTCGGTACACAATTCTCATTGAAATGCGTATATTTTGGTCTAGGCCTTCAAATTCAAGATCTGACATATTGGAAAACTGAAAAAACAACAACAATATTTCTGTTGTCAGATAAGGTCAAAACATAAATTGTATGAGGTTTCCCCGCTAATTGTTGCATAGTATGTGGCAATTTAGAGTTCAGTTAATCATAATTATATTTTAATATATACTCTCTCCACCCTCCCGAATCATAAAACTTTGATTTATCTTGTAATCTAATGATTGAGTATATAACGGCCTATCAACAGCCCCGTCCCGTGGGGTCCAACCCGTATTTAACCTATATATTGTAAGTTATTGTGATAGGAGGTATGTTCACCCGAGGCGATACCTTCAGACGTACCTTCAGACGGACAATATTACACCATATAGCCTGTGTAGAATCGCAATAACGTATTTTTCATACCGCAGATCCTGTATTTGGCCGTATAAACATATCTCTTCTTTTGATCTTTGCGTTTTTTCATAATTTTTTATAATCCGAGATTCGATTTTCTACCGTCAGTCTTAATATAAAGGCGTAAATGAACATTTTGTTTTTTTATTAAACGAAAACAAACTAAATATGGAGTAAGAAATCCATCGAAAACGACTTTATGACTTTCTTTTTTATATCTTGTAATTTAATTTATATTCCACTGCTCTATCGATCTGCTCTCCCTTTGGCGCCTCTAGAATAATGCGACTGGTTCCCAAACATTCGCTGTCATTGCTACGCCACGGTTTCGTGCGTGGAACCCATAGTTTGTGACCTAAATATAGTCGTGTCACGAAGCCAAGCGTGTTGAGATTTGAAGCAATTTTTGTTATTTTGGCTAATTTTTCGCTCATATTTTGATGAGCGAAGAATATTTATGGAAAAATAAACAATAAAGACTGGTTTTGAGTGTACAATTTGTTACTTGTATTGATCAATTCGGGGTTTTATTGTGCTTAGTGAGGAATACAATTCGCAATCGCTAGACGCTTTCAAAATGTGTCTTCATTGGACGCGAGGCGCCGGAGGGGAATCGCAATTTCTCTATGTTCGACGGCCTTGGCAGGTCATATAATTAATATATATGACCAGGCAAGCTAGCCAATCAAAAGCCGAGAAACTTATCTGCGGTATGACAAATATATATACTGTTGGTAAATACCAAAATCAGAACTAAGTGTATACTCAGTATAATATGTATACTCAGCCGTAAGATTACAATGACCGGACCTGATTTCAGGTTCATACCACACCATAGTCACTTAGTTCCATCTCAACAAGTAATACTATTAGCAATAATTGTATTGCCTTTTAATGGGGTATGACAGGATTTCCCCCTCACGTACCAGAAGGCCGAACATATAAATGATGTATAAACCATGTAGGCATTTCGGTGAAGAGAAACACGGATACTATCTTTCGCATGCTGGCAACCAATCACACATCGAACGTATATAATGGACAATATAATTAGATATAGTGCGTATTTATAGGGACTATTATTACATTGGAAGAAAGCAGGCTGATAATCAAGTCACTCAACATGACCATTTTATAGAACTTTGTCAGTTCACCATGGTGTCTTGGAAGAAACAGTAGGACACTACTTTCCAGTTTAAACACATTGTAAGATGACAGCACAAATCACATGCATAATTGGCACACACGGATACTCAAGGGCCAGCATCTCTGATCCTTAAGATATATCTGGATATATAATATGGATTATGAACTAGATGAAGGCGACTACATATATAGTATTCTAAGAGGGACAAACAATCACCGACATTTCTGACGATTTAGTTTTGGCTTAAGTTAGAAATAAGCTTTGTTGAAAGCGTAGAATGGAATAACGCAAAGTATGATATAGTTCTGTATCAAAATCATAAATGAAGAAACATATGCGGTCTCTTATATTTTTGTGTTGACTAATTAATCAGCAGAATTGATCTTCTTCAATAAGACTGCTTCAGATTCTCCAGATATCTGCAGATAACAATACAACTATGACAACTGTTGTTATTGTTTTAATTGTCAGTTTTATATACGATTGCGTTTTTTTGGCGGGAATGTACACAGCTTTACCCGTTTTCATGGTTCGCTATGTCTCATTCATTGTGTTTTTGTTTTGCAGTCTCTATTGGCATTATGAAGGTACATGTAGCTCTTTATGTTCTGCAAATAAACCAAATGTACGTGTAGTTGTAGTTGACCAGCCACTGTAAAATACAACAAATTGACTATTGCAAACAAAGTCCTCCCTGATATATAGAATTGTGTATGTGTTACTTGGAGATATATTCATATTGTTTCACTTCCTAGAAGTGAACGTCAGACACATTTAACATGCAGGAATGGTATGTGTTTGAATATAGTGTGGTTTTTTGGACAGAATAGCACAGGAGTATGATGAATGATGAATGCCACATCATAATATTCAACGTCGCATCGGGACATAAATGTATGTAGCTCTCATCAAACTATGCTGATTCAGTTGTGGGGATTAGCTGAAATAAAATAGTGTTAGGATCATTTTAGCAGTGTGCATTACTAGTAAAAGTGTTTAATAAACTCTATAGAGATAGCTTGTTGCCGCTATGTCAGAGCTATGCCGTGTCCAGAATTGTCTGGAGTTTCATTCACATGATTAATTTACGTCACAATTTGACAGTAAAATAGTGAAGTATAAAACCTAATTTCCTTATCTGATAGAACTTTGCATAAACAATTGTCATTCTACTAGGCAGTATGCACGCAATATCATTCTCCCAGGAATGGTCTTATAATTATCACACATACTAAGCCCGGTGAAAATGTTCTCGTTCGCTTCAATGTATGAAGTGGCTGCGACGGCTTCCACATATCATGAACAGTTCGTGTTAGGGAACGCTCTAGTCGAACGAAGCACTAAGCTGTAATATCAGGTACATGTAAACTGTACTACATTAAGGCTAAACCGTGTATGTAAGATATCAATTTAAATTATTTGGATCACACCGAATGCTACAACTGACAATGTATTACGCTCACAAATCATTGAATTGTATGCTCAAAACGAGAAACAAGCCATATCTACACGCAAACATTACTCCCAATCAGCACGTAAAATTGACGGTGATGCTGTTAATCGATATGTTTCAATGAGTCGTTTTCTTCAATATCACAATGCAGTAATTCATCACGATCTTTGTTTTGATACTGAAAACATAGTTATGTTCTTTGTTGGGTGTAATTGTGTGAGATATAATATCACAATGCAGTAATTCATCATGATCTTTCTTTTGATATTGAAAACATAATTTTGTTCTTTGTTGGGTGTAATGGTGTGAGATATAATTGTAAGATTCTCTGCTAAATGAACATGATTTCATTTTAATCACAAGTTAATGTTTGTTGGACAGTACAGTTATTGTAATGAATGAGAATTAACCGACATGCGAACAGTATAAGCCATGGCGAGAGTACATTGTTGAGCAAATTCACATGGTAATGTATTTACCATTTATGGAATTAGAGGTGCAGCCTACGTGCAATTAGAATTAAAGGGTGTGCTCGTATTCCCATATTCCAAAGCTATATTTGTCCAATTCAGAGGAGTGTAGTAACCGTGTTTGTTTCCATACATATGTCATATTGGCTATGTGGTTATCTACTACTACCCCGATCATTCTGGTGGTTAACACATTGTTAGGTGAATAACTGAATTGTTGTTAGTGATTCAAAGATGTTTTCACAATTCTGGTCTGACAACCATATGCAAGATATTTGCAAATTTCTCTAACCATAGCTGTGCAAATTGACTCACTGTTTTTGCTTCATTTGAAATCAAATGTAGTCTGGGGTACTACCTCATGGGCAGATTTACTGATCAAACACAATGACCCATATTGTCTCATAGTAGTACACACAACCCAGGAAATATCACAATGAAACATTGTTTAACCATTTGAACACTGTGAGTTTGTGTCTAACGGCGGCCATCTTTGATTTTAAATTATTAAACGGCATGTCATAGTATAATAGTAAATGACATAGCATACCATACATAAATGGTATAAAAGACATAAATAACATATTTAGAACTGGTTATTCTACGTAGCAAGATTACATTTCACATTGTATTGCATATTTTGCAGTTTGACGGCCATCTTGAATATGTATTTCTACATTACCTGGCTGATGTACTAAATATATAGTATATCCAATTAATAATAGGCCATGCACGACACTGTATTTTACATGTATGAGTTATGTATGCCTTCAAATAGCGAAATGCAGAAAAGCTGAGCTTTTTGTCTCGATTTGACCCATGAATGACCTTGAAACTGCCCCCGAACAGTCCAACTTGAGTGTAGACCCATATCTAAACGTATAGTTGTGAAAGGTATAGCCCACGTTGAGCACTCATTTGTAAAAAAAAATGTTGAAAGGATAATCCCCGAGTTTAGAGTGGAATCGTGACAATTTACAAGTTATTCATTTGAAAAGTTCACATATGTAATTAGTGGCGGCCATCTTGGAATTTAAGTTAGCAAATGATCTAATATGCTATTTTATGAAATTTCATACTATAATACAAATTGATTTTGTGAAGACATTCAGTAACAAATACATAGACAGAGCTAGTTTATGTTGCATATTTACGAAAATGTCGTTTTTCCAAGTAGTATCACTATTTTGGCGGCCATTTTTATTTTGTATTCTTTATTTTTCATTTTTTATTACAAACATTAATAGTGCTACCAGCATTTAACTTGTTGCCATAGTCAACATTGATTTTATGAGTGATCATTACCTATATATGGCAAACATTAAGACACCTATTATTTTTCTTGATTTGACCCCTAAATGACCTTGAAATTACTTTAAAATATCAAATTTGAGGGGGTACCCACCCCTATCCGATAGCTTACCCATCATAGATGTAAACTAGCATGGGTACCCATTTGTAACAAACAATGCTATCAAAAGCTTTTGTTCATGCCCTGGCGGGCCGTCTAATACACATGTGAGTTTATGTCGCTATTATTTATCATAGGTGGAACACCATGCCGAATATGAGAGAACAGAATAGAATATAACAGAATATGATAGAATAGAACAGCATATGAGATAATAGAAGAGAGAATATAACGTGAGAGAATATAATATGAAGGAAGAGAATAGAATAAGAGAGAATAGAATATAAACAAAATAGAATATGAGAGAATAGAATAGAATAGAATTCGCCAAAGGCGCTGAGTATAAGTCATGTTCGGCTCGTTTCCTAAACCTCATACGATGTTGGTGATAATGACGTATTTGACTGTACTATTAGGCCATGCCATTGTTTTTCTCTGTTAAGCGACCACCCGGACGGCCAAATCATACTTACATATCCGGTAAAAACAAACAAGGCCTTAAAAAACGAATGTAAATGTATGTTAAAAACTTTCTTAACCGTTTACAGTGTGCAAAGGGTTGAGCAAAATTTTAACATAACTTTAAATTGTCGCTAAATAATAAGAAAACACTCTATTCATGAACGGATTTAAAACTCAGACAAATCCCCAATACATTTTCATATTACTTCACCAGTAAAGAGTGTAAAATATCGTATGTATAAACATGGCTTAACTGGACACCTGTAATGTAAATGTGCACCTGTAATGTAAATGTGCACCTGTAATGTAAATGTGCACCTGTAATGTAAATGTGCACCTGTAATGTAAATGTGCACATGTCATTCGTCAAAAGAAAGCTAATCGAATAATCTTTCGATCTATATGTTATAACTGGATGGCCGCGGCCCGCATGTCGCGGGCGCCGAGGCTTTGATAGTATAACGGAAAACTTTAATTAAAAAATTTAACAAATAGCTTCAACCCAGACGCACGTACAGACGTACGTACTCCAATGTGCCGACTATATCGCGCTGTCCACAAGCTGGCGCGACAAAATAGTGTGATCCGCGCACATACTGAAAATGCTACCGACTATGTGTATGTGGCTTACGTTCTATTTTGCGTGAAGACCAAGGTGCATGATCACGTGGTTACAACAACAACAACGTCGCCCACTCCAAAGTAAGTATTATTTGATATTTTCCTTAATATGCAACGGATTTTGATGAAATATGGCGCAGAAAACGCGTCTTCAATGGCTGCCTTTGGTGGTCCAGGGAGTTCGGCACAGACTTGTGTCGTTTTTGTGAAGAATCGATTTCCGTGTCAGTAGACACGGAAATCGATTCTTCGCAAAAACGACAGAAGTCTGGGCGAAAATACAGAGACCACCAAATGCAGCTTAACAAGACGCGTTTGATGCGTCATATTTCATCAAAATCAGTTGCGTAATAAGGACAATATAAAAGAATACGTACTTTGAATCAGATGGATTCTGGAAGTTTCAGTACTTGTTGTTGTTCTTAGTACCACGTGATCATGCACCTTGAAGACGCGAAACAACAAGCAACACTCGGGTGAACGTTCATGATGTTCTTTTCATTTCTCGTCGTCGGAACTCATACATTTTTGACAATAACGTTCCCACATCTGAAGTTAAGGTACATCGATGCTCAAAATATCTTAAGAATTCCAGACCAGTTTGTAATACATAACTATTATTGCTGTTAAAGTTGTCAACTTATAAATGGTTTCATTTCGTCTCCAAGTCAAGAAATAGACCTACGAGAAAAATGTGTAATTTGGAGAATTATGTCGCAAACGAAACCCGTTAAAGTGGTATCTCACTGGGCTGCGACTGTTAGCGACAAATTGCGAATGGCATTCGCGAGGGAGTTTCCAAAATGTCTCGAAACGTTCGCAGGGGTTCTCAATTTCCTCGCGTTAGTCGCAGGGAAATTTGTCGCCAACAGGCGCAGCCCAGTGTTATACTAGCTTAATTGACGTACGTAATTGAAATTGTCGCTAATTCGCCTATTTTCTCGCAATTTTGTGTCTCCAACTAGTCGCGAGATGTCGCAGCCCAGTGAGATACAGTGGGGTCAGCGTGTAAGTGTACACACGAACGAACACGACAGGTTGGTTCCAACCTGTCGTGTTCGTTCGTGTGTACACTTACACGCTGACCCCACTGTACCACTTTTAGCAGGAACCTGCTTTCGTTCGCAAATCGAGGCGACTAAACCACAACTTCGGATATCGGTTATGCATATTGTTTAAATGCACATGTTTCACTGGGGTATTGGGGTAACTAGTTTGTATTATATAATTCAGATCGAAATATGTACACGCTATCGATATGCATGTATTTATATTTGAACCAGCGACAGGCATTCGGCGTTTTTAGGCTTTCATCGGTATAACTCTATATATATGAACAAGGCTTCTAATTTGTATAGGACACGAATATTCACATTAGCGTTAATAAAATTGCGGAATTTGTTGTGATACGTGGTCGTGTCCGACCAAAGTTAGAAGCCGTGTTCATATATATAGAGTTGTATCTATGAAAGCCGAAACACGCCGAATGCCTGTGGATGTGGCCGGTTGGTGAGCATCCAGCGAGTTAAATGTAATTGTACAGTGGGGTCAGCGTGTAAGTGCACACACGAACGAACACGACAGGTTGAAACGCTGACCCCACTGTATTTCATGTATAAAAAAAATGTAAATATTTTTCTGCATTTTTTCTCATTTCGCATCAAAAGTGTATGTTGTTACCACTCAGTTGAACCGCCTCGGCGAGACGGTTCAACTGAGTGGTAACAACATACACTTCGGGTGGGTAGCGAACCAACCTATCGTGTTCGTTCGTGTGTGCGCTTACACGCTGACCACACTGTACCAATTGCCTTCATGTCTTGTGCCTCAGGGAAGTACTGATTGTTCGATTAGAGTGTCTCATAAGTCAAATACGGCTGGCCCTTTCAATAGGGGTGACACTATAATAAACAAGCTCTACTTTGACGGTATGCTACAATAGATGTCACATTTTGTCCCAGAGTCGGAAATGCGCATTTTATTTAACTATTACAAAATTCAGTCGAAGAAAATTCATATCACGCATTCGATGAACTAAATAATATTAAAGTTATACAATGTGTGTTTTGTAGTCTTCCTTGTGAAATACAATTTGTGGGATCCGTGCAGAAAATGAATGAAAAACTGTGCATTTTAAAATGTCACACTTTACAAATTACGTCGCGAATGCGCATTTTTTAAAGTTAAAGTAGTCTGTGTGATGTAAAATATTTGCCGCATTTAGATAGGACGGTAATTCTATTCTAACTACAACAAACTCAAAATTCACTTCAAAATGTCTAGTGGGAATTTCACATATTGCAAAAATTATACCACTGCTGTACATTGTTTTAACGTATGGCGCAACAAACGCGTCTTCATGAGCTGCGTCTGGTCGTCCAGGGAGTTCGGCACAGAATTATGTCGTTTTTGCAAAAACGACAGAAGTTTGGGCCAAAGTACAGAGACGACCAAATGCAGCTTAACAAGACGATCTGTGCTGCTTGTTAGAAGCATGACGGGTGTTTCATTGATGGAATGCCGAACAATGCAGATCCTGATCAGACTGTGTGAATGCACATGTTATTCTGCATCTATACCGATCGCAAACCGATAAACCCCATTTATCCTGGCACAGCTACATGTGTAGCCGGATACTAGAAACACGAGCATTCATGTTTCTAAAATCGATCTTCCGTGAAAGGCCACCTCACGACAACAGCTAGTTACGGGCAGTAACCCTGCAAGCCTCCCGTACTTGAGGTTTGCAGAGTTACTTCCCGCAACTTATAGCTATACACAGGCCATTTGCGTGTACTCTCATGACAGGCTGTGGTAGAGGTTGCGCTGTAGTATCCGTTGCAAGGGAATTAACCCATTACATGCGGAATACACCTTTACGGGTATGATTTTTTAAACATTTTACTTTTATTTTTGTTACTTCTAAATGAAAGTATATGTTGCGACCACTCATTTGAACCGTCTCGATGAGACCCGTCAAATGGTGGTCGCAACATATGCTTCAAAGCACATTTAAAGAAAATATTTATGATTCCCGCCCCCCCCCCCCCCAACCAAAATGACATATCCTCATGATGAACTGGGTTAATCCAAGATAACCGTAGTATTGTCTTTGTCACTCATTGTTTAAACACACTGTATACAGCCGGATACTAGCAACATGAATATCCGTGTCTATTGTATCAGCTTGCAATGTTTCAACCATGATAGCGGTTGCTTTTGCGTTAACCACCTAGGCATACTGTGCGGCCAAGTACGAGAACAAATTCGTGTTTCTAGTATCGGCTGTATGTGCTATACCATGATAATTTATTGTTTTACCCACAACATGTTACCGGGTTTCTATGGAGCGTCCTGGTGCCAATGCTAAAATATATGTATGTCTTAATTAGGAGATATTATCTCCTAATTAGGACTTATTATCGCCTATTTAGGACTTTATCTTGTAATTAGCACTTAATATCTCCTAATTAGGAGTTAGTATCTCCTAATTAGCATTGATACAGATAGTAAGTCCTAATTAGGAGACAGTACGTCCTAATTATGAGATAATAAGTCCTAATTAGGAGTTAATAAGTCCTAATTAGGAGATACTAAGTTCTAATCGGGAGATAGTAACTGCTAATTAGGACGCATGTACTGAATGTGAAATTTCAAAGTTCTTTGACCTTGACCTTGACCTTGACCTTGGGCACGGGGGAGCCTGGGTGGGGTGGAGAATGAAAATATGGATGGTAATAACATGTACCTGAAATTTGAAGTCAGTCGGTCATACGCTAAAGAGGTTATAGCAGAATGGATAACGTGACGGACGGACGGACGGACGGACGCACAGACGACATTTGCATCCTTATATCCCAGTTTCGCTACGCGATAGGATAAAAATGCAATTAATGTAATCAAAAGCACATATCAGGGGCCCGTTTCACTAAACTTCGTACCACTAAAATGTTCGTAAGTGCAAATTTAGGATCGTCAGGAAATTTCAATTGATGCATTTACATGTATTGAGCATAGATTGCATATGCAGCCTATGCTCAATAAATGTAAATCCAATACTTGTTGGCAAGAAAACATTGATAATGTGAAATTTACAGATTATAATAATGTTGCACTTACGAACATTTTAGTCGTACGAAGTTTAGTGAAACGGGCCCCTGGTGAGCAGTAATCATAAGTCTAAAACCATATATACATTTACAATGCAAGCTTACCGCGTTTATGGTGCACGTGGAACTCGTCTCTCGTCTTTCTCACAGTGATATCAGTAGTTAGACCGCATCATGCTCCTGTGATAAATGGTCAAATTCGTACCCATGCATAAAGTTCCAAAGTGCTAGATCAAACACTAACCGACCGAAAACCAATGTCATAGCCGAGACCGCTATAAAACAAGATTCGAACCCAAATACAAATTTGTAAATCTTAACCATATCAATCGAATTCCGGAAATATGAGAAACTATCACATTCAACTAAAACTGTAAATGTCATCCGTTCTGGTTGAAAATAAAAACACTATATTGACTGACCAAGAGTGAGTACAGTTGGTCAAAACCTTAACACAAGGTCACCTGACAGTGAATGCAATTCACTAAAACATAGACATTCAAAAAAGATTAAAACGGGGATTATATACCTGTCAACCTGCTGACCAGCAGTACAATTTATTTGACAGTCAAGGGGAAACAACCTACTTTATGGAATAACATATTTAAACATTTATGGAATGACAAATTAGAAATTTATGGAATGACAAATTTATGGAATGACAAATTAGAAATTTATGGAATTACCAATTTATGGAATGACAAATGAGAAATCGTCCAGCCTCTCACACCTATTGAAACTGAAAACATGAATATTCATGCTTCGAGTATATTCGTGTTTCTGGTATGTCAATATTCTTGGTTCTTGTATGTGAATGTTCGTGTTTCTAGCATCAGTTTTCAAAGTTTCGTAAGTTACTAAGCTGCTAGTTGTCAATAAGGTCGAGACGTTGGATTTGTTATTATTAAGCATCGTTTTGCATATGTACATGGTCAGCGCTCTGTATTATATCAGGGAAGGGTGAAAATATGTATCTTATATTTAAAGGTTGAAATTGACTCGAAAACCGTTCATGCCTGGTAATGGTGCAGCTAGTTGCGGTCAGTAACTCTGCAAAACTCCCGCATGCGAGTTTTGCAGAGTTACTGCCCGCAACTAGCCACATAGTGTCCACTACTACTGATATAACTCAGGAAGACAATTTATGGGGGAACAAACTCATTTAATCATGGTTGGCCATAAACGAATGGACAGTAGCAACAGTATTTTAATAAAATAAAAATATTTACAAATCTCATACCGATGTTAGATAAACCTTTATGTCAATGAATTTATACTAAGAACGCCCACAACAACCAAAGTAGCAATTGAAATACCGATGATGTCCATGGACCACATTTATGACACCCTCCACTGGGCGTAGCCGTCTTTGATGATATCCGCCCCACTCAGGTCCCCGGCCCCGCAATTCCCGCAAGATATTGACCCGGCGCCCTTCATCAGCGACATGAAGCCCTCGCCGTTGATGACATGCAGAGTGCAGTCGATGGAGCCCGAGGTCATCATCATCCCGCGCCGGATCGTGTCGACCGGGTACGAGAGGAGCCGGATGTGACGTCACCACGTAGCCGAGCAGGAAGCTCGAGGCGAAGCCGGCGTTGTCCCCGAGCACCAGTGGCTTCAGGGTTTCGTATAGGCCGAGGTAGGCGCCGCCGAACAGGAATATGCCCACGGCGGAGCCTGTTAAACCGCCGGGAACCGACGTATTGTCATTGGCCAGACGGGTTCTCGCGTAATCCAGCGAGTGCACGAACATGAGCGACAGGGTTCCGGCGAAACCGCCAGACGCGATGTTCTTGGAAAACTCCACAACATGGTTGTCAGCCTTGCTCTGTCCGAACAGCGACTTAATCTGTCCCCTAAATGCGAAATGCAACGCCTGTGTTGGGAAGTACCGGATAACGTTCGCCAAATTTCCGCGCCAGAATGGAATTATTCCCTTAGTTTTGTACGTCCTCATAGTGCAAGCGATGACGCCCTTGTACGGTTTGTCGGGGCGGCCGGATTTGAGCATTTCTGCACGAGCAGTTTGTCCTACTCGATTGGTGCCACAGCTGTCTTGGATACACCTGCTGCTATCCCGGACAGGACAAAATCCTCAACGAAATTCAACTTATATTGCAGCATATTTTCACGACGTTACTGCGTTACAATAATTGTTATATCTGACGACTGTCCTTGGAGACAATTGTAATGAAATACCAAGATGTGTTTTCATGGAAAATAAGACAAATATGCTATATTTGTGGTCTGTTTATTGTTTTCCTGCAACATGGTAAGGTACCACAACATTTGTATTGCTTTTTGATACTTCCGATTTCAATTGGGTTTTTGGCAATTTTAATTGGGTATTTAAGCAAATACGCAGCTTATCTGGAGCTCTGGGCATAGAAAATGAACTGTATTATGTTGTTTAGACTGCTATGTCCTAATTATATACGCTGGACGTATTGGTTGGATATATATTACATTACTGTCCGCCCGTCTTTAAAATAAAAATAAATGTATAAACTATTAGTCAATAATTATAAGTTGTGTACATCCACAAAGGTCAGATTTTACATACACAATTCGTTAATCGAGTTGATCTGTAGGACACATCTAATGTTTGCGTTGGTAATATATATCTGCACAAAACACGATTGCTACCTACGTATTGCATTGTTTAATATTCAAAATATGTGTACAGCAGATATGTTTTAATCGCTACGTTATGTACCTAAGTATGTATAGACTTATGGGGATTGTAAGAGACCGACACACACATTTGGATATTAATATTTTGTGGGGAAGATTTTAACACAAATTTCGTGGTATCCGTATCTGCTATAAGTGCATGCACAATGATCCGGTTATTTAACTTGGTATATATTATGTAATAGTGGTAATACTATGTATGTATTGAACAACGTCTATATTGTCAGTAGTTAACTTACTGTATTTGTATACCAATATTACTAGTAGTAGGTGGTCGTAATAGGAATACAGCAGAAATCAACTTGGTGTGTGCGGTGTATATTCTTGGCATGTACATTGCAAATAAACAATAGAAAACTAATATTCTGACATCAATAGATGGCCGCCACTTGAATAGACAGATCAGAGTATTAACGAACATTTTGCCAGAAGCTTTAGCGCAAACGTCATTTGACTTTGACAATTGGCCGTGAGACAGCTATGGAATGAACGTATATGAACCTTATATGTCACAGAAACGAACATATCACACATGTGAAGTATTCGTGCGAATACGTCACACATTTCGGTGAATACTGGCCGAATTCGGCCGAATAAAACCGAAAATCTCCCCCAAATATTTTTCACTTTTTGGTATAAACGAATATGTCACACAATCACAAATTTCAAACTTGGCCGAATATGGTCATATCATTATCAAATCGAATGTATCGACAAGACGATCACTTTGGAGCATTTATTGTCGAAATCTGATAATTACGTAATCCAAGATGACCGCCGAAAGGTCATTATTTTATTAGAGATTTCAAACGTCTTATTTTCATGAACCGCCGGGCTAATATTGGAAAAACTTCACAGTTATGGTCTGTTGAACCTTATATGTCACATGAAACGAATATGTCACACGTGTGAAGTATTCGTGCGAATGCGTCACACATTTCGGTGAATACTGGCCGAATTCGGCAGAATACATCACAAACCGAAAATCTCAGCCAAATATTTTTCACTTTTTGGTATAAACGAATATGTCACACAATCGCAAATTTCAAACTTGACCGAATATGGTCATATCATTATCAAATTGAATGTATCGACAAGACGATCACTTTGGAGCATTTATTGTCGAAATATGATCATTACGTAATCCAAAATGACCGCCGAAAGGTCAAAAGGTCATTATTTTATTAGAGATTTCAAACGTCTTATTTTCATGAACCGCCGGGCTGATATTGGACAAACTTCAGTTATGGTCCGTGGGTGAAGACTTCATATTTGTTAAAATGGAGATCATCGCATAATTCAAAATGGCCGTCGTCAAAAGTATGTCAAATTCTTAAACAAACATCTTCTCACGAACCGCCAGACGGATTTCGATGACACTTGGTAGAAATGATCGATAGTTAACGCTGTTTCAGATTTGTTCAAATGGTGGCCCCTGGATCAAGAAATGGCGGGCCGGAGGGGTCAAGTAGGGGTCAAATTTCAGATTTTACCGTTTATGTTCATGTCACATATCAACTCAAAGGTATCGACAAGATGATCACGCTGGAGCATCGGTTGACATCTGGTCGACATCGGATGATTACATAGTTTAAGATGACCGGCCGCCGAAATTTTATTAGTGATTTCAAGCGTCTTTTCATTGTGCATCAGACTGTCTGTTATATATACCGTTTATCATTTATTCATATTTGTTCTGCATTACATGTGTTAATGCTGTATTAGTTTACATTGTTCTCAATTTTTATGCTTCAAGCCAACTATTACTATGGTGGACAGAACAATTTTGATGGTATATATACTTGTAATAGACAGTCAGGACCATTTCTGACTTTCTTTATAATTTGGATAATAATTTCAGGTGAGCGAAGCAGGCCCATTTGGGCCTCTTGTTATATTAATATTTAATCTCCATGTCTGTGATATAGAGTCTATCGCATGAAATGTAAGCTTCTATGATAAAAGTAACAAAATATAAAACATTATGGTACAAATTGTTAACCGATGGTCAGTTTCGCCTGTTCAATATTTACATGTCCAATACACTTTACATATACAATAATGTTCCAATCATTGGGTGTTCTATTTAGATGATTAAAATGAGATCAGCTTTAAATTTTAAAAGCATATTTTATCATCAGTCCATGTATATTCCCGCAGCACTCCCCTCCAGGGGAGTAGCGGTGCTTTATCTGGGCATACTGGGCATACACCGGCGCTTTAACGCCAATGATGTCCCGCACAGGTTCTTTAACTGTTGGTAAAATGTGCTGCTGTTCACCAACCAAATGGCCCGGGACATTTACTGGATTTAACAGCATAATTATTTAAAGCCCCTCTATTTCTCGGGAGGTTGGGGGATGCCGGGGGGGGGGGTGGTTGAGCATGTATTTAGTGCTATTTACACAGATATTATGGCATCATTTTCAGACATATTTTACCTTCGAATGCATGCATGCCCCTTTCAACTGTGACCTTGCGGAATGCATCATCACTATCATAAGCTGGGTGTCATTTAAAAGTTACATATGCTTATTCGACTTTACATAAATATACAAATACAAAAGGCATGACCTAATGTATTTATGTAAGACCTTGAAAAAGGCACTCACTTTCAGCCTTTTTCACGGTCTTACATACCGGCTTAATGCGATAGGAGAATGAACTAGCTAGGTTAAATTAACCGCCTCGTTGCCTCCTTCATTTAATACACATATTTCGACTGTATGGCAGATATTAGTAAATTCAGAAACAAACTGGCCATTTTTTGGCTCAAATGCCCCGGTTTGGAAGGTCCTCGAGCCAGTGCCGTCGTTAAATCAAAGCATTTACATTTACCTTGTCTGCATGCGTGGCATGACTTTCAAATAATCCGGCGAATATGCCTGCTCTATTCTGTTTTATTTTATCGCACTGTTATCCCCCATTCGAATGTTCATGTGACATATTCGTTTATTATTTTTTGTTCGAGTTTTGGTAACATGTGACACATTCGTTTTTGTTGCAAGGGGTAGTGATGGCAAACGTAAACGTCACACATGTGTGTGATGTATTCGTACGTATTCTTCACCATGTGTGACGCATTGCACGAATATATCACACGTGTGATATATTCATTTATGTGACATATAAGGTTCAACAAACGTATGTATCGCAAATATGTAAACATTATGGCATGGGTAAAAGAAAATACAACACATTTACAAAATATTAAAGTTTATCATGGTTATGTTATGGACGGAAGTACAACAATAAAAGAAGGGACGAAAATGCCATTGTTTACCCCTTCATGCTTCACATTATATTATAATCAAACTATTTTTATTTTGAATTATGACAAACAATAACACTACCATACCACCGTCTTCGTATAATTACTAGTATTAATGATTGGAGTATCGAACGTAGAGCTGAACATGTAATACGTCTACTTTCTGCCAGTCCAAAGTTAGCTCATGTACTGCTGTTTCTATTTAGAATATTGACAATATACCGAAATGAGACGACATAGAATAGATCAGCGTATAGACATAATAGAATAGTTCCAGCACAAAAATATTTACACAATTCCCTAACATTTGATTGGCCGGTAGCAAGACTCTGTCCAAAATTTATATTCCAGTAAACTCCCACGCCGAACTACTTTCCGTAACTGTGAGGCGCATTTAAAATAATTCTTAAGAAAACGGAAAATAAACATATTTTCTTGGTGAATTTATTTCAAATGCTGGAATTATAAGGAATGAATGACCTTTTTGTGGAATTTATCGGGGATATAAACTTGGAAAAGTCGCGGGAATACTGGACGAGGCCTTCCGCCATTCATTCCTATAATAGTCGTCAACAGGCGTGGAGGTGCACTGTATGACGAGGTTGTGTGGTGAACACACAAGCACGGTGACATTTTATCTACAACATGTCAGCATCCACCATACTTTGTCATGAGAAATTAGGCGACGCATGTACGTCAACATAGTAGTTTATCCAGCTACATTATTGATTTGCCTATTCATCTTCATGTTTCATGATCGATGTTTATTTCCTAGTCCTATGTGAAGACATTCAAAGCAGTGTGTAGCATTTCAATTATCACATGCCAGAATATCGTTTGCATTAACCATTATGTGACAACAACAACGTTGTTTATAAATAACGGAAAAACTGAATATGCGTGTCATAAGGTCGGCCATATTTGTTATGCAATATAACACGTTTATACCACAAATGTTATGTTTTTGTTGCGTATTATTATTAATACCAATATGCTAAACAACTTGGGACTATGTTAGTTGCATGTATGTGTGTGGTGTCAACACTTATTTGCACGTGCTTGCCTGTTTCCTTAAATATGCCATAGAATGCATGTACAATGGCGACCATGTTGGATTTCTCCACATCATATCCTAATGAAATGGATTGATAAACAGTTGGTCGCCTATACAGTATTAAATGCCTGGTGTTACATTTGTAATCTGTGTTTGTGCTTTTAAAACTACACCCACAATGCGATATTCCACTACATAAGTATAGTAACGCACGTTTTTATTGGCGGCCATCTTCTTTATGCAAATTACTAGGCTTAAGCTACTACTTCTGAAAGACAGAAATATATAGAGTATATTGATTGATCACTTTGGTAACACAAATCTTTGGTGCGCAGAGATGGTACTATAAACCCTATTTTATGCTGGTACGCCCAGGACCTATATATAGGCCGGCCGATCTTGGGATGTTTGCCTGCGTGTAGCCTAATATCGATGGTCTAGTAACATAAGGTCGTAACTGCTATGCTAAAGCATAGCAGTTACGACCTTATGTTACTAGACCATCGATATGTAATACATTAGGTGCTGCCTATGTCGGGGCCCAGAATCTCAGTATGAAAGTACACCATTAATTGTGACAACTAACTATAATTGTTTGTTTTGTGGTGTTTTTTTTTAAATTAAATTGTTAAAAGCTTAAGGACATATCGATGGTCTAGTAACATAAGGTCGTAAGTGCTATGCTTTAGCATAGCAGTTACGACCTTATGTTACTAGACCATCGATATGTCCTAGAAAGATATATTTGACTACAAAGATAATTGCTTCGTAAGAGTGATGTGATATATAAATATAAAATATGTGAATATTGTCTTGTTACTGCATACTATATGCTACATTGAGTTGTCATCTCCGCCATCTTTGTATGTACAAGCTATCGTACAGTTTCACCCCTCCGAGCGTTTGACACATACAGCAAATAATATGACAGTAAACAAAATACAATTTGGTGTACTACATCATTTACATTATGACAAAGGCGTGCTATAAATAGTATGCCAACAAGCTATACAAAAGACGAGATATCTGAGCATTTCACAGACATATATGAAAATAGCGTACTATAAATAGTATGCCAGGAACTTGTAAAATTGTAAATTTCATTGTGTAAACTTTTCAATCTGATGCACAGCCTATTGTTAGTGTTAGTGTTACCACATGGAAAGCCATATTTACTCGCGTATAGTGGTATACACCACAGTAAGTAGACACCAGTGACAATACATTCAGATACTGCTTACATGCCACTGGATGTTATGTCATACATATATGCATGTATATTTAGAGCACTGTTTATCTATATTACTGTTAAAAAGCTATTGCTGGAGTCTCAAAAAGAAATAACAGGTCAGCAAACTCTTCAGAAATCAGACATTGTGTATAACTGTTCAGAAATCAGACATTGTGTATAACTCTTCAGAAATCAGACATTGTGTATAAGTGTGATGATAACAACACGTAGGACGTTGTTCTTTAATGTTATTTATTAAAGTCATGTACTGATTTCATAAAAAAAACTCGATATAGCCGCGTTTCTTATGAAATGTGTAACCTGGTAATTGAGACACGCCATGTGATTTTGTACTTTCGGTACAAAATTTACAACATATTTCGTAAATGGCGTCAAAAGTTGACAAAACTTTCGGAGGATATGCGGAAAAGGTACTCTGAAAATGTTGTCACCATTTGACTTTATTTATGAAAAATATTGTAAAGTTTGTAAACGTATTTAATGAAATTACGCAGATGCCCAAAGATACAAAATCACATGGAGTGTCTCGTATAATAAGTGGCATATGAAAACTCATGCATATATATACAACTGAAGCACCGTGAAATACTTAAAAGAGCATTGGTGAGTTAAATGTTAAATGACAGTTCCTTCAAGTAGCCCATTCTCGAGGTACGCTATAGACGCCGCTAAAATGTCGTCTGCTTTTCTTAAAATAACGTACACGAAATACTTTATTTCGTCACATGTCGGTTGCCTTGGATACGTCACAATCCCGTGAATATCACAGTCAGACTCCCGCCGAATTTCTGACCTGTTCAGTTCGTACCATTTAGATAATATTCTGCTGCCAATTCTCCTGTACAATAACGTATCGTCATGGCAACAGCGCACCGATGGCGTGGAATCGGCGACGTTGAATAAGTACCGTAAAACTGACATCTTGTAGTAGTAGTTCAGTGACGTCTCCGCCTGAAGTAAAACATGAAAAGTTGAATTTCAGTTACTGTCGAAAGAAATGGAAATGCCGAGTGGGTATGTATGTACCTTTAAGTTTAATTTTATTGGTCATTAAGACCAATAAAATTCAACTTAAATGTACATACCCACTCGGTAGGCACAAACTGTTCTTTATATCAGAGAAATTATTTGAGACATTTTCTGGCAACATAAACATTCATTCATCATTACCCGAGGTATGAATATACATTTTATATCGGACGTAAATTTCCATACTGATATCAGGGGCGATAACCGTGTTTCCTTAAAATGTTAACGGACATTACTATGTATTATCTGTATTTATTTGTTGATGTGCAATGATAATACTTTATAATCTGTCGAAAATATTATTTGTTCAGGTGACGCATTTAATTAGTATAAATAATTAAAAATACCATGCCTCATTTGCATATGAAAATAGCCTGATACCACCGCGAGTCACTATCAGTAAAATATATATTATTAAATGATTATATCTGTATAGTGGGCACTCGTAATTTTTAGAGCTCGCGGAATAGTGAAACAATTACTGAATTCCTATAAAGAACATGTGCCTACTGAGTGTGTATGTACCTTTAATTTACACTGACAGCCGATGTTGGAAAACCTTTCGTGAATGTGCTCACGTGTAATGATGTGTGCATGTAGGTGCAAGTATGTAACGTTAGTTAACCACGTTAATGTTAGAAGCAAATTAATACAAAATTTAGTCAAAAGGGCCCCAGGTCCGTAGCTCAAAGACCAAGGTCACACTTAGACGTCAACAAAGAGTGCAAAAGAACTAGTCCGAACTCTAATTTTGTTACGTGTGGAGGGATTTTGAAATAATTTCGCGCAAGTGTTCCACACAATAACACTGATGTCACACAACTTACTCAGCTCCAGGTTTGAAGGTCCATGTGACAGTGGCAACATTCTACGGAGCCCCGCAGGGACATGGATTTTTTTTATTAATTCGTTCCCACGGAATAACAATTCGTTCCCTCAATTTAACAATTCGTTCCCACGAATTAACAATTCTTTCCCTCAATTTAACAATTCGTTCCCAAGAATTAACCATTCGTTCCCACGAATTAACAATTCGTTCCATCAATTTAACAATTCGTTCCCACGAAATAATAATTCGTTCCCACGGGAACGAATTGTTAATTCGTGGGAACGAATTGTTATATCGTGGGAACGAATTGTTAAATTGAGGGAACGAATTGTCATTTCGTGAGAACGAAATGTTAATTCGAAGGAAAGAATTGTTATATCGCGGGAACGAATGGTTAATTCGAGGGAACGACTTGTTAAATTGAGGGAACGAATTGTCATTTCGTGAGAACGAAATGTTAATTCGAGGGAACGACTTGTTAAATTGAGGGAACGAATTGTCATTTCGTGAGAACGAAATGTTAATTCGAGGGAACGAATTGTTATATCGTGTGAACGCTTACCTCATATATTTCGAAAGGCTTCGACAGTTCTACAAAATCGGCAACGCTTCTATTGGCAAGTTCCGTCCTCGCTGTCTCACAGGGAATGAGTCGTCTTACCTAGGAGGAAATTGGTTGATTGATTGATTGATGGGTTGATTGATTGAATGCAATGTTTGTTTGATTGATTGATTGATTGATTGATTGATTGATTGATTGATTGATTGATTGATTGATTGATTGATTTGTTGATTGCTTTATTTATTGAATGTATTGTTTGATAAATTGATTGATAGGTTGATTGATCGATTAATTGATTTATATATATATATACATTGTTTGATCAATTGATTGATTTATTTATTTATTGAATGCATTGTTTTATAAATGTAGTGATTGATTGATTGATTGATTGATTGATTGATTGATTGATTGATTGATTGATTGATTGATTGATTGATTGATTGATTGGTTGATTGCTTGCTTGCTTGCTTGATTGATTGCTTGATTGCTTGATTGATTGATTGATTGATTGATTGATTGGTTGATTGATTGATTGATTGATTGATTGATTGATTGATTGATTGATTGATTGATTGATTGATTGATTGATTGATTGATTGATTGATTGATTGATTGATTGATTGATTGATTGATTGATTGATTGATTGATTGATTGATTGATTGATTGATTGATTGGGAAGAGTTGTATGATCGGCACTGAAGTTACCACAAAATCTTTCAGCACTGAAATGCATTTTCCTAATCTAGTGCCGGGCACTCTTACGTTACCAGGTCACTTGGCGCCAGTTGTGAATCCCAGTATGATTCACCGTTAACATATGAATGATAGGAGAAAGTATCCAATGTGAAATAAGATACTGATAGTGTACATCTCATTCACCATAGTGGTCAATTGTTGTGAATTTATTATGCCCAATAGCCGGCTAATTGGCTGATTCAGCCAATCCAAGAGGCGCCGACGAGAAGGTCCCGGTATTACCAATATATGTACAGTGGGGTCAGCGTGTAAGTGCACACACGAACGAACACGACAGGTTGGAACCAACCTGTCGTGTTCGTTCGTGTGTGAACTTACACGCCGACCCCACTGTAAGTATCTACATGTGGGCATACACGTTCGTGTCTGAATTCGTTTATACAGTGGAACCTCTCTAAACCAGACACCAAGAAAACACCTGTGATCTTATTCTTGATGAGTTTCTTAGTCATTTATCTCAGGTGATAATGTATGTTCGTGATCACATAGCACACATCTATGGATCAGAATGATCAAATGCCTGATTTACAGTGAAACCTCATTAAGCCGGACACCATGGGAGCCCCCAGGGTGTCCGGCTTAGAGAGGTTTCATTGTAGTATAATCAATGAAGTAAGTAAGTAGACTTGTGGATAATAGTAGCGAATGATGCGCTCAGAATTATTATTCCCGTTCGATTAGTTTGAATCTTACTTTATGAATGAGTAGACGTGTGGATAACGAAATAGTGGAGAACTCATATAAGCTTTCGTAAGTTTGTTTTCTAATCCACACACTCTTTAATGTTTGTATCATACCATGTATTGTTCCTTTACATGACTTATAATTTAATAAATAGTGTTTAAATTAACGATATCTAAGCAGTTACCAGGCTGCAGTGAGGCTAGTCAGTCCGGTACTTCAGCCACAGAGTGGCAACGAACAGCGTAAACCATTATCACACTGCATGGATGCGCAGGTTGGGTCTCACATGTCACGTGTCTGTGATATTCAACAGCACATACGGACGGCAAGAATTTTTTTTTGACAAAGCAAGTACTTTGATATGACTTACCGAAATGGCAACATCAGCGCGGAGTTCATGCGTGTTTGCAATTAGACCCTGGACAAGTCGCCTCCTCACATTCGCTCCCATCGTCCTTCGTCCCGTATGTCGGTGTCGACTATTATGGACAAAGTCATCACATAAGCCGTGTCTCTCCGGCAACAGTCCGTGGTTGGCAGCATCGGCGATATTGGAAGTTAATTCTGAATGAAATTCAAAACCATAACTGAATGGTATTGTTTACAAGAGAACGGGGAAGCAACTAAACAAGAAAATGCAATTAAGCTGCCTTTCCAGTAAATGTCAAATCCAACGATTCTCGATGGCCTTTGAATGCAAGGGACAATTAGAACTTTACCGTCGCCGAGGCGAGCTTGATAACCTTGATATCAAAATACACTATCAATGTCACGTTCTATTCTATAATGGGCAAAACTGTTGAAAAGAACGCGGACTTGTTTAAGTTGTGTCATTGCACTGCCGACATTCTGTAACATCATGTGACGCCGTTCGACCAATGGAACGCAAGAGAAAGTAATAATGTGACCCAGGGGCCGTTTCACTAAACTTCGTATGATTAAGAAGTTCGTAAGAACAACTTTTAGATCAAGAACAAAGTTCGCATTAGCAGCTGATTTTCGTTCGAATTTACTTACCGTTACATGTACATGTAGGTAGTAATGTATAACATTTATGCACCGTTAATGTCATTATGAATTAAGCAAATATCTTCGTACGAACATTTTTAACTTACGAAGTTTAGTGAAACGGCCCCCAGATATACGTATCTGGTCAACGCATGACAGGACAATTCTACGGCAAGCCAAACGCTTAATAATTCCTCAAACTCGTGTTTGAAGCCTCAGTTAGATCACGGTTAGTCCGCATGTACGAGGAGATAATCCGCGAGCTTTAGCGAGTGGATTACCGATCGTACATGCGGACGAAAGTGATATAACTGTGTTATCATATACTCATGTCCATACATTACCCAATGTACTGTTTAAATGCAGAAACAAAATTCGAAAATGTATCAAAGATGGGATAAGAATTATTGTGCTCATCGAAGCCTCGACAAATTACGGATACACAATCATTCCTCAAACCCGGGTTTGAAGAATAGCCACCGATTCTCGATGGGTGGCTATTCTTCAAAACCGGGTTTGAGGAATGATTGTGTATTTGACTTGCCATACAATTTGTTATCAGTCGGTATGTATTAGGCCAGTGCAAATCTCATTACCTGATAAGTTTTATATTTACGGAGTCAATACTAATGCATCTGCTTATATAACCGTGGCACGAGTCAAATCGTGATGGGTTGTATCATTTTTTAAGTGTCATTTCATGAAATTACGCAGATATCAAAAGGTACAAAATGAAACTTACCATGGGTAACTGTAACCAACAGCAAAATGCTTGTTGAAATATGCATTGTAATGATGTTCAAGTAAAGAGATTATATATACTTTAAAATTATGTTGTTTTTATTAGTAGTATTTATCTATACTTTAAAATTCAGCTCAATGCTTATACTAAATGTATGTTTTAAAGGTGAACTTCAACATGCAGCGATCCCAATTTCCATATATTTACATCGTTTCTCGCAGAACTATTTATTGTCTCCCTGCAAGTATTTCCATTCCAATTTTAGAAACTTTTCCGGTCAGATTTGAACGTAACAGCGTGGTGTCCGGATTTCCATTTTCATTTCAGTGTTAATACAATAGTACCTGTCAGTTCTGCGCACCAGAAATCGAGACTAAAACAGCAACTCCGCGCGTGTGGGGCTGGTACTAGGCTGTTCATTCGCTGTCCAATCAAATCGTTCGTTCATTCTAAACACCAAACTTTCCAGCAATCAACGCACCTGATTTGTTAACGTAGGATATTCGACACATGCATATCAAATTGAACATGATCTGAAGAGAAACAGTCATATATAATATCACATATCTCTCCAGCGTTGATCAAGATCCGACTATGATCAAACGCTCTGCTAATAATTTAGTTCGCTTACTGGACACATTTCGTGGTCGTTGACATAATGACGAATAGTGTAGACCCTGATCTACTAGGCTGGTCAGGGCCTAAGCTGATCGCAAAGGCAAAGGCAATACCAACATATTGGTTTAAACCGAAGACTACAAAGGGAAAAGTAGACACAATAGGGTCATGTGTTAACAATAATTAGGTGAAGGAATTCCATGTTCGTTCTATGATCTTGTATATTATACTCACCGGCAAATGAAGTCAATGCGTGTTCGTTTTCAATACAGTGGAACATCTCTAAGCCGGAAACCAGTGTGTCAGGGCGTACACTACAATTCTGGCAAATGAACGCTCAAAACTTTGTAGGTGTACAGTGCAACCTCTTTACAACAGCCACACATGGGAAAAGGCAAAATTGGCTGTTATAGAGAGGTGGCTGTTGTAGGGAGGTTAATGCTGAATACAATTTTATCGTCTGATGTTTATTTATTTTCTTCAATAATTCTCAATAAAAACATGTTTTGACAGCATTTTAGAATCATTTCCAATGGAAATGATTCTAAAATGCTGTCAAAACATGTTTTTATTGAGAAAGAATGCAAAATCAACATCAGACGACAATGTTCATGCTCAGCAGTGTAAGGGTTAGATATAGCGGAAATCATCCATTTGGGATATAAAATAGCGGCTGTTACAGAGAGGTGGCTGTTGTAGAGAGGTGGCCGTTCGGGGAGGTTCGACAGTACTTTGAAAATATAAACATACATTTAACACATCACTAGAGCTAACTGACAGGGAACGTGATCAAAACCAGAAAGTGACGAGTGTTTGTTTGTTTGTTGGGGTTTAACGGCTTATCAACAGATAAGGTCATTTAAGGCATGGTCAATGGCTTTAGTACTAAATCCCATATATTACCTGTACAAGTACATGTACATGTTCAAGTACATGTACAAATGGGGGGGGGGGGGAATCCCAAAATCAGACCTGAATATTTACAATAAAAATATATATATTCAGCCAGGAATCGGAATAATCCTGATTTGATGTCAGGTCCTCGCCACACCAGAATCACTTGGCCCCCTCCCAAAAGCAGTAAGATTAGTAATAATCATACTACTTTTATAATGAGCAATAACCCAATTAAACTCCCAGGTAACAAAAAGAGCCAAAGATAAAAACATACCTGAGGGCCAAACCAGGCAAATCGTGATTCCAATAAGGAGGAACCCCTACCGTTAATTTACGCCTTCACGTTCACCCATCCAACCACCCACCAAAGTGACGAGTGACCTAAAGCGCATAATGTATTCCCGCCCCGCCTATACACAGTCAACAAAACACAAATTTCGCACGACACACCTTGGGGTCGTGGTCTATGCATGCACACAGTAGTGTGATAGTTGATCACGAGCTAGTCACAAGTACCATAAGCCCCATTTCTCCAGACCCAGTCAAATTTCTGGACGACGATCTGAACAACGATGCGGCTTATATGGTTACAATCCATTGTTTGACTGTCACCTGCGTGACATATTCCCTAGTTTTGTCCCCGGGTTATTATGAACACCGTCATTGTACGGGTATGGCGGTGGCATAAATTACTTACAGTACGGTTGTCCGCAAGTACGGTCGATAATCTGCTCGCTGAAGCTCGCGGATTATCTGCCCGTACATGCGGACGAACCGTGCTCTCTAAGTGTTTCTTATTATTCCGTATTTGAATGCTTTGGATGTTGTTGACTACCGTCCTTTCCACTTAAATTGGATAATTAAACACACACATCTAAACAAGAGTGTCGACGTCAGAAGACACGTCCGTTTGAGGCACTAAGCCAGTGAATGGGAATTTACAGTTGTGTGTGATGATACAAGTTTGGTGGTTGTAGACCTAAGTGTACTGAAGATAGAAGGCTGGCCACAAATGTTAAACTAGAAAATGTGGTCTGTCGACGCACTTAGAGCCCATATATGTGATTTGAAGATAAACAGACGGACGGACGGACGGACGGACGATCAGTAGCGAGGGTAATTGTATTAATATGGAAGGATGTATCGTTAGCCAGTAATGCATGTGTGCAATATGAAGATATTAGCTGAAGGCAAACAAAAATTATAAGCGATTTGAAGGCCACGTGTTTTACACTGTATGTGATATGATGTACACCACTGTCATAGTACATGTATACAAGTATGGTGACTGCAGACATAGAGACTACTAGGTTAGTGCCGTGAATGGGAAAACATATCTGGCAATGCTTAGGAAACGGGATGGGCGAGGAACATTTAACCAAGGATAATGGTCACAGAGGTGAATTTTTAAAGCATAGATAGCATTAACACATTGGTCGCACCTCTGTAACAATGTTCATATACAACTCAATTATTGAAAGCAATACCGCCATACCGTGTTTGTATAAATAGGAAGATGTCTTGGAATCGAGCAGTTAAGCAGTCAGCTAGTCAGTAACATACTCTGCTGATAGTCGCTTAGTGATTTGCAGTTCGGTTTCTCAGCCAAACCGGTATCAAGGTGTATGATCACGTGGTTACACCAACAACAAGTACTGAAACTTCCAGAAGCCATCCGATTCAAAGTACGTATTCTTTTATTTTGTTCTTATTATGTAACGGATTTTTATGAAATATGGCGCATCACCAAACGCGTCTTGTTAAGCTGCATTTGGTGGTCTCGGTACTTTGGCACAAACTTCTGTCGTTTTTGCGAAGAATCGATTGCCGTTTCTACTGACACGGAAATCGATTCTTCACAAAAACGACATAGTTATGTGCCAAACTCCCGGGACCACCACATGCAGCTCATGAAGACGCGTTTGCTGAGTCATATTTCATCAAAATCCGTTGGCTATTAAGGAAACTATTAAATAATAATTACTTTGGAGTGGGCGCGCTTTCAACACTTTGAGTCGTTGTTGTTGTTATTGTTGTTGTTGTAACCACGTGATCATGCACCTTGGGGTATGGCCTGGTCAGAGTGTATATTGTATGAACTAGCATTGGACTTACACTTACAAATCGACATGTACAATAAAGAATCACAAAACTGGATGTTGTTTATACAATATTCAAATGTTCTTCCTGATGATGGTCTACATGGGCGGATCTGGAAGGGGGCGTTTCGGGGTTGTAGCACCCCCCCCCCCCCCCCCCTCCCCCGGTCAGCCACGGAGTTTACATAGATCACAGTTTACCAACATTTGGAGTGTGAATTTAAATGCCGTAAACACACAGAAAGGTGCATTTCGAAGAGCTAGAAAATAGGACAACCCCCTAATTGCGAACGGTAACTTTTGCAATTACTCCCGTACCGTCCGTAGCTAGCTACGGACGGTACGGGAGTAGATTGCAAGAGTTACCTTCGCAACTAGACAATCTCCCTACCTCCCCCCCCCCCCCTTTCCCCAAATGCTGGATCCGCCCCTGAAACTGGATGTTGTTTATAAATACAGTATTCAAATGTTCTTCCCGACAACAAAACCTGTACATGCGAATATAATACAGAACATTCGTACATTCGAGTTCAGCAACAGTCGCATTACGTATCGGTATTTCAACGACAGATAAAAGTCTACGCAATGCATTGATATACAGATATATCAACATCCGGAAAGATGCAACCCGTCCTACAGCTCTGTCACAAAATAACCAAGTAAATGAAGTATATAAGTAGGTCAATATCATTTGAAGGTCGGGTGTGTTACAGTGGTACGCGATGCACACCACTGACTGATCCTAGCATACAAGTATGACAACTTTAACCTTGGCGTGGTGTCGACAGACGGAGAGAAACGCGAACGGACGGATGGATCAACATGCAGATGTAATGAGGCTACTAGATAAGTTTTTGAGTTTACTGACCAAACGTATGACATTACAGGCCCGTATGCAGAGGGTGTGCGACGGGTGCCTACGCACCTCTCTTAACCCTTTCAACACCACAGGCATGTATGGTGGTATTGGCAAAAGTGTAGATCCAGATGAGCCGGCTCGTGACGAGCCGTCTCATCAGGATCAGCACTTTTTGCAAGTAATTTTCATAAGTTTGAGAACAAAAACACTCCATGTTCATAAATGGACTGGTCTGAAAATAATTTTGTGATGCTTGGATTGGTTGCAAAATTGACATATCAAAGTCTATTCCAGTTACTTAGGGTGAAATGGTTAATCTACTGAGGTCTGTCCGTGGATGTGCAAAATACATGTTTTATCCCTTTGCGCCGTCGATAACGCACCCCCTCCCCCCGCCTAAATTAATTCCTGCGTACGGGCCTGCATTCCCACATAATAGGAGCCTACAGTACAAAACAGCCCTTACACATCATATGGACATACGGCTGAACAGACGGGCAGCGGTATGCCATAATGGGCACGGTCTCTTGTTCTTTGTAAATCAAGTTATTCCTAAGAAGATAGAAAGCCTGTTACTATATATAGTAACTGGACGACGACAATGAAGATAATTCTAGGGAAAGACAGACAGACAGGGCTGTGAGACAGGTGGGGTATGGTAGGGGAATGAGTGTGGCACAAGAGCAGTTTTGTGTGGAGAGAGGTGCAGAGTGAGATAGTTATTATTTATTTCATAGTGTTTAACGGCCTGTCAACAGCTAAGGTACTTTTAGGCCGGGTTAACACGGTCAAATCCCATATGTCACTGGCTGTGATATGGAAAATCAGAATTGAATATTTAAATACAAAGTATATATATATATACCTGACCTAGTACCAGGTCCTCACCACACCAGTCACTTAGCCCCACTCCCCAAAAGTAATATGAGTAGTACTAATATACATAGCCGCATTCAACTCTCAAGTAGCAAGAAAGCCAAAGGTATACTATATGGCCAAACCAGAGATAGATATCGGGAATCTGTTAACGATGAACCCCATCGTTTAATTGAACCTTTGCATGACCTCAACCCACCGGCAAAGGACAGTAAGCGAGAGCGTAAGAGAACAACAGGGCGATCGCCGGGGAGTGTCTCACCCACTGAACGAGGCGATCGCCACGAAGGTCAAAGTCACCAAGGTTCAGGTCACAATGAGGAAGTCCAAAAATATTGATACGAAGTTAACGGTCACCAAGGTCAAGGTCGCTCAAATGACATGGGTGGATAGCCATCAAAGTGAGGAAGGAAGCTGTTGGTGAAGTTTGGTAATGATCGGACTAACGGATCGAGAGACATTCAACATTTGGACGTACATCACAATTTATTGACACAAAAGTCAAGGTCACCAAGGTGACGGTCAATGTCACCGGAATGACACAGGATGGATAGCTATCAATGTGAGGACGCTCTTTATGAAATTTGGTAATGATATGACTAACGGATCAGGAAATATTCAACATTTGGACGTACATGTATGTCCAAAATTGTTGACACCAAGGTGAAGGTCATCATGGTCGAGGTCAGCCGAATTACACTGGTAGATATATATCAATGTGAAGAAGCTATTGATGAAGTTTGTCGGTGATCCGGCTAACGGATCAAGAGATATTCAACATGTGTATGTACCCCAAAAGTATTGAGATTGAGGTCAATGTCACCATGGTCACGGTCACATGAATGATACGCTGGGTGGATAGCCATCAATGTGAGGAAGCTATTTATGAAGTTTGGTAAAGGATCCAACTAAAGGATTTGGAGGTATTCAACATTTGGCCGTATGTACACAACTAGAAATGTGGCCTGTCGGCACACGAATGTCCTCGCTGGCAGTCAAAGAAAACTAGGCACATTTGACAAAAAACGAAGTCCAGAGATGTGTGGATTTGACGCAGCATGAATGCAGACAATCAGAGCAATGGGTGTGTGAAATATCAAGCAGATCCATGAAGGTAACAGAAACTATAAGACATTTACCTGAACGTTAAGGTTTCGAACGTGCCCAGTATGTGACCTTGACCGTGGGCTTAGGAGGGGGGACGATGGTGGATTTTTGTCATTGTTTATTTGTGTTTAACGGCTTATCAACAGCTGTCATTTAAAGCCGGCCAACGGGTTCGAACCTGCTGCATGGGGGGGGGGGGTGGTTCCCAAAATCAGAACGGAATATTTACATCGAGATAAATATATACATGTATTCAGCCCTGTAATTAGAATCACCTGAGCTGGTGCCAGGTCCATACAACACCAGTCACCTGGCACCTTCCCCTAAAAGTAATACCAGTAGTATTACTCTTATAAGGGGCTTAACCAAATTCAACTCGCAAATACAAGAAAGCCAAAGTACATGAGGTCCAAACCATGTCTCCGGTCGGGATTCCGGTAAGGATGAATCCCGATCTTTAAATTACCCATCGCATGCTGCCACCTGCCACCCACGTCGTGGATTTGCCACAGGGCGGTCGAGGTCCTGGAGAGTAATGTGTGTGTGTAAAATATGAAGCAGATCCGTGCAAGGAAACAGAAATTATAAGACATTTACCCGATTAAGGTTTCGAATGCACAACGTATGTGACATTGACCCTGGGCTTAGCGGGTGCGGGACGGTCGTGGATTACGAATATTCGAGAGCGAGAGGTGGAGAGAGTGACAGGTGGAGAGAGATACACGAGTTTTTGCAGAGCTATGTGTCCGCAACTATCCACTCGGTGTGTGTTTAATGACGTTAACTTTACAAATAAATAATTGCTCTGTAACAGTTAAGAATAGGTATTTAAGACGTAACCCAATCTCAATATTGACATTCATTGATCGCCCAATTAACCCACACTGGTCATAGTTCATTGTTTCTGTATTATTTTCATATTGATCCGACACAAGCAAGCACAGAATAGTACGGAGCGCCGCAGGGAACGTAGAATTCTTTTTTTTAATTCGTTCCCACGAAATGACAATTCGTTCCCACGATATAACAATTCGTTCTCACGATATAACAATTCGTTCCCTCACTATATCGTGGGAACTAATTGTCAATTCGAGGGAACGAATTGTTACTTGTGGGAACGAATTGTTAATTCGTGGGAACGAATTGTTATATCGTGGGAACGAATTAATAAATGGAAGAAACGAATAGTTATTTCTTGGGAACGAATTAATTTTAAAAAAAATCCATGTCCCCTGTGGGGCTCCGTAGAATATAAAGGTATAATAAGACTGCAAATCATGACCAGACAAGAAAGCTGATTTTCTATACGAAAGAGAAAACAATAATAACTCAATTGGCTTTTCATGTACACAAGTGTACCCACGTGTGATTGGTTAGGAATTGTCCAGTCAGAAGGAAGAGTAGTATTAACCTTTACATTCGGAATACGCCCATATGCGTACAGACTTTCTGGTTTTCTTATTTCACAAGTTTTTACATATACAAAAAAAAAAAAAAAAAAAAATATTTAAAGTTTCAGTCAGAAAATGTGCGTATCTCCAGCATAAAAAGAGTGTATGAAAGTATATGTTGTTACCACTCATTCGAGCTTAAATGAGCAGTAACAACATAATATTATACTTCAGTGCAGAAAAATATTTATAATTTTCAGACAGTTTCTTTGTTTGTTTGTTTATTGGTGATTAACGGCCTATTAACAGCTAAGGTCATGTAAGGCCGGGCAAACGGGTTCGATCCCATTTTAACCTACTGCATTGGGGGGGGGGGGGGGGATCCCAAAATCAGAACGGAATATTTACATCGAGAAAAAATACATTCAGCCCTGAAATTAGAATATCACACCAACATCACTTGGCCCCTTCCCCTAAAATAGGATTACGAATTATCGTAATACTCGCATGGGGTATAACCAGATTCAACTGTCACATGCAAAATGCCAAATAGGTATGTGAGGGCCAAACCAGGACTCCAGTCGGAGAATTCCGGTAAGGATGAACCTTGATCGTTAAATGACCTGACCCATAGCATGCACCCAACTGCCACCCACGAAAAGTGAAGATAATGTGTTCAACCCGTTCACCCCTAAATAACTGGAATGGATTTTGATATGTTAATGTTGACCAATCCAATCGTTACAAACTGATATTCAAACTACATGTAGTCTATTTATGGAAAGGGGGCAGTTTTTGTCTAAAACATATGAAAACAACAAATCGATGGTCTAGTAACATAAGGTCGTAACTGCTATGCTAAAGCATAGCAGTTACGACCTTATGTTACTAGACCATCGAAATGGCATCGTTAAACGAAGCTAATATTCTCGCTGGCAACCTTAATAAAAACATGAAAAAATTCCTCAGTGACCTTGACCTTGGGCGGTCGGACGTGGGTCGTATGCAAAACAAAGTAGCATCCCTAGACACACATTGTGGCCAAATATTAGTTAGTGTCAGAGCAACATGAGCTGTAGAATGATGCGAGATGTTGTCAAACAAGAGGGCCATGATGGCCCTAATTCGCTCACCTGACTCTATGAACACCAGAGGAGAATGTGACATTGAGTTCATATGCGTTTTAAAAAAAAATGTGCTATTTTTAGATGGCGGTCATCTTGGATTAAGCGATGACTCATTTTACCAAATCTGAAAATGCTTCACACAAGGATCATAACTTACTATGAAGTTTGGCCAGCATCGGCCATGTGGTTCCGGAGAAAAAGACGTTCAAAATCTCGAATAAATGGAAGTTTTGGAGGCCATCATGGAGGACATAATCATCTGATTCCGACAAATATTGCACCAGAGCAATCGCCTCATCGATACCTTCAATTTGATATATGACACGACCATATTTGGTCAAAAATACAATTTGACCCCACGGGCCCATTTTTTACCCCGGGGTCACCATGTTAACAACTTTTAAAGAGCATTGTACATCGATCATTCCTACCAAGTTTCGTCGAAATCCGGCTGGCGGTTCATGAGAAGAAGATTTTTTAAGAATTTGTGCTATTTTTAGACGGCGGCCATCTTGGATTAGCGACGACCTCCGTTTTAACAAATCTGAAAATGCTTCACCCATGGACCATAACTGTGAAGTTTGGCCACCATGGGCCAAGCGGTTCGTGCGAAGAATTATTTTGAAATCTTTGATAAAAGAACGACCTTTTGACCTTTCAGTGGCCATCTTGGATGACATGATCATCTAATTTCGACCAAAAATGCACCAGAGCGATCGTCTCTTTGATACCTTCGATTTGATATAGACATGACCATATTCGGTCAAAAATAAAATTTGACCCCAATTTGACCCCACGGGCCACCCATTTTTGACCCCGGGGTCACCATTTTAACAACTGTGAAAGAGCATTGTACATCAATCATTCCTACCAAGTTTCGTCGAAATCCGGAAAGCGGTTAATGAGAAGATTTTTTAAAAAATTATGCTATTTTTAGACAGCGGCCATCTTGGATTAGCGTTGACCTCCATTTTAACAAATCTGAAAAGGCTTCACCCATGGACCATAACTTTTAAGTTTGGCTACCATGGGCCAAGCGGTTCATGTGAAGAAGAATTTTGAAATCTCTAATAAAAGAACGACCTTTTGACCTTTCGGAGGCCATCTTGGATGACATAACCATCCGATTTTAACAAAAAATGCACCAGAGTGATCGCCTCGTTGATACCTTCGGTCAAAAATAAAATTTGACTCCAATTTGACCCCACGGGCCACGCCCATTTTTGACCCCGGGGTCACCATTTTAACAACTTTGAAAGAGCATTGTACATCGATAATTCCTACAAAGTTTTTGTTGAAATTCGGTTGGCGGTTCTTGAGAAGATTTTTGAAGAATTTGCGCTATTTTTAGACGGCGGCCATCTTGGATTACGTGATGACGTCATTTTAACAATTTTGTAATCCCCCTACCTAAGGACCATGACCATGAAGTTTGGTGACCATAGGCCCAATGGTTACCGAGGAGAAGACGTTTGAAAATGTTCGCGGACGACGACGACGACGGACGACGACTGACACATTGCGGTAACAATAGCTCACATGAGCTATGAGCTTCGCTCAGGTGAGCTAAAAATACACCTATGAAATATTAATGCATTCGAAACAAAGCATTCATGTCATACGCTTTCTGTAGAATGATGCAGGATGATGTTACAAATGCACCTATGAAATATTAAAGCATTCCATCAATGGAAACAGAAGTTATTGCAGATTAACCCCAATGTTAATGTGTGTGATTGACAGACAGACAGACGGACAGACAACTTGTGCATCCCTACGCGATGGGATAATAAACTGAAACCAAAACACTTATTTTTCAAGAAACACAGCTAAACACAAACAAGAATGCCGCCAACGACATGTATCTGCTGGTACCGATGGTTTATTGACCTACATGTATGGAATATTAAAGCATTCCATTGAGGGAAACAGATGTTACAACGAATTAACCTGAGCGTTAAACTTAACGTTGAATGCATGTGAAAAGAAGGTCAATGAACCATGAAAACTAGGCCAATGTCACATGGGCTCCCTCTGTGTGAGATGGTTACACCACAGTGTTGATGTATACCATGTTTGGAGGTCGTAGGACTTTTCCGGAAACTGAGCTAAATGCAAAAACTTAACATTGAATGCATGTGAAATGTAGGTCAATAAACCATGAAAACTAAGTCACAGTCAGTGACCCTGACCTTTGGGGTTAGCGGGCACCATGGGCTTTCTGTAGAATGATGCGGGATATTATTACAAATGCATGTATGGAATATTTGATAATAAAAAAATCAATAAAAACGCATTTGCCTTACAAACAAGCACGCAATTCCTCAGTGACATTGGGCGTTCTGACGTGCGTCGTATGTAAAACAAAACACCATCGCTAGACATACATTGTGGCCAAATATTATCAAAATTGGTGAAGTGGTTATTAAGTTATTGAAACATGAAAGGCGTTACTAATGCACGTATGAAACACGCTATACCCCTTCTTGCATATCGGCGAGGGGATAATAGCCCGACCTGGTGCCACGTCCATACCACCAAAGTCACTTGCCCCTTCCCTTAAAAGTAATAAGATTAGGAATAATCACAGTATTCTTATAAGAGGTTTTTTGTTTGTTTGTTTGTTTGTTTGTTTATTAGTGTTTAACGGCCTATCAACAGCTAAGGTCATGTAAGGTCGGGCAAACGGGTTCGATCCCATTTTAACCTGCTGCATTGGGGGGAAAATACCAAAATCAGAACGGAATACTTACATCGAGAACAAATATATTCAGCCCTGAAATTAGAATAACCGGACCTGGTGCCAGGTCCATACCACACCAGTCACTTGGCCCCTTCCCCTAAAATAGGATTACGAATACTGTAATAATCACATAAGGGGTATAACCAGATTCAACTGTCACATACAAAATTGCCAAAGACGTTTGTTTGTTTGTTTGTTTGTTTATTAGTGTTTAACAGCCTATCAACAGCCAAGGTCATGCAAGGCCGGGCAAACGGGTTCGATCCCATTTTAACCTGCTGCATTGGGGGGAAAATCCCAAAATCAAAACGGAATATTTACATAGAGAAAAACTATATTCAGCCCCGAAATTAGAATAACCTGACCTGGTGCCAGGTCCATACTACACCAAAGTCACTTGGCGCCTTCCCCTACAACAGAATTAAGAATAATCCTAATACTCACATAAGGGGTATGACCAGATTCAACTGTCACATACAAAAAGACGTATGTGAGGGCCAAACGAGGTCTCCAGTCGCATTCCGGTAAGGATGAACCTCGATCGTTAAATTACCCATCGCGTGCTCCCACCTGCCACCCACTCTTACAAGAGGTATAACCAAATTCAACTCTTGCATACAAGAATGCCAAACATGTACCTGAAGGCCAAACAAGGTCGGGATTCCATACAAATGGACCACATCTAGGCACAAAATGTTCTTTACAGGAATTAAATAAATATATACTTGTGTCACTATTCCACCAGTTCTAAAAATTACGAATGACCGCTATACATATTTAATAACGTTTATTTTACAGATAGTGACGCGCGGTGGTATCAGGCTATTTTCATATGCAAATGAAGCATGGTACTTTTTAATTATTGATCTAATTAAATGCGTCACCTGAAAAATATATTTTTTGACAAATTATAAAGCATGATCATTGCACATCAAAAAATAAATACAGAGAATAAATAGCAATGCCCGTCAACATTTTAAGGAAACACGGTTATCGCCCCCGTCAGTGTGGAAATTTGCGTTCCGATATAAAATGTATAATAATGCCAATCAATAAGCGAGGTAATGGTGAATGAATGTTTATTTTGCCAGAAAATATCTCGGATGATGTCTCCGATATAAAGAACATTTTGGGCATACCGAGTGGGCATGTACCTTTAAATCGCTACCAACCAAATTGCAAAGGTCAAAATGCCCAAAAGGGTCACTCTTGAAAAGCCTGTGTAATAGTTGATGACCACTCGCAATTTCGGACACCCAGACACGCGGACATCACTGTGATCACTAGGCGGACTCGACTTGACAAAAATGTTCTCAAAACGCCTGCCCCGGATAATGAAATACAAGCAAGTTTGATGATAAATCGCAGAAACATGTATTGGATAATAACACATGAATATTACAATCTTACAAAAGCTCCTCCTGTAACATAGGGTGCAACACATAGTCATCTCAGTTAACCCATAACATTCAGAGACTACACATTTCTTTTTTACGGAAAACTTTAAATAACTTCTTTGTTTCTAATCATATGTATATGTGGTGACCACCATTCGAACCGTCTCGTTGAGACGGTTCAAATGAGTGGTTACAACATATACTTTGGATGAGAAATAAGAAAAATATAACCGAAAATATTTCGATATTTGTATCCACATAAACGTGTATTCCAAATGTAACAGGTTAATCATTATCCCTAACAAATCACTGTTAGTGAAATTGGCCAGCATGTTAGAAATTAGGTTACTGGTACATTTTCTGCCCGATTATTACCCCATAGACCGCTCGTTACACACAACAATTGTCGTCTGCTGTTGCTTTATATCTAGCCCTTTTTCTCAATAAAAACATGCTTTGACGGCACTTTAGAATCATTTCCAACGGAAATGATTCTAAAGTGCTGTCAAAGCATGTCGGAAATGATTCAAAAGTGCTGACAAAGCATGTTTTTGGTGATAAAAATGGAAAATAGAAAATAAACAGCAGACGACAAAAAATGATATAGCGTTGTCAGGGTTAAGAAACCATGCTTAAATTGCAAGCTCACAAGTCGATACGTATTCAATGGTTGATAACAATTCAACAATATTCAATATGTTTCAACAGCAACGTCATACGGAAACAGACAAAACTGAATTAAGCATTAAAATTCAGTGTTTTTGCTGAAGACGACTTAAATTACTGAAAATTACCCAAAAAAATCCTGAAATTGGTAATTTCCTTCTTTTTCTAAACAAAACAAGAGGGCCATGATGGCCCTAATTCGCTCACCTGACTCCATGAACACCAGAGGAGAATGTGACATTGAGTTCATGTGTTTTAAAAAAATTGTGCTATTTTTAGATGGCGGTCATCTTGGATTAAGCAATGACTCTAATTTTACCAAATCTGAAAATGCTTCGCCCAAGGATCTTAACTTACTATGAAGTTTGGCCATCATCGGCCATGTGGTTTCTGGGAAAAAGACGTTCAAAATCTTGAATAAATTACCTTTTGGCGGCCATCATGGATTTTTTTTGACTTTAATCATCGATTCCGACAAATATTGCACCAGAGCAATCGCCTCATCGATACCTTCAATTTGATATATGACATTAGCATATTCAGTCAAAAATAAAATTTGACCCCACGGGCCACGCCCATTTTTGACCCTGGGGTCACCATTTTCATAAATTTTAAAGAGCATTGTATATCAATCATTCCTACCAAGTTTCATCGAAATCCGGCCAGTGGTTCATGAGAAGAAGATTTTTTAAGAATTTATGCTATTTTTAGACGGCGGCCATCTTGGATTAGCGACGACCTCCATTTTAACAAATCTGAAAAGGCTTCACCCATGGACCATAACTTTTAAGTTTGGCCACCATGGGCCACGCGGTTCATGTGAAAAAGAATTTTGAAATCTCTAATAAAAGAACCTTTTGACCTTTTGGCGGCCATCTTGGATGACATAACCATCCGATTTCGACAAAAAATCCACCAGAGTGATCGCCTCATTGATACATTCGATTTGATATATAACATGACCATATTCGGTCAAAAATTAAATTTGACCCCACGGGCCACGCCCATTTTTGACCCAGGGTTAACCATTTTAACAACTTTGAAAGAGCATTGTACATCGATCATTCCTACCAAGTTTCGTCGAAATCCAGCTAGCGGTTCATGAGAAGAAGATTTTTTAAGAATTTATGCTATTTTTAGACGGCGGCCATCTTGGATTAGCGATGACCTCCATTTTAACATATCTGAAAAGGCTTCACCCATGGACCATAACTCTTACGTTTGGCTACCATGGGCCAAGCGGTTCATGTGAAGAAGAATTTTGAAATCTCTAATAAAAGAACAACTTGTTTACCTTTCGGCGGCCATCTTGGATGACCTAACCATCCGATTTCGACAAAATATGCACCAGAGTGATCGCCTCGTTGATACCTTCAATTTGATATATGACATGACCATATTTGTTCAAAAATAAAATTTGACCCCAATTTGACCACACGGGCCACGCCCATTTTTTGGTTTGGTGACTATAGGCCCAATGGTTACCGAGGAGAAGATGTTTGAAAATGTTCACGGACGACGACGACGACGACGGACGACGGACACATTGCGGTAACAATAGCTCACATGAGCTTCGCTCAGGTGAGCTAAAAATGCTGAAATTTTCATAAAAATCATAAACAATTCCATCAATATTAATGATAGCGCTGAAAATGGCAATACAACTTTCAGAACGGAGAAACAATGTGCTGATCCAGTGCCAGGCACCCTTACTACACTAGATCACGCATACGTTCTGTCCTCCGAATGTTCATATGTGACAGGCCATGGGATTTTGTACTCAAGAACACATTCGATATCTCATGAAAAATATTCACAAAATTCATGATATTTTCCCCAACCGACGTCAAAAGATGACCAAATTTATTCCGCATTTGCTATGAAAATTTCTTTCAACGAAAATATCACATTTTTTGTAAATATATTTAAAAAAAAAATCGCACATGTTCTTGGTTACAAAATCGCATGGCGTGTCTCACATGTGAATCTTGATTCACCTCATCTCATGATCTGTGACTAGAGAAATGGGGCTCATTTTATGCCGGGTCAATGGGGTCAAATTACATATTTCACCAGTACGGATGGATGGTGGGAAAATGCCAAAATTGAAACTGAATATTACTCTCCACATGCTCCCGATCTGCTGCCCGCACTTTCAACTCAGGACATTCAAGCCTAACGATTAACACGTACTACTGGGGCCCATTTCACTAAACTTTGTACGACTAAAATGTTCGCAAGTGCAAATTTAGGATCATCTGGAAATTTCAATTAATGGATTTACATTTATTGCGCATAGGCTAGGCTGCATATGCAGCCTATGCTCAATGGATGTAAATCCAATAATTGTTTAAAAGAAAAACATTGTTAATGTGAAATTTACAGACTATCATAATTTGGCACTTACGAACAGTTTAGTCGTACAAAGTTTAGTGAAACGGACCCCTGGTGTCTGATGTAAGGATTTAACCGTCTATACATGTCGAGTAAATAATTCACAGAATAATCCCCACATGTACACAGAAAGCACATTATGTACAGTGTCCTCATTTACTTGATAATCGTTATTCGATTGGTATTTATATTAAAATATGCATAAATAAAATAATCAGCCTCGCATGCAGACTATGTACTGCTAACATAGCATATAGCACATAATACCTTGAACACTCGACAGTCAACACTCATGCACTCGCATCACAGTAACACATATTATATGAAACAAACCATGCAATTTTGCACCTATGAGATGTGCGATTTTTCACAAAAATATTTTTTAAAAACTGCGATGGTTTCCGTAAATGACGCTGGAAGCTGATGAAATTTTCATAGCAAATACGGAATTCTCTAAATCCTATACCACATTTGATGTGAACATTGTGTCAACTTTCGACGTCATTCACGGAAAATATCGATAATTTTGTAAATATTTTTCACGAGATATCACACATCTGCTTAGCTACAAAATCACAGGGCTCGTCTCATATGGACGCAGCTCTCGTGTTACCTCCCTAATTCCTTATTACCTAAACATTTTTTTTGCAATATAAATTAAAGAAAACAAAAATTAGACATTTTCCATAAATGACTTCGAAAATTGACAGAAAATTCAGAGCTCATGTGGAATTTAATTATTCCGCACGAGCTCTGAATTTTCTGTCAATTTTCAACGCCATTTACGAACTATGCGACTGATTTCCGAATATTCCCGAGCCGACCACATACAATAATAATCATGCTGAAATACACAACTGAATCTTTCAGCTCAAATATTGCAAGTGATGCACTTGTTGTATGGAGAAATGGGTTTATGTGATTTGTGGCCAGTGTAGCTCCTGATCAAATAGCATACTCCTGAAACCTGATAACGATCTATCTTCCTCGTTAGATTTTATTGATTATCGGTATTTAACGGCCTATCAACAGCTAAGGTCATTTAAGGCTGGGCCAGATCATTTAAGGCCGGGTCAATGGGTTTAGTACTAAATCCCATATATTACATGTACAGGTACATGTACAAATGTACAAATGATCCCAAAATCAGACCTGAATAGGGGGGGATCCAAAATCAGAACATAATTTTACATCAAACAAAAAATATATTCAACCATGTAATTAGAATAACCAGACATGTTACAGGTCCATACCACTGTTAGAAGCATGACGGGCGTGACATGTTGCAGGTCCATACCACTGTTAGAAGCATGCGGGCGTTTCATTGATGGAATGGTGAAGAGTACAGGTCCTGTAGCCTATTTCATCAACATTGCAAAGTATACTTTAGTAGCAAAGTATACTTTGAGAGAGAAATTTTCATTTTTTTTTTAAATTTATTAATTTTTATTATACTGAATTTATTACATTATCACAGCCAATTTGGCTGCGATAATGTAATAAATTCAGTATAATAATTCTGCATACTTTTAATCATGAAATATATGCATTTGTTAGTTCTATGTGAAATAATGCATTTCTGGAAAAATAAATGATTACTCCCTCAAACTATACTTTGCTAGTAAAGTATACTTTGCAATGTTGATGAAATAGGCTACTGATCAATCCACATCACAGCTACATATCTGTTTGTTTGTTTGTCACCATTAAACAAACAGCCACATATATGGTAGTATCAGGCCAACGAAGTGTGTGTTTCCCGTCCAGCGATGGCGTCCCATTCATCTTGTAGCACCAGTTCTGTTTGTCCAAAGATTACAACAATGGTACTAGATAGAGGTACTTACATAAGTGATGATTTAATATATTTATTAACCCGTTTCCTGTGAGACACACATATCTAACTTTACAAGCTTTTTCTTCATTTCTCAGTGAACAGACATACAACATAACAAATAGAACTTCAGTGTAGAAAAAAGAAAAACAAGAAATGAGGCAAAGCCACGAAGGCCGGTTTTTTCAAGGCATAGATACTTGGGTAACAGATAATACAATGGCACAAACATGACAAAATACTAATATTGTTTTCTGCATCGGATGATTTCATTTGCACTTACCATTGTAAACCGGAAAACTTAACGTCGTTCGCACGGAAAAAATAGGTCAAGGTCAATTGTTTGTTTGTTTGTACAAAGGTGAGGTGAAGGTAAAAAAAAAGGTCACATGTTCGATAGTGGTATGTGGTGGGCACCCCTTGCTTATGAAGCTGTCAAATGTTTGGTGGTCCTAGGCTGTACAGTAACAGAGAAATGGACATTTAACAGAAAACTTAAAGTTGAAAATGGCCAAGTCGTTCACACTGAAAAACTAGGTCAAGGTAAAAAAAAAAGGTCACATGTTGGATAGTGGTATGTGGTGGGAACCCCTTGATTATGAAGCTGTCAAAGTTTGGTGGTCCTAGGTTGTACAGTAACAGAGAAATGGACATTTAACAGAAAACTTAACGTTGAAAATGGCTAAGTCGATCATGCGGAAAAAATAGGTCAAGGTAAAAAAAAAGTTACATGTTGGATAGTGGTATGTGGTGGGCACCCCTTGCTTACGAAACATGACGGTGGTCCTAGGTTGTTTGTTTGTTTATTAGTGTTTAACGGCCTATCAACAGCTAAGGTCATGTAAGGCCGGGCAAACGGGTTCGATCCCATTTTAACCTGCTGCATTGGGGGAAAATTCCAAAATCAGAACGGAATATTTACATAAAGAACAAATATATTCGGCCCTGAAATTAGAATAACCTGACCTGGTGCCAGGTCCATACCACACCAAGTCACTTGGCCCCTTCCCCTAAAATAGGATTACGAATATCGTAATACTCACATAAGGGGTATAACCAGATTCAACTGTCACATACGTATGCCAAAGACGTATGTGAGGGCCAAACCAGGTCTCCAGTCGCGATTCCGGCAAGGATGAACCCTGATCGTTAAATTACCCATCGCATGCTCCCAGCTGCCACCCACCGATCTTAGGTTGTACAGTAACAGAGAAATGGACATTTAACAGAAAACTTAACATTGATTGTGGACGCCGTCCCGCCGCCCGCCACCCGCCCGGCTTTCGCCAATCCAATAGCCGGGATTTGTTTTTTTAAAAACCCGGCTAAAAATTAAGAAAATGTTCAGTCAGAAAAGTAATGTATCTTCAGCATGAGAAGGTTAAGCAGCCATACTGATGTCAAAGGATACGATAATTTTTGTTGAAAAAAAATCTCATTATTTTATTTATTTCCCGATAAAGTTATATGTTGTTACCACTCATTTGAACCGTCTCGTCGAGACGGTTCAAATAAGTGGTAACAACATATACTTTCAAGAGCAAACTAGATTGGTCAGTAAGCGAGGCTTACGGAATACCCCCCGCGTGGGCCCAGGTACCCCTAAAATATGTAAAAATTTCCAAGTGTGTGGGCTTGTGACCTTGACTCTGGGATTAGCGCGAGCGGCATGAACGTGAATTTGTCACAGGGTGGTAGAGGTCCATTGGAGCAATGAGTGTGTGAAATGTGAAGCAGATCCGAGCAAGGAAATAGAAGTTATAACCGATTTCTCTGATGTTAAGTTTTGTAAAGAGACTACCGTATAACCTCGAATTAACGCCCCCAGAGGCGTTACATTTTACAAAAGGGGGGGGGGGGGGGGGGGGGGGGGGGGGGGGGTCGTGGGGGGGGGGGCGTTTATTAGCCAGTAAAAAAAAAAAAAAATTATTACCAAGGACCGCCAATTTCAAACACAAATAAGGATTTAAGGATTATTTGTGTTTGAAATTGGCGGTCATTGGAAAAAAAAAAAAAAAAAAAAAAAATTATTAGAAATGGATATTTAACAGAAAACTTAACATTGATTGTGGACGCCGTCCCGCCACCCGCCCGGCTTTCGCCAATCCAATAGCCGGGATTTGTTTTTTTAAAAACCCGGCTAAAAATTAAGAAAATGTTCAGTCAGAAAAGTAATGTATCTTCAGCATGAGAAGGTTAAGCAGCCATACTGATGTCAAAGGATACGATAATTTTTGTTGAAAAAAAATCTCATTATTTTATTTATTTCCCGATAAAGTTATATGTTGTTACCACTCATTTGAACCGTCTCGTCGAGACGGTTCAAATAAGTGGTAACAACATATACTTTCAAGAGCAAACTAGATTGGTCAGTAAGCGAGGCTTACGGAATACCCCCCGCGTGGGCCCAGGTACCCCTAAAATATGTAAAAATTTCCAAGTGTGTGGGCTTGTGACCTTGACTCTGGGATTAGCGCGAGCGGCATGAACGTGAATTTGTCACAGGGTGGTAGAGGTCCATTGGAGCAATGAGTGTGTGAAATGTGAAGCAGATCCGAGCAAGGAAATAGAAGTTATAACCGATTTCTCTGATGTTAAGTTTTGTAAAGAGACTACCGTATAACCTCGAATTAACGCCCCCAGAGGCGTTACATTTTACAAAAGGGAGGGGGGGGGGGGGGGGGCGTTTATTAGCCAGTAAAAAAAAAAAAAATTACCAAGGACCGCCAATTTCAAACACAAATAAGGATTTAAGGATTATTTGTGTTTGAAATTGGCGGTCATTGGATTATTTGGGGGTTTGGGGGGAGGGGGGCGTTTATTAGGAGGGGAGGGGGGCGTTAGTTAGAGGTATACGGTATGTATGTGACGTTGACCTCGAGATCAGCGGGGATTTATCACAGCATATGAAATATAAGAATTTTCAATGAAAGAAATAGAAGTTATAACTATTTCTCTGATGTTAAGTTTTGTAAAAGAGACTAAGTATGTGACCTTGACCTTGGGATCAGCGGGGGTTGGACAGTCGTAGATTTGTCACAGCATGATAGTACAACCTTAGAGGAATGCACAAGTGAAATAATAAGAATTTTCAATGAAGGAAATAGAAGTTATAACTTATTTCTCTGATGTTAAATTTGTAAAGAGACTAAGTATTTGACCTTGACCTTGGGATCAGCGGGGGTTGGAGGTCGGTCGTGGATTTGGCACAGCATGGTAGTAGAGCCTTACAGGAATGCATGTGTGAAATATTAAGCATTTTAGATGAAGGAAATAGAAGTTAGAACAATATTTCTCTGATGTTAAGTTTTGTAAAGAGACTAAGTATTTGACCTTGACCTTGGTATCAGCGGGGGTTGGATGGTCGTGGATTTGGCACAGCATGGTAGTAGAGCCTTACAGGAATGCATGTGTGAAATATTAAGCATTTTATGATGAAGGAAATAGAAGTTATAACATATTTCTGATGTTAAGTTTTGTAAAGAGATTAAGTATTTGACCTTGACCTTGGGATCTGCGGGGGTTGGACGGTCGTGGATTTGGCACAGCATGGTAGTAGAGCCTTACAGGAATGCATGTGTGAAATATTAAGCATTTTAGATGAAGGAAATAGAAGTTAGAACAATATTTCTCTGATGTTAAGTTTACGGACTAAGTATTTGACCTTGACCTTGGGATCTGCGGGGGTTGGACGGTCGTGGATTTGGCACAGCATGGTAGTAGAGTGAGTGAGTGAGTGAATAGGGTTTATAATCCGCTTTTCTGACATAGAGGTACAAGCCTCAGGGAGTCTACACGCAGACGGGTCAACGGGGTCGTGTCCCGTATCCACCTGTCCGAGGGGGGTAAATCCCAACTTCAGAACTCAATATTTACAATCAAAATATATAATTCAGTCTGAAATTAGAACAAACTGATCTGGTGCCAGGCCCTCGCCACACCAGGATCATTTATCCCATCCCTAAAAGTAATAGGATTAGCGCTAATCTTACTTTTATATATGGGGCATAGCCCGACTCAACTCTCACATACAAGAAAGCCAAAGATGTACATGAGGGCCAAATCCGGTATAGTGGGTTCCGGAAAGTATGAACCCAATCGTTAAGCCAGTTTAGTCGCCTTTTACGACAAGCAATGGCTACTGCAGCACTATTCTCAGGATCAGTTGATCCCGCCCCGGTGCCTGCACGGGGCGCATGGTAGTAGAGCCTTACAGGAATGCATGTGTGAAATATTAAGCATTTTAGATGAAGGAAATAGAAGTTATAACAATATTTCTCTGATGTTAAGTTTACGGACTAAGTATTTGACCTTGACCTTGGGATCTGCGGGGGTTGGACGGTCGTGGATTTGGCACAGCATGGTAGTAGAGCCTTACAGGAATGCATGTGTGAAATATCAAGCATTTTAGATGAAGTAAATAGAAGTTAGAACAATATTTCTCTGATGTTAAGTTTACGCGGACGCACAGACGGACGGACGGACGTTCTTACAGTACTATACTTATGTGGCTTATCACATGTTAAATATTAGTCACATAAAACGATTTTTAGCCACATAAAAGGATTTTTTAGGTGGCTAATTGTAACCAACCCTATCCTTTACTAAGTCCATAACCCTGTGGGGCTAGCCACATAAGTACCCTAATGTGTGCCCGGACGGACGGACGGACGCACAGACGGACGCACAGACGGACGCACAGACGGACGCACAGACGGACGCACGTTCTTACAGTACTATACTTATGTGGCTTATCACATGTTAAATATTAGCCACATAAAACGATTTTTAGCCACATAAAAGGATTTTTTAGGTGGCTAATTGTAACCAACCCTATCCTTTACTAAGTCCATAACCCTGTGGGGCTAGCCACATAAGTACCCTAATGTGTGCCCGGACGGACGCACGCACGGACGGACGCACGGACGGACGCACGGACGTTCTTACAGTACTATACTTATGTGGCTTATCACATGTTAAATATTAGCCACATAAAACGATTTTTAGCCACATAAAAGGATTTTTTAGGTGGCTAATTGTAACCAACCCTATCCTTTACGAAGTCCATAACCCTGTGGGGCTAGCCACATAAGTACCCTAATGTGTGCCCAGGACGGACGGACGGACGGACGGACGGACGGACGGACAACCTGACTCCAGTATACCCCCCCACAACTCGTTGCGGGGGGTATAATAACAGTGAAAGTGAGTGAGCTTAACGTCCTAGCAACAGCAAGTCATATAGAGACGGGACCACAGTTTAGTCTCATCAAACAGACCAGTGGGATAGAAATACTATGAAAGTAGTGTTGATACCTAAGACAAGGTTTGAACCCACAACCTCCAACCCATCCCTAGAGAGGAAATAAAGAATAACGGAATTATTTTCTCTCAAAATATTCATACCAGTATAATTGAATGCCGTCTGTAATGGGTTAATGGTGTTTTAATTAAACGGTTTCTCAATAGCCAATGGCTCGGTTAATCCCGTTTTTTGTTTGTTTGTTTGTTTGTTGGGGTTTAACGGCCTATCAACAGCTAAGGTCGGGTCAATATGTTTAGTACTAAATCCCATATCCCAGGTAACTAAAGAGCCAAAGTTAAAAACGTACCTGAGGGCCAAACCAGGAAAATCGTGATTCCTGTAAGGAGGAACCCATACCGTTAATTTACACCGTCTCATTCGCCCGACCAACCACCCACCGGTTAATCCAGTACCTTACCTGTACGGATGGGGAGAAAATCCCCAAATCAACTGAACGTCTACATAAACATATAGTCAGCCCTGAAAACAGAATAACGCGACCTGGTTCCAGTGGCCCATTTCATTAAACTTCAGACGATAAAAATGTTTGTTTGTTTATTAGTGTTTAACGACCTATCAACAGCTAAGGTCATGTAAGGCCGGGCAAACGGTTTCGATCCCATTTTAACCTGCTGCATTGGGGGGAAAATCCCAAAATCCGAACGGAATATTTACATCGAGAACAAATACATTCAGCCCTGAAATTAGAATATCCTGACCTGTAAAATCGGAACAGAATATTAACATCGAAAAACAATATATTCAGCCCTGAAATTAGAATAACCGGACCTGGTGCCAGGTCCATACCACACCATTTGGCCCCTTCCCATAGGATTACGAATAATCGTAATACTCACATAAGGAGTATAACCAGATTCAACTGTCACATACAAAATACCAAAGACGTATATGAGGGCCAAATCAGGTCTCCAGTCGGAATTCTGGTAAGGATGAACCCTGATCGTTGAATTACCCGTCGCGTGCTCCCGACCTACCACCCACTATTTCATATAGAACTAACCACTGCATATATTTGATGATTAAAAGTATGCAGAATTATTATACTGAATTTATTACATTATCACAGCCAAAATGGCTGTGATAATGTAATAAATTCAGTATAATAAAAATTAATAAATTTATCCTTAAATTGAATTTTTTTCCCTCAAAGTATACTTTGCTAGATAAGTATACTTTGCAATATTGGTGTATTAGGCTACAGAGTCACTTAGTAGGATGGGCAACATATCTCCATTCTATTTCGGGCCTCATACACTACATACAATCCCATATTAGGGAGAAACGTGTATATATATCGTCAATTTATCATATCATGATAATTGTATCAGTCAATTAGAGATGCACGCACACACTTTGCTATAGTGCCATAAATGGTGTTAGGAAATTCTAATTCCCATAAATTTGCATTTTCCTAGTTGATTCAAACTGTCTATTAAAGGTACATACCCACTCAGTAGACACACACTGTTCTTTATATCGGAGACGTCATGCCTCATATGATATCACCGCGAGTCACTATCAGTAAAGTAAACAATACTAAATGATTATATCTGTGTAGCGGGCACTCGTAATCTTTAGAACTGGTGGAATAGTGACACAATTATACACTTATTTAATTCCTATAAAGAACATTTTGTGCCTACTGAGTGCGCATGTACCTTTACACCCAAGGTAACATTTAATAAGTAGGGTTATTGTGCAAAGAAACAAGACATGAAATACGCATTAGGTTAGAAATTAGTGATCATTCGGTCACCCAAGACAAATTTTAAAGCTTGTGTCTGTTTTAACATATCATTTTTGGCATGTTCCAAAACGTTCATTTTTGTGATTTGAAAATGGAAGCAAATTTAAAAAATTCCAGTTAAAATAATTCAAAAGCTAATAAGCTGATGCTATTGAAACTTGCAGTAGATTAATTTTTAAATGCAATAAATACCAGTGTAAGTGATTTTTTTAACCATATGCAACTCGTGTCACATTAATGTACGGGAGAAAATCCGAGCAACACAAACAAAATATACGGACAAACAATATCACAGAAAAAATAACTAATCAAAACGAACACATACAGCACATGATCATTAGCTAAACATATTTGTCACCATCGCTGAAGAAACCTAACTTATGGAATCTGTGGCTCGTCCAGCTATTGGTCAGCTAGCATGTTACTGCAGCCCGATTAAACATCTATTATTTTTTATTAGAGGCGTGCCGGGCGTATCGCTGACTGAACAGCCATGTGATTTTGTACCTTCGGACATCTGCGTAATTTCATGAAATATGTTTACCAAATTTATAATATTTTCCGTAAATGGCGTCAAAAGTGGACAAAATTTACAATATTTAAGTCAAAAACTTAATTACGCATGTACTTACTCTGAAAATTATTGTAAATTTTTTACTTTATTTATGAAAAATATTGTAAATTTTGTAAACGTATTTAATGAAATTACGCAGATGTCCGAAGGTAGAAAATCACATGGAGTGTCTCATTTGTGAATACAGTCGAGAGAGAGCACATCTTCAACAATCATTTCTTTGTTTTCAGTATTTAAATCAATTTCTTGATTAAAACTAGTGCTTACACTCTTCGTCATTTATTTCACGAGGCATCCATCAAATGCTGTAGAGACTGAGGAAATGGGGATTATGGGTTTTGTGACCAGTGTAGATCCAGATCAGCCTGTGATTCTAACAAGCAATACAGATGGTTACCAGGCTACAGGAGTGTGCCATTTCATCAGGAGCTACACTGGTCACAAATCCTATAAGCCCCATTTCTCAGTCACAGCCCCCAGTATCTTGTGAACAAGGAAACAGTATCAGGCTGCACAGCGTGGTAGTGTTAGAAATGATTGATTGCTTGGATGGGTTTTATGTCCATTCAAAAAGGACATACAAGACAAGTCATGTAATTTTGTATCAAAGTAGATTTGTCAAGAAAAATATTTATAGAAAATATGATATTTTCTGCTAATTGTGTTGGAAGTCGACAAAATTTTCATAGCAAAATGAAGAATTCTATGCTGAGCATTGCATCAACTTTTGACATTATTTACGGAAAATATAAAATTTTGTAAATATTTTTCAAGAGATATCGCACATCTCAGTTACAAAATAACATAGCTTGTCCCATATTCAAACGGGAATGTATGTGTAAGGGGGATAACTGTAAGTCAGCACAAAAATTACACAGAAACCTCTCTAAACTGAGCTTAGAGTTTGTTTGTTTAATGGTGTTTAACGGCCTATCAACAGCTCAGTTCATTTAAGGCCGGGCCAATGGGTTTGATCCCATATTTAACCTGCTGCATTAGGGGGAAAATCCCAAAATCAGAACGGAATATTTATATCGAGAACAAATATATTCTGCCTTGAAATTAGAATAACCGGACCTGTAGCCGATTTCACCAACATTGCAAAGTATACTTTTCAGGCAAAGTATACTTTGAGGGAGTAATCATTTATTTTTCATGAAATGCATTATTTCATATAGAACTATCAAATGCATGTATTTCATGATTAAAAGTATGCAGAATTATTATACTGAATTTATTACATTATCACAGCCATAATGGCTGTGATAATGTAATAAATTCAGTATAATAAAAATTAATAAATTTTTCAAAAAAATTGAAAATTTCTCCCTCAAAGTATACTTTGCTACTAAAGTATACTTTGCAATGTTGATGAAATAGGCTACTGGTGCCAGGTCCATACCACATTTGGCCCCTTCCCCTGAATGTAATAGGATTACGAATAATTGTAATACTCACATAATGGGTAAAACCAGATTCAACAGTCACATACAAAAATGCCAAAGACGTATGTGAGGGCCAAATAAGAATGAACACCGTGCAGCTTAGAGAGGTTCCACTGTAATTAAGCACTCCATGAACAATTTGTCATTTTCAATCATGAACAGTTTGTTTGTTTGTTTATTAGTGTTTAACGGCCTATCAACAGCTAAGGTCATGTAAGGCCAGGCAAACGGGTTCAATCCCGTTTTAACGTGCTGCATTGGGGGGAAAATCCCAAAATCAGAACGGAATATTTACATAAGAGAAAAAATATATTCAGCCCTGAAATTAAAATAACCCGACCTGATGCCAGGTTCATACCACACCAAAGTCACTTGGCCCCTTCACCTCAAATAGGATTACGAATAATCGTAATACTCACATAAGGGGTATAACCAGATTCAACTGTCACATACAAAATGCCAGACGTATGTGAGGGCCAAACCAGGTCTCCAGTCGCGATTCCGGTAAGGATGAACCCCAATCGTTAAATTACCCATCGCATGCTCCCACCTGCCACCCACTAATCAATAAATGACAGTGAAACTGACCGGAAGTAAACATAATGGGGTCCCCAGTGTGTCCGGTTTAGAGGTTCTACTGTATGTGTGTTTTGCAGCTGGTATGGACCTGGGGGCCATTTCACTAAACTTTGTAAGACTAAAATGTTCGTAAGTACAAATTTAGGATCGTCTGGAAATTTCAATTGATGGATTTACATTTATTGAGCATAGGCTGCATATGCAGCCTATGCTCAATACATGTAAATCCATTCATTGTTTACAAGAAAACGTTGTTAATGTAACATTTACAGACTATCATAATTTTGCATTTACGAACATTTTAGTCGTACAAAGTTTAGTGAAACGGCCCCCAGTTTTACCTTTATACATGTAGCATAGATTACAGTGAAACCAACCAAAATATAAACACATTCAGGTTGTCTTGGTATCCAGTTTAGAGAGGTTCTACTATGGAAATCAGTCACACTGATGGATGTACAAATTTCTAAATCATTTGACCTTGAGCCGCATGGGTGGGCTAGAGAATGAACATATTGATGATGACAAATATGTACATGAACTTTCAAGCCAATCCGACTTACAGCAACCGAGATGGTAGGCAGCAGAAAACATTTAACACCAATCTCATGACAGACGGACAGATTATATAGGAACCCTGGGGTACAAAAATACGCTCTGATGCAAACAATCAGCAGACTAAGGGAGATAATTCAAGCAGATTTTAATCAAATCAACCACATTTCTACATGAAACACACGTACATGTACAATGGGTGTGTATAATTGGTGTGCAAACAACAGCAATGTATCGATTATCATTAAACTCTTTCAATTCTGCAATATATTTTGTCGTGTGCTGTTTATGCTTTGTTGTTAAATTTTTTATTTATTTTTTTTTCTAATAAAAAACACGATTTGACAATACATGAGAATCATTTCCATATTCTAAAGTACTGTGAAACCACGTTTTTTATCGAGAAAGAAGACAAAATATGAAACAACAGCAGGCGACAATTTTTCAGGTCCTGTCTTTTAATGGTTAATGCATTGGGCCCAGTTTATTTAAATGACTATCTGTGTTTTCCCATTTTTGGTTTTCTACTTCATTAACTGCTAGTGAAAAACAGGTCACCATACATGTACTTTTATATTCTATAAAATTCAGGAAAATGTGAAGAAAAAAAAAGAGAGTATATCTGTCAAAAAAGAGGAAACAAATACCCGTACCTCCTCCAAGGCAATCTTTTTTTCTTGAAAATTTTAGAAAAAAAAATGAATAGACGAGACCGAGACCAGAATTACGCCAATATTCTGTCAATATTAAAGAGGAGTTTATTATTCAAAACTGTACATTCAAAATTGTCATTCATAATTTTAGCAAAAACAATAGATCTATATAATGTAGTAGCGTAGGCAATGCTGTACCGTCTGTGCGAGTCATTGCAGCATAGATTTATTTCTTACACATTTTGGCTGCTTATTATTATGCAAAGGCATGTTTTGACCACTCATTGGAATCGTCTCGACGAGACAACTGGATTGAGTAGTAACTAGATAAAAAGTAAAATGGTGCAACAGAATCGTAGCGTACTGAAAAAATAAAGAACAAACTAACTTGTGTACAGCTAACTATCGGAAACAAACATTTTGAACTTTTTAAAAACTGCCGTCGTAGGAAATATCAATACTGGTGTAATACAGGTTTACAGCAATGACCCGCAGTACAGTACAGTACAGTACAGTACAGTACAGGCAGCAAGCATGCAGGGGAGCAGTTTTACTAATGGAGCGAGTACTTGTGATATGATCAAATCCGTCTGTCACTATAATTACCCCCCCATATGTTTGTTTGTTTATTGGTGTTTAACGGCCTATCAACAGCTAAGGTCTATTAAGGCCGGGCCAATGGGTTCGATCCCGTATTTAAACTGCTGCATTGCGGGGAAAATCCATAAATCAGAATAGAATATTTACATAGAAAAAAAATATATATATTCAGCCCTGAAATTAGAATAACTTGACCTGGTGCCTGGTCCATACCCCATATTATTATGACGTACAAAACTAATGCCAAATACTGGCAAATCAAAATAAAATTCTTAAACAGATAAGTCCTGTATTATTAGTACACCACCCATCGCATGTGTTAATATTGCCAATAGTTGTCAATTGTTTTCTTTCAAAATGCTTGAACTGAAGCAGCTTGATTGGATGAGCCAGAGATGTGCTACAGCTCAGGCTCAGCTAATCAAACTGCTCGATTGGCGAGTTTACATTGCCAATAGATGTTCAGAAGCATTGACATCTGGGCAAGTTTAACGCAAGCGGTTGTTTGTAGACGTGTGGATAATAGCGAATAATTGTGCATCTCAAACTCACTTGAGAATTTTACAAAGCATGAACGGTGATTTTCTCAATTAAGTTTTCAGACATGTTTTCAATCTCGTTCATCCAACATCCTTTTTTGCAGTTTGTCAACCTTACATTACATAGTATGGACATTATTGAAGCAATGTTGATTATGACTGCTCTGGCTAATGTACACATATTGGCATATACAAACAAGTGTATGCGACAGTGACCATATCAATATATCACACGCACGATCATTTTTCAATCGAAAATTAACAGACAATTCTATGATTGACGTCACGTCACATCAGTGGACATTTCACACAAAAGTTTGTCAACATTCTGAGCAAATGTAGAATTGAATTCTGCATTTGCTCTAAATGTTGACCAACTTCCGACTTACTCCACGGAACATACTATTTTTCATTTACGCACAATTTATGCCAATATTCTTAAACCATATGTGGCCTCCCAATTGATAATGGTCACCTAATCTGTAAACGACCCAGCATAGCTTCAATCAGTCGAATCTGAGCCGAATATATTCGCCTTTCAGTTCGGAACTAGCAGACAGTCCCCATCAAAGGAATACATACGTGTGTATATGGCCCCTGTTGTTCACTGTATGAGATTTTCTGCCTAATGTGAATTTTCAGGAACGTGTTTGTGAAATAGGGCTTATTACAGTTGTGTCCAACATAACTCCGGCGGATCAGCCAGTTCACTCCTGTAGATAAGGATCTAAACTACTCGAAAGAGCGGATACCGAGTGAATGGCAAATAGTGCAGACCCGGATCAGACTGCGTGGAGGTGCAAATTGGTCTGGGTCTACATGTATTGCCGAGACCATAAGCCCCATTCCTCCATACACAGCCAAAAATTCATCTACAATATCTACCGTGTCGTTCATAAATGATGCAAATGTAAACAACACTTCCAGACAACACATGGAATTTAATTCCCTATGCCCTCTGAAGTTATCATCAACATCCACATCCTTTACAAAACTTATCACATTTTTTTATGATAATAAATGAGACAGAAAATCGCACACACCGGCCCATACAGTAACGAAGTTCACGTCGTTCTACACGCTCAACATGTAATGTGTTCTCAAGTTTAAGCAATAAATAATATTAAACAGTAACCACGGTAACAGTTGACCTCGTATAGATTTAGAATGGGGAAAACTATATAATTGTATTCCACAAAACAACATAGCTATCTGAACATTCCCTAATGGGGCGGTGGTTCGCGGTCGGCCTTCGTCGCGGGTAAATGCTTTACCAGGTTTCTCTTGGCGGTCGGCGGGTTCAATCTCGCATCTCGCTCCCTGCCGCCCGAGCCTGGCCGCCCAGGCAGGGGCTGGGGGTTCTCGGTGTCGTACCCGGCCCCGCCCGCCACCGCCACATTCATCGCTAGGTTATTGGAAATATCGACGACGTTCTGCATGAGCGGCGCGCCTTGCCGCACGTGTATCGCCTGGCTGTGCCGGTCGCCCTGACTCGCGAACTGGCCTGTGCTCTGGGAGTTGCGCCCGCCCCGACTCAGTCCCATCCCGACGCTGCGCCCGACCTGCAGCCCCACACTCGCACTCGACGATTTCTGCTTCGTTCCTGGCAACTTTTCCACCACGGGTTTGTGTCCAACAGAACTAGTATTTGGTACAACAGAAGTCGGCGTCTCGAATGAATTTTTGGAGGCGCCTGAACTGTCCGTGACCGCGACATCAGTGCCGCTACCTCCACCCAACGCGGCATCACTTTTGGGTTTTTCCGTAATCACTGTAGAAGATGGTGTTTTTCCCGACATATTGTCAAAGTTTTCGAGTGCACTCTCGTGCGTTTGTAACTGTTCAGTCAATGTGGAGAGCAGCAACTCCTGCACGAATAAACTTCGGCCTGACCGCTCCCTCTGTACCTCACCTCCATCCTCCTCTATCACAGTCTCAACACACCTGGAGTGGAAAATATGGTGACGTCATATAGAGATGGGACAACACACCTGCAACGTATGGTGAAGCATATGTGGCTGTGACTGGAGAAATGGGGCTATCACACTTGTTGGTAGATGATCCCCGATGCAAACATAAATTCTAGCATTAAGACGAGCTCAACCAACCAGAAAAATCAAAGGGCAATACTTCTGAAACCGGTTTTGTGACATACATACATGACTCATCCGAGATATAAGCATGTTGAAAAAGTTTGGTAGAAATGAGACATAAACATTTTGAGTTATCGAGGTCACAAGCTCAGCAAATTAAAAAAATCTAAGAGCAATGACTCTAAAAACCGGTCATGTGACATACGTGGTACGAAGAGCTCACCTTGACAACACAGCCAGAATGTCGTTACCACATAGAACTTACCTTGGCAACACGGCCAGAATGTTGTTACCACATAAAGCTTACCTTGGCAACAAGGCCGGAACTTAATTACCATGAAGACCTTACATTGGCAACACGCCCAGAATGTTGTTACCACATAGATGTTACCTTGGGAACAAGGCCAGAACTTAGTTACCACGAAGATCTTACCTTGGCAACACAGCCAGAATGTTGTAATCACATTAAAGCTTACCTTAGCAACATGGCCAGAATGTTGTTACCACGTAAAGCTTACCTTGGCAACACAGCAAGAATGTTATTACCACGTAGAGCTTACCTTGGTAACAAGACCAGAACTTAGCTACCACAAAGATCTTACCTTGGCAACACAGCCAGAATGTTGTTACCCCGTAAAGCTTACCTTGGCAATACAGCCAGAATGTTGTTACCAGAACAGTGTTACCATGTAGAGCTTACCTTGGGAATACGGCCAGAACATTGTTACCACATAGAGCCTACCTTGGCAACACAGCCAAAATGTTGTTACCACAAAGAGCTCACCTTGGCAACACAACCAGAACATGGTTACCAAATAGAACTTACCTTGGCAACAGGAACTGGGAGTTAACATTTGATGACCACCCGCCCCCACCCACTGCCGCCGACTGCGTGTCTGTATTTGACGGTGGCGCCGGCAACGTCGATTTAACCACATCCGCCTGTCGCCGCGGCAACCGCTCTAACTGTTGTCTGAAAAGGGAAGGGCTGTGTCTGAGACAGCACCATAGGACACAATATTTCATCAATATTGCACACATTGTGGATACAGAGAATATCAGGCTAGTGTCTCGATATCAAGATTTTTAGTTTTTTTCCAAATCCCACAAAGTATGCCCAGCTTCTCTCACTACAAGTCTCAAAAAGAAATAATAATAAAAAAATACCATTTATTTTTGTTGTTCACCATATTGTTCTGAACATATTCTTTGCAATTTGTCTTGGTTATTGATAAAGTAAACAAAATTAACAAGAAATCAATAACACCGATGTGTGTACCCCTCAAAAGCTTGAATGCAAATTTCTAAGTCAAATATTTGACCTTGACCTTGACCTTGAGCACAAGGGAATCCGACTTACAGTAACGAAAGATAGTAGGTAGCTGAAAACTTTAACGCAAATCTCGTACGGACATATGAACAGACGGACATGGAGGCGACTATTTATGCACCCGCAAATTTGTTTCGGAGTTAAAACAGAGTGCCGAAGGTCACAATATACGCCCGTCGAGGCAAGACCAGTCCATTAGGGGAAATAACTAACTGAAACCCAATAGCGTTCCTTCCTCTTGTCATAATAAACATGTGTACCAACTTTGGTTATGATCCATCATGTAGAACTCTAGTTATCGCGTGAACAAGGATACAGAACGAGAAAATTAACAAGTGCCGAAGGGAACAATATACGCCAATTGAGGCGTAGACAGTATACAATACAAGGGGGTAACTCCGCGGAAAAAGAAATCAGTAACACTGATTGGTATACCCATCAGAAACTAAAACTTAACAAGAGGGCCATGATGGCCCTAATTCGCTCACCTGACTCCATGAACACCAGAGGAGAATGTGACATTGAGTTCATGTGTTTTAAAAAAAATTGTGCTATTTTTAGATGGCGGTCATCTTGGATTAAGCGATGACTCTCATTTTACAAAATCTGAAAATGCTTCACCCAGCATCGGCCATGTGGTTCCTGAGAAAAAGACGTTAAAAATCTTGAATAAATGGACCTTTTGGTGGCCATCATGGATGACATAATCATCCGATTCCGACAAATATTGCACCAGAGTGATCGCCTCATTGATACCTTCAATTTGATAAATGACATGACCATATTCAGTCAAAAATAAAATTTGACCCCAATTTGACCCCACGGGCCACGCCCATTTTTGACCCCGGGGTCACCATTTTAACAACTTTCAAAGAGCAATGTATATCGATCATTCCTACCAAGTTTCGTCGAAATCCGGCTAGCGGTTCATGAGAAGAAGATTTTTTAAGACTTTATGCTATTTTTAGATGGCGGCCATCTTGGATTAGCGATGACCTCCATTTTAACAAATCTGAAAAGGCTTCACCCATGGACCATAACTTTTAAGTTTGGCTACCATGGGCCAAGCGATTCATGTGAAGAAGAATTTTGAAATCTCTAATAAAAGAACGACCTTTTGACCTTTCGGAGGCCATCTTGGATGAAATAACAATCCGATTTGGACAACAAATGTACCAGAGTGATCGCCTCATTGATACCTTCGATTTGATATATAACAGGACCATATTCGGTCAAAAATAAAATTTGACCCTACGGGCCACGCCCATTTTTTGACCCCGGGGTCACCATTTTAACAACTTTGAAAAGTGAGCATTGTACATCGCTCATTCCTACCAATGTTTCGTCCGAAATCCGGCTAGCGGTTCATGAGAAGAAGATTTTTTAAGAATTTATGCTATTTTTAGACGGCGGCCATCTTGGATTAGCGATGACCTCCTTTTTAACAAATCTGAAAAGGCTTCACACTTGGACCATAACTTTTAAGTTTGGCTACCATGGGCCAAGCGGTTCATGTGAAGAAGAATTTTGAAATCTCTAATAAAAGAACGACCTTTTGACCTTTCGGCGGAATTTATGCTATTTTTAGACGGCGGCCATCTTGGATTAGCGATGACCTCCTTTTTAACAAATCTGAAAAGGCTTCACACTTGGACCATAACTTTTAAGTTTGGCTACCATGGGCCAAGCGGTTCATGTGAAGAAGAATTTTGAAATCTCTAATAAAAGAACGACCTTTTGACCTTTCGGCGGCCATCTTGGATGACATAACAATCCGATTTCGACAGAAAATGCACCAGAGTGATCGCCTCATTAATACCTTCAATTTGATATATGACATGACCATATTCGGTCAAAAATAAAATTTGACCCCAATTTGACCCCACGGGCCACGCCCATTTTTGACCCCGGGGTCACCATTTTAACAACTTTGAAAGAGCAATGTACATCGATCATTCCTACCAAGTTTCGTCGAAATCCGGCAAGCGGTTCATGAGAAGATTTTTTAAGAATTTATGCTATTTTTAGACGGCGGCCATCTTGGATTAGCGATGACCTCTATTTTAACAAATCTGAAAAGGCTTCACCCATGGACCATAACTTTTTAGTTTGGCTACCATGGGCCAAGCGGTTCATGTGAAGAAGAATTTTGAAATCTCTAATAAAAGAACGACCTTTTGACCTTTCGGCGGCCATCTTGGACGACATAACAATCCGATTTCGACAGGAAATGCACCAGAGTGATCGCCTCATTGATACCTTCAATTTGATATATGACATGACCATGTCCAGTCAAAAATAAAATTTGACCCCACGGGCCACGCCCATTTTTGACCCCGGGGTCACCATTTTAACAACTTTCAAAGAGCAACGTACATCGATCATTCCTACCAAGTTTCGTCGAAATCCGGCTAGCGGTTCATGAGAAGATTTTTTAAGAATTTATGCTATTTCTAGACGGCGGCCATCTTGGATTAGCGATGACCTCCATTTTAACAAATCTGAAAAGGCTTCACCCATGGACCATAACTTTTAAGATTGGCTACCATGGGCCAAGCGGTTCATGTGAAGAAGAATTTTGAAATCTCTAATAAAAGAACGACCTTTTGACCTTTTGGCGGCCAACTTGGATGACATAACAATCCGATTTCGACAAAAAATGCACCAGAGTGATCGCCTCATTGATACCTTCAATTTGATATATGAAATGACCATATTCAGTCAAAAATAAAATTTGACCCCAATTTGACCACATGGGCCACGCCCATTTTTGACCCCAGGGTCACCATTTTAACAACTTTGAAAGAGCAATGTACATTGATCATTCCTACCAAGTGATGTCGAAATCCGGTTGGCGGTTCTTGAGAAGAAGATTTTTTAAGAATTTGTGCTATTTTTAGACGGCGGCCATCTTGGATTACGTAATGACGTCATTTTAACAATTTTGTAATCCCCCTACCTAAGGACCATGACCATGAAGTTTGGTGACCATAGGCCCAATGGTTACCGAGGAGAAGACGTTTGAAAATGTTCACGGACGACGACGACGACGGACGACGACGGACGACGACGGACACATTGCGGTAACAATAGCTCACATGAGCTTCGCTCAGGTGAGCTAAAAAGATATTAACGCAAATTGAACAACAGCGTAGAAAGTCACAACATTGAGGCATGTCGAGGCATGGCCAGTCAACAAGGGGAGATAACTCACTGAAAACTAGGGTTCTTTCTCTTGCCATGACAAACATGTGTACCAAATTTGGTTATGATCCGTGAAGTAAAACTCTAGTTATTGTGCGGAGCGTGTGACCTCCGAGGCATTAGAGGGTCTCAGAGTGTATTTATTTGAAGTTTGATGCCCAATAAGCATACAAAGTTTAACGCAAATTTTGACAGAAACTTTAATGCAAACTTCTAAGTCATTTGACCTTGACTTTGGGCACCAACAGGAGATAAGCCATCAAAAAGTTTGCAAAAACAATAGGGTTCTTCAGTTAGCCATGATAAGCATGTATAACGAATTTGGTTACAATCAGTCAAGTAGAGCTTATTGTTAGAATTATTGTGTGGACAAATGCGAAAATTAACAAGAGTTGTCAGAGGACAACGAAGCGCGCCCGGTGGCAGCAAAGGAACCGAGGGCACATTTGAACGTGGATTTGCCACAGCGCAGAAAATATAGGCCATTATTTACCCAAGCGTCCCGAGAGTTAAGGTTTCGAGATGGACGGACGTACACACGAGAGCTACATTACGGGGAGCATGAACTTAGGGGTGCACAAATATTCATTGCGGGGTGCAAAATTGCACTGTGGGGTGCAAGATTGCACTTTGGGTTGCACACGTTCAGTACTACAACGTGTCCGAGTCATAGACAATAAAAGTGTCCGTCGTGTCCATAGTCTTTATGGGGTGCGGTCGCAAAAAATCACCTGCACCCCAGAATAACTGTTTAAACTCATTTAGAAAGATGTCATTGTGGGGTGCAACCCACAACAAAAAAACACCCCACTATGTACAATATGACCTAAAAATCACCCCACAGTGTAGCTCTCGTAAGAGCGGACAGACAGACGGACGCCTACGACGCCGAGGGTATGCCATAAGCACGGCTTCCTTCGGATTTTTTTAATATTGTGTGGACAAGGATACCGAGTGTGAACATTACAAATGGCCGCCAAGGGGAGATAAGTCATCCAAAAAAATTAACAGGGTTCTTCGGCTTGTCGTAATAAATGTCTATACTGAATTTGGTTACAATCCATCAAGTAGTCATGTAGTCATGTTATTGTGTGGACAATGATACAGAGTGTGAAAATTAACTACAAATGTGGCCTGTTGGCACACGAATGCCCCCGCTGGCAGCCAAAGAAAACGAGGCACATTTGAAAACACAGAGGGCCAGAGAGGCAATGGGTGTGTGAAATATCAAGCAGATCCAATGCAAGGAAAGCGACATTATAAGACACTTACCCGAGTTTCGAACGCACAAAGTATGCGACCTTGACCCTGGGTTTAGTGGGGGCAGGACGATCGTGGATTTTTCACAGGGCGGTAGAGGAACATTAGAGCAATGCGTGTGTGAAATATCAACCTGATCCGTGCAAGGAAACTAAAACACATTTACACAAGCATCAAGGTTTTGATTGCACCAAGTTTGTGACCTTGACCCTGGGCTTAGCGGGGGCAGAAAGGATTTGTCACAGGGCGCTAGAGGATCATTAAAGCAATGCATGTGTGAAATACCAAGCAGATATGTGTAAGGAAACAGAAATTATAAGACATTTACCCGACTGTTAGGTTTCGAACGCACAAAGTATGTGACCTTGACCCTGGGCTTAACGGGGGCAGAAAGGATTTGTCACAGGGCGCTAGAGGACCATTAAAGCGTGTGTGAAATATCAAGCAGATCAATGTAAAAAAACAGAAATTATATAAGACATTTACCCGAGCATTAAGGTTTCGGGACCGACGGACGCCGGTAACACTAATGACTATATGCACCCCTCACAATTCAGTGGCGGGGGCATAAAAATGGCAGCCAAGGGGAGATAAGTCATCGGGATGTTTTGAAAATGATAGGTTTCTTCATCTTCTTCGTTTCGCCGTGATAAACATGTATACAGAATTTAGTTACGATCCGTCAAGCAGAGCTTAGGTTATTGCGTGGACATGGGTACAGAGTGTGAAAATTAAAAATGGCCGCCAAGGGGAGAGAAGTCATCGGAGATTTTTGAAAATCAGTAGGCTTCTTCGTGTTGCCGTAATAAACATGTATACCAAATTTGGTCATGACCCGTCAAGTAGAACTCTAATTGCGTGGACAAGCTGTGTACCCTCGCCGATCACCCGCCCACCCGTACATGGTGACTACATGTACATGATATGTTCCGTATTTTTTTCAAACGTGCGTATGAGCATAATATAAATATACCACTGTACAGTGATTACAATAAGTTTCCCCCCCCCCCCCTCCCCCAATTTTAAAGTTCCAACGATCCCCAAAACACTGGTCGCCATAGGAATTACGAGGCTCGTCAAGGACTTCCTACAGTAGCTGAGCCAAGCCTGATAAACTTGCTATCAACGGAGGCTAGTCTGATATTCTATTTATCAGGAGATATCATGCAAATGAGACACGCCACCTGATATTGTACCTTCGGACATCTGCATAATTTCATGAAATATTCTGCATGTATTCTGAAAATTGTGTCAACCTTCGACTTCATTTATGAAAAAAAATAGTAAATTGTGTAAACGTATTTAATGAAATTACGCAGTTGTCTGAAGGTACAAAATCACATGGCGTGTCTCAAATATGGATTTTTTAGCTGGTGTACATGATGTGATATGCACCAGAAATGTGGCCGGTCGGCACACGAATGCCCCCAGTGGCAAATTGGAGAAACTGGCAAAGTTAATTAACCAAAGTGATAAGAATTCACAAGCACACTTATGAAGGTCAAAAGGTCAAGGTCATATAAAGGGCAGTGCTGATGTGTGGCATTTAGGTCAAGGTCATATTAAGGGCAGTGTTGATGTGTGGCATTTGTCCACAAGTATGATGTATTGAAATATTAAAGTAATCCATCAAGGGATATAGAAGTTATGACAGAAATGAGAAGCTTCGGCAAACTTATTAATGTGTGAAAAAGTTCAAAGTTGTAAAGGTCAAAAGATCATATTAAGGGCAGCATGTATGTGTGGCATTTGTCCACAAGTATGCTGTGTTGAAATATTTAAGTAATCCTTCAAGGAATATAGAAGTTATGACAGAATTGAGAAACTCCGGCAAACTTCTTAATGTGGGAAAAAAGTTCAAAGTTGTCATGGTCAGAAGGTCAATGTCAAATTAAGGGCAGCATGAAAGTGTGGCATTTGTCCACAAGTATGATGTGTTGAAATATTTAAGTAATCCTTCAAGAAATATAGCAGTAGTGACAGAATTGAGAAACTCCATTGAACATCTTAATGTGGGAAACATTTCAAAGGCGTCAATGTCATATTAAGGGCAGCATGGATGTGGCATTTGTCCACAGGTATACTGTGGTGAAATATTTAAGTAATCCTTCAGGGAATACAAAAGTTATGACAGAATTTAGAAACTCCGGTGAACTTCTTAATGTGCCGGACACACGGAAAGTAAGACACACAGGCACACAGTCCAAACACTATATGCCTCTGGCTCTACTGAGACCGGAGGCATAACAATCAATATACAAGATCAGCCAAATACTGCTCTACTGCCCACTACTACCACCAGCCCTATTTCTCCAGTCACTATCACAGATCAGGAGCGGCCATGAAAGGAACGCGAAATTTGTTTGGAAAACAAAATGCAACAGCTGGTGAGTGATAAAGAACAAAACAGCAATCAGTGACCTGGATGGGATGAAGCTCGCATTCAATAAGGTTCTTCACATGATTCATATCAATGTACGTGTGACGTATCGTGAAGTGCGGATAGATGGAAGTCTAGTTATCGCACAGAAACAAAAGAAATGTGCAATGATTGTGATCTAGACGAGACGAAACCCACATTCAGTAGGGTTCTTCCCATAGTTGATATGAATGCACATGTGAAGTATTGTGAAGATTGGAGGATACAAGGCAGTTAAATTATCACACGGAAGTGAAAATTGTCTACTGACAAGACAGACGGACGGATAGACAAGGTAAACACTATATGCCCCAGATAACTATCGCTGCGGTGGCATAACGATCACTGCTCTGGTCACATGATTATAAGACTGAGCATATACTTAGGTTCTCATACTCAGAATAAGGAAGTCTGTTTGGGCGAGACTGATCTATACTCGGTCTTGGCCAAGCAAACTGCCTGATTTAGAAAGTGAAATAATTTAATAATCCAGCAACAGCTAACATCATTTGTGGCTGTGACTGGAGAAATGGACGACCAGTGTAGGTCCAGATCAGTATATGCATCAGCAGTCCGATCAAGATATGCACTGTTCGCTGTTCCATCAATAAAACACCCGTCATGCTTCTAATAATGATCGTTATCAGGCTACAATTTGTTTGAATGTTTGGGTTTAACGGCATATCAATAGCCGAGGTCATTTAAGGCCGGGTCAATGGGTTTAGTACTAAATCCCATATATCACATGTACAAGTACATGTTCAAGTACTTGTTCAAATTGGGCGAAAATCCAAAAATCAGAACTGAATATTTACAATAACAAAAACTATTTTTTCAGCCCTAAAATCAGAATAATCCTGATCTGATACCAGGTCCTCGCCACACCAGAATCACTTGAACATCAGGCTACAGGGCGAGGGGGGGGGGGAGGGGGGGGGGGGGGTAATTTGATCAGGAGCTACACTGGCCACAATTCACATAAGCCTCATTTATTTCTCCAATCACAGCCAATATTGCGACAGCATCTCAACCGAAAGATGGAAGCAGCGACATTATTTTTTTCATGACAATGGCAGGGATTGGAAGTGAAAGTGAATGGGTTTATCGTTCCAGCAGCAGCTAAGGTGATAAAGAGATGGGACCTCAAATTGAAAGATCCGGAACACCAGTTGGATGGAAAATGCAGAGAGCATTTTTTCATGCCTCGTGAAATGATTGAATCCACAATTTTCGGTGCTGGAAGTCCGATTCTCTATGCATTAAACTTTCAGTAGATAAGGTGTCATTATCACAAGTCTGGCAGTAGATAAGGTGTTGTTATCACATGTTTGGCAGTAGATAAGGTTTCGTTATCATATGTTTGGCAGTAGGTAAAGTGTCATTCTCACAAGTCTGTCAGTAGGTAAAGTGTCATTATCACAAGTCTGGCAGTAGATAAGGTGTCGTTATCACAAGTCTAGCAGTAAATAAGGTGTCGTTATCACAAGTCTGGCAGTAGGTAAAGTGTCGTTATCACAAGTCTGGCAGTAGGTAAGGTGTTGTTATCACATGTTTGACAGTAGATAAGGTGTCATTATCACATGTTTGGCAGTAGATAAGGTGTTGTTATTACATGTTCGGCAGTAGATAAGGTGTCGTTATCACATGTTTGGCAGTAGGTAAAGTGTCATTCTCACAAGTCTGTCAGTAGGTAAAGTGTCATTATGACAAGTTTGGAAGTAGATAAGGTGTCATTATCACATGTTTGGCAGTAGGTAAAGTGTCGTTATCACAAGTCTGGCAGTAGGTAAGGTGTCATTGTCACAAGTCTGGCAGTAGGTAAGTTGTCATTGTCACAAGTCTGGCAGTAGGTAAGGTGTCACAAGTCTGGCAGTAGATAATGTGTCGTTATCACAAGTCTGGCAGTAGATAAGGTGTCATTATCACACGTTTGGCAGTACATAAGGTGTCATTATCACATGTTTGGAAGTAGATAAGGTGTCATTATTACATGCTTGGCAGTAGATAAGGTGTCATTATCACAAGTTTGGAAGTAGATAAGTGTCATTATCACATGTTTGGCAGTAGATAATGTGCCATTATCACAAGTTTGGCTATAGATAAGGTGTCATTATAACACGTTTGGCAGTAGATAAGGTGTCATTATCACAAGTTTTGCAGTAGATAAGGTGTCATTATCACATGTTTGACAGTAGATAAGGTGTCATTATCACATGTTTGGCAGTATATAAAGTGTCATTATCACACGTTTGGCAGTAGATAATGTGTCGTTATCACAAGTCTGGCAGTAGATAAGGTGTCATTATCACATGTTTGGAAGTAGATAAGGTGTCATTATCACATGTTCGGCAGTAGATAAGGTGTCATTATCACAAGTTTGGCAGTAGGTAAAGATAAGGTGTCGTTATCACCAAGTCTGGCAGTAGATAAGGTGTCATTATCACAAGTTTGGCAATAGATAAGGTGTCATTATCACAAGCTTGGCAGTAGATAAGGTGTCGTTATCACAAGTCTGGCAGTAGATAAGGTGTCATTATCACAAGTTTGCCAGTAGATAAGGTGTCGTTATCACAAGTCTGGCAGTAGATAAGGTGTCATTATCACAAATTTGGCAGTAGATAAGGCATCATATTGATACTGAAAACGTTCACCCATGTGGTAGTAAGGTTTCATTATGACAAGTTTGGCAATAGAGAAGGTGTCATTATCACAAGTTTGGCAGTAGATAAGGTGTCGTTATCACAAGTCTGGCAGTAGATAAGGTGTCATTATCACAAATTTGGCAGTAGATAAGGCATCATATTGATACTGAAAACGTTCACCCATGTGGTAGTAAGGTTTCATTATGACATGTGGTAGATGGATGTGGAGCTAGATGAGAGAACATGAGTAATGTAGTGGCAGTTTGGGGTTACCTGGTTGACTGCAGCTGCATCTCGAGCTGCTGTAGCTGTGAGGACACACTCTGAGCTGCGGCCGCCCGACTCCGCACACTCGACAACTGTGACAGCAGCTCCGCGATCGGGTCCATTGTCTCACGACCACTCGGCGCTAGGCCTGCAATGGATACGGACAGTCACAGGCACTTTGTGGTATGAATGACAATAGCCTCTTGAAATATGAACAATTTTAGTCAAGATATTAAATATCTACAATGTACGACACTTGTCATCTTTTCAACCAACGGAAGTGGATAATTTACCTGGGCCCGGCTCGCTAATTCAGTAATTGTAACGCGCGCAAATGCCAGGAGCCTGCTGGTCACAGCCTTCGTGTGTGTATACAATTACTGAATTAGAGAGCCGGGCCCAAGGTACAATAGTACCACTTTCGTTGGTTGAAAAGATGGCGACTGGCGTACCTTGATATGATTAAAAGAGGCTATTGAATTTCATACCACAAAGTGCCTGTGGGTCAGTGGGAACGATGACGAGACAATTGTTTGCAATGACTGCCAATATGTGGCTGTGACTGGAGAAATGGGGACTACTGGATTTGTGACAAGTGTAGCTCCAGATCAAAAAGCACACTCATGTAGCCCAATAACAAGCTATATTTCTTGTTAGAAGCACGACGGGTGATTCATTGATTCAGTGGTGAACAGTTCAGATCCTGATTAGACTGTGCGGATGCACAGGCTGGTCTGGATCTACACTGAAATGCCAAGACATGTTTTCATTTTGAAGCAAACTATTCAATAATTGCTGTCTGTTGATGTGTAAACAGTTGTGTGATTTTATTTTACCCAATTAAAATTTTTAAATACTCAATTGCTTTAGAAATGATGGAGTGAAAATACTCAATTACTAATTCCTTATCTGGAGCCCTGTTTCAAGATGTTGTAAACGACAAAATACTATTTTTTCGGCAATTTTGTTGTGTTGAGCATGTGCAACTGTGAATATCTGGCTCATTGTAAGAGCTCAAAATCACTTTCTTATTACGGAAATGTTCTCGGATTTAATGGAATAGTCCAGACCTTAATAAAGGAATCGTACTCGACACTACGTCAGTAAACCAGTCTAAATCAATATTACAAAGGAATATGTACAAAGGGTGTCAAAAACTTCCATCAGACGCAACAACATTTAACAATCAGAAATGGACACGACTACCTGAGAATTATGAGCATATCCGACATGTCGCAACCGAAACATGTGGGACAGTGGCGATAAATATATGTGATTCATTGACGCAATGATGCACTATATAAATACTGCCCTTGGTTGAGTGGGAATATTGTGGATTATCTCCAAGAAATCACTATCTCCCCAGGCGATAGCCGAGAGAGACATTGTTTTCGAGTGGATAATCCACAATCTCTCCCTCAACCAAGGGCAGTATTTAATTTATTATATGGAATATTTAATACATAACCAGAAGCAAAATACATGTTGGCTGGAGAATACGCCGTACCGTTTACCAATGCTGGGCTGGTATCCAGTTTCTGTTGTAATATTACAACAGAAATGTCACGAACCGGGTACCAGCCCATCATCTGCCATCTTTCATTTGTATTCTATTTTAGACAAACACTGAGGCATCCCAACCATTATTCGGCTGTTTCCATAATTACGCTTCAGGTAATTTCGGGAGGGAGGGTAATATTGTTATACTCCCATCTAATATTGCCCTCTGCACTGTGAAGCGGGCAACACAGTAGAATATTATCAAATGCTAAGAAACTGACCAATGCTATGTCTAGAATTTGCGGCGAGGTGTAATAAGCTAGGCTAGGATACATGTCAATGTGGAAATTACGTAATACACACAATGACACACTCTAGGCTAGGATACCTGTCAATGTGGAAATTACGTAATACACACAATGACACACTCTAGGCTAGGATACCTGTCAATGTGGAAATTACGTAATACACACAATGACACACTCTAGGCTAGGATACCTGTCAATGTATGGAAATACGTAATACACACAATGACACACTCTAGCTAGATACCTGTCAATGAAATTACGTAAATACACTCACAATGACACACTCTAAAGGATAGAATACCTTGTCAATGCTAGGATACTGTCAATGTGGAAATACGTAATACACAACAATGACACACTCTAGGCTAGGATACTTCAATGGATACGTAATACACACAATGACACACTCTAGGCTAGTATAAATGTCAAATGTGGAAATTACGTAATACACATGACACACTCTAGGCTATGAAATTACTGTATCATGTGGAAATTACGTAATAAACAACACACTACACACTCAGGCTAGGATACCTGCAATGTGGAAATTACGAAAACACACAATGACACTCTAGGCTAGGATACCATGTCAATGTGGAAATTACGTAATAAACACACAATGACACACTCCTATGCTAGGATCATGGTCATTGTGGAAATTACGTAATTACACACAATGACACATCTAGGCTAGGATACCTGTCAATGTGGAAATTACGTAATAGGACACAAATGACACACTCTAGGAGTACCTGGATACAAGTCAATGTCAAAGGCTAGGATACCTGTCAATGTGGAAATACGTAATCACACAATGACACACTCTAGGCTAGGAAATAAATGTCCAGTGATACGTAATGTGGAAATTACGTATACACAACAATGACACACTCTAGGCTAGGATACTGTCAATGTGGAAATTACGTAATACACACAATGACATCTAGAAATTACGAATCTGTAGGCTAGGATACCGTTCAATGTGGAAATTACTAATACACAAATGTCACCTAAAGTAATAGACACACTCTAGGCAGGATACCTGTCAATGTGGAAATTACTAATACACACAACTGGACACACTCTAGGCTAGGATACATGTCATGTGGAAATTACGTAATACACACAATGACACACTCTAGGCTAGGATACATGTCAATGTGGAAATTACGTAATACACACAATGACACACTCTGATCTAGGATACCTGTCAATGTGGAAATTACAATAAAACCCACAATGACACACTCTAGGCTAGGATACCTGTCAATGTGGAAATTACGTAATACACACAATGACACACTCTAGGCTAGGATACCTGTCAATGTGGAAATTACGTAATACACACAATGACACACTCTAGGCTAGGATACCTGTCAATGTGGAAATTACGTAATACACACAATGACACACTCTAGGAAATTAGGATACATGTCAATTGTGGAAATTAGTAATACACACAATGACACACTCTAAGGCTAGGATACTGTCAATTGTTGGAAATTAACTATACTAACACACAATGACCACACTCTAGGCTAGGATACCTGTCAATGTGGAAATTAACAAATTACGTAATATAACACAATGACAACACTTAGGCTAGGATACCTGTCAATGTGGTAATTATTAGATTCACACATGACACACTTAGGCCTAGGAATACTGTCAATGTGGAATTACGTAATTCCACACAATGACACACTCTAAGGCTCGGATACCTGGTCAAATTAGGTGGACATTAGAAATACACACAATGAACACCCGCTAGGCTAGGATACCTGTCAAAGTGGAAATTACGTAATTACACAACAATGAACCAACTCTAGGCTAGGATACCCACTGTCAATTGTGGAAATTGGAAATTACGTAATACAACAATGAAACACTCTAAGGCTAGGAGTAATGTCATGTGGAAATTACGTAATACACACAATGACACATATAGGCTAGGATACTGTCAATGTGGAAATTAGTAATACAACAATGACACACTCTAGGATTCGGATACATGGTCAATTGTGGAAATACGTAATACACACAATGACACCTTCTAGTAGGATATGTCAATGTGGAAAGGAAATTACGTAATACACACAATGGACACCACTTAGGCTCGGATAACTGTCAATGTGGAAAATTTACGTTAATACAACACAATGACACACTCTTGGCTAGGATACCTGTTCAATGGTATTGGGAAATTACGTAATACACACAATGACACCACTCTCGGTAGGATACCTGTTCAATGGTGGAAAATAACGTTAAATACACACAAATGACACACTTTAGGTAGGATACATGTCATGGTGGAAATTAGTAATACACACAATGAACACTCTAGGATTAGGATACCATGTCAATGGGGAAATTACGGTTAAATTACCACCAATGACAACTCTAAGGATAGGATACTGTCAATGTGGAAATTAGTACCCTAACCAACAATGAAAACACTCTAGGATAGGATACATGGTCAATGTGGAAATTACTTACTACACACAATGGACACATCTAGGCTAGGATACCTTTCAATGTGGAAATTACAATAATACACACAATGACACACTCTAGGCTAAAGGATTACTGTGTCAATGTGGCAATTACAAATTACGTATTAACAACAATGACCCACTCTAGGCAGGATACTGGTCAAAGTTGGAAATTACCGTAATACACACCATGGACACACTCTAAGGTAGGATACCTGTCAATGTGGAAAATTACGTAATAACACAATGACAACTTAGGCTGGATACTGTCAATGTGGAAATTACGTTATACACACAATGGACACACGCTTAGGCTAGGATCTGTCATGTGGAAATACGTAATACACACACTGCCACACTTAGTTAGGATACCAGTCAATGTGGAAATTACGTAATACACACAAATGAACCTTAGGCTAGGATACCTGTCAAATGTGGAAATTCGTACTAACACAATGAACTCTAGGCTAGGATACAGGTCATGTGGAAATTACGTAAAACACCAAAGACCACACCTCTAAGGCCCCCCTCACGGCATACCCTGTCCCCCCCCCACTGCGGAAAGGCAATTACGTAATGCACCAACAATGACATCACTCGTAGGTGGCCATAGACGATACCCTGTCATGGTGGAAAATTGACTAATACACACCAATGGACACACACTCTAGGCCGCCTATACTACCCGTTCACGATGGACATCAATTACGGTAAATACACGACAATGAACCACACTCTTAAGCTAGGATAACATGTCATGATGAAAATTTTTTTTTTAACCCGTAATACCAACACAAATGACCACACTCTAGGCTAGGATACATGGCATGTGGGAAAATACGAAATACACACAATGAGACACACTCCTAAGTTCGAGCGGGCATACATTACACAATGGTGGAAATTCTAACGTAATACACCAACAATGACACACTCTAGGCCTAGGAATCAAACCTGAGTTCAAATCGCGTGGGGGAAACTACTTCTACGTACAATACACCACTAACAATGGACCCAACTCTAGGCTAGGATACATGTCAATGTGGAAGATTTACGTAAAACACACAATGACACCACTCCTAGGCTAAACGGGATTTAACCTGTCAATGTGGAAATTACGTTAATAACACCACAATGACACACTCGAGGCTAGGATACCTAAGAAATACTTCAATTGTGGAAATACGTAATACACACAAATGGGACACACTCTAGGTAGGATTACTGTCCATGTGGAAATTAAGTAATACACACAATGACACACGCCTAGGCTAGGAAATACAATGTCATTGTGGAAATTACGTAATACACACAATGACACACTCTAGGCTAGGATACCTGTCAATGTGGAAATTACGTAATACACACAATGACACACTCTAGGCTAGGATACATGTCAATGTGGAAATTACGTAATACACACAATGACACACTCTAGGCTAGGATACCTGTCAATGTGGAAATTACGTAATACACACAATGAACACACTGTCAGGTAGGTCTCAGGATACCTGTCAATGTGGGAAAATAATTACGTAATACACACAATGACACACTCTCTAGGCTCAAGATACGTGTCAAATGGTTCCTGGTCTATGGATTAATACCACACAATGACAACACTCTAGGCTAGGAATACCTGTCAAAGTGGAAAATTAACGTTAATACACACAAATTGAACACACTCTAGGATAGGTTTCCCTGTCATGTGGAAGCTTAGGAATAACCATTTCAATGCCGGGAAAATTACCGTAATACAAACCAATGACACACCTCTAGGGCTAGGATACCTGTCCAATGGTGGGAAATTACGTAATGCACACATGGACACACTCTAAGGCTAGGATACTGTCATGTTGGAAAATTAACGTTAAATACACACAATGACACCACTCTAGGGATAGGATAATTGTCATGTGGGAAATTACGTAATTAACACACAATAACACACTCTAGGCTTGGATTCCTGGTTCAATTTGGAAAATTAGGTAAATACACACAATGGACACACTCTAGGCTAGGATAACCTGTCAATTGGTGGAAATTACGTAATACACCACAAGACACACTCAAGGCTTAGGATTCCTGTCAAATTTATGGAAATTAGTAATACAACTCAATGACTCACTCTAGGCTAGGAATACCTGTCAATGTGAGAAAATTAAACGAATTACCACAATGACACACTCTAGGATGGATACCTTGTTCATGTTGGAAAGCTAGGATTACTTCCAATGTGGAAATTAAGTAATTAACCACAATGGACACACTCTACAGGCCTCAATTAAATTACGTCCAATGTCAAACAATTGGCAATGTTTTTTTTTTTTTACCTCAATGTGGCGAACACACACACACTATCGGCTTGGAATACCCCGTAAAGTGGAAACGTATTAAACACCTCAAATAACACACACCTAGGAAAAATACCAAATTGTCCCAATGTAAAATTCCGTAATACACCACAACTCTTAGGCTAGGATACCCGTCAAGATGGAAATTTACCGGTTAATACACAACAATGACACATCTAGGCTCGGCTCTGGTCCTTGTGGAAATTTACCCGTAAATACACACAATGGAAAACTCTAGGCTAGGATACATGTCAATGTGGAAATTTACGTAATACCAACACAATGACAACCTTCTAGGCTAGGAATACATGGTCCAATGGGGAAAATACGTAATACACACAATGAAACCCATCCTAGGCAGGATACATGTTCAATGTGGAAATTAACGTAATACACCACAATGACAACATCTTCCGGTCTAGGATACTGTCCAATGTGGAAAATTACGTAATACACACAATGAACAACTCTAGGATAGGATACCCTGTCAATTGTGGAAATTAGTAATACACACAATGAACCACCTCTAGGCTTGGAATACATGTCAATGTGGAAATTACGTAATTACAACACAATGAAACACTCTAGGCAAGGATACTGTCCAATGTGGAAAATTACGTAAATAACCACACAATTGAAACACCTCATTCATAGGCTGGGAAATTACAATACAACCATACGCTCATGTGGAAATTTACCGTAATGTAAATTCGTCAACAACTGACACACTCTAGGCTAGGATACCTGTCAATGTTGGAAATTAACGTAATTAACACACAATGAAACACTCTTAGGATAGGATAACCTGTTCCAATGTGGGAAATTAATTGAATACAACCACAATGGACACACTCTAAGCTGGATACCTGTCTTGTGGAAATTTTAACGTAAATAACACAATGACATACTCCAGGCTAGGATACCTTGTTCCAAATTGTGGAAATTAGTTAAAATAAACACAAATGACAACACTCTAGGTAGGAATACATGTCAATGTGGAAAATTACGTAATACACCACAATGACACAACTCTAAAGGCTAGGATACCTTGTCAAATGTGGAAAATTACGTAAATTTAAACCACAATTGAACACACTCTAAGGCTGGATAAACCCCTGTCCAATGTGGAAATTACGTAACTCACCAATGACACACTCTAGGCTAGGATACCTGTCAATTGTGGGAAATTTAACGTATACACACAATGCTCACTTCTAGGTTAGGATAACCTGGTCAATGTGGAAATTAAACGTAATACACACAATGACCCACTCTAGGCTAGGAATACCTGTCAATGTTGGAAAATTAACGTTTAACACAACAATGACACACTCTAGGCTTGGATATGTCAAATGTATGGAAATTATGTAATCACACAATGACACACTCTAGGCTAGGTATACCTGTCAATGTGGAAATTACGTAATACACACAAATGACACACCCCTCTAGGATAGGATACCTGTCATGTGGGAAAATATTACCGTAAAGTGTTGTGGACATTGACACACTCTAGGCCTAGGGATACCAAGTATGTGGAAAAAAAAAATTAAACGTATAACACACAACACACTCTAAGGTAGGATACCCGTCTGGTGGAAATTACGTAATACACCACATGAACACACTCTAGGCTAGGATACCTGTCAATGTGGATTACGTATACACCAATGGAAAGTCACTCTAGGCTAGGATACATGTTCATTGTGGGAAATTACGTTTAATACACACAATGACCACTTACTATACGCATAGGATACATGTCATGTCCCAATGAAATTCGGGTAATAACACAATGACATCTAGGCTAGGATACATGTCAATGTGGAAATTAGTAATACACACAAATGACACTCTCTAGGATAGGATAATGTCAATGGGGATTGACGTAATACACACTTAATGGACACACGCTAGGGAATTAGGAATAAACAATGTCCAATGTGGAAAATTACGTAATAACTCACAATGGACACACTCTTGGGCTAGGATACATGTCAATGTGTAAATTACGTATACCACAATGACACACTCTAGGATAGGAATAAACCTTGTCATGGTGGAAATTAAAACGTATCACCAACAAATGACACAACTTCTAGGCTTAGTATCCATGTCATGGTGGAATTTCGTAAATACCACCACAATTGGACCACACTCTTGGCTAGGATACATGTAATGTGGAAATTACGTAATACACACATGCACACTCTAGGATAGCGGAAATACTGGTCATGGTGGAAATGTAAATACAACACAATGACACACTCTAGGAGGTAAGAATACTTGTCATGTGGAAATTAAACGTAAATACCACCAACATGGACCCAACTCATAGGGCTAGGATACCTGTCAATGTGGAAATTACGTATACACACAATGACACTCTATGGAATAGGAATAAACAATGTCAATGGTGGGATTAAACGTATACACAACAATGACACAACTCTAGGCTAGTGAAAGGAATAACTGTCATGTGGAAATTAAACGGTTAATAATACACACAATGGACCAAACACTCTAGGATAGGTAATAAACAAATTGTCATGTGGAAATTACCGTAATAAACACACAATGACACACTTAGGATTTAGGAATAAACAATGTCAATGGTGGAAATTAAAAAACGTTAATAACACAACTATTTGGTCCAACACTCCCTAGGCTAGGATACCTGTCAATGTGGGGAAATTTACGTTAATACACAACAATTGGACACACTCTAAGGCTAGGATACCTGTCAATGTGGAAACTTACGTAATACACACAATGACACACTCTAGGCAAGTAGGTGGAAATTACATCAATGTGGAAATTACGTAATACACACAATGACACACTCTAGACTAGGATACCTGTCAATGTGGAAATTACGTAATACACACAATGACACACTCTAGGCTAGGATACATGTCATGTGGAAATTACGTAATACACACAATGACACACTCTAGGCTAGGGGGAAATACAATGTCATGTGGAAATTACGTAATACACACAATGACACACTCTAGGATAGGATACCTGTCAATGTGGAAATTACGTAATACACACAATGACACACTCTAGGCTAGGATACCTGTCATGTGGAAGCTAGGATACCTGTCAATGTGGAAATTACGTAATACACACAATGACACACTCTAGGCTAGGATACCTGTCAATGTGGAAATTACGTAATACACACAATGACACACTCTAGGATAGGATACATGTCAATGTGGAAATTACGTAATACACACAATGACACACTCTAGGCTAGGATACCATGTCATGTGGAAATTAAATTAACGTATACACACAATGACACACTCTAGGATAGGATACCTGTCAATGTGGAAATACTATACACACAATGACACATCTAAGGCTAGGATACTTGTCATGTGGATTACGTAATAACACACAATGACACACTCTAGGATAGGATACATGTCAATGTGGAAATTACGTAATACACACAATGACACACTCTAGGCTAGGATACATGTCAATGTGGAAATTACGTAATACACACAATGACTCTCTCTTGGATAGGATACAGTCAATGGGGAAAAATTTGTAATACAACAATGACACATCTAGGATAGGTTACATGTCAAATGTGGGAAATTAGTAACACACACAATGACACACTCTAGGTAGGGATACATGTCATGTGGAAATTAGTAATTACACACAATGACACACTCTAGGATGGATAACCTTGTCATGTGGAAATTACGTAATACACACAATCGGAATACTCTAGGTAGAATTTACATGTCATGTGGAAAGGTTACGTAATACACACAATGGACACACTCTAGGCTAGGATACATGTCATGTGGAAATTACGTAATCCACTAATTGACCACTCTAGGATAGGTTCCTGTCAATGGTTGGAAATTACGTAATTACACACAATGACAACTCTAGGTAGGATTAATGGTAAATTGTGGAAATTACGTAATACCCACAATGCACAATCTAGGCTAGGCTACCTGTCAATGTTGAAAATTACGTAATACACACAATGAACCACTCTAGGATAGGATACATGTAATGTGGAAATTACGTTAATTACACACAATGACACTCTAGGCTAGGATACCTGTCCAATGTGGAAAATTTCGTAATACACACAATGACACACTTAGGATAGGTTTACCTGGTCCAATGTGGAAATTAGTAAATACACCACAATGACACACTCTAGGATAGGGATACAAGTCAATGTGGAAATTACGTAATTACAACACAATGGACAACACTCTAGGATAGGATACTGTCAATGTGGAAATTTCGTAATACACTCAATGGACCACTCTCTAGGATTGGATACCTGTCAATGGTGGAAATTAACGTAATAACACCAATGGACACACTCTAGGAATTAAGGATTCCTGTAATTGTGGAAATTACGTAATACACACAATGACACACTCTAGGATAGGATACCTGTCAATGCAGAGCCCCCGGAGTTGAAGTGCATGTTTGTGGCACGGCGCGTCCTGGCCCCGCCCACACCACGCCCGGGGTGCGGGATTCTCCGCACGTGCCGGATACCCGTCGGTTCGTCGTAACACGAGTTAAGGAAACATTGTCATACGAAAAGTGCGAAATACATAACCCTGTACACACAGAATATGCCATCAAAATAAAGTTAACATTTTTAAGTACAGAATACAATTTTAACCCACTTATACGAGTATAAAGTTTTCTAAATATTTTTCTGATGTTTTTCTCATTTCTATCTGAAGGTACATGTTGTGACAACCGTTTGAACCGTCTTGACGAGACGGTTCAAATAGTGGTCAAAACATTTACTTCTGCGGAGTTTTAAAGAGAACTGTTTGTATTTTTCCTTCAGAACACTGGTTCAGTCTGTAAAGCGTTAAACAGATCTAGGTGCTGCAAATTGCAAGAGTCAAAAGCAGATTTCGTGGACAAGTACCTTGTCTCAACATATGATACATACAAAATATGCGACTGTGACGGGAGAACTGGGACGTACGGAATGTGAATCAGTCAGTGAAACGCTCGCCATACTGAAAATGAACATCCTTATCCGGATAAGTCTGTTCAACAGCTAGATCATATACAGACATGAATGCTACTGTATGTTGTGAGGTGTGGGCACTGTGGGGGGGGGGGGTGGTTTGCTTTTTTTGCTTTTTTTGCTGATTTATTCCCTACTTTATATCGTAGAAATTTGTGATAAATTTAGAAATTCATTTTCAAAAACAAAATATGCACTGAATTTAAAGTGAAAGTGAATGGGTCAAACGTCCCAGCAACAGCTACAGCCAATTAGGGACAAGACCTTGGTTTCTCGGCCTCATCTGAAAGACCAGTATCATGGACATACTATGAAAGTATTGAACCCACATCCTCCAGACTGGAAGTCGGCTGTTCTAACCCCCAAGCCACAACCCAATTTAAAATCAGGGCGTACAATGCTCCGTTTAGACACAAAGCCTGTCTGCAGCTTTGGGTTGATAAATATGCAGTAAGAGGATATAAATTCGCGAGGAGCCCGGTGCTCCAGCGTCAAGTGAGCAACAAAGTCATCTGTAACGTGGTTCGGGTCGCCGCCTGGCTGTGCTGCACAGATTGGACACACCTGAAAATACAGCATCGATCAACTGATGGTGGACAAAACGACCTTTCAACCATAAATATCTGACCTTGATTGTCCCATTCTCCCATGCTCATTTGCGGCTGTGACTGGAGAAATGGGGCTGATGGATTTTGTGACCAGTGGAGATCCTGATTAAATAGACATTCATGAAGCCTGGTAACAATTTATTTTGCTCGTTAGATGCACGACATGTGATTCATCGATGGAATGGCGAACAGTGCAGATCCTGTGCAAATGCACAGGCTGATCTGGATCTACACTGTTTGAAAAACCCATAAGCCACACTTCTCCAGTCACAGCCACAGTTCAGAACTATTCTATTAAGCAGATTGGGATACTCTTAAAATATCTTGAAAATACTGACAAACACTGCAGATCCTGATGAGACGGCTTGTTATAAGCCGGCTCATCTGGATCTACAGTGTTTGCAAATGATTGCTTTATGGTATGTAGGGTTGAAAGGGTAAAAGGACATACAGGATAGAAACTGTTAAGCACTGATGTTCAGAGGTTAAGTCTCATACGCCAAAACTGCATTCAATAGAGGTGACACAATAATAATCAACACTTTACTTTTATAACGGAGCTGCCTCATGTCAGTCACACGACGAACATGGAGATAAAAAGGGGCTATTTTCAGGAACACCACATAGTTTTCCGGAACACAAATCAGTACTCACTTATATGCATACTGTCAATTTTTTAGAGCCCTGTCTCGGCAACCATGACCAACCGAAAAATCACAATTAGACTGCTTGCAAGACGCAAATTCATCACCGCGCTTCGACAGGACCAAATGGGGCCATGTCTCGCTGTAATCAGTGATGAACGTCTGTGTTCTACTAACTTCTTTCGATAAAAAAGACCCAGATTCGTTGGCTGCATGCTTTGGAGTAGACATTTTATGAATTAACACGATAAAGAAATCGATATCGCTGACGCCATTTTCACTATATTTTGCCCCAAACGAATACACTCTTGTTATACACGAGTCCTCTGCCTAATTGTTGATATATTAACTGGAATCTGTGTTTTCCATGTACATGGATGATGTATTTAGCTTTCCAACAGTATATAACATGTCTATTTGTACTCAATATTTTATGTGGTCAAATTTTGATGCTAAAAAATGGTGATTTTTCATCGTTATGCTGTTGCACTAAAAAAACGTCATTTTTGATTCACAGAATATTCTATTGTTAAATAGTTTTATACTAAAATATCGCTAACACTTTTTTGAAAAATTTATCCAAGTTCAATATGTTTTTTATTTGATCAGGTTTCGACTTTTTATTACGGAATGGTGTAAATTTATGCGAACACTGTCCTTCGTTATGCATTTTGCTTTGTTTCACTCCTTTGTATTGAAATGGTACTGGTTCATGTAGCCATGTCATCATTATATGATTACAAGTATTTAAAATAATGTATAACATATGTGCTATGTGAAAAACAAAGAATGGTAACATATGGAATGAAGATACGGCAATACCATTATGCCATTTCAGATCACTGAACGGATGAAAAATCTATAGTGTCCGCAACGGGCCCGTTTCTGCAGAACTGCAGCTAACATACAGAAACAGAACATATTCTTCAATAAAGGCATTACAATATCTCCACACACACCTAATATTTGTTGTTTGAAACAAAAGCCTAACCTATAGGAATGAAATGAATGTGTCCGCAACACTGTAGTGTCCGCAACGCAAATTTGACTTGTATATTTACGTACCGTTAAGCAATAGATTTTGATTTATTTTGGCATCAGTGTCTAAAAATTAATATTTTTTGTTGAATAAACTCAAAGAAAGAAAAAAACAAGTGCATTTTTTTCATTTGCAATGGTATAACATAAAATTAGGATGTTTTACATATTAAGTTCCATGCACCAACGTGAAAACGTAACTGATAAAAAAATATATTAAACTGGTAACACCTACAGAGTATTCCTGTTGGGTGTATAACATTATTTACATATCAGTTAAACTATACATAAAGCAGGGATACAGTTTCTGTATTTGTTGCGGACACTACGCATTCCCAAACGAAAGTAATATAGAACAAGTTACTACCAAATTATCACTGAGGTACAAACAATGTACTTTTCAGTAACTATATCAAATATCTTAATATGACCACATACAACAAGGTACAAGTTAGGTACTTTCTATCAGACTGGTCAGTCATATAAAGGTACCTCATTGATATCCCAATTGAATCGCAATGGCATCTTGTTAGACTATGTACAACACTGTTAGTGAAGTACAGTAATATTATGTTCTTAAGAGTTGTACAATTTTCACACATAACGCGACAGTGTCCCATTGAACTTTTAAACTTTGTTTTGGTGGCTGTTGAAAGATTGAGCCGAAAAGTCAGTGACTGGATACAACAACAACAACAACAACAACAATGAACTGTTTGAATTTTTGCGGGAACATGGTAAGTTAATGTTTTATATTACAACGTGACAACCTCATTCAACTACAATGTATGTATGGTATTTTCAAAAACAAGTAATCATGTTTGACAACTACCAGTAATGTAATTTCAGTATATAAAGTTGCATGTTTATAATAATTATCTTGTGTCATGGATGTCCGCAACACAATTATGCACTATATATTTACCTTTTGGCATTGAGTATATACTATTTTAACCCACCTGCACACAGATTGTAACAAATTATAACAGCACCAACTACACCGCTTTATAGTATGTCCGTCAATCTTCAATATTTAACGTTCTATTTGTCTAACCAGCCTACATATCCATGTACAGTCAAACCTGTCTTAAGCAGCCACCCAAGGGAAGTGACAAAACTGGCTGCTTAACAGAGGTGACCTCTTAATAGAGGGTTGTGTTTTCAGGTACATTGCAGGTAAATTTTGAAAATTGAAATGAAGATAAAGATAACATAGACATGTATGTTGACTTGATAATACAAATGTAATTAATAATATTAATGATTAATTTAGAGTACCCTATTGATTAAATATGTATGTTTTAATGCAATATAAATGTGTATCTTTATATTTATTTAATATTTTCAAAATTGAACCTGAACATGTAATGAGTGGATTATATCATTTAATGAAATAAAAAATCTGTCAACAAATAAAAACACGTTTTTGTTGTTATTTTACAGCCTACTGCAACTGTTGATCTGCAAGATTCATATTGTAGACAATTTATTGTACTAGATAATAGGGCATAATGTGGTATAATCGGAAATGGTGTGGGATAAGTTGTGCGATTTCTTTTTTTCTTTTTTTTTTGTCGGGTATTGGTCAAGTCGAATTTGGATTCATTTCCAATTGTGTATGTAAATAATGCATAGGCGATGTTAGCAAAAGCAGTCAATAAGTGCGACATTCGGCTGATATTCGACATATGAGGCCATTTGCTTAAATTATATTTGAGCCGGTTACACTCGGTCCTGGGCCATACACACCAATTATATCAGCTATTCGATATCGTGTTTTGTCAATTTGGTAACTGGCAATGGGCTGTTCCTTTTTACAACATTTGTGTCGGTAACCTATAGAAATTACGAATCGACGGATAAGGGTGGAAGAACCCGGATGCGATAGGCTGTTCTTTCAATAATGCCCCGACAATTCGGGCAACACAATTTGCACCTGTGAAACACCCTCTCAATATCGCATACGCGGCGACGTGTTAGGTGTTTTAATTACCTGCATTGACTGCTGACATCATTGTTAATTCGCGCTTCGGTAACGACCGCCGCAGGGTACATTGAAATCGAGATTAGAGGTGACCGTTTAATGAAATTGGATCACTAGTTTGGGACGATAATTAATGACCGCTGGCCGTGTTAGACGAGTGACCGTTGAATGAAAGCGTTTTATATAGCAAAAATGCGCGGGAGGAATTTGAAGTGGCCGCTTAACGGCGGTGACCGCTGATTAAAGGTGACCGCCCGAGCAGGTTCGACTGTACTTCACAGCTAATGTAGATGTTCCCACTAGTACTCTTACTTAGAATGAATTAGCAAACACATTCAGTCAGATCAGTTCATTGTAAATTCATATGAAATGGGTGATTTCTCCAAAAGTATGTGTATGTGTACAAGCCGAGTCCAAGGTTCAAATGCAGAGTGATTAATAATATAAACTAATGTTACTCGAACCATGTCCTTATCAAGTTGACAAAATGTTTTCATTGTGAGCTTTATAAGTCCATTAGAATGTACACAATTAAATTGTATGGCTACATTTACAGGCAGAGATGGGCAGAGACAACAGCCACTACAGCCACTACAGTTAAATGGATACGTGTCAGTCAGCCTCAGTGGTTCGAAGTCGAGTAGCAAGGAGAAATTTGTCGCTCAGGTAATATTGAGAAAAAAACACACATACATGTATCAGACTTGTAACAGTATACTTTTAAAAAATTACAACATATGTAATACGTGTACTTTTGAAGTAATTAATGTACATGACTGACAAACCTGAGCACTAAAGAGCCAATTGGCGTTGTTGATCAATATAGCTCTTGATTATCTTGCACACACACATCTGCATTTTGCATACATGTAATGATCGTATTGTTTGTGAGGGCACTGCATAATATACACATTTCTATGCGCAGGTTGTTGACATGGACACAGAGAGCAATGAAGTCAAACTTTTGTTTATGGCCCAGAAAGCTGGAGTGTATGTGTGGCCCGATGCGCCCGATGAATCTTGGGAGCCCATTACTAGTGTCACGGACATTCTCCCAGAGCCTAATTTGTCACAGAAAAGCACTAACAGGAGAAATTATTTTGTGTTTAAATAATTGCGTTTTTCTGAAACTATCAAAATGACAGTGCTATATGCACACAACAACAGACGATTTATGGTTATAATTGCTAAAGTGTTAAACTGTTGGTGTTAATAGTTGTTTTTATAAAAAAAAGTTTTATACAAACGTGTTATCATTGGTAATATGGACAATGTGTGTGACATTCATGTAGTGTCTGTGACAAAAATGTTATATTTTGATGATTGTACGATATAGCACCACTTGTAGTTAGTTACACATGCAATTGTAATGTCACAATGTGTTTTCTTTCATTAATCGATTAAGTTACTATATTAGGAACTTATTATTCATATGTTTAGTGACGTGATATTGGATTGGACCCATAACTCATAGGACCTGGGCTATATTTGTGGATGTAAAAGTATATATTCATTCTTGTCAAATATGTAGTGTCCGCAACAGTCTGTTGGTTCATGCGTGTATCATTGCAAATGTATTTGTTATTAATGTTCACGGAGTTTACTTGTTACATGTTTTCTAAATACGTGTCTGAATTATAACAGAAGATAAGTTTGAATACTGTATACACATATTTGATATAACTTTCATAAGGTTGTATACACATGTGTCACAGTTTATTTAATTCGAACTAGTATATGACTTAACAACACGAGACAAAATGTCTGTAGGGATTACTTATTCTTCTATGCACATAACGTTCATTAGAATCTGGCTGGCACCTTAATTTCTACGGTTTCAAATCACCTTATGAAAACACACTTTTATCCTGAACATGTAGTGTCCGCAACACAATTATGCACTATATATTATTTACCTTGATTTCAAATTAAATCTCCTTTCATGACATACCAATTTGTGTTTATTTTGAAGAGTACACCCAGCCTGTTGATACCAGTTACCCTTCTACAGAAACTAAGACCAATTTGTGAAATAAATGGTAATAGAACCAAAGTAAACTAATTTTGCATGAAAAATAGGAAACCTGTAATAAAAAAAAATCACAATTTATATATACAGACACAATATCGGAATGTTATGTTAAACTTTTGTGTTTTGATGTATTTCAATGAATTTGACAAATAAAATCAATGTATTTAAGATCATTTGAGAAATATGACTACATAACAGCAGTATACATGTAGTGTCCGCAACAGCATTACTGTCAAAATGGAAAGAGCTGTAACTTTTGAACGGCTCAAGTTTTAGCAATACTATTTCAGGGCTATATGGTCAGAAAGTAAATCAATCGGTACATATGAAATATTTTCCAGTGAGGACTACTTCATATTTTATCCTTAGGTGCAACATACCGGAGCAAAATATAGTGAAAATGGCGTGAGCGCTTGAAACTACTATTACTACACAACAAGAATCGAAATGGTAAGCGCCTAGGCGAGTATGATTACAGGTAAACAAACAAGAGCTGTAGGAGAACAGCATAACTCGACTACGAGGGTTGTCGATGTACACATAGCTGGACAAACAAGGTGGCCGCGGCCTGCATAAAAACCTTAACCAAGGTTGACTAAAAACCTTAACCAAGGGAAATTAAGTAAGTAATTCAAGGTTAAATGTAGGTCAATGTCAGATATAGGTCAGGGGTTATTGATGTACATCACTAGGAGATGAAGTTTTCCAAGTATGGTTGCTGTAGGCCCAGGAGTATTCCATATACAAGCTTGACTAAAAACCTTAACCAAGGGGAAATAAGTAAGTAATCCAAGGATAACAGTAGGTCAAGGTCAAATATAGGTCAGGGATTATTGATGTACATCACTAGGAGATGAAATTGTCCAAGTATGGTTACTGTAGGCCCAGGAGTATTTCATATACAAGCTTGACTAAAAACCTTAACCAAGGTGGACTAAAAACCGTAACCAAGGGGAATTAACTAAGTAATTCAATGTTAAATGTAGGTCAAGGACAAATATAGGTCAGGGGTTGTTGATGTACATGACTAGGAGATGAAGTTGTCCAAGTATGGTTGGTGTAGGGCCAGGAGTATTCCATCTACAAGCTTGACTAAAAACCTTAACCAAGGAGAATTAACTAAGAAATTCAAGAGGAAATGTAGGTCAAGGTCAAATATAGATCAGGGGTTATTGAATGATGTACATCACTATGAGAAAGGTTTGTCCAAATATGGTGTCTGTATGCACAATAGTATTCCATGTACAAGCTTGACTAAACAAGAGCTGTAGGAGAACAGCATAGCTCGACTACGAGGGTTGTCGATGTACACATAGCTTGACAAAGAAGGTGGCTGCGGCCTGCATAAAAACCTTAACCAAGGTTGACTAAAAACATTAACCAAGGGAAATTAAGTAAGTAATTCAAAGTTAAATGTAGGTCAATGTCAGATATAGGTCAGGGGTTATTGATGTACATCACTAGGAGATAAAGTTTTCCAAGTATGGTTGCTGTAGGCCCAGGAGTATTCCATATACAAGCTTGAGTAAAAACCAGTAACAAGGGGAGATAACTAAGTAATCCAAGGATAAAAGTAGGTCAAGGTCAAATATAGGTCAGGGAGTATTGATGTACATCACTAGGAGATGAAGTTGTCCAAGTATGGTTGATGTAGGCCCAGAAGTATTCCATATACAAGCTTGACTATAAACATTAAGCAAGTAATTCAAGGTTAAATGTAGGTGAAGGTAAAATAAAGGTCAGGGGTTATTGATGTACATCCCTATGAGAAAAAGTTATCCAAGTGTGGTGTCTGTATGCACAATAGTATTCCATCTACAAGCTTGACTAAAAACCTTAACCAAGGTCGAGTAAAAACCTTAACCAAGGGGAATTAAGTATGTAATTTAAGGTTAAATGTAGGTCAAGGTCAAATATAGGTCAGGGGTTGTTGATGTACATCACTAGGAGATGAAGTTGTCCAAGTATGGTTGGTGTGGGGCCATGAGTATTCCATCTACAAGCTTGACTAAAAACCTTAACCAAAGAGAATTAAGTAAGTAATTCAAGAGGAAATGTAGGTCAAGGTCAAATATAGATCAGGGGTTATTGATGTACATCACTATGAGAAAAGGTTGTCCAAGTATGGTGTCTGTATGCACAATAGTATTCCATGTACAAGCTTGAGTAAAAAGCTTAACCAAGGTCAGTAAAAACCTTAACCAAGGGGAATTAAGTAAGTAATTCAAGGTTAAATGTAGGTCAAGGTCAAATATAGGTCAGGGGTTGTTGATGTACATCACTAGGAGATGAAGTTGTCCAAGTATGGTTGGTGTAGGGCCAGGAGTATTACATCTACAAGCTTGACTAAAAACGTTAACCAAGAGGAATTAAGTAAGTAATTCAAGAGGAAATGTAGGTCAAGGTCAAATATAGATCAGGGGTTGTTGATGTACATCACTAGGAGATGAAGTTGTCCAAGTATGGTGGGTGTAGGGCCAGTAGTATTCCATATAGAAGGTTGACTAAAAACCTTAACCAAAAGGAATTAAGTAAGTAATTGAAGAGGAAATGTAGGTCAAGGTCAAATATAGATCAGGGGTTATTGATGTACATACCTATGAGAAAAGGTTGTCGAAGTATGGTTTTCAGTAAATTTTACTAAAATGTTTACCTTGGCGATATATTATTCACACTGGCATGGAAACAGCAAGCACCCGAGTGACTTAAGATGTGTTTGTTGCAAAATCGGATCAAATGAATGCGTTTAATTAACAGCTATTTTCACTTGTCCGATAAATTGATTGTCCGGATAATTGGTATGATCCCTGTATAGGTAATTTGAGATTGAGACTTCCAAGAAAATAAACTGACGGACCGAAGGACAGACGGGGCGAAACCTAGATATAGTACCCAATATCCAATTACCTCTCTCACTGGTGCTGCACTCTAAGCCAGCATGAAATGTTTCACATCGAAAAATGCACCCGTTTCCAGATGAGATGCCACTCAGCTCTACGCATTTTTTGTCTGGTAACTGGCGCAAAAAAGTTCCGCCGTTTACTAGGTTAAAATATGTTTATGCAGTATATTCTGAATGTAGCTGAATAGGAATTCATCGGGAATCTGGCACCTATATGGACGCGAGACATTTTACGCTGCTGCGGAGTGTATCTGGGGATTTGCTTACCACTTCGGACGACATGTCGGCATGTTCTGCAGTGACGTGCTCCTGCAGTAATGCCTCCGTGAAGCCCATCCTTATACAGTATGGACACGAGAACGCCTGCGATTGGTCACCGGTCAGGGCCTCCCCACCATAGAAAATATCTGAAATCGCAGACACATCAGTAAAACTTAGAAGGAGTGGTGGGGGGGGGGAGAGAATTGCAGGTTCAGCAGGGAAATTACACCCTTTTCAGCACTGAAATCACAAAAATCCTGATCATTGTGTCAAGCAACCTTACTACAAGTACGACTGTTAGGGTAAGTTTGATTGGTTTGTTTATTAGTGTTTAACGGCCTATCAACAGCTAAGGTCATGTAAGGCCGGGTAAACGGGTTCGATCCCATTTTAATCTGCTGCATTGGGGGGAAAATCCCAAAATCAGAACGGAATATTTGCATCGAGAACAAATATATTCAGCCCTGAAATTAAAATAACCTGACCTGGTGCCAGGTCCATACCACACCAAAGTCACTTGGCCCCTTCCCCTAAAATAGGATTATGAATATCGTAATACTCACATAGGGGTATATAGGGGTATAACCAGATTCAACTGTCACATACAAAATGCCAAAGACGTACAGTACAGGCAACGTATACTGATAAGCCTACAGATAAAACATTCTGCAATAAAAAAAGAAATAATAAGTTTATTTAGAGAAAAAAAACATCATTATTGTCTAAGTAGTATATAGGGAGTCAAAATGATACCACCAAGGTTGGGAAGCGTTATTGACCCTGGTTACAGCTCCCAACAGTATCGAAAAACGTGTTTTTGGCCAAATATGAAAAGTAGTCCCCAACAAAAAACAAATGTTGGCGTTGGGTGCCGCAATACAGGCAACAAAACCACCAGCGCAGGTGATATTATTCTGACTCCGATATTTCGAAAAAGAGAAAAAAAAGGGAAAAAAAGCCTGTTTTTCGAGTGTGCTGGGGAGTACTTTGGTTTGTTGGATTTTTTTTTGAGAAAGTTGTATCCACTTTGGGACACAAAATACCACATGTACTACCACCTCCTAATTGTATCCACATTTGGGACGAAAATCCACAATTGTTACTACCACCTCCCAATCGTATCCACATTTGGGACACAAAATCCACAATCGTATACACTCCCAATTCCGTACAAAAACAAATCCAACTATTTGGGTACTACCACCTCCATTCGTTAATCATTTTGGGACACAAATCCACAAATTTAACCTACCACCCAATTGTGGATACGTAATTGCACCACAACATCCCTTTTTGGGAGTAGTAGAAGAAAAATTTGTCTCCCAAGAGGCAAACAGAAATGGCCCATCCACATTTTGGACGAAAACATCCACAATCGTACTACCACCCCAAATACAAGCCAACAATTTCTGGAATACCAAAACCTGTTTTTCACATGGGATGCGCCCCGATTCCAGAATCGATCCACACCCGATTTTCCAAAATGGATCTGCCATCCAAAAACAATTTCTGTTTTCCACATCCACAATCGAACGCCCAATTGAAGATATGTTTCCCATTGAAATAGACAAACAATTTTGCCAAATCGATCCAAAATGCCGTACAAGGAATGCGAAACATGCGGCAAGGGTTTCGACAAGCCCGCAAATTTTCGAAGACACATGGGTCGCAAGAACCCGTGCAGACCTCCCACGAGAGAGTGTCCCGAATGTGGAGGGAAGTTTGCCACCTACAAGACTCTCTGGCAACATCGCTCGAACAGGTGTCCCGAGGGGCCAGAAGATTGTTTTTCCAAAACAACCACGGAGGGTAGCAAGAAGAAGGCTGCGACCAGGAAGAGGATCCTGGTACTGGAGAGGAGGGTGGCAGAGTTGGAGGAGGAGGTGGCTAGACTGCGGGATGGAGCGAACATCGACAGCGACGACGACGAGACCGATTGGACAGATATGATAGAGAGAGGTCGGCTTATTTTCTCCCAAGAGGCGAACAGAAATGATACCACCCATTTGTGTATTTGGACACATTTGGGAAAAGTGTAGAAAAAATTCGCCTCCCAAGAGGCAAACAGAAATGATACCACCCAATTGTCCACATTTGGACTTTTGGGAAAAGTGTAGAAAAAATTTGTCTCCCAAGAGGCAAACAAAATCTAGACCACCCAATTGTACACATTCGGACTTTCGGGAAAGTCGAAGAAAAAATGTGTCTCCCAAGAGGCAAACAAAAATGATACCACCCAATTGTCCACATTTGGACTTTTAGGAAAAGTGTAGAAATATTTGTCTCCAAGAGGCGACCAGAAATGATACCACCCATTTGTGTTTTGAAAAATTAAAATTATGCCTACTCCCCCCTTTGTGTCGGAAAGGTCAAAACGCTTGTTCGCGAATACCACGGTGCTCGGGATTCTCCTCTTCTACCCACTAGGATAGCTAAGATAGGAATCCTAGGGAACATACTCTCCCACCTAGGAGAATCCCGAGCACCGTGGTATTCGCGAACAAGCGTTTTGACCTTTCCGAACACCTCGAACAAGTATTTTGGGTATTTCGAACAATTTGGGAATTCCATGTTGGACAAATGTTCCCTATGTAGATAGAAGCGTTTGCAAGCATGCCAAAAACCTATTTGTCTCCGAAAAATATTCTAGAAATTATTTCCACCCGTGGGAAGACTACAGCCGACGAAATCAAAAAGAAGTACGGGATCGGTAGTGCTAGACTCCGAAAAATCTGGGACGATGTCGATGCGGAACGTAGTACAAAACCCGAAGAAACCCCAGAAGAACAAGAAACCCCTACCCCCGTAGAAAACAGGGTGACCGTGCCTGGTCTCACCGAGTTCCCCACGGATCTACTAGAAGATGCACGCTCGTTCGAAGAATCGACGCACCTGTCCGACATGGAGAGACGTTTGGAGAACCGGTTGGATACACTGGAACGCAGGCTGTTGGACGCAATTTCCGACGATGCCCGCACGGTCGATTCCGAGTGTCCGAAGAAAGACGAGTGTCTGGAGGAAGAAGAGTGCCCGGAGGAAGAAGAGTGCCAGGACGGAAATCCGGGTGGGAGGTGCACGGACATCTGGAGAACCGTAGAGAATGCGAAGTGGTGGCTGGGGGTCTCTGTGGCGGCGTACGCGGTCTGCAGACCACTTTTCCCATTCGTGTCTCTAGAGGCTTGTAGACTCTGGAAGAACAAACCAGATCCGACGCCCCAGTTCGTGCACTCCACAAAATCGAATGAAAAAAAGAAAACTCCTAGCGAGTCCATACACCCTGGCGACCCTTTCTACATGGAGTAGCCGTTTTTGGGAAAAAAGGTAGCCGAAACCTTGGTAGCCTCGACCAAATCTCCGCTTTCTATACTGTAGTTCGTTGTAGTTCGATGTAGTTCGATGTATTTGGGTTTTTTGGAAATCCGTTCCCGATTTTTCGTGGGTGTTGAGAGTGTCGTGTGGTTGCCGAAACGGTGGTAGCTGAAACTTTTTTTTCCGCCCTAGTAATTTTTCAAAACACGAAGGGGGCAGTAGGCATAATTTTAATTTTTCAAAACACGAAGGGGATAATTTTAATTTTTCAAAACACAAAGGGGGGAGTAGGCATAATTTTAATTTTTCAAAACACAAATGGGTGGTATTATTTCTGGTCGCCTCTTGGGAGACAAATATTTCTACACTTTTCCTAAAAGTCCAAATGTGGACAATTGGGTGGTATCATTTTTGTTTGCCTCTTGGGAGACACATTTTTTCTTCGACTTTCCCAAAAGTCCGAATGTGTACAATTGGGTGGTCTAGATTTTGTTTGCCTCTTGGGAGACAAATTTTTTCTACACTTTTCCCAAAAGTCCAAATGTGGACAATTGGGTGGTATCATTTCTGTTTGCCTCTTGGGAGGCGAATTTTTTCTACACTTTTCCCAAATGTGTCCAAATACACAAATGGGTGGTTATCATTTCTGTTCGCCTCTTGGGAGAAAATAGCCGACCTCTCTCTACATATCTGTCCAATCGGTCTCGTCGTCGTCGCTGTCGATGTTCGCTCCATCCCGCAGTCTAGCCACCTCCTCCTCCAACTCTGCCACCCACCTCCTCTCCAGTACCAGGATCCTCTTCCTGGTCGCAGCCTTCTTCTTGCTACCCTCCGTGGTTGTTTTGGAAAAACAATCTTCTGGCCCCTCGGGACACCTGTTCGAGCGATGTTGCCAGAGAGTCTTGTAGGTGGCAAACTTCCCTCCACATTCGGGACACTCTCTCGTGGGAGGTCTGCACGGGTTCTTGCGACCCATGTGTCTTCGAAAATTTGCGGGCTTGTCGAAACCCTTGCCGCATGTTTCGCATTCCTTGTATGGCATTTTGGATCGATTTGGCAAAATTGTTTGTCTATTTCAATGGGAAACATATCTTCAATTGGGCGTTCGATTGTGGATGTGGAAAACAGAAATTGTTTTTGGATGGCAGATCCATTTTGGAAAATCGGTGTGGATCGATTCTGGAATCGGGGCGCATCCCATGTGAAAAACAGGTTTGGTATTCCAGAAATTGTTGGCTTGTATTTGGGGTGGTGGTAGTACGATTGTGGATGTTTTCGTCCAAAATGTGGATGGGCCATTTCTGTTTGCCTCTTGGGAGACAAATTTTTCTTCTACTTTCCCAAAAAGGGATGATGTGTGTGCAATTCGTATCCACAATTGGGTGGTGGTAGTACGATTGTGGATTTTGTGTCCCAAATGTGGATACGAATTGGGAGGTGGTAGTACGATTGTGGATTTTGTGTCCCAAATGTGGATACGATTGGGAGGTGGTAGTACAATTGTGGATTTTTCGTCCCAAATGTGGATACAATTAGGAGGTGGTAGTACGATTGTGGATTTTGTGTCCCAAATGTGGATACAACTTTCCCAAAAAAAAATCCAACAAACCAAAGTACTCCCCAGCACACTCGAAAAACAGGCTTTTTTTCCCTTTTTTTTCTCTCTTTTTCGAAATATCGGAGTCAGAATAATATCACCTGCGCTGGTGGTTTTGTTGCCTGTATTGCGGCACCCAACGCCAACATTTGTTTTTTGTTGGGGACTACTTTTCATATTTGGCCAAAAACACGTTTTTCGATACTGTTGGGAGCTGTAACCAGGGTCAATAACGCTTCCCAACCTTGGTGGTATCATTTTGACTCCCTATATACTACTGTCTAGACAATTGTCTTCCCTATATACAAGTCTATGTAGTATTTACCAACTGTCTATTTTATTGTATATGAGACTTACTATAGTAACCTGCCACTAATAAAAGCTGCTTTTGGAATTTTGAGAAAATCTCTGTTGATAACAGGGATAATCCATGTACAGTGTAAGTGTAATTGTTTTACAACTTGACATGACCATATACAGACCACCTGTGTTCTTATTATCCAATATGACACAAAAGGTGTTAGAGAATGCTGACAATTAACAGCCTGTTGTCATAGTCTGATGGTTTATTAAAGTATAATAAAGTCTCATCAATGTACATGCAAATAAGTAGACATTAGTAGGCTTTTGGCTAATTTTAGCGATTTTAGGTACTGTATCTGATACGTACCATCGTGGCCCATAGTCTTCACATTAAATAAATGTCGTAATAATAATGCAAATAAGTAATACAAATGCAAAGCATAAAACAACAGTACATTGTCAGTCATCAGGGGTTGAAAAAATCTGTTTTTTCCACTCGCCCAGCTGGGCAAGTAGAAAAAAAAAGTACTTGCCCAGGTCAAAAAGTTACTTGCCCATTTTTTTTAAAAATAAAATGCTATTTCCAGTATTTGTAATGTTGCATCTTACATGTATTTAAAAAAAGAAGCTTGACATATATATGATCATTACCAAAACGTATGAGACATATTCACTATTATTGTTATTTATATTTTAGGTATTAAATGAACATAAAAAAAACAAAAATATTATTTATCGGGAGATAAACTTCGTCGAGTTTTTTCTTCAACAACGTTTTTTAGCAGCGAATTTGCTCAGAGGCTTGCACGCTTCTTATTTTCTATAAGCGTTGAGTGACATAGATTTTGTTCAATTTATAGTGGCTATGTTTGCATGCGCTGCGCGCTGCGAGCTGCCTTAATTACTAAATTCAATGGTTTCGGACCCGGCGCTGACCGTTTCGACCAAAGCCGTTATGCGCGTTAACCCGACTGTATACGAGACGATATATGTGGCCACGTATACACTAGTCTATACTCGCAGTCATATTATTTGTTAGCCCGGCCGCGTACAGCCGACAAATAATCCGTGAATTAAACTTGCCCGATATGGACCGTGTTCAAAAGCGCTAGCGATTCTACCCGTAACCGTGTACATAGACACTGCTTGAATCTTACTTCCCGCAAATTGACGTAAGCTGTGAACAACAAATGGTCGCTGAATTAATACCATTTGTTGGCCATTATCGATGGAATTAATTGGCAATTTCTTCAGGAAAAAAATCCTGACCAAATCTTTCACTCGCCAAACTGGGCGAGTGCCTGTAGAAAGTACTCGACCGCCACAAAAAGCACTCGCCATGGCGAGCTGGGCGAGTGAAATTTCAACCCCTGGTCATATAAGACTTGTAAGAGACAATGTGTATGCACATCATGCATGCTACTGAATATTAGTGTGGGAGAAGGTTGACAATAAACAGCCTGTTGTCTAAGCTTAGTCTGATCATGATGATGTTATCCTTGTGAATTGTATCTAGCAGACACTCGGATGCTTCCTAAAAAATGAAGAAGCAATTTACAAAAAAATAATACAACCAAAATATAAATGTCATGGTTGCCAAATATTCCACCTGATGAGTACCCCTAGTTGGGAATGAAACAGATCTATACATTGTAATTAACCCCTATATCTAATTATTAAGTTGTTGATTGTTTAATTAACTATTACTGAGCTTAAAACTTAATATAAATAACTTTAATTATCAAATAATAACATCAAAATTCATATTTCCCAGTATTTCCCACTTTGGGGAGTATTTCCCGGGACGGGAAATACCGGTATTTCCCGCCGGGAATTCCCGACCCCGGTATTTCCCGGCCAACCCTGAATATGGGCCAGACAGCGAAGATGCAGAAATATGAAGATGTCACCACCAAGGCAAGAAACATTAATGAGAATTTGAAACTCTACAGCATTATTTCTTCATCTCGTTGTGCTAAACATGTATACTAATTTAAGCGGAGATGTGTAAAGTAGAAATGATATAGAATTGGATACAAAAATGTAGAAAAAATTAAAGTTAAAATGGTGATATTTTTGTTAAAAAATATTTTTTCGGCATAAAAACACCAAGGTGCACATCTTCAATATGTGTAGAAGACGTGTGTATAGTTTCAGATCGATCGACCAAACGGTTTCAGAGGAGTTGTGTACACAAACTCTGTACCCTATATAGAATTGTATAGAAAAATGGTTGTTAAAAAGGTGATATTTTTGTTAAAAAATATTTTTTCGGCATAAAAACACCAAGGTGCACATCTTCAATATGTGTAGAAGACGTGTGTATAGTTTCAGATCGATCGACTGAACAGTTTCAGAGGAATCGTGTACACAAACTCTCTATAGAATTGTATAGAAAAATGTAGAAACAAGAAACGAGGCAAAGCCACGAAGGCCATGTTTTTTCCAAGCATAGACACTTGGATAACATAATTATACCCACTTTTTGTAGACTAGATGGCCGTGGCCTGCATGTCGCGCCTTGGGGCGAGGCATGGACACTAAAAAAATAGATATAGTAGATGGAAAAAGTTTAACGAAAAAAAAATTTAACAGGACACACGGACGTACGGACGGACGGACATATGCCAAAATGCCGACGATATCGCGCTTTCCGCAAGCGGGTGGGACAATGATGATAAATACCCATGTGAAGTATCAAGGTAATGGATGAAGCAGTTGCAGAGATATAGTACACAAAAAAACTTTAACCAAAAAAATCAAAGTAATTTGACCTTGACATTGGGCACAGGGGCCGCACGGTTGGGGGTTAGAATGAAAATATGGATGATGATAAACACCCATATGAAGTTTCAAGGTAATGGGCGAAGAAGTTGCAGAGATATAGTATAACGAAAAACTTTTAACCAAAAAACTTTAACCAGACGTACAGTCGAACTTGTGCTTACGACCACTTGTAATAAACGACCACCTGCTGTAAGCGACCGGTTTGAATCCCGCCCGACGAATTTCCCATAATAACGTACTTGCAATGAACGACCACCTGCTGTCTGCGACCAGCGACCGTATAAATACGGCCCATTTCGTCAAAATACGACGCGTTTAACGACCGTCGGCGACTGTCAGCGCCCATGAAAACACGTCTCGAAACACGGCTATAAGCGGTGGCTATAATCCATAAAACGTGTATTTAGCGTTCTATAAATAGACTGGTGTTTCAGCATTACTGGGTCAGGGTATGGGATCATGTGGTCTATTGTTTACACTGCAGCCCAAGGCAATCTCGCTTAAATCGTAAATTTCATTCCTCAATATGACTTGCAGCGTAAACAATAGATCACGTGACCCCACATCCTGAGATTATGCACGTATCAACCGCATGAATAGGCAGGACACGTGACCATAGGCATTATTTATTATCAATTAATCCGTTTAAGCGTCTGTTGATCGCGAGTAGTATACATTGTAATAAGCGTCTGTCTATCGCGAGCACTATACAACGTAATAAGCATGATTTTATAAATAACTCGTATGTTTAATACATTAATACATACAAGTTTGTATGTCATAGGCATTATTAATAATTACTTTAACTTCTGTTCAAATGACATGATTTTATATGGGTCCGTTGCTAATGGAATTCCCGCAATAGTTGGTAACCGAAATGCGAATGATACCAGTAACCCGTGCAGTACCAGTACCCGTGCATGTCCCGAAATTTTATAACGCGGTCGGATTCGATCGCGGTTTGAAATCTTGGACCCCGACTACCGCGTTATAATGGAGCTGCAGTGTATTCAAACTTATGTTTTCCATTGTACATGTTATTACTTTAATAAACATACATATATGTGTATACATGTTATTACTTTACTGTGTTGTCACTGTGTTGTTTTTTATTTATCATCCGTGTACCCACTCCACATGGCTGTCCCTATTAAGAGACCACCTCTGTTAAGAGACCACTTTTGGCAGTTCCCTTGAGTGGTCTCTTAACACAAGTTTGACTGTACGTTAAAAAGTGCGAGAGATTGCGGCAATTGTCTGCGCTAAAGTTAAATTAGTTGCGGCAACAACAAAAAATATGTGGGTTTCGCGGTGCCTGTACTGTATATAAACGTGACGTCGGCAATGCAATACATGTGTATAGGCCGATGTTACGATACAGAAGATATGTTCCTTTACTTCCATACACATTTTCAGAGATATTAGGCTGATTCGCGTCGAATGTGCAATAAACAATATGTAACCTTAAAGAAATTGCATGAATACTCAACTGAAATATGAAGCAAAACGCCGCATTTTTTATCGATTAAAATGCCGCAAATTGCGGAAAATGTGTTGGTGATATGTTTGACGATTACGCCGCGTTTTGCTGCAATTCAGTTGGTCATGATTGCCGCAATTGTTTTTATCGATTACGGGGAATACAGCAGGAAGCTGCAGAGTTTTGCGCAAAGTGTATGAGATTCCGCGAGGCCGAAAAACTTGGCAAATAAAAAAATATGCGGCTTTTGCGTTGCCTGTACTGTATGTGAGGGCCAAACCAGGTCTCCAGTCCGGATTCCGGTAAGGATGAACCCCGATCGTTAAATTACCCATCGCGTACTCCCACCTGCCACTCACTGTTAAGGTAAGATTCTGTTCATAATTTACAGACAAGAACTGGTTGAGAACAGCATACCGTATTCTGCCGATTATAGGTCGCAAGAGTGTATAAGACGCACCGCTATTTTCAGTCCAAAATCTGGGGGAAAATGTCTACATGAGATTATAAGACGCACCCAATTTTCCTAACCCAAAAAAAAAATGAAAACTCGCCAAGTTGTTATTTATTCCCCGACACTGTTTTTTTATTCGTACCTTGGACGTTTTTGTCTGTATTTTCCCTATCATAGTTTGCTATGTCCGTAATTTGCCGACTCTATGTCCGTGATTCCCCGGTCCGTATTTTACCATTTTCTAGTATCTTCAATTACACTGTGAACTCGGTAGTACACGCTTCACTATAACACGTGCTCGGTTAGTACACGGTTGTGCATTGGCTCCCGATTTGTTTGCCTATTTCTATATCAAAATCGTGTTAAATGTGTAACAGACTACAGTCAAACCTGTCTTAAGCAGCCACCCAAGGGAAGTGACAAAACTGGCTGCTTAACAGAGGTGACCTCTTAATAGAGGGTTGTGTTTTCAGGTACATTTCAGGCAAATTTTGAAAATTGCAATGAAGATAAAGATAACATAGACATGTATGTTGACTTGATAATACAAATGTAATTAGATCATTTAATGAAATAAAAAATCTATCAACAAAGAAAAACACTAATGTTCACGTCTTTGTTGTTATTTTACAGCCTATTGCAACTGCTAATCTGCAAGACTAATATTGTAGACAACTTATAATAGATATACTAGATAATGGGACATAATGTGGTATAATCGGAAATGGAGTGGGACAAGTTATGCCATTTTTTTTATTTTTTTTGTCTGGTATTGGTCAAGTCGAATTTGGATTCATTTCAATTGTGTATGTAAATAATGCATAGGCGATGTCAGCAAAAGCAGTCAATAAGTGCGACATTCGGCTCATATTCGACATACATGTATGATGCCATTTGCTTAAATTATATTTGAGCCGGTTACACTCGGTCCTGGGCAATACACATCAATTATATCAGCTATTCGTGTTTTCAATTGTCAATTTTGGTAATTAGCAATGGGCTGTTCCTTTTTACAACATTTGTGTCGGTAACCTATAGAAATTACGAATCGACGGACAAGGGTGCAAGAACCCGGATGCGATAGGCTGTTCTTTCAATAATGCGCGGACAGTTCGGGCAACACAATTTGCACCTGTGAAACATACCCTCTCAATATCACCGACGCGGCAACGTGTTTGGTGTTTTTAATTACCCACATTGACTGCTGACATCATTGTTAATTCGCGCTTCGGTAACGACCGCCGCAGGGTACATTGAAATCGGGATTAGCGGTGACCGTTTAATGAAATTGGATCACTAGTTTGGGACGATAATTAATGACCGCTGGCCGCGTTAGACGAGTGACCGTTGAATGAAAGCGTTTTATATAGCAAAAATGCGCGGGGAGAATTTGAAGTGGCCGCTTAACGGCGGTGACCGCTGATTAAAGGTGACCGCCCGAGCAGGTTCGACTGTATTGTCATAAATCGTGTTAATATATTTGCAATCATATTGCTGCCGAAAGTGGTATTATATTGTTAATTATTGATTGCGGTATGTATTTTCACTTTTCAACACCATTTACGGAAAATATTTTCGAAATCAATATCTGCGTATAATCCAGAGTGTTTTTTTAACCCGTTCCTTTCTGAATACACATTTACGGATATGAAATTTATTAATTATTTTATTTTTATTTTTGTTATTTCTCACTGAAAGTATATGTTGTAACCACTCATGTGAACCGTCTCGACGAAACGATACTTCTGATTGCATAAAGGAAAATATTTAGGATTTTCCGCAAACATAAGCGTATCCTCAGCATGAAATGGGTTACTGATTGCCCCCAGGATGCAAGGATGAAAGCCGCACGTTCGCCACATCTGCGGCACACATCATCAAAAAGCGTGTTGACCAATCAGTGTAATTTCAAAACATAGCCTAAAGGTCACACAGTTTACAGCTCGTGCTGAATGATGACATAAGATAATAGCACCTGTTGACACGGTTGGGTGTTATCGATTTTTTTCCACAAAGCAACACACAACTTTCGCCTACAGTATGTAATATTTCAAAATCAGTTGTATCTTCCGTAAATGATGCTGAAAGTAGCCTATAGCTATGACGAATTTGCATTGTCCGCTGACGTAATTATAATTTTTTAAATAGAGATTGGCGAACATTGTAAACCATGTGCAGACTACGCGAATCCACCGCCCGGTCTGGCCGCTAATGCAATAAGCCGGGATTTGTCAGAGATAAAGACACAATTGACATAAACACGTTTGCCGTGTCATAAATAGAGTCTGGTTCTCGGTAGTATTGTTTCACTGGAACGCATTAGACAGGGTACCAGTTTAGTGACGAATACGAAACGGACGTCAGCAACCGCGTGTGTTGATATTTGATATGGCTTTGTGTTGTAAATCTTGACACGCGGTGTGTTTGATGTCGGCCAGCTGACTTAGGCTTGCCACTTTCATCAGCATCTTGTAAACACACAGTTTCGAAACTAATGATGGAGTTTTATAACTTCGTGGAATTGCATTATGCATATTGGGATTTACCGTTAATGGCGTCATGCAATATTTTTCACGGCAAAATGACACCGACCGATATGGGACCGGTAAATGTTTTCAAAAGATAATTAAAATGATAGAGGCAAGATTGTGATTCGGCAGAGAAAATGTCGACCGGATCTGATCTTGGTATACACTGTTCGCCTTCGGTATAGAAAATGTGTACCGAATGTGACACATGACCGTAACGAGTAAGGCGCGAGTAAAGGCGCGAACTGTTTAGTATACGAAACCAATATTCCAATACCGGATTTTACCCCAAAGACTAACAACAACAACAAATATAGGAACGCATTTTTTTATTATTTTTTTTGGTCGTTTATGTCAATATTTCGGGTGGAAAAAAATGCTCATGTATCTACATGTATTTATAAGACGCAGGGGCTTTCTGGGATACAAATCTGAGTAAAAAAAATGCGTCTTATAATCGCAAGAATACGGTAGTCTCAACTATTGGCAGCCTTTTCATAAAAATAGTTGGTCAAGGCCAGTGGCTAATGTTATTGCACAAGTCTGGTGGATAAAAGCCAAATAGTAACGATTGATTTGATTGGGCTTTTACATTTGTTTAACATTAAGTTCAAATATACGTGTAGACGGGCAAATAGTATGGAAGATATTAGTTCTCAGTACTTAGCTCTAATTGCATTTCATTACATAAGAGTTACGACAAGAGTAGTCTTTCCAAAATGTGCGTTTGAAGCGTTCTTTGTTTACTTTCTACTTCGTGGAGAGTGACTTAAGAATTTTGCTAATAGACACTTTATTAAGTAAGTTTATGGTAATAGTTTTGTGTCATATTGTACATTTGTCTCTCAACAATATAGCGAAGTATGAACATCAATGCCCTAAACGCAAATTTATACCGTTGACCGTGATGTAAAAGTAAAATACGCATTGTACTTTTTTGCTTGCTTCTAAACATAAATATGTGAATTGTACACATTATTGCACCATCCCTACTATGAGTAATTGACCTGTGAGCAAGACTGGACACAAATGCCCCATTTCTCCACGAACAGCCACAGCGAGTGCTTACCGAAATCTGACCGCGTCAGGATACACTGGACCGCGTGGTCGGCGGTATGCCGGGTTGTCGTAGCCCCGGCCTCGTAGCAGGTCGCACACAGGTCATAGTCATAGCACACGAGACACTTGTACCGTTTGCCGCGGAAATTGCTCTTCAAGCAGGAATCACAGCTTACACCTGCAAAAACACAATGTCCAGTCCTTGAAACTTTTCTACTATACTCATGGACAACAAGAAATGCGTCTGTGGAACGCGGATGCCACCTGCAGCATATTTGAGAAACTGACAAAGTGGTTAATCGAAAAGTGTGACGGACGGACAGACGGGCGGTCCAAACACTATATGCCACCCGTTTCTTCGAAACCCGGTGGCATAAAAAGTCCTGTCGCTGTCAATTAGTCCCTATTTCAGCTTAGATAATCTTAGCTATATATGGATGTATTTTACTATTTCATTTGTCTTTTTATATTATCTGTATCCTTCTAGCTGAAAGCTGCCAAATGTAAATTTAGTCACAATAACAGCCTGTTTTGTCCTGGCGTTTTGTGACGAGCGAGCGGTTTAATACTTCGCAGTTCTGTTAAAACAAACATGCACCGACCATATTTTACAATGGCCAGGTGTTAGCTAGATGGACGAGAAAGTAGAAAAGACAGATGACATAGTAAAATACATCCATACTGAAAATTTACAGAAATGTGGCCTGTCGAATGCCCCCGCTGGCAGCCAAAGAAAACAATAATTCCGCCACGGAAGCGGTATTGAGCCTGCCGAGGCAATTGACCGCGTTGTGAAAAAACAATAACTTTTAACGCATTTGCCTTACAAAACAAGAAATGCGTCTGTCGAACGCGGATGCCACCTGCAGCATATTTGAGAAACTGTGACAAAGTGGTTAACCGAAAAGTGTGATGGACGGACGAAACACTATATGCCATCCGTTTCTTCGAAACCCGGCGGCATAAAAAACGGACGATGAGGACGCAGACGATGGAGCACATTTGAAACACAGAGGGCCAGAGAAGTGTGGATTTGTCACAGAATGAAAGCAGACCATCAGAGCAATGGGTGTATGAAATATCAAGCAAATCCATGAAAGGAAACAGACATTATAAGACACTTACCAGAATTCCAAACGCACCAAGTAAGTGACCTTGACCACGGGCTTAGCGGGGCGAGACGATCGTGGATTTGTCACAGGGCGATAGAGGACTATTAAAGCAATGCGTGTGTTAAATATCAAGCAGATCCGTGTCAGGACATTTACCCGAGCATTAAGGTTTCGGGACGTACGTACAGACAGGACATACAGACGCCAAAAACACTATATGCCCTCTTCACCATTCGGTGGCGGGGGCATAAAAATATATATTCAGCCCTAAAATTAGAATAACCTGGTCAGGTGGCAGGTGTTTATTTCTATAAGAAATCCGTTTGGCGTAGGACAACCATTTGGCAGTATTTATTTATTGAAACCACTTGCTATATCTTAACACTAACATTAGGTTCAGGTCTTAGGAAGTGGTAATTAGGGTTAGTGTTAGATGCGACACTTTCCAGGGTTAGGGTTAGCCTGTATCTATGCCAAGTGGTTGTCCGATAGCAACAACCGTGCCAGGTCCTCGCCAACCAGAAAATATATGACCCAAAATGGGCACCCTGGCACAAAGCAATGCATTTGTGGTGCAAGCAGTATCTAAAGATAGATAGATTTGGTAAGTACTAATCTTACTAAAACTTAGTTGACAACATCACCGACCCAATCAAGTTGGGTCGTGATAGCTGCTATTTGTTTAGTGGCATTTTATATTTTTCAACCAGAAATGTGGCCTGTCTGCACACGAATGCCCCCGCTGCCAGCCAAAGAAAATGAGACACATTTAAAAACAAGGAAACAGAAATTATAAGCCACCCGAGAGTTAAGGTTTCGAACGCACCAAGTATGTGACCTTGACCCTGGGCTTAGCAGGGGCGGGACTAATGTGGATTTGTCACAGGGCGGTAGAGGACCATTGGAGCAATGTGTGTGTGAAATGTGAAGCAGATCCGAGCAAGGAAACAGAAATTATAAGCCATTTACCCAAGCGTTAAGGTTTCAAGACGGACATACGGACGCCGTTAACACTATATGCCCCCTCACCATTCAGTGGTGGGAGGCATAATAAAACTGAATATATACAGCACCTAACTGTATAAACACTTGGATTGAACCCTAGTTTACATTTACAAACAAACATACTCTAGAGCTCCAGATAAGCTGCGTATTTGCGTAAATACCCAATTAAAATTGCCAAAAACCCAATTGAAATCAAAAGTAGTGAGTATCAAAAAGCAATGAGAACAATTGTGGTACCTTTATCATGCTGCAGAAAACAAATAAACAGACCACCAATATAGCATATTTTTCTTATTTTTCCATGAAAACACATCTTCTTATTTCATTAGAATTGTCTCCAAGAAGACAATTATAATGAAATGCCAAGATATGTTTTCATTTTGAAACAAACTATTCAATAATTGCTGCCCTGTTGATGTGTAAAGAGTAGTGTGATTTCATTTTACCCAATTAAAATTTTGAAATACAGTCAGAATTCGTTACAACGGCATAGTTCGTCAGAGATGAATCTGCCGTTATAACGAATATGCCGGTATAACGAATCGGCGATTTTCTCCTAGCTATCAGACTGTCGTGATAATTCCGGTAATTGGAACATGTCGGTAATTGGTAACCACGCATTGTATCGACGCTATTTGCTGTCATTTTACATTAGCATTATCGGTAAGATATATACTTATTTGTTTCCACATTGATAAAGCAATGCATATATACAAATTTATATCAAGGAAACCAACAACATTCAAACTAATCCGGTATTTGACAAAGTCTAGGTTGCTGGCGAACCTGTTGTTCATTGTAGAGCGTGTGGTGAATACCGGATTATCTGTCAAATTGTTTCTTTATTGTTAGAAATTCGCAAACATGTGTATATAGAAAAGAAACACATATTTTAATAAACAGTTTGTTTTAATTTACATGCTAAAATTTATAAAAATACAAAGCAAAAACATGTAGAGTGGTTTCCCTTCAAATATTTACATGACGATTCGTCCCTATCTGAGCTCGCCCCAGAGGCAATGTTACACGATAATTATTTAAATTGTTCACGATTATGATATTTTTTTATTTACAATCTATCGGTCCTTGCTGGATTTAATCACTTGTAAATTTAGTTGCCAACTGTTCATTTCTTAATTGATGTTTGCAAAATAGTACATCACAGCAGGTAATAAGGTACCGACACGTTAATTGCCGTGATTTATGACAGCAGGTCGGGGTTAATCAGCTGTGAAATTGTTTAGATATGGTCAGTGACTGGTTCCCGAATATCGGCACGTAATGCCGGATAACAGAGCTGGTACCAGCGACGCCGGGTACCGGCGCCATTATGAAGCACATTATATGGTCAGTGACTGGTTCCCGAATATCGGTTTCCGTAATGCCGGATAACAGAGCTGGGTTGCAGCGCTGGTACCAGCGACGCCGGGTACCGGCGCCGTTATAACGCACATTAAATAAGACTTAAACTGTGTATTCGTTTGCGGGAATTCCCTGCCGGTGCCGGAAGCCAAATTTGCCGGTATATCGAGCAGATTAAAGAGCATACCGATTGGTTTGGCAGCTTATTGTGCCGGGAGGCGAATATGCCGCTGTAACGTGCGCCGCTGTAACAAATTCTGACTGTACCCAATTGCTTCAGAAATGATGGAGTAACAATACTCAATTACTAATTCCTTATCTGGAGCCCTGATACACCAGCATTATATTGTTGATTTCAATATACAATTTTTACCCCAAAAAAAATGTTTATTTTTCTCAGATATTCATGAATTTTGTAAATAAAAATGATTTTGTTTTATTTCTATAAACAATAAAGGCTCAAAATATTTCACAACTACTATTCACATGATTATTGAAATAACCCACAAGTTATTTAATTTAAACATATGCAAATTTATACTTTATCACTGTTTTTGAAAATTCCACAGGAAAATGGCACTTTACAAGTGTAAGCCATCATGACTGTTATCAAGACAGTCATGAAGTCACGACTAACTAAAATTATAATGTCACATAATTAAATTTACTTCATACTTTTTGAAATTATTTGATTTATTGGCGTTTCTGTTTGTTTATTGGTGTTTAATGGCCCATCAACAGCTAAGGTCATGTAATGCGGGGCAAACGGGTTTGATTCCGTTTTAACCTGCTGCATGGGGGGGGGAGGGTGGGTTCAACTGTCACGTACAAAATGCCAAAGACGTGTGTGAGGGCCAAACCAAGTCTCGAGTCGGATTCCAGTAAGGATGAACCCCGATCGTTAAATTACCCATCGCATACTCCCACCTGCAACCCACATATTTATTTAACAGAACCACAACAGCGAAGGTCATTTAAGGCCGACTTTTTTAATGAATGTCGACATACGTCATTCAGTAACGGGTTACGCCACATTATGTTGTTCAATTAACATAGTTCTGAGTACATAACTCTAATTACATTTTGTTACACTGCATTACATAAGAGTTATGACAGAGTAGATTTTCCAAATGTGCGTTTGAAGCATTCATTGTTCACTTTCTACTTTGTGTAAGGTGATCTAAGAATTTTGCTAATACTCTCTTTATTAGCTAAATTTATGGTAATATTTTTGTGTCATATTGTAGAATTGTCTCTCAATAACAAAATAGTGAAGTATGAACATCAACGCCCTGCAGGTTTTTATATTTTTGTGCGCGAAGTGTCAATGCTATTACGCACATTTCTACTGTGCAGCATGGTGTAGCGATATACTGCAACCTAAAGTGGAAAACGTGCAGCTACAATTAACGTTACAATAACGTTCAATATTGTTTTTACATTTTTCATATAACCGCAAAATTTCGGCAGGTTTCGTGAAACAGACAGGTGGTAGACAGATTCTAATTGGAGTCTAAATATTTACCATCAACTGTTATTGGCACATTGTGTTAACCGTTACCACTATTTTCTGTTAACAGTTAATTACCAATTTCATTTCCTGTTATCGACTGGAACCAATCTAGAGGGACCATGACGGTCCATAATTTTAATTTTATTTTCAGTACTTTCAGGAAATAAAAAAAGTGAAACCGAAATGAACTTGCAACTGCCAATTAATAGCAACATTTTAATGGTACCATGTCAGTTTAGCAACTTATTTCCGTGCCAAAATCAACAGTAATTGCAAATGGTTAAAGATTTAGTCCTAAAAGTGTGCACTTGATTGAGGATTTCTGCCAACAAGTGCAGTAACCAGCCATTTTTCGGAAGCTTTTGTATGGGAGCTCACCATCATGTCGGGACATTCTAGCCTAAATGGCTGCGATCCTTCTTTATACACCGCTGCAATTATGAATATAAATAACTGCTGAAAGCATGTATATGTGTATTTATCTCACACAAGACTTAAATTGTGTTTTACGCAATGATTTCTGTGACCGTGTTACTAAAACTTTCCCATCATGTCCAGAAATATGACGTCACATAAAATCTCGTTCGTAGCACGAGACTTGCCAATATAAAAAATAATTGAAATAAAAAAATTAAATACGGAAAACGCTAGATAATATTTTTAAAAATAAATAAGTTTAATACATCTTTCATGTATTTTATACAATATTATTTTTTATCGTAAGTGGTTATCCGCACGGTTCCAAAGTAAACCGTTTCATGTCCACGAATACGGTAGACATGTCTACTGTAATTAAACGACGATAATAATCAAGTCGCTAGAGGTTAGACCTGGACTCCCACACCACACTTTTAATATATGGATACTTATATTATTCTTATTCTTGTTCAGCTTATGATACCACCTAAGGTGGTATCATTGTTGACTCACTTATACTATTTGTGTTTTCCCCCATTGTTTGGCGGGTGTGGATGAGAAGAGTGAAAAATATTTTTCAGCAACCGCGAGACCATATACTTCCTCAAGCGGTCGGATAGGGACGCTGTTGTCATGCAGTTGTTTACCATAGCGATCTCGTTTGTAAGGATAGAAGCTAAACAAAATTAAAAAAAGTATTAGGTCCAGCCAAGGTGCGAACTCACAACTCACATCTCCATAGAGTGGCGCCTTAGCCCACACAACCACGAAGGCTGTTATGAAATATAAACACTACCTAGTGTTGTGGGTGTGCCGATATAGACAAATGGTGGTCGGATAGGAACGCGAGACCATATACTTCTTCGACTTGATGAGAAGTTATAAATGAGATTACACCCTATTAGAGATAAGAAATCCATAAGTTATACTCAGTATATGTAATCACACAATGGTTCTAGTTAATTGTGCATGGTTGAAGAGAGGTAGTCACGAGAGATGTCATCGTACCAGTATTGCAAGCATCACCGGGCATGGATGCGAAGAGGGTCCATTTCGCCTCGTCCATGTAGGCATTGTGGGGTAGGGACCAGATCAGAGTCACTGCTATGTCCACCATGCGGTGGCACTCGCGCTACTCATCGACTGGTTAACAAAAAATTACGTTCTCGCAAGTATTATCGTTTAGTAATAATTCAAATCAGAAAGAACCGATCAGATGTGTAGTTTTTGATAAGTCCCGTAAGACTATTTTGCCGAGGTTATTTGGGGGTAGGGACCAGATCCGAGTCACTGCTATGTCCACCATGCGGTGGCACTCGCGCTACTCATCGACTGGTTAACAAAGAATTACGTGCTCGCAAGTATTATCGTTTAGTAATACGTAATATGTAGTTTTTGATAAGTCCCGTAAGACTATTTTGCCGAGGTTATTTGTCGGGCATTGTCACTACACAACCGCTCGTTATATCGGCATTCGGTCGATTTATGGAACAGTTTAACGGCGGTCGGATAGAAACGCTCCTTAGTACACACACAACCACCAAGGCAGTTATGAAAACATAAACCTGGAGATAAACATTACCTGTTCACAAACCGCCGGTGTATTTGTTTTGTGTATTGGTTTAACCATATGCACCAAAGTATCGAGGCGATCTATATATGAGAGAGGTGACTGCGGCACACGGTAACACGATTACTTCCCGGTACGGACAGTTTGCGGTTATCGATAAGTATGGTGGCCGGTGGGTGACATAATCACGGTGGATAACGGGGGCCGAAATATATATTGTTATCGGCTAAAGCTTTAGACACGATAACGTCGATGCTGTTTTTCTTAGACCTCGCGAGAACCGCTATTCGATCGTGCTTTCTACTCTTAGTTTCTAGTTTTCTACCCACTAATCTGGCAGTCATACAGAGCAGCCCAGCCACAGTGGCTACCCTGCTCAAAGCTCCAGCGACATGCACAGCCACGATTGTGGACAGCAAGGCCACGCTTCCAGCCCCACCTATTATAGAAACGGACAATAGCAAGGTGCTCACCCCCTCCGCTATATTTGCAGCTCGTCTATATTTTTTAGCATTTACCCTCCGAGTTTCACCTTCTTGTTTTAGAATCTGCTGTATCTCGACGATATTTTCCAACCTGAAGTTGGACGGGGTCAAACTCTTATCCCCCAACTCTGTTGAAACAGGATCGGCAGGTTTTGGTTGTAGGTTCAACGGTATTAAATGTTCACTCATCATAAATCAAGTTCAATTAACAATGTCACAACAGTGGGTCAACGATTTTCGTAACAAAGTTAATAACACTACCTTCTGAAACTCTAATTGGATTGTCACCGGCGAACAAAACCATCGCTGACCTCTGTCCAGCGAGTTTAGTGACTCCAATCGCTCGTTCTTCCCCATCCAGTACGAGATTTACGCGGACCGCGGCCACAGAATTACCCTTAAAATTAACAGAGCAGACCGCCATTCAGATTGCAACAGTTGTCGATTGATTTATGAAGTTCACAACTCTCTTTTTGAACATTAGTGATAGTAGCAAACATAATAATATCTTTCAATGGATACCAAGGCATTTAGCTCTAATTCTAATGCAAAGTACCTGGTCGGTGGGGTATACGACACTAAGGATGGCGCTCCCCGGCTGGTGCACCCCACTATCCAAGTTCGTGGCGGAACAGGCTTTCAAACCAACTTCCCCGACAACTTTGAACAATATAGGCTGCCCAAGATTACTACCATGGAAGCCGTGAACGGGTGGAAAGCAACACCGATGCAGTTTTGGAAGAATCAGCTCAACTTCGCAGTATGGTGCGCAACAGCCGGATGCGGGGTTTCCTCTCAGGACCATCTGGTTGCAGAGGATCACGCCGTTTACAACTTTCACGCGTATTATACTATTAGGAGGATTCTCGAAGAACTAGGTACTTCACTGCCTCAAGACGACGGCTGGAATCCCATTTCCAACGCATACGACCATAGGGCGTTCGAAAGACTGTGTAACGAATTTAACGTTTCAAAAGATTCGGATTGGAGACAGAAAGCATTTCCTAGCAGCGTTGGCCTCGGGGACGTTCTCATTCGGTGCCAGTCCGGGAATTGGACGCAGACTGATTTTAGACACGATCACTCCGGCGACCACATTGTTCACGTCAATTACATACAGCAGGCTGCTGAGGTACAGGACGTGTGGGGATTATTTATGTTAGAGATAAAAACACTGGATTTACTCATGCCGGGATTTCCCATCTCAACGACTACATTCGCAACTGGGACGGCGATTGACGCACATAAACAGTTCTTGGCAAATGTCGAGGGCGCCATCTCAGCTCCGGTGGACCTCCCGGCGGCGATCAAATGGTATCAATACATTTTGCAGAATGCCCGCACCCGAGTAGACTATGTAATATGGAATAGGTCTTTATATAGCGCCGAGCAATATGATATTACGAGACGACCCGGTTAACGGTTACAATAATCAGATCGTAATCGCCACAGGCAAACAAAACATCGGCAACAACGGTATCATCAAGCCCCCCCCCCCCCCCAACATGATCGGGAGCGGAGTTGTAAGTGGAACCTATTTCATAAAACCGCAAGCACCCACCCCAGTATGAAGCACACCATCAAGTTCCTTAGCAACTAGTGTCTCATCAAGTTCCACCAGTTCCTTAGGAACTAGTGTCACAACCTACAAGGAGGAGAAATTGGGGCTCGTCGTCGCCATCGTGGCGATCAGAATATTCGCGCTTTGGTTTTAGGAACTCTCGGGCGGAGAATAGTAGGAGACCGGCGATTGCCACGATTAAAGCCCAAGCATTTATGGCGAGCCATCCTGCTGTTTTTGATAATATAGATAACAAGTAGGAGACGAGGCCCCCGATCAACCCAGGCAGCGCGGCAGCCGCCTTTCTGGCTAATTTAGCCAGGAGACTGGCAAGGGCTTTTAGATGCTTTTTTGCCCACGGCGTGGGTGCTGGCGTGCAGAACCCTCGAGATTGTTTCACGGATCCGACTTATTTGGGTGCGGAGAGCCTCATGGCAAGTCGATGCAGCCTCCAAGCGAGCTTCTCTTTCATCCCGCAATGACAGCAGGCGTTCGGTGGTCCGCTCGTTAGATTCTCTATCACCACGGGCTTTCTCCAGTTTTCTTTCTTCTAGCGCGATATGTTCATCCAGCGCCGTGAGTTTGGACCAATTCGCCCCGGACTGTTTGCATAGCCTTATCGAGTCCCCGGAGTTCGGGAAGAGGTAATGGTGGGTCATCCATCGTGCTGAGTATTCAGTCTATCTCGCTTTCGCTGATCTCCATTGTGCGAATAGCGTCGGTGGTTTCTCGAGGGAGCTCGCTGAGCTCGACAGTTTCTGTCACGGCGACAGTTGTAGTAGTCGTCTACAGCTGACTTGACTAATTCCTGGCTTAGACTAATGGTGTTGGTAGCGCCACCTATTTCCTCGCCGGCTGGAGTCTCTATGAAGGGCATTTCGTTATCGTCATCAATGTCATCATCATCGAGTAAATCATCGAGGTCATCATCATCGAGGTAATAGTCTCGGCTGAATTCGCCAATATCGTAACCAGCCATCTTTAACGATGTATTAAAGAAAAAACCATACGGGTTTAATAGAGTTACTAAATATGTCTTTGAGTCAATACGGCCACAAACTCAATCCATACCGCAGACTGCGCGAGCCCCTTGGGGCGAAAGGCGTGAGAAAGAGCGTCGTTATTACGAACAACTCATCGACGATCGACCAGAACCAGCAGCTCTTGGCCCGCTTCCCCAAACTCGGAGCTAGTGACGTCATTGTGCCGGGGACTGTTCACCTCGCTTTCACTATTTTGCTGATGTCGACAGATGTGGACTGAACCATCGTTCAGGCATCACGGGACGGTTCAAAATAGCCAAAATTTACTGCTTTTCTGAGGGCGGCGGGTGACTTATAAAAATCACCGCCTCTCACAATCAGTTAAAGAGGCTCTTGCGACAAGTATTGAAAAATACTCGCAAATGAAGTACAAATCGCGCGCCACAATAAAAATTCAGTAACCGCATCAGATGTGTTCAATTAATTTTTTACAAAGTTACCCCACCCACCTATTTTTGGCCAGAAATTTCAACACGACTGAATTTATCGGAATTGTTTTCATGAAAATATGAGGCACAGATATTTTTTTATGTCTTGTTCTATCACTTGTAACACCACACCATTTTCTGAAAATGATTTCAAAGCGAGGTCATAACCAACTCAAATGTTCGCTACAAATGCCCGAAAAATACCTTAAATTCTGACGCGAAACCGTACCGGCGAGACAGCATAGCAGGCGACATTTTCCAAGATGTCAAAATCAACCGGAGCTAACATTCAGTTTCGTAGAATTATGAAATACTCTAAAAAATACACCTAGTCAAGCCTCCCTAAGTCAAGAAATATCTATAACAGGGGCGTAGCTACCAATTTCATATTGGTGCGACATAGCTGGCGAGTCAAGATCTGGCCTGTTGACAACGACACAATGAACTCGGCACATAGACCTACTACATGATACACATATGCCGACTTCACAGTGTCATTGTCGATATTTTTCCGTTACAAATAGTCATGCTATCACAATGATAATTATGACACTAATTGGTGGATGTATAAGTAACAACTGGTAGACCTATTGAGTCACGGTGGCGAATTCACCATTTATGTGAACATTTGCAATACCGTAGTAATTATGGGCTGCCGATGGGCAAGGGACCTTAATAAAACGTTTTGTGGCCGGGTGTACGTATATGTCCAAGTCAGTCTTTACACTCACACAATTAGGTTGTTTTCATATATGTAGTGGCGATAATAACAATTTGCTGACTGAATAACGAACAGTGTATGCATGCCAGTAACATGTAATATTGTGCATGGTGATCTTGAACTAGGAAGGTGGCAAACGTGTTAAGATTCATGCACATTTTGTCGACCGCGGGCACACAATCATGTGAAGATAAGAAGACAGTAATAACCAAGTCCCAATGTGTGTGTGTCAAAAATGTGTGTGTCAAAAATATTGCATGAAATTCGATCAAATGTTGATTTTATGAGAAAAAAAACGGCTGGAAAAGGAGCGGCTGGGGGACGAAAATCAGCCTTTTTTAAGAAATTGATGTCGAAACCTGGCAAGATAGCTCGGAAATGGTCTAACTAAGAAAAAAAGCTATTTTGTAAAAATCGGTCCAGTAAAACGAAACTTATGGAAGAAAATCTATTTATAGATCCCATGTTGAACTCCCATAGAGAATCGTTGTTTGCCCCTAAAATCAATATTTGATCGAAGTTCTTTTAAACAAACATTTTGGAGGATATGTTTTTTGTATTACATGTAGTTTTTTTAAATTGTCATATTTTTAGTACGTAATATTTGGCCAAAATGCACCGGCAAAATGACTTGGAACAGTAGACGTTTTTTTTCCTGAAAGTAGCAGTATATATACAAATCGGGCATATGTTGCCTTATAATATTGATATTTTCACTGATTTGGAGGCTTTTTGGGTTAAAACATATTGGTGAAATAATTAAAGTCAGATATCATGAAAAATCGGGCATAGGTTTGTCTTATAATGTTGCTTTAGTATTTTCACTTAGGCTTTTTGGGTTTAAAAAATGATGGTGAAATAATTAAAGTCCAATATAATGAAAAAATAGGGCATATGTTTGCCTTATAATGTAGCTATTTTCAGTTTTTGGGGCTTTTTTTGTTTACAAAATATTTGGGAAATAATTAAAGTCCAATGTCATGAAATAATTTGGCATAGGTTTGCCTTATAATGTAGATATTTTCACTTTTTGGAGGCTTTTTGGGGTTTAAAAATATTGGTGAAATATCATGAAAAAAATCCGGCATATGTTTGCTTTAGTTTATAATGTTGATATTTTCATATTATATTGCTATTGTAACATTTTTAGAGAATGTTTTGGTTTACAAATATCAGTAAAAACACAAAAAGTCGAATATCCAATATGAAAAATCGGGCATATGCATACGGACTCTTTATTACTCAAATTCAAACCAGTCCCGGATATGACGTCTCGTTTCGAACAGCAGACTGAAACTGGATCAACACTATTTGCAAACATAGAATTGATTCTCACCAACAGCACATAGAGAAGCGTCATTGTACAAACAATTCCCGTCTCCCTTCGCTTTGAATGCAGATAAGTGTTCGTATTATGACGGTAGTAGCAACTGGTCCACCTCAAGTCTAGTACCATCGAATGTCAAATTTTTCGCAGTGACAGCTTTCATTAGCTTATCCTGCCGATTCTGGAACATATACTTTATTTGCTCTGCATTTTTGCTGACGGATGATAACTTGATAATTTAAAACATGTAGCGTCTGTTTACTTTCGGTTTCGTCTGTGTCATGTAAGCGGATGAAAAGCGTGTGCATAACAATGATCAGTCTGGTAGGCAAGGTTAAACCGAAGTCCGAATCATCAAGTGTACATGTAGGTGACGGTGGTCGTATGAATATCTGGAATTCGGGGAACGGTGTATAAAACGGTTACTTTCGTTTCCAAATCTACCTGCCTGTTTTCTATAATATGAAATATACAATTCTGAACAATCAAATAATTCCCGGCTAAAATATTGGTGCGACATGTCGTCAAAAACGGGTTTTGGCAGAAATTATTGGTGCAACATTTTGACCTATTTTGAATTATTGGTGCGACATTGTCGCACCAGTCGCACCATTATCTACGCCCATGTATAAACCTATTTTTCTAGACACACTGGTGTAACTTACAGGGTCGGTAGTGAATTATGTAGAAAATCTTCCACCCCCTTTTTAAAGCTAGCTGCCCACTGTCCCGTGAGACCTCAAAACCTGGGTCGCGCCATCGTCAAGAAGACCATGATAAAGAATCAGGGCTGGTGACAAGGTAGATAACAACGCTAGCGACAACGCGATCGTGGCCGCTTACGTCAACCGCTTCTACATCCCGCTCGACTTTGAGTTGCTGGAGAGTCATATGCCCTACTATCAAAGCGCTTTGGCGGACCGCCTCGAATACGAACTGACGTTCAACGACTATGGCCAAGTTCTCATAGCCACTGACATGGCATCGACGTATACGATCGACAATGTTTCGCTGGAGTACGAAATGGTCACGATGCCCGAACTCACGCGATTGATCAGAACCCAGTACGCCGGGCGCGTTTCCATACTTTATGACCGAGTTCTTCGCCACCGCAAGATGACGAAAGACAAAAGCGATACATTGTGGAATATTAATGTCAACGTACCCGCCCGCTCAATGAAAGGTATACTGATGCTGTTCGAGGAGGCTCGGTTCGTGCTCGGGGTTAGAAAAACCGACAAATTCTATAACCCCAAAATCACAAAGGTCGAGGTGACGATCGAGGGAGTCCCCAATCAACTCTACAGCCAGTGCCTTTGCGCGCACCAGCAGTGGGACGAAGACAGAAAACATTTTGCTGCCGTCTCTAAGCGCTCCCCGGAGGTTGCTGCGGTTGCCAAATACCTGCAACTCTCGGACGTCTCCCTCGCGCAGTTCCTGACTACCAAATACGCGTTATGGCTAGACATGCGAGCCAGCGACGACCAAATGCATGGTAGTGAACGCCAAGTTGAGAACGCTAGCGAGGGTATGACGATCCAGATAACTAAAGAGGTGGATGGAGCTGGCCCATTGAACGTCTTAGCTTTATACTAAATCTAAATCTAAAGATTTAAATCCTCTGGGTTTTACATCAAACAAAGTTTGTGATGCCCACTCTGCCATAATATGTGGGCAGACAGGATGCGGAAAAACGGTTTTCATCCTGGACTTGCTCGAGGTGTCCTATCGCGATGCCTTTCGACACATTGTGATCCTGTGTCCCACTGTGCAGCACAACAAGACTTATCATCGGCGCCCATGGATATGGACGGACCCTGAGGTATACGTTATTTGTTCCAGCTCCAACCGCACCAGCTCAGGAGCGACAGTTGGGGGCAGCAATATCCGATTGCATGACAGCAAAACATCCGAAGACAGCTGCGGTTCAATCTCCGACAGTTCCTCCAACTGCACCAGCTCAGGAGCGACAGTTGGTGGTGCAATCGTGGATTGCTGTAGCTCCTACCGGGATCATCCCGTGTTGTTGGTGGTGGTTTACTGTTTCAACTGTTTTACTGTTTCAACCCCCAACAGTGTTGGAGGCAGAACTACCTTTCGAGACAACCAGCCGCGGTTCCGAAGGAAGTTACGAAACCGATTGCGCCCCATTTAAACATTGATCGCGATCCCTTTTATATGCAATAATCACTATATGTAATGGCTGAATACAATGATAAAATTATATTGAATGCGGTTTATCACGCCGTGGTAATATCGGGCCTCAGTATCGGGTTTGCTCGACTATCAAAGATGGCCTTTGGAGGGTCCGCTCCCAAATTGAACATGACCACGCGAGACGTAGGTCTCATGACCTTAGATGTGGCAGCCGCAGTTGGGACTCGATATTATCTAGTTAAAGCTGGAATTCTACCTGTTAATATATGGAATTAATGGCTTTGATCGCAATAATGATATGTGGTGCAATCGTGAGTGCTGCGGCGTTCGGCGTAGCAACTATTTATTCTCGTTACTGGGAAACTCGATGCTGATGAGGAGCGCAAGCGTAACGATTTATGTGTAGAACAATTTAATAGCGCACAGGAAGCACGGTCGGAAAAACGAACCGCCCGTCTGGACTGGATCAACGAAGAGTTTCGCCATGGGAATCACGCCATGCAAACTTTCCGGAACGTTGATGAAGCCATGCTCGAGTGCGAGCCGGTATATCCGCAGAAAAGTCTGTCGCCGCTGGATCCCGAGCCCCTTTCAGATTTCTATGTACCGTCATAGGCCCAAAAAGACTAAGAGATCGCGTTCGTCGACGTGGGAATGGTTGTGACAGGTCTCGTCAGCTACTATATTGAAAAAGCAATAAGCAAAAGCAATAAGCAAAAGCAATAATTATTTTAAAAAACTTTTTTTAAATAATATATATATAGAACGATGTTAGTTGACGAGCTTTATTACGCTCTGCTCGATGTAGGCTACACGGCCCTTAAACACCGTTTAGCTGGCGCAAAGGGTCTGATCAGTCTGTCCCAAGACTCTGTAGAGACGTGGCGCGAGGACGAAAAAGCGGCCACCGTTTTCTCAAAGCGGATGTTAGATTCCTCCGAGTTGCTTCAGAACTTAACCGGCAGCTGCAGCGAAACTTCCAACAAAGGTTTAGTATCGATGACGCAGTTACCGGACGATCTGGCGAGGACATGTTGGAGACTGTTCGACCTATTAGAATACCTCGCATACGATGGACACGCACAAGCTTGATACCAAACTATCAGTTCGCCTACTACAGCCCCCGCGGACACATACTACAGCCCCCGCGGCTACTGGAAGGGACTCGCGGCCATCAAGAACCTCGCGGTGGAGACCAAGGTTCCGAAAACGCCGCCAAGGAATGGCTCAAGAAGCAGGCCCTCTGGCAGATCTATTTGCCTGTGCCTCACAATATTCCGCGGCCGAAATTCGACGTGCCGGTGCCGAACAAAGTCCATCAAGCAGACCTCCTGTTCTCCCTCACGATCGCGTCGGTCGCAAAACGTTCAAGTACTCACTGACAATCGTTGATGTAGCGAGTCGCTATAAGGGGGCTGAGCCACTGGCCACGAAAGAGTCTAAGGAAGGGGCCGAGGCTCTTTCCCGAATATATAAGAGGAGTCCTCTCAAATGGCCGAATCTTCTACAGGTCGATCGCGACCGTGAGTTCATGGGCGCGGTCTCTCATCTATTGGCTAAACACGACGTTTCTGTTAGACGCGGCCGTGTCGACATCCACCGGTACCAGTGAATCGTGGAGCAGTTCAATCGAACCCTGGCTGAGAGGCTGTTCGAGCACAAATATGCCAAAGAGATTGTAGACCCTCATACGCGATCGACCGAGTGGGTGACCAGGCTGCCCGCCGTGGTCTCTGCACTGAACGGCGAGGTGACCAGATTGATCGGTAAGAAGCCTGTAGATGCCATGAAGGCAAAAAAAGTGACGCACAAGCCGTCTGCCTTCTCACGCGGGCGACTCGTTGGTTTAGCGGATAACGGCTTCCATCAGATGTTGACGTCCGGTACTTTTATCAACCGGGAGAGCTCGACATCCCCTTGGCCGAGTGCTTAGTTTGTTCGTAGTAACACTTGCTGCACATCGCGATGGCTCTATCCCCCTCGAATTCCAGCTTGAACAGTCCGGGTTCTCTTTCGCTCCATTTATCGCACGCCAACCACTCGGCCTTCTCCTTGTTGAACTTTCTCTTCATCTTCATCTTCTTCCTCACCACCTTCGCCAGCGTCTTCTCCGACACCGCGAAGTACATGTTGTCAGTGTCCAACTGTATAAGTTCGAAATCTCCGCGATCCACGTACTTGTCCAAGAAGTCGTAGTAGAACTCCAGCATCCGGAGCTTGGCTAACAGGTAGACCGCTATGCCATACTGAAACGGTCTGTTGATCACCACTCGAGACTTCCTGCTCGATATCTCGTAAGCCTCCCAAATCTCCTCCATGTCTTCGAACCACGCCGACCTCAGTGCCCGGTCGATAGTCTTCTCATCCTTTGTATAAGGAGTGGTCAGGTGTCTCTCTTTATCAGCTTGCCACAACACGCGTTGCCAACCAGTTTGAATATCTCCGCCAACATCTCATTGCTCCTGTCGACGTCCCCCGTCCAGCTGGCCACGGTGACCTCTTTAACGAACCATTGGAACGGTTTGCCGGGCGTGTAGTCTATCACCATATGTACCGCCTTGACGACCAGACCGTGCTCCAGATACCACTTTAGCAGCGGGGCGTATACGATCATATTCTTGGCTGATAGAGCTCCAACAAGCTTCTTACCGTCTCCTCGTTTCCGATCCATGTCCTTCAAATATTTTAACATGTGTTCCGGGACTTCTGCTTCCTCGACAACTCTGTTTACAAATAATGGTGACATTTCCGAGAACTTGTCTCGCAACGTTTCCGGGACATCTATATCCAACTCCGCAAATCCGAACCACTCGTCACACCTGACACTCCTCACGAAAAGGTATATACGCGACTGGTTGTCCGGGTCGGGCCACGTCCATATCGTCTCCTCCCCGCACGGCATGTCCTTCGACAGAGTAGACAGATACAGCGCATTGGCGTCGTACCCCAACACCGCCTTGCACATCTTCTCCTCCCGACTCCCTACCTGGCCCCTGATCCTCGACCTGCCAGCCTCGACGTTTCTGGAGAACACTATGGACGGACCGCCGACCAACCCCTCATTCATCATCGCGTAAGTCTCACCCTTCGGTGACCACAGCTCGGGCGTGTCCGCCATCCCATCGATCGACCCGCCGAGCAGGTACTGAAGGCAAACACCGGGCATGTCCACACCTCTCCCCCTGTACAGCTCCGTCATTTTAGTCAGTGCCTCCAGGAACGGTCGTTGTAGTGTCGCAACCATTCCTGGAACGTCTTCATCCCCTTTTCTCGGAAGACCTTCTTGCACTCTTTCCACTCGGACAACGACAGTAGGAACTCACCCTTCAACTTCGAGTACCACTCTCGGGATAGTGGGGCAGCCCCGGATGGTCGAGCTTGTCCGCGCTATCGAACCACTCGTACGGGAAGTGGGACTTTACCGTTTTACAGTCGTACGCCTTAACCCACCGGTCATAATTGGTAACGGATACTGGATGATGTCGAGAAATCTAAACTCAGGGGTAAACAGAAACATCGTCGTGCTGGCCCTCTTTCCGACCATCACCTTATTCACGGTGGCCACCAACTTCTCGACAAGGTACTGCTTGATGAGGTTCAGGTCGTACCTGCTGCAGTTGAACCCCAACACCGGGACTTGATCGATCCACGAGATGATCTTCTCTTGCTGAGGTTTCGACAGCATCTCTATGTCGGTCGACATATAATTCTTCCTAACCCCCTCCCTGATGGATTTGCCTCTCCTCTGCAGCTCGGTCACGAACTTCTCGACCAGCGTGTCGGGGTCTCGTGCATCGTATCCCCCAACGACACCGATATAGGGACGTGCTCGACCTCGAAGGTCAGGTCTTTGGTGGGTCGCGTGGGTACGCCTCGAAGTCGTAAACTATCTGGTAAGGGTACAGAGTCGTCTCCTCCTCGGGCGGCGGTGGTTGACAATGGGAATTCCCCTCATTTAACCACTCGCACTCCCACATTACAACCAGCTCGTAACCCGCCTCCCTTATATTGGCGTCTTGAATTTACGTCCTCTTGTACAGCGATCTCGCGTTACCTCTCCTGCAATTCGTCGGACACTCGTGCCAGTAGCATCTGTGAAACTGAAACACGGTCTTGGTCTCGTGACAGTAACCGTCGACCGGATCGCCGGCCACCCACCTCTCGCCACCGTGACCACATGTCGCGTGATGTATGTGCTTTCCCACCCTCTCCTCTTCTCTGCTCAACCATTGAATCGACCTCGCGCTCGCTGACCCCTTGGGATAGAACGCCTTCTCGTAGGCCAACTGCGGTCTCTCTACCCTCTTACCGGGACATATCACAACGGTCTTCCCACCCATGAATGTGGTCGCGTGCCTGTGCATGTTACACGACTTTGTGAACTGTTGTTGACATCCGGTGCACCCGTACTCGTTCGTCATCTTGCGGAGGTTCGTTATGAGGAACGAGTGACCTCCAAACATTCCTATCGTCATGGTCTCCTCCCCAACCGCGTCGTAGTTTGCCGGAGACTTCATGAGGTACCACACTCCGTCGACGGTGGGCTCGTAAACGCGAATGCCTAACTTGAAGTACTCTTCGACCTTCTTAATATCGTCCAGGGGGATTCCCTTGCTATCTGGTCCGTTATCATGACCGAGGTATTCGCGAGCCAGAGCTCGTGCCTCCTCACAACAGCGGATCGATGATCACCTTCACCTCAACCGATATCCAACGTACGAAGGTCCATTTTGGTCTATCGACTTTGTCGATGTCCATTCGACCTCTCTCTCTCTCTCTATCGGCTATCCAACTCTCAGCTTTGGAGATCTCGTTTATCCACGGACTGCCCTTTGAGTTTTCGTGATAGATCATCGTAGCGTCGGTCTCGATGTTCCTAATACGATACGAGCACGAATACCTCAGATAACATGCCGTGGCGAATTTTATTCATTATGCGATTAGCGATCTCCCAGTCTACCCCCCTCTCGAAGGTCGATACTATCTTCCTCCTACCCCTATCATCAGTTTTCCTAGCTTCGGCATATTCGGCGAGAACCCTGGGACCCTCCTTCACCAAATCTCTGGCGAGCTCTCTCCTACTCTTAGGAGGTCTCCTCACCAGACTTTGATAAATCTTATTGTAGTACGCCTTGCATAGTTGTTTTCTACGTGCACTGGGATCTTCTTTTACACGCTGCGCGTAAGCGGTGGCACGCAGACTGGCCGTCGTCTCGTTCTCCAATTTCTCGGAGCGTTTTTCGGGGTCGGCAGGTAGTCGTCCGGTCAAAACCGCATGCCGCAGCCTCTCCTCGCGAACGACGGCTCGCGCGTCACTTATCATATCTGCTATATCTTTCTTGAGTCTCAAATCTCTTAGGGAAATTCCCCAACTCTTAGCTTGCTCTCTCATTTGCTTTATGGTAGGCATTATACTGAGTATAACCAATGGATTTTTATCTCTAATATGGTGTAAATTGTTGATATGTATAACAGGTTTTGCTATGTAATACAGATTGCTGTATTATACTGAGTATAACTTATGGATTTCTTATCTCTAATAGGGTGTAAATTGTTGCTAGGTATGACAGATTGCTGTATTATACTGAGTATAACTTATGAATTTCTTATCTCTAATAGGGTGTAAGTTGTTTCTATGTATGACAGATTGCTGTATATACTGAGTATAACATAGGGATTCTTATCTCTAATAGCGTGTAATCTCATTGATAACTTCTCATCCAGTCGAGGAAGTATCGTGGTTGATGAAAAATAATGTCCACTCTTCTCATCCATACCGTGATAACTGTGGGGGGTGAACTAAGTAGTATATGAGAGTCAACAACGATACCACCTTCCTGATGGGAGTCACCGCGCGTAGCGGGTGGCTTCCAGAGGGAGGTGGTATCATTTTGACTCTCATATACTACTCTGGGTAGAACCTGGCATAATCCCAGGTAATACCAATCCACCCCTGGTGGCACTCGACACGCAAGTTGGTGTCATATGGTCGGTAAAAACACGTGCTAGTTTTGTCCACAGAGATGCCACATCCAGACAGCTCCAAGGCAGGCCGGGGCCAGAAGCAGGCAAGGGCAGAAAATTCGGCTGAGCTTGAGCTAACTTGCTGTTTTGGTTACATTTGTTATATATGGCTTATTTTCATAAGAAAGTGTGATAACTGAGTTGCCTGGACATCCTGGCCTAACGTGGCAGGGACGTGAACACCTCGGCTCCCCGTAGTGTCCACGTACCCCCATGTGTTAACACGTTGCCTGTCCAACTGGTGCGAACTGGCCGCAGTACGACTACACACCAGATAATAATAATAAGTATGTTGATGGTATATATATCTCGCCTATGCGCATATTCAATCCAGAACCCAGTAATGGCCGTTGGTTACACCCAGATATGTCAATCCGCCCGACTTGTCCGCTATATCGGCAGCCAGGCAGAGCCCCACGGGTGTCACCACAAACCAGTCCGAGTCCCAGAAGGGCTACACGCATGGGTTGTGTTCTATAAGTGGATGCACCGAGTCGGATGCACCAAGTAGTCAACTGCCCTACCGTGAGGCCAGGCAGATCCACAAGGTGCCACAATCAACCACCCAGAACACTGAGATATGAATAATAAGAACCAAAAAATGCCCTAGCAACTAGTCTAAATTAGCTCAATTTAGAGACTTATATTTTTCATCCATTCTTTAAATATGATTTTTTTTCTCCAAAATAAACATTCAAATGCTTAGGATGCAGCTGTGTTTCATACACACAGTATGTATATATATAGTCATTGTCAATCTCACAAGAATGGATGAAAACCGCATGCAAAGGTACGAGTTGAATTTCTGCATATTGTGTGCGAATGAGCTGTGAGCTGGATCTACACTGGTCGCAAAACCCATAAGCCCCATTTCTCCAGTCACAACCACATGTCATGACTATTCTAGTAAGCGGATTGGGATACTTTGAAAAATACTGACAAACACTGCAGATCCTGATTAGACGACTTGTTACAAGCCGGCTCACCTGGATTTACAGTGTTTGGAAGTGATTGCTTTATGGTGTGAATAATTACAAAGTTGGCCGAAATCTAAATTCTACGGCAGCTTAAAAGGGACATGCGCATTTTCTTTTCTATCTCGTTGCCACGATATAGCATCTCGTTACCACGACATAGCATCTAGTTCGTGCCGTAGAATTCGCTTTTATGACAGACAACTCGTGTGGGCAAATAGATGAAAATATCAGGGGAGGTAACCGATTAATAATTCGTAACTTGAACAAAACTTTGGAAATGCCCTGTACCTCGCTGGGAAAGAGCTGTTCTATAAATAGAACTGTGACGTCGAATGTAAACTCAACACGGCAAGATGGAGGTTGTGTCGGTGTTTGGAGAATATCATTCTAACTGATTTCCATTTTGTGTATTCATCTTGCAGGTTTTGAGTTTCTTACTTTGGATATATGTTTTATAGAATGCACAGGAAGCCTATAGTGCTGGTGGATTGCATGTAGATACATGTATTAATGCGCAACATGGTGTTGAAGTAGGCTAATTTCACGTGTAAATAATTGTTTTGCATCTCGCAAGATTTGCCAAGTGCTGATAAGTGTTATGCCAGGTTTATTATTTTTAGCATATTACCCAGTTCAAGATCGCGTGCATAGTGTATTGTAGATGCAGTGTATAACATTATTTTATGGAATAAAATAAACTGTGCAGATGGAAAACTTTCTGCTTTGTCCCGATTACAAAAGTCAATCGGTACACAAATCAATTGGTCATCAAAGGCACCGCCGCAAACTTCAAAGGATGCCGACAATTACCGCTTGGATTGCTGTTTTCTGTGCATAATACGCCTTATCAATGGGGCCACTCATGTCTGCAGGTGATTAGATTTGGATTAAGAATGTGTAAACACAAACAAAAGTGCACATGACTAGTAAAACAAGTGTATGTGCATACATGTAATTAACTAATTAATATTAAATTATTAATTATATTCACCTTTTGACCAAAAATAGAAAAAAAAATGAAATAATTTATTTTATCGTCATCCACAATGGATATGCTGAAGATTTGTGTTATTTTCACATTTATAACATCGCTCCAAATTTTGGGTAAATTTAACGTGGTGCATGCATGTTCATCCGTTTGTACATGCACAACGATTCCACCGAAATCTAGCGATGGCAGCTCTGACAAGCCTGGTGCCGATGACGATGATGCAGAACTGCCACAAACGCCGCGTGGAAAGAAGGTCAATTGCTCAAACAACCCATACCCTATCAGCTCCATCGAAGACATCAATAGAGCGACAACCATACCGCTTGATACAATAAAATTGTAAGTACATGGGGGTCACCTACAGACAAAGTAATCCTCGTGACATTTAGTCAGCCTTCTAGGAAAATGGCCATTATGACATCTGCATTTATATATAGATATATATGTCTATTTACCCTTAGCCATATATAGCTTATATTATTATTTGGCAATAAAGGTGTATTCTGAATGCAAAATTTGCATTCAGAATACACCTTTATGGTGATTAAATATAGTATTTTTGTTGTTATTTCTCAATGAACCTATGCTAAAGGCCGCCTCCAAATAGAAATTCCCTGTCTATTGCAGCCACCCTTTTATTTTTCCAAGTATTCAATTACTACATAAATGAACCTGTAAACAAAGACCACCTGTGAATAAAGGTCAGCTATTTATCTTCCAAAAGGCTCACATGTTTGACTGTATATGTTAAGACCACTAAAAGAGCCGGTTCAAATGATGGTCGCAACATACATGTATGTGGCTGTGACTGGAGAAATGGGTCTTATAGAATTTGTGATCAGTGTAGCCCCTGATCAAATAGCACACTCCAGTAGCTGGATAACAACATATATTGCTTGTTAGAAGCACAACAGGTGTTTCATTTATGGAATGGCGAACAGTGCAGATCCTGATAAGACTGTACAGACACAAAGGCTGATCTGGATGTACACTGGTTGTAAAACCTGTAAGCACCATTTCTCAAGTCACAGCTACATATAAAGGAAATATTTATGATTTCCCACAAACAAAATGGTGTATCATGAGGATGTTTATTTTTAAGTTATATGGTGTAACCATGACCACTCATTTGAATCGTCCCGACGAGACTGTTCAAATGGTGGTCGCAATTATACCTCTGAGAGTAAACAAAAATAAAAAATTAATTGAAAAAAAAACCAGCAACAACGGTCTAGTGTATCCACAGAATGCTATGTCAAGTAGTGATTAGACTAGCTGATAATACATGTATGTATGCACATTGCACTTTCAGAGTTTCTGGATGTACATGTAGTGATCAGAGCTCCAGTTTTTTATCTAAAGAGTTTTATACCCCCGTATTTCAAATTCCATGCGTATTTTACTTTTACAAATGTATTATTGATTGTCCTCCTTATTAAATATGGAACAAATGATAATAAATATATGTAACAAATTTAAAAATTCGCTTATTTGAGTTGCAAAAAGCAAACCCTGTTGGGTTTTTTCAACTCGACTAAGTAAATGTTCAACTTTATTACAGTATTTTCACTACTCAATTTGAAAATCAATGTGTATTTTCACATTGCTGTGCATATTTTGTACTCCCACTTTTGATAATTAATGCGTATTCTGCTAAAATATGTGCGTAAATATGCCAATATGCACCTTATCTGCAGCTCTGTATAGCATTTTTATTTATCAACAACATTTTGATTTATCACAAAGTTCCTCATCCTAGTCTCTTATCTACAGTTAATAGGGTATTGAAGAGGGATGTAAGATAATTGGGAATCCAATAAAGGACTTATCTCATGATCTGTATACAGCCACTGAGATAACAGCTGGGAAGGAAAACAAATCTGGCTGTGACTGGACAAATTGGGCTTATGGGATTTGTGACCAGTGTAGGTCCCGATCAAATAGCACACTCCTGTAGCCTGATAATGATCTATATTTGGTTGTTAGAAGCATGACGTGTGTTTCATTGATGCAGTGGCAAACAGTGCAGGTCCTGACTGGAGATATAGGGTTTATGGGATTTGTGACCAGTGTAGCTGCGGATCAAGTAGCACACTCCTGTAGCCTGATAACGATCTATATTTGATTGTTAGAAGCATGACGTGTGTTTCATTGATGCAGTGGCAAACAGTGCAGGTCCTGACTGGAGATATAGGGTTTATGGGATTTGTGACCAGTGTAGCTCCTGATCAAATAGCACACTGCTGTAGCCTGATAACGATCTATATTGCTTGTTAGTAGCATGACGGGTGTTTCATTGATGGAATGGCAAACAGTGCAGGTCCTGACTGGAGATATAGGGTTTATGGATTATGCAACCAGTGTAGCCCCAGATCGGCCTGCGCATCGACACAGTCTGATCTGGCCCTACGCTGTTGGCCATTAATTTAGTGAATCACCTGTCAAACATTATATACATGTACACATATCGGACTGCAGGAATGTGCTAGTATATCAGGATCTACATGTAGACTGACCAGAAGTGCCATAAGCCCCATTTCTCCAGTCAGGGAGGGCCACATATGTGACTGTGACTAGAGAAATGGGGCTTATGGGTTTTTCGACCAGTGTAGATCCAGATCAGCCTGTGCATCTGCACAGTCTGATCAGGATACCGTTCGCCATTCCATAAATAAAACACTTGGCATACTTCTAACAAGCAATATTGGTCGATGTCAGGATACGGGAGTGTGCTATTTGATCATGAGCTACACTGGCCACAAAACCCATAAGACCCATTTCTCCAAGCACGGTCACATGTGTGGCTCTCCCTGACATATCAGTACTGAGGATTCAGCTCTCTCTTGTCTGTGCATTTACTGCTATATGACATTGTTGAACACACATTCAGGCCACTACGCAGAGGGGGTGTGACACCCCCTTAGCCCTTTCAACAACACAGGCCTGTATAGTGGTATTGGCAAAAAGTGTAGATCCAGATGAGCCGGCTCGTGAAGTAATTTCGTAATTTTGCGAACGAAAACACCCCATGTTCATAAATGGACTGGTCTGAAAATCATTCTGAGATGATTGGATTGGGTTGCAAAATTAACATATCAAAAACCAGTCCAGCAGTCCAGTTACTTAGTGAAAGGGTTAATCTGCCGAGGTCTGTCCATGGATGTGCAAAAAAAAATGTTTAGCCCTTAGCCCACACCCCCCTAAATTAATTCCTGCATACGGGCCTGACATTAAACCCAATTCATTCCATCAATCAATCAAAACAAATAAACAAAGGCCATAAGTCCAATTAAAAAAATCGCCACTTCAAAAAAGAGGAATAACCAATAGGATAAAAATAAACAATTGGCAATAAAAAATTACAATTTTCGAGAAAAAAAAGGATTTTTTTTATATATTTTTTTCGAAAATTGTAAATTTTTATCGCCAATTGCGAAAGTGGCGATCGCCAGCGGAATCCCTGAGATATAGACATGTGTAGAATTATGTCTCAGTTGAGAGATAAGGAAAAGAAATCATGAATATGCAAATTGTATGCTAATTTTGTTCAGATACATTCATCAGAGTGTCAATATCACTCACTGTATCTCTATCACTGGTAGTTGACACACGCTGTCATAATATCAATTCTCTATCACTCATAGATTGACACACGCTATCATAATATCGATAGCTGGCTCAGTTTTGTGTTTATATATAACTTCTTGGCTGACAGTACTATCAAGGACTTTGTTATTCAATATGTCACACCATGTTCAATCAATAAATCAATAAATCAACCAATCAATCATATATCAAATCTCAAATCTCAAATGCAATTAGCACTCATGACAAGCTTGGCAAGTGTTTTTTTAAACACATTTCATGTTGATGATACACCATTTTGTTCGTGGAAAATCCTAAATATTTTCTTTATACATGTGTATGTTCCTACTGTATTAGAACCATATTCCCCCAAACATACATGTCAAATATGGGATTCGGCCCCATTAACCCGTTTTTAGCTTGACTATTCGAAGAATAAGTAGAGCTTATGTTGTCACCCCGACGTCCGAGCGTCGGACGCCAAGGCGTCGGCGTCACCGTGTCACGCCTTGGTTAAGGTTTTTAGTCAAGCTTGTATATGGAATACTACTGGCCCTACACCCACCATACTTGGACAACTTCATCTCCTAGTGATGTACATCAATAACCCCTGATCTATATTTGACCTTGACCTACATTTCCTCTTGCATTACTTAGTTAATTCCCCTTGGTTAAGGTTTTTAGTCAACCTTGGTTAAGGTTTTTAGTCAAGCTTGTACATGGAATACTATTGTGCATACAGACACCATACTTGGACAACCTTTTCTCATAGGGATGTACATCAATAACCCCTGGTCTATATTTGACCTTGACCTACATTTCCTCTTCAATTACTTAGTTAATTCCCCTTGGTTAAGGTTTTTAGTCAAGCTTGTATATGGAATACTCCTGGCCCTACACCCACCATACTTGGACAACTTCATCTCCTAGGGATGTACATCAGTAACCCCTGATCTATATTTTGACCTTGACCTACATTTCCTCTTGAATTACTTAGTTAATTCCCCTTGGTTAAGGTTTTTAGTCAACCTTGTAGATGGAATACTCCTGGCCCTACACCAACCATACTTGGACAACTTTATCTCCTAGTTATGTACATCAAAAACCCCTGACCTATATTTGACCTTGACCTTCATTTAACCTTGAATTACCTAGTTAATTCCCCTTGGTTAAGGTTTTTAGTCAACCTTGGTTACGGTTTTTAGTCAAGCTTGTACATGGAATACTATTGCGCATACAGACACCATACTTGGACAACCTTTTCTCATAGGGATGTACATCAATAACCCCTGATCTATATTTGACCTTGACCTACATTTCCTCTTCAATTACTTAGTTAATTCTTCTTGATTAAGGTTTTTAGTCAAGCTTGTATATGGAATACTCCTGGCCCTACACCCAACATACTTGGACAACTTCATCTCCTAGGGATGTACATCAATAACCCTTGATATATATTTGACCTTGACCTACATTTGACCTTGACCTACATTTCCTCTTGAATTACTTAGTTAATTCTCTTTGGTTAAGGTTTTTAGTCAAGCTTGTAGATGGAATACTCCTGGCCCTACACCAACCATACTTGGACAACTTTATCTCCTAGTGATGTACATCAACAACCCCTGACCTATATTTGACTTTGACCTACATTTAACCTTGAATTACATCTCCTAGTGATGTACATCAATAACCCCTGATCTATATTTGACCTTCACCTACATTTCCTCTTGAATTACTTAGTTAATTCCCCTTGGTTAAGGTTTTTAGTCAACCTTGGTTATGGTTTTTAGTCAAGCTTTCTACATGGAATACTATTGTGCATACAGACACCATACTTGGACAACCTTTTCTCATAGTGATGTACATCAATAACCCCTGATCTATATTTGACCTTGACCTACATTTCCTCTTGAATTACTTAGTTAATTCCCCTTGGTTAAGGTTTTTAGTCAAGCTTGTATATGTAATACTACTGGCCCTACACCCACCATACTTGGACAACTTCATCTCCTAGTGATGTACATCAACAACCCCTGATATATAGTTCACCTTGACCTGTATTTCCTCTTCAATTACTTACTTAAGTCACCTTGGTTAAGGTTTTTAGTCAACCTTGGTTAAGGTTTTTGCTCAAGCTTGTACATGGAATACTATTGTGCATACAGACACCATACTTGGACAACCTTTTCTCATAGGGATGTACATCAATAACCCCTGATCTATATTTGACCTTCACCTACATTTCCTCTTCAATTACTTAGTTAATTCTCTTTGGTTAAGGTTTTTAGTCAACCTTGTAGATGGAATACTCCTGGCCCTACACCAACCATCCTTGGACAACTTCATCTCCTAGTGATTTACATCAACAACCCCTGACCTATATTTCACATTGACCTACATTTAACCTTGAATTAATTAGTTAATCCCCCTTGGTTAAGGTTTTTAGTCAACCTTGGTTAAGGTTTTTAGTCAAGCTTGTATATGGAATACTATTGTGCATACAGACACCATACTTGGATAACTTTTTCTCATAGGGATGTACATCAATAACCCCTGACCTATGTTTTACCTTCACCTACATTTAACCTTGAATTACTTGGTTAATGTTTATAGTCAAGCTTGTATATGGAATACTCCTGGGCCTACATCAACCATACTTGGACAACTTCATCTCCTAGTGATGTACATCAATAATCCCTGACCTATATTTGACCTTGACCTACTTTTATCCTTGGATTACTTACTTATTTCCCCTTGGTTAAGGTTTTTAGTCAAGCTTGTATATGGAATACTCATGGGCCTACAGCAACCATACTTGGAAAACTTCATCTCCTAGTGATGTACATCAATAACCCCTGACCTACATATGTATATCTGTCATTCACCTACATTTAACCTTGTATTACTTACTTAATTTCCCTTGGTTAAGTTTTTTAATCAACCTTGGTTAAGATTTTTATGCAGGCCGCAGCCACCTTGTTTGTCAAGCTATGTGTACATCGACAACCCTCGTAGTCGAGCTATGCTGTTCTCCTACATCTCTTGTTAAAATTACTGTAGCTGTTGACAAGCCAATAATTAAACGCCATTAAATAAATATATAAATAAATTAGAAGTATATGTCGCGACCACCATTTGAACCGTCTTGTCAAGATGTATAAAAGGAGTGGTCGCAACATATACCGTAAAGATTCTAATAGATGCCCGGGCGTCTATTAGAATCACCACTGGCTCCAAAGTCCAGGGTGGGCGTTTAATAGAGGCAAGTGTTATTCAGCAAAGGGAAAATGATAACAAAATATACGATGTTCTGCTATCTGAACAAAAACATAACTAAGGGACGTTACTCTCAAATGCCAGACTTGATTGTACTGTCTGTCAGTTTATAAACATTTGGGCCAAGACGTTTCGGCCCACTCTGGTCATTATGGTAGTCGGTAGAAATGTTAAATTTAATGGTAATGTATATGAAGACAGCGTCAATCATTAATGCTGATCAGATTTACGCCTACGGACGTTTCGTCAGCGTGAGAATTTCGGATCTGTCGGGTTTGAGATGCTTTGAAAATGGCGTCTCCGTAACCGTGTAAATTCTGATCACCCTGTGTCCGTGCAAATAGCTACTGCTGATGAGGAATTTACTGTCACACCGGAAACAGTCGAATTTCTCTTCCGCTTTTGAAAGTGAAAGTAGCAATTATGTTTTTTCCCCGATTTTAAAGGAAGTTGCTTTCGAAATAATGGAAATACAAAAAAATCTAATTGGACAATTAGCTCCGATTTTGTTTCAAGTTGGTACTGGGCGTTTATTATAGGCACTAATTTCGTGAAAATTGGCCAAAAAATGTGTCATTTTCAACGTAAAAAGTGGGGTGGGGTGGGCGTCTATTAGAGTATGGGAATCTATTAGAATCTTTACGGTACATGTACTTTAATTGAGAAATAACAAAAATTAAATATTTAAAAGAAAATCTTAAATTTTTCAAATCATACCCATAATTTACTGTATTCCAAATGTAATGAATGGGTTATAGTTACCTTAATCCTTTCACCCCTAAATAACTGGAATGGATATTGATATGTTACTTTTCCGACCAATCCAATTATTTTCAGACTAGTCTATTTACATGTATGAAAATGGGGTGTTTTTGCTCTATAAAAGAATATGAAAATTACTTGCAAAAGTGCAGATCCTAATGAGACGGCTCGTCCTGAGCCTGCTTATCTGAATCTACACTGTTTGTAAATACCACTATAGAGGTCTGTAGTGTTGAAAGGATTAAAAAAAAGGAACACGGGAAGTATCTTGTAGCTATCCACACTGGTCAGAAATAAAATAAGCCTGGTTTTGTCAGAGTGTGGCCCATATTACAAAATATTCCATTTAGATAAACATTCCCAAATTATCTATATCTTTGATTCCAAACACTTGGTGCTTTGCTTGCCTCTGAATACAACTGCAAGCCTTCCTTTCCCCTGAGTTTGTGGACTGTCTTATGTGTATGAGAAGCTTGCATTTCTAACAGATAGGGTGATAATTGATCCTAGGTCATGAGAAAGAATGGTCCATTATGGCTTGGTTTCGCACTTTCATTGATGTACAGCTGAATCCCCCCTGGACGGTCACCTCTCTACAACATCCGCACGCTCCCCCTCTGTAACAGCCCAAATGGAAAATTGCCTCTATATTTAACTCCCTACACCAGCCACCTCTACAATAACCCCCTCTGTAACAGCCGATATTTTATATCCCAAATGGAAAATGGCCTCTATATTTAACCTCCATACAACAGCCACCTATCTACATCACACCCCCCCTCTCTACAACAACCCTCTCTCTGTAACAGCCAATATGTTATATCCCAAATGAAAAAATGGCTCTGCATATATATTTAACCTCCCTACAACAGCCACCTCTCTACAACATCCCCCTCTACAACAACCCCCTTTCTGTAACAGCCAATATTTTATATCCCAAATGGAAAATTGCCACTATATTTAACCTCCCTACAACGAGCAACCTCTTTACCCCCCCCCCCCCCCCCCCCCCCTCTCTACAACAACCCCCTCTGTAACAGCCAACATGTTATATCCCAAATGAGAAATTGCTTCTATATTTAACCTCCCTACAACAGCAACCTCTCTACAACACCCCCCCCCCCCCTCTCTACAACAACCCCCTCTGTAACAGCCAACATGTTATATCCCAAATGGAAAATTGCTTCTATATTTAACCTCCCTACAACAGCCACCTCTCTACAACACACCCCCCCCCCCCCCGCCTAAATGTGTGTCTTCCCATAAGTGGCTGTTGTAGAGAGGTTGCACTGTATATATATATGTATTATATTTTGTCATTTTCATGTTGTCTTGATAATAAGAGACCTCTTTCCGAATATTTGCAAACACTGTAGATCATGATGAATAGTTCAAACATCTGCACGGATCTGTCCATAACAGTTACTTAGGGTTGAAAGGATTAACCCTTTCACCCCTAAGTAACTGGAATGGATGTTGATATGTTAATTTTTCAACCAATTTAACCGTCACAAAATGTCCATCGATGAAAAGGGGTTGTTTTTATTCTCAAAAATATGAAAATTACTTGCAAAAAGTGCAGATCCTGATGAGACGGCTCGTCACGAGCTGGCTCATCTGGATCTACACGTTTTGCCAAATTGCCACTATATATACAGGCATGTGGTGTTGAAAAGGTTAACCCTTAGACCGCTACACACAACAATTCTCGTCTGCTGTTGCTTTTATATCTTGCCTTATTTCTCAATAAAAACATGTTTTAACAGCACTTCTGAATCATTTCCAATGGAAATGATTCTGAAGTGTGTCAAAGTATGTTGTAAATGATTCTAAAGTGCTGTCAAAGCATGTTTTTGATGATAAAAATGGAAAATAGAAAATAACAGCAGACAACAAAGAATTAAGATACAATGTAGTGGTGTAAGGGTTAATAGCCAAACGGCTACTGCCGCTACCAGTAGCATCAACCTAGCATGATTTTGTGTGATAGCACGCCTTATCTGCGGCGGCAGTGTGGCCGTACTGAAGGATCCACCAACATTCCCCAGGGTTCTGCTTTGAACTGGAGCAATAATAGATCTTGAAAACATATTACTGTGTGTACGTACTCATGGGGAAACCACATCTATTTCGTGTGGAAAATCTGGGCTCTGTCTGAGAAACAATTTACGCTATTTTCGTAAATGACATAAAAAGTTGACGAAAAGTTTGGAGCAATGTGGAATAGAAAGCCGCATTTGGTATGAAAATTTCCTTCACATTTGGTGTCATTTACAAAAAAAATCTTACATTTCTTAGGTACAAAATAACATGGCCTGTCTCAAGTATTTTTCATGAGATATCGCACATATATGTATGGTTAGGTACAAAATCACATGGCTTGTCTCTTACATGTATGTACATGTAGCTGTGGAAGCACAGTTTGTACCGTACTTACAATTCAATTTTGACGTCTGCTGCTTCTTTTTTATTTCCAATTTTTGTTGTCAACAAAAACATAAATTGAGAGCACTTTAGAATAATTTCCATTGGAAATAATTATAAAGTGCTGCTAAGCCATGTTTTATTCAGAAAACAGATCAAATGTAAAACAACAGCAGACGCCAGTTTTATTTCCCAACATTCTAAGTGTTAAAGGCACTGTATCTCAGACTATGTCTCACATATTCAATATTTGTTTTTTTGCTTTGTGCACTTCAAATGGCTTTTATCAAGAAATTTAACCATTTCATTTGATCAAAATTCTTAAGGTTTGCATTACATTCAAATACATGTACAGTGGGGTCAGCATGTAAGTGCATGTAAGGTTCCAACCTGTCGTGTTCCTTCGTGTGTGCACTTACACGCTGACCCCACTGTATATACTATCAGAAACTGTGATAAACAGGGGAGATAATTTGCTAATACATGTATATTATTGCTATGCATGTTTGTGAAATATAATTAAATTTGTTTTAATATGATCATTCATGTACCTGTACTATACCACATTTAGAAAGCAGTTTATTAACCCTTTCAACACCACAGACCTCTATAGAGACAATGTTTGCAAACAGTGCAGATCCAGATGAGCCGGCTCGTAATGAGCCGTCTCATCAGGATCTCCACTGTTTGTTAATAATTTTAAACGTCGTACAGATTACCCTTTTAGAAGAATGGGATAATTTGAATGAACAAAATTAATGAAATAGCGTGAAACATTGGCATGGAACATCCTATTAAGTTACTTGGTGTTGAAAGGGTTAATTAATATAAATAAAATTAAATTAGTAACCATCAACTCCGGAAAAAAACAGCATTCACAACGCTAGTTTGGCCTATTAAACAAGTGTGTGTTTCGGGTAAGCCGACCCTACCTAACATTTTTATCAATAAAACATCAACTCTACATTTGTTTAGACGTTTCCATGATCAGTCATGTTTTATGCAATAAAATACATATTAAAGTTGCTAAAAAACAAAAAGTTTAACTCAATACAAATAAAAAGGGTGTCCAGTTTTATAGAAGCCCCACTGGGGATCTCCCAGGGTGTCCATTTTATTGAGGTTGCACTAGGGACCTGTGGGTGGTGGTTGGTCGGGCGAACATGACTGCGTAAATTATCGGTAGTGGTTCCTCCTTATAGGAATCACGATTTGCCTGGTTTGGCCCTCAGGTACGTTTTTATCTTTGGCTCTTTTGTTACCTGGAAGTTGAATTGGGTTATTGCCTATTAATATGGTAATATAATATGAGATTTAGTACTACTGGTAACCCCATTGACCCGGCCTTAAATGACCTTAGCTGTTGATAGGCCTTAACAGCTCCAACCAACAAACAAAACAAAATCCACTAGAGCCCAGTTTGCAGATGTTCAACTATATCGTTATCTTCTGTAATTTCAGGGATTTAAGCAAGAACGCCATTTCTGTGATCCACAAAGGAAGCTTCAACCGGCTGTCTGATCTTCAGCGTCTGTAAGTACAATAAATGTACATGGACGTCACCAGCATTTTTGAAAAGGTTGTTCGACTTTCAGCTATTGAAGCAACCAAAATATGTAAGGGATCCAGGGGGATGCCCCTGGATCCCTTACAGATTTTGGCTGCTGCACAGCCTCGGAATGTTCTTCATTTCCAGAAGCCAAATGCTACATTCGGCTATGTTTGGACAACAACTAGCTACATGTAATTGGCAAAGAGTTCTAGATCAACTTATGAACATTGGCATATTACAATACATTTAGCGTCGCTTGTCTGTCTTTTCTTTTGTTAATAGTGCATTTGATTAATCTATTACAAACAACAATAGTTTCACTGAAAAAAATGGCGACCAGCGTAAGCCATGATCAGACAGTGTATTCAAGTGTTAACTCTTAGACTGCTACTCACAACAATTGTCGTCTGCTGTTTATTTCCTATTTTCCTTTTTTATCATCAAAAACATGCTTTGACAGCTCTTTAGAATAATTTACAACATGCTTTGACAGCACTTCAGAATCATTGGAAATGATTCTGAAGTGCTGTCAAAACATGTTTTTATTGACAAATAAGGCAATATATAAAAGCAACAGCAGACGACAAATGCTGTGAGTAGCGGTCTAAGGGTTAAGAAATGTCTGCTAATTCATGACAAAAATGTCTTATCGCGGACCTTATTTACAAAAAGAAATCCTGCTGGCTCCAAAAAGGGGGTTCGTACGAACCCATCGAACCGCCCCTGACGACACTTGATATACTGAAACAATCTAATAGCGCAACAAGGAGGTATATGTAGACATGGTATTGGACACCCCACCCCTATGTGATTATCCATGTAACCGCAGTGTACCATGTGACTTTCATGTTTGTTTCTGGGTTATTTGGATAGATAATTAATTTCTATTTATGCTCATAATAAAATGTTTTTCCAGATTACGTAATGGTGAATAAATAATATGCTTTCCTCCGTGTTACATTTTTAAATCATTTCAGTATACCAGTATATAAATAGAGAAAACCAGGCTCGTGTCTTTTGATGTAAAATTTATCAGGCAATGCTAGGAAATGCTCTTCCTACTTTTTGCTGTGCCGAGTCCAATGAACTTGATAATGTAGTTCTTATACATATATAGAAAATACCCCTAGTGTCTTTTGGTATCATTTTTATCAGGCAAGGCTGGGAAACGTTTCAGGAATTCTGCAAGTCTGTCAACCCTACTGACCATAAAGCCAACATTTGCAAACACTGTAGATCCAGTAGGGCCGGGCCGGCTCATAACAAGCCGTCTCATCAGGATATGCAGTAGTTGTCAGTAATTTTCAGATATTTTATTTAAAAAATCCCTTATCTAATTTATGGATCAGTTCAGAAATTAACATGGAACTATTATTGTCAGCTATTTAGGGGTGAAAGGGTTAATCTGTCTACAGTGCCCGTAAAATATGAGAAACCCATATTGACTTACCGTATATAATGGGGAATGGTCCCAGACCTTGAGAGTGTCCCCTTGACCAATTCATAACACTGAATTTCTCCAGTCATCGGCTGTGGGTAGTGAGCATCTTGCAGAGGGGGTGCGAATTGTGGATCGAGTTTGGAAAGGGGGGTATGACGCATCTTCCCCCTGAAAAAAATGTTCATTTCCACATTCAATTTCCTTGATTGTAGTAATTTTAAAGCAATAATGTTGACGTATATTGTAGTTATTTCGCTCAGAAAAACTTACAAACATTTGGGTGCATTCACACCTCTTGTGCCCCCCCCTGGCTCACAGGTTGAAGTAACGGACCGAGGTCTATAAATATATTAAATATAGATAAAAGCATCAATACGGTACATGTAAGTGAAATAAAAATAAGGTAAAAAAGAATCTTTGCTCCCTATACACATTAACTATTTGCATGCTGGATTTGTGGGCTATAAATAGTTCAAAAATAGCAGATGACAATTCATTATATTTTCTTTTATTTCTCCTTATAAATGTCATGAATACGTCTTGGAATTTTATTAGAATTGTGCCCAGAGGACACAATTCTAATGAAATTTCAAGACATATTTACAGAGAGAAATAAAACATATACATGTACTACTAATTCGTTTGGCGGATATTTTCGCCGCTAACATGCAGAGTTAATGTGTATAAGAGGGAGTAAAGATTTTGTTTAGCTTACCTTTTTTCACTTATTGATGCTTTTAGGTATATTTAATGTATTTATAGACCTCGGTCCATTACTTCAACCTGTGCTCTGGCTATGCCACTGATTGCGGATGTTGTTGTCTGTAAATTGCTAATTCCTGAGAGCTGGAAAATCTTGATGAAGTTTTTGTTGCTTCATGTTCTATACAATTGTTTTTGCACAGTCGTTTCAACAGCCTTTTATCGTTCATATATCTTATATACCATATTTATTCTAGTAGTAGCTCCCTCTCTAATAGTAGCCTCCCATTATTATACATTTTATATCAGACTTATATTTCCCCACTGATATCAGTAAATTTCTACAATGGTATCAGGGGCGATAACCGTGTTTCCTTAAAATGTTAATGGACATTACTATTTATTCTCTGTATTTATTTTTTGATGTGCAATGATCATACTGTATAATCTGTCGAAAATATTATTGTCGCGCCCGCTTGCGGAAAGCGCGATATAGTCGGCACTTTGGCGTACGTACGTACGTACGTACGTACGTACGTACGTACGTATACGTGTGTCCGGTTAAAGTTTTTGGTTAAGTTGTTTGGTTAAGTTTTTTGGTTAAAGTTTTTTTTTAAGTTCTTTGGTTAAAGTTTTTGGTTAAGTTTTTTGGTTAAGTTTTTTGGTTAAAGTTTTTGGTTAAAGTTTTTCGTTATACTATATCTCTGCAACTGCTTTGCCCATTACCTTGAAACTTCACATGGGTGTTTATCATCATCTATATTTTCATTCCACCCCCCTCCCGTGCGGCCCCTGTGCCCAATGTCAAGGTCAAATTACTTTGGTTAAAGTTTTTTGTTATACTATATATTTTTAGTGTCCATGCCTCGCCACAAGGCGCGACATGCAGGCTGCGGCCATCTAGTTTTTTTAGGTGACGCATTTAGTATAAATAAATAATTAGGTTACATCATGCCTCATTTGCATATGAAAATAACCTCATACCACAGCGCGTCGCTATCAGTAAAATACATATTACTAAATGATTATATCTGTATAGTGGGCACTGGTAATATTTAGAACTGGTGGAATAGTACAGAATTATACACTTATTTAATTCCTATAAAGAATACTTTGTGCCTACTGAGTGGGCATGTACCTTTAAGCATCCGCATGAGGGTAGGTTTTTATAGTGGTTCTGTGAAAAATTCAAACAAACTCTGTATGCTATTTGACACTATTTACTGGCAAAGTACTATGAAAACTGATTGGAGATGTGTGCACGTTTTATATCCGTTCATGAATTTACCCTAAATAACTTTAGAGTATTTTCTTCTTATTTTTTGGTTGTGGAAATTTCAATTTATGTTAAAAAATTTACATTTGTTTTTTAGCTCACCTGAGCAAAGCTCATGTGAGCTATTGTTACCGCAATGTGTCCGTCGTCCATCCGTGAACATTTTCAAACGTCTTCTCCTCGGTAACCATTGGGCCTATAGTCACGAAACTTCATGGTCATGGTCCTTAAGTAGGGGGATTACAAAATTGTTAAAATGACGTCATTACGTAATCCAATATGGCTGCCGTCTAAAAATAGCACAAATTATTCAAAAATCTTCTCAAGAACTGCCAACCGGATTTCGACAAAACTTAGTAGGAATGATCGATGTACAATGCTCTTTCAAAGTTGTTAAAATGGTGACCCCGGGGTCAAAAATGGGCGTGGCCCGTGGGGTTAAATTGTGGTAAAATTTTATTTTTAACCGAATATGGTCATGTCATATTTACTCATATATCAAATCGAGGGTATCACTCTGGTGCATTTTTTGTCGAAATCGGATGGTTATGTCATCCAAGACGGCCGCCGAAAGGTCAAAAGGTCGTTCTTTTATTAGAGATTTCAAAATTCTTCTTCACATGAACCGCTTGGCCCATGGTAGCCAAACTTAAAAGTTATGGTCCATGGGTGAAGCCTTTTCAGATTTGTTAAAATGGAGGCCATCGCTAATCCAAGATGGCCGCAGTCTAAAAATGCCTAAATTCTTAAGAAATCTTCTTCTCATGAACCGCCAGCCGGATTTCGACGAAACTGGGTAGGAATGATTGATGTATAATGCTGTTTCAAAGTTGTGAAAATGGTGACCCCGGGGTCAAAAATGGGCGTGGCCCATGGTGTCAAATTTTATTTTTGACCGAATATTGTCATGTCTATATAAAATCGAAGGTATCAAAGAGACATTTTATGTCTTCAAACTAACCTGAATGGTTGCAAACGATTAGGTTGCTATGAAATCGTCCTAATAATAAAAATCTGCCTACTCTAATCACTCAAATAACCCACCATAGACCATTCCGCTCTACACACAGCCAGTTGGCTAGTCCACTATTTAAACCCATCCTATTATTTTTAGGACGCTATCTAGGTGCAGGTATATTTTGTATCTCCCATATTTTCGTTCTAATTTTGAATTCTGCTGTGTATTGTGCTTTATTTCTCATAGGATATTGTTCAATAAACTTATTGTCACTCATTTGGGTTGCGTGGTTATTTTCTCCATTGTTTGTTGGTGTTTTTTACACTGTGTCATGCATTTTCGCGAGTACGCGTGGTACTCGATTCGGACCCTTACGGGTTCGTCCCCGATGGAGTCGCTCCCGTTACGCAATTTTTTGTGTAAATTCTTTGTTTTTTGTACATCCTGGGCGTCTTTGCGGTGTTTTCTATCGGGTTTTGTTGAGAATGCCTGTTAGTATGCCGCATTCACGCGCTTCATGTGGTCACATGACTTCTCTGTGGGACACCCATAAGGACAGGGGCTTTACCTGTTGCGGGTGTTGCAGTGAGAGGCCATGTGATTTGTCCGCCCTTTGGATGGATACTACGTGGGGCAAGGCAGGTCTCGTTGGTCCCACGTCAGTCGAGGAGTCTATCTCGTCGTAGGGTCGGGATTGGGTTAGCTCTTCGATTTCGGGTTCGGAGTTTAGGTCTTGTTCTTCCTCTTCCTTGAGGTCTTTCTCAGGTTTTGGAACCGGTTCATCTAGATCTCGTTCTCCTGTTCGTCGTAGGAGACGGTCGTATAGGGCGTCTACAAGTAGTACAGTTCTGTTGGATCAGATGGCGAAGGTTCTGAGGGCTCTGACAAAGTCCCAGAACTTAGTGGGACAGATCGGACAATAGTTCTTCCGGTCAGCCACGGAGTTGCCGAGGTTTCTTGTCGGCTTCTCCACAGCAGGTGGTTGTGCCAGTGGATCCTCCCGGTTTTAGCCTTCCACGTATGTGGTAGATGACTGCCAGTCGAGGGTTGCTGCGGCCGGTGCTTGATCACATTCACCCGGTCACAGCGGACCCAAACTCTCGCAGGAGAGGTGCCCGGTATTGTGTTACGGGCACGGGGCACCGGGCACCGGGCAGGCACCGGGTACCGGGCACCGGGGTAGCAACAAGTTTATGACCGGTGTGTTCGTGGGTTCGTATCCTGTGAACATATTTTGTTTTTGTATCCGGCTCCTCGAGATCTAGATCTTCCGTTCTCGGAGGAGACGGTCGAGGTAGTATTGGACGCCGTGGTGCTTTGGCTCCGTACTTGTCTGGCCTGCTCTTTTATTCGAGTGTATATGAGTTCGAATTCCCAGTCTATTCAGGACTCGACACGCGATAGAGTTATGATGGTTCAGTTGGCTAAGATTCTGGAGTTCCTGTCTAAGTCCCAGTACTTAGTGGGTTTGTCGGCTCCTTCACAGCCGGTGGTTTTGCCAGTGGAGCCTCCCGTGTGGGTACTTCTCTCGGATGGCTGTTGTAGACGGCCATTCGGTTCCTGTTGCTCATACCTTTTCGCTAGTGAAGGGTTTTCCTGAGTAAAGGTTACATTCTGGATCACGGTACAGTTTCCGCGGTCCTAGACGGCGCCTCAGCAGAGGGCAGCTTTGTTCATGAATCTGCGGTGGAGGATGAGTTTGTTTCGCCTCCTCCTTCCTTCTGGTTTGTTCTGAATGCAGTTACACTCTGCTGCCTGCAGATGTGTTTCCGCTTCTGCCGCCACCACCGCCGAGGTTCATGCCTTGTATGAGGCTGATTCGGTGGTGGAGTTGCCGGAGTTGCCGAGGTTTCCTTTCTCTCCTACAGTAGGGCTTCTTGCTACGTAGATTGAGGGACCTTTTGGTAGGATTTGGCCACTGCGGGGTTCCGAGTGCCCAAAACTTTGATCGCCACACTGGGGTCTAAGTTCTACATGCCCCTCTATGCGGCGTGGTTTTTGAGATCTCCCTTTCTGGACAAGGACAACGCAGCGATTGGGATATCTTCGGTTACTGGCCCTGGTTCGCATTTTGCGAAGGCATGGGTGTAGGCTGGTTTTTTTTAAATTTAAGTCGATTGTGGCTATGGCGTCAACTTTCGATTTATGTTTGAATCACGATGATTCATCGTCTCTGGACGCAGTGCTTCAGTCGGCGGTTTGTGCCGCTAAGCCTGTTGTCAACATGTCTTTGGAGGTATCTATGGACATGCTCTTGTCCAGGTGAGACGCAGTGATAGCCGGCTCGTCTTTCTTGAACGGTTCTGCCAGAGTTTTGCTCCGTTAGCCTCTTTTGACCTCTGACAAATTGTGTGATCGAACGGCCAAAGGGCAGCTACGGTTCCGATGGTCCCTCCTGCTGCTCCGTCTTTTCAACCTCCTGTGGGGTCGTTTCCCCTGACGGGGGTATTTTTAAGGGTTTTAGTATAGCCTCTCTCTCTTGAAGTATAGTGCTATAGAGGAAGTTCGGGACGTGGTCGGAGCGCCATTTGCCCGGGAGACTGGGCTGTTTCCATAGATCTGCGGGTCTCGTACTTCCACGTGCCCTTCCGCAGATGCTCTCGGAAGTTTTAGGTTTGTTTCTGAGTATCGTGTCTTTTAATCGATCAGTCATCATAGTACCTTTGGACAGGGTGCGTGGCATCTTGACCTAAGTTTTCCAGGTACTGGTCAGAGGTTCTCTGTCAGCTAGGAAATTTCTGTCACTCCTGGACATTCGGGGTGCAGATGCGGGGTATGTGGTGCTGGGAAGGTTATATCTGCTACCTCCATTTAAATTTTTTTTTAAAACCTTTACTAAAGGGCTATGGAGGCCGCATCCGCGATTCCTTTGGATCGGTCTCTGCCCTAGGAATCAACCATCTTCCTACGTTGTGTATCAGATGGTGGGCAGTGGAGGTCTGGTTCCTACAGGGATTATTTCCCATGGTGTTACCTCCTCCTACTCGCTTTCTGTCCACAGACGCTTCGTGAGAAGGCTGGGGGGCTCATTTGGAGCCCCTACATCGGTGTTTTCGGGTTGGTGGTCAGTGCAGGAACTCAGGGACACATCAACATGTTACAGCTTTTGGCAGTGTTCCGGGGGTTGACATCGGCGGATTCTGTTCTGCACGGACAGGGGGGTATGGTTTCTGCGGTCATCTCCGGTTCTGACGGAATGGCTTCTGCATCCGTTGGTGTCCAGTGCTATCTTGTCCGGATGGTGGTATCCATTTGTGGATTTGTTGCGGCAAGGCTCAACCGTCGGTTTTGCCACTGTTTGTGTCTCCGGTGCCCTGCCATCTGGCTTTGGCAGTGGACTCTTGTCCTTGTCTTGTATCAGTCAGGACGGGTACGCGTTTCCACCGTTCGTGATGCTGCTCCTAGTCTTACGGAAGATTCGCGACGTTCAGTCACGGATCGCTCTGGTGGCCCATGTTGGGCCAACCAGGAGCTGGTTCGTTATGCCTTTGGTCCTGCTGACAGTCAGGCCAATAGTTCTTCCGGTCAGCCAGGTTTTTCTGTCTCAGCATGGAGGGTAGACTCCTATGTGCGTATGATTTACCTTCATGCCTGGCGGTTATCAGGAGGGCCTTCAGTCGCGGGAGTATTTTCAGATGACGCTGCCAAGGTCATTGCTCAGTTTCAGCGTCCATCCACCTCTAAGTTGTTTGACGCTATGTGGAGAGCCTGGGTGGATTGGGGCCATCGTTAGTCGGTCGATCCGCTCAATCCCACTATAGGTAACTAAGTGATTTTCTTTTGTTTCTTTTATTCTGGCCTTCGCTTTGGCTTAGCATAGAGGCTAGCTCCTTGCTTTCTGTTGGTTAATCAGCGTTGTATGTGGGTGGAACTCGGTTAGTTTCTCCTATGAACCGGGATTTCTCCCTCAGATATTTTATCCCTCCTCACATGATCTGGAATCAGTTGTGGTTCGGGCCTCCCTCCGCCACGCCTGTCAGCGGCAGTGGTTCTCACTTTCTGTCCAGTCCGTGCGGTGAAGCATTAGGTTCTGAAGAATTAGGACATCCGGTCCGACCGTAAAGTTTCTTCTTACCAATTTTAGGCCAACGGGAGGTATCGCAATCCATTGTCGTCCGTTGGATAGATAGGGCCATTACTTGAGCTTATACTACAGTAAGTGGTTCTGCAGCTGGGTTGTTTAGGCCCTAAATGCATGAGGTGCGTGTAGTCTCTACTTCTTTCTATGATCGCTTTCTGCACTGGCAGGAGATGCGTAACTGCCAACTGTTACGATTTTTCCGTATTTGTTCCGGAAAATACGTTAGATAGACGGTAGTACAGATTACAATTAAGAGTACGATTTTTTATCAGTGCCGGTATATCTGGAAATAATTAAATAATTATTTCGTTTAAACACAATTCTGCCAATAATCCTATTGTTTTATTTACCCGTAATCTTACTCGTCTAGGCGCTTACCATTTGATTATTCGAGCGCTCAAGAGATATCGATTTATTCATCACGTAATTCGTATAATGTCTGCTCTAAGCGTGCAGCCAGCGAATTTGGGGATTGTTTTATCGGAAGAAGTTAGGATAACACATCTGTTCATCTATGATTACAGCGAGACATGGCCCAATTTGGTCCTGTCACAGCGCGTGATGTTTTTGCGTCTTGCAAGCAGTGTTATTGTAGTTTTCGGTTGCTCATGGTAGCCGAAACTAGGGCCAAGGCTATATTAAAAGTTATTTTATGCATATAAGTGAGTACTGATTTGTGTTCCGGAAAACATATGTGGTGTTCCGGAAAATAACCCCCTTTTCTCTCCATGTTCCTCATGTGACCGACATGGGGTTGGCAGCTCAGGAAAATGTGCTGCTACTGGGTCCGTTAGTAGCAGCGGGTGCAGTTGTGGGTTTATCAGCCGGTAGCATCAAGTCTAGGAGGCTGTTGGGATCTACCTGTTCGCGATAGGCTGCGATTTTTTCTGATTACCCGATTATTAGTTCGGTTTTTGTCTTTACAGTCCCAGTAGAATCCTGGGGGTTGGTAAGTGTGGCTCACCGCTCGATGAGCTTCACTTGCTTTTGTTGATGAACGGGGATCTGTGGTGATCTATGGTTCTTACGGTTCATCACGCTGGCCCAGGAGGCATTGTTTTGTACATGTTTCGATAGGGCGAGGCTACCTATCTAGTTTGTAGCAGTGTTGTTGCAAAAGGATAGTGTTTCACTTTGGGTTAATGATTTATTCTCTTTGTCTACTATACATGGGTTTATATGTATAGGTTTTGATCTGGCTTTAGGGCCAGTTTGACTCCTCAGCACTTGCTTGCTAGGATGACCTTAGTGCTTAGGGCGTTTTATACTGTGTTCTCGATATGTACGAGTCATGTGTCGTCATGAGACAATGTTAAGACTTTGAGTATATCTCAGTTGAGCTATTGCGTGTGAAGTGCCATGCGACTACATTCGCCAGGGCTTCGTCTGGTAGCAGCAGCTATACCATGAGTATTCTCCGGCGTGCTAACCAAGTATAGCAGGTTGGAGTCTACGAGTCAGTCTACGAGACTAGCGTGGTGGTGCTTGTCTTTATCCACCTCTCATCTACTTTCGTAGAAAAGGGGGGGGGCCCGCATTGGGCTCCCCTATGATTCTAGGGTGAGACCATGTTATTACTATATAGGTGACACCCAAGTTTGTACCTAGGCCAAATATTTTTGTCCGTTTTGAGGGTTTTTAAAATCTGCCTTACCATTCCGGTCGAGGATGAGTAGTGAGAATACCTCCCACCATCACTACGAATTCTTTGCAACCATTCAGGTTAGTTTGAAGACATAAAAATGGAAAATTATTACTAATTTTAGTTTTTATTATTCATACTCACCTGAATGGTAAGGTAGACCCTCCTCCCGTACCCCGCTTGATGGTTTCATCTTCTACTTATTAAGTTACTTTGGGCTGTTTCTACTAGCAGTTTCATTTCCTTATGGAAATGAGTAACTTTTTGAAGCTGTATACCTAACAATAATAGAAGGGGTTTAAATAGCGGACTAGCCAACTGGCTGTGTGTAGAGCGGAATGGTCTATGGTGGGTTATTTGAGTGATTAGAGTAGGCAGATTTTTATTATTAAGACGATTTCATAGCAACCTAATCGTTTGCAACCATTCAGGTGAGTATGAATAATAAAAACTAAAATTAGTAATAATTTTCCATTTTTTTGTCGAAATTGGATGGTCATATCATCCAAGATGGCCGCCAAAAGGTAAAAAGGTTGTTCTTTTATTAGAGATTTCGAAATTCTTCTTCACACGAACCGCTTGGCTCATGGTGACCACCAAACTTCACATTTACGTCCATGGGTGAAGCCTTTTCAGATTTGTTAAAACGGAGGTCGTCGCTAATCCAAGATGGCCGCCGTCTAAAAATAGCACAAATTCTTAAAAAATCTTCTTCTCATGAACCGTCAGCCGGATTTCGACGAAACATGTAGGAATGATCGATGTACTAAATGCTCTTTCAAAGTTGTTAAAATGGTGACCCCGGGGTCAAAAATGGGCGTAACCCATGGTGTCAAATTGGGGTCAAATTTTATTTTTGACCGAATATGGTCATGTCTATATAAAATCGAAGGTTTCAATGAGACATTTTTTGTCGAAATTGGATGGTCATTTCATCCAAGATGGCTGCCGAAAGGTCAAAAGGTCGTTCTTTTATTAGAGATTTCAAAATTCTTCTTCACACGAACCGCTTGGCCCATGGTGGCCAAACTTCACAGTTATGGTCCATGGGTGAAGCATTTTCAGATTTGTTAAAACGGAGGTCGTCCCTAATCCAAGATGGCCGCCATCTAAAAATAGCGCAAATTCTTAAAAAATCTTCTAATAAACCGCCAGCCGGATTTCAACGAAACTTGGTAGGAATGATCGACGTAGAATGCTCTTTCCAAGGTGTTAAAATTGTGACCCCGGGGTCAAAAATGGGCGTGACCCGTGGGGTCAAAGTTTATTTTGACCAAATATGCTCGTGTCATATATCAAATTAAAGGTATCGATGAGACGATTGCTCTGGTGCAATATTTGTCGGAATCGGATGATTATGTCATCCATGATGGCCTCCATAAGGTCCATTTATTCGATATTTTGAACGTCTTTTTCTCAGGAACCACATTGCCGATGCTGGCCAAAGTTCATAGTAAGTTAAGATCCTTGGGTGAAGCATTTTCAGATTTGGTAAAACGCAAGTCATCGCTTAATCCAAGATGACCGCCATCTAAAAATAGCACAATGTTTTTATAACACATATGAACTCAATGTCACATTCTCCTCTGGTGTTCATGGAGTCAGGTGAGCGAATTAGGGCCATCATGGCCCTCTTGTTTCAAGGCCTTGTTTGTTTTTACCGGATACGTAGGTAGGTTTTGGTCATCTGGGTGGACGCTGATGTCTCTCATATTCAATATGAGGTTTTTCGGTTTATGCAAATGACCTATCAACAAATCATACCATTTTATTGGATCAAATTCTAACAAGTTTACATTATATTCAAGTACAAGTATATACATGACAGGGGCGTTGCCAGCTTTTCAGAAGGGGGGGTTGAAAATATAAAACAGAAAAAGTCATTTGATGATGAAATTTAACCTATAAGAGTCTCACAAATCGAGACAAATAATTTTCTATTTTTGCCATTTTTAGCCAGGTTTCTTTTTTTTTAAATACCCAGGCTATTGGATTGGCGATAGCCGGGCGGGCGGGCGGGCGGGCGGGCGGGTTGTCCACAATCAGTGTTAAGTTTTCGTGTTTTCGTCCATTTCTTTGTTACTGTACCACTTTGTTACTGTACAGGACCACCAAACTTTCACAGCTTCATAATCAAGGGGTGCCCACCACATATCACTATCCAACATGTTACCTTTTTTTGAACTTGACCCATTTTTTCCGTGCAGTCGACTTAGCCATTTTCAATGTTAACTTTTCGCGTTTACAATGTTAAGTTTTCGTGTTTAAGTCCATTTCTTTGGTACTGTACCACCTAGGACCACCAAACTTTCACAGCTTCATAACCAAGGGGTGCCCTCCACATACAACTATGTGACCATTTTTTTTACCTTGACCTATTATTTCTATGTAATTGACTTAACGTTAACTTTTTAACGTACGTCTGGTTAAAGTTTTTTGGTTAAAGTTTTTTGTTATACTATCTATATCTCTGCAACTGCTTCGCCCATTACCTTGAAACTTCACATGGGTGTTTATCATCATCCATATTTTCATTCTACCCCCCAACCGTGCGGCCCCTGTGCCCAATGTCAAGGTCAAATTACTTTGATTTTTTTTGTTAAAGTTTTTTCGTGTACTATATCTCTGCAACTGCTTCACCCATTACCTTGATACTTCACATGGGTGTTTATCATCATTGTCGCGCCCGCTTGCGGAAAGCACGATATAGTCGGCATTTTGGCATATGTCCGTCCGTACGTCTGTACGTCTGTGTGTCCGGTTAAAGTCTTTTGGTTAATGTTTTTCCATCTACTATTTCTCTTTTTTTAGTGTCCATGCCTCGCTCCAAAGCGCGACATGCAGGCCACGGCCATCTAGTCTACAAAAAGTGGGTATAATTAAGTTATCCAAATGTCTATGCTTGGAAAAAACCTGGCCTTCGTGGCTTTGCCTCGTTTCTTGTTAGTTTCAAAAAATCATGTTGGCTCAAAAAGGGGGGGAACCCCCTGAACCCTGCTGATGATGCCCTTGTGTAACATGTAACATGAAACACTGTGGTAAACATCGGAAATAATTTGTTATGCATTTTACATGTTACAGTAAGGCCATTTCTTTTTTATTTGTTGGTTTACAGATCCGCCGACCCGATTTTTTGACAATGTGGAAAAAAATAAAAAAATTAATTTCCGATTTTTTTTTAGATTTTTTTTTTTTTGCTGTGCCGAGAAAAGTAAGTGGCGGAAACCGGATCTTAGCAGCAGCGACAACAACAACAACAACCTGCGAATGGACAATTCGATATATCTCCATTTCAAATAGAATGCAAAAATTCAAAACCTTAACGCTCGGGTAAATGGCCTATATTTTCTTGCTCCGATGTACTTCATATTTCATGTATGCGTTCTTCCTAGGGTCCTCTACCGCCCTGCCACAAATCCATGCTCGTGCCACCTCCACTGATATTCGTTTCAACTATATCGCCGCTTCGTTGTCTTCTGACAACTCTTGTATTTAATTATACCAGATACGGTATTAATATGTACGCATTACGCAACCCATTCACAGTGATCAACATTCAACAGTATGTGAATATGAAACTGAGTTGCTATGTAGAATATAAAGAAACTTGCTGAACCGACTCCCTACGTTAACCGACAAACTCTTGGTCCGAGACGATGCCGGTTAACACAAATTTTACTCTATCACAATCACTGGCCTTTTTGTTTTTTACCGACCACAAACCGACCCAACAATGAGCCTTAAAAAGGTGAACCGACCCAACCATGTGCCTTAAAAAGGTGATTTTTATGGTGTTCGGACCGTCCGTCTGTCCGTCACACGTTCGGTTAACCACTTCGTAACTGTTTCTCAAACCGGCCATATCTTCTACATAAGTTGCTCAAGTTCTTCAATATTTCAACACATCATTCATTGGTATGTGTGTTACACCTGCCTTGTCATACTTTATATTACCTTGACCTTTTGACCTTCACAGGGCTGCTGAAAGGACTTAGCAATTTCGGTTAACCAGTTTGTCACAGTTTCTCAAACTGGCCATAGCATCTACATAAGTTGCTTAACTGCTTCAATATTTCCATACTTCATTCATTTGCATGTATGCTACACCTGCCTTGCCATACTACATATGACCTTCACCCTTTGACTTAACACTTTTAGTTCACCCGTTTGTCACAGTTTCTTCAATATGCCGCCGGTGGCATCCGCGTTCGACTTTTTTTCCCCCCCCCCCCCCGACCGACCCAACCCTGTGCCAAAAAGAATAAAAAAATTGAAAAAACTTTTTTTTATTTTTATTTTTTTCCGACCGACCGACCAGATTTCGCGGAAAAAAAATCCGTAAACCAACAAATAAACAAAAACTGGCCTAAGGAACATTTATGAAATAACATATTTATTGTTCTTGTAAAATGATAATACAATACAACATAGTAATATAAATAAAATTTAAATTAATAACCTTTGTTTATCGAAACACTAGCGCTTGCAACGCTAATTATTTTTCAGTAGCCATTTACAGACATTTTTTTCAAGTGACTCTTTCTTACCGTATATACAGTTTGGTTGAGAAATACACTGCAAATATATAATTACTTATTTTTTTCAAATCTGTTTCATCACTATTTGAGACCAAGTGCCTTTAACCCTTAGGTTGCCAAAAAATTAAGATAGCGGTGTAAGGGTTAATTAACCCTTAGACCGCTATCTTATTTCTATTGTTGTCTGCTGTTTATTTTTCATTTTTATCATCAAAAACATACTTTAACAGCATTTTAGAAGTATTTACAACATGCTTTGACAGCACTTCAGAATCATTTCCATTGGAAATGATTCTGAAGTGCTGTCAAACCATGTTTTTATTTAGAAATAAGGCAAGATATAAAAGCAACAGCAGACGACAATTGTTGCGAGTAGTGGTCTAAGGGTTAATGTTATATTATTCAGTTCGGTTTTATGGAGCTAATGAGTTTTGCGACCAGTGTAGATCCAGATCAGCCTGTGCATCACACAGTGTGATCAGGATCTGCACTGTTCGCCATTCCATCAATGAAAGGGAAGGGGCCAAGTGACTTTGGTGTGGTATGGACCTGGCACCAGGTCAGGTTATGCTCATATCTGGGCTGAATATATATTTATTTTTATGTAAATATTCCATTCTGATTTTGGGATTTTCTACTTAATGCAGCAGATTACATGCAGGATCGATAAGCCGTTAAACACCAATAAATCAAATCCAATCGATCAATGAAAAAACCAATCATGCTTCTAACAAGCAATATCTGTTGTTGCCAGGCTACAGGAATGTACTATTTGATCAGGAGCTACTCTGGTCACAAATCCCATATAAAGCCCCTTTTCTCCAGTCACATCCACATTTAAATCTCAATTTTTTTCAAAAATCCTTTTATATGACGCATTTGTTAATTTATTTAGTGTGACTTTCATCGTGCGATTTATTGTTCACTATGTGTAATTATAAACAATCTTCTATCACAACTTCTTTTAAAAATACTGTGCGGCAGTTGCTTGGCATTACTTCAAGTTAATTATCTTCGATATTTTACTATGGTGGCAGTCTGTTTCTGAGATTCTCGAAACATAAATTGAAAAGGCACGTGTCATTGGGACCTAATTTACATCAGCGGAATTTTAAGTAGATTTCACTCCATCACTGCTTGTAAAGAAAACATTGGGAGTGTAATATTTTTTGGATAGCAGTAACGTTACTCAGTGACTGAATGGCGAACAGTGTAGGACCTGATCAGACTGCATGGTTTGCAGGCTGATCAGGGGTTATGGGAGTCACAGGTGTCATGATATATTTTTTCTTTCATGGGGGTACCTCCCACATATACAAGCAGATAGATAACAATGTAATCATATTTCTTTGAGCAGGTACACGGTTCTTATACTCGAAATCAACAAGTTTTTAACGCTTTCAACACCACAGGCTGCGGTATTGCCAAATAGTTTAGATCCATTCAACACCACCGGCCTGTGTAGTGGTATTGCCAAATAGTGTAGATCCAGATGGGACGGCTCGTGACGAGCCGTCTCATCAGGATCTGCACTTTTTGCAAGTAATTCTCATATTGTTTAAAACAAAACACTGGATGGGTTGGAAAATTAACATGCGAAAATCCGTTCTAGTTTCTTAGGGTTAAATGGCTGAGTATGAGCTGTCCTCAGTCTCGGTAGATCAAACTGATTGTAGGTTCACATCCCAAATATTTTGATACTTGATTATCAGAAAGGTTGATTGGATGGTGCTGAGCTTTGTTCAATCTCAGCCAATAATGTGATTCAGTTGGAGTTTAAAGTCCAGGAATTTGCTCAAGAATGGGAGTATTTTTGTTCAATTAGTTAAAAAAGCAAACAATATGGCTTATTGTTAGATGACTGCCATTGTTTGACACCGCTCACAGCCGTGTTCAAACGTACAGCGCGTGCTGTTTAACCATGGCTGTAGACAATGCTCATTCCAGGGACAAGCCAACACCTACATGATGCATGTGTCTCATCTGTATCACACGACACAGATTATCAAAGTACCGAAACTAGTGCATATATGATCAAATTACATGATATTTCCGACAAAAATGTAACAATAACATTCGACCATGTCCAGCCGTGGGTAAACGTTTGCCGTGACACTCGGGAACTGTTTGAACCCGCAGCCCACAGTTCCCTCGTGCCACGGGAAACGTTTACCCACGGCTGGACATTGTCGAACCTTATATTTGAGCTGCACATTTTTTCAGCTCAAATAAGTGAATGTTCAACTTTATTTGTTGGCAAACTATAAATTAACAATTAGGACCAAATGACACATTTATGACCCCTAATACTTTACAAATAATTTGTATTATTATATACGTCATCCTTTCATGTCTCATTGAAACACAATGGAACGCAAGCTGTCAATATTTTTTTCCAAATTGACGTCTCGTGGTAAGTGCCGGAACTACCTTGCACCTTGCAAAATGGTTCATTCTAAATCACCACTAATTTGTTTCTTTTATTTATATTTTGTATATTTTTTGAGGCGCATACATTGTATAAATTGCGAGTGATGTGTGTACCGGTATATAATAAAAAGGTTAACCCTTTCAACACCACAGACCTCTATAGAGACAATGTTTGCAAACAGTGCAGATCCAGATGAGCCGGCTCGTAACGAGCCGTCTCATAAGGATCTCCACTGTTTGTTAATAATTTTAAACGTGGTACAGATTACCCTTTTAGAAGAATGGGATAATTTGAATGAACAAAATTAATGAAATAGCGTGAAACATTGGCATGGAACATCCTATTAAGTTACTTGGTGTTGAAAGGGTTAATTGATTTGTATGTGGATATATGCCACTCGTTCCGCTGCTCAGCGATATTGCACGCTGCAGTTTAAAACTTATGATGTGATTTGTGATACATGGAAGTCTGTGGAACTTTCTTCTGGTGTTTAGTATAGTTTTATCAAGAGCCACTCGTATTCTACAGCTCACTGAGCTTCTCACCAAATTGAGGCTGTATCTGTGAACCACTTGCCCCAACGTTTATCGCCATCTTTATGATGCATGTATTCTCCGAAAGAAAATTCAATAAAAATGGTTTATGGATGAGCAATCCTTATATGTGATGCTATCTCCGTGTGTGAGTATCATAGCAAAATGTATCTTGTTCATATTTTACATTGGTAGGCGAGGCTAAATAGTTTGAAGAATATTTTTCACATTTTTTGCCCTGGTATATATCACAGTATCATGTTAAAAATAATTTGTTTATATAGATATGCATTTCTGGTGAATAATTATTATGGCTGTGATTGGAGAAATGGGGCTTATGGAATGTGTGATCAGTGTAGCTCCTGATTAAATAGTACACTCCTATAACCTGATAATCATCTATAATGCTTGTTATAATTATGACAGGTAGGTATTTAATTGGTGGAATGGCGAACAGTTCAGATCCTGATCAAATAGCAAACTCGTGTAACCTTATACCAATCTATACTACTTGTTAGAAGCATGACAGGTGTTTCATTGATGGAATGCCGAACAGTGCAGATCCTGATCAAATAGCAAACTCGTGTAACCATATACCAATCTATTCTACTTGTTAGAAGCATGACAGGTGTTTCATTGATGGAATGCCGAACAGTGCAGATCCTGATCAGACTGCGGATGCACAGGTTGATTTGGATCTACACTGGTCGCAAAACTCATAAGCCCAATTTCTCTCTAGCCACAGCTACAATTTTGCTAAATAATGTTGAAACCATGAATTGTACACTCCACTATATATGCAAATATGGACAACTCACACTCTCGTGTCATAGATTTCCGAAGCAGATCTCGTTTTGTGGCTTGGCTTCGTTTGAATCTCCGTTTATTATAGAATTTTGATTAAACACGAGGGAATTTCTGTCTTTTATAACAAGGTTATACGAGACGATTTTGTACCTAAGAACATGTGCGATATCTCATGAAAAATATTTACAAAATACTGTTCCGCATTTGCTATGAAATTTTGTCATCTTTCGATGTCTTCTTCATCTACATTGCTTGGCCCTAAATGATACTCTTTTGTGTTGATGGGCCTTTAAGCACCATTCCATTCTTTTGATGTAATTTACGGAAAATATCACATTTTCTGTGTATATATTTCATGAAAAATCCACAAGTTGTTAGGTACAAAATCGCATGTCATGTCTCATATGTGGTTTTGATTAGAGAAACTGCATATCTGGCATACCGGTATGTAACCGTTATAAACTCTGCAGTTGTGCAGTCTGGTCAGGTTCTGCACTTTCCGTGATTCAGTCAGTAAAACAACTTCTAATAATGGTTACCACAACAAAAACAACAATGTCTGAAAGTGTTGAAAGTGCACCCACTCTAATGTAAGTATTATTTTATATTTTCCTTAATATGCAACGGATTATGATGAAATTTGGCGCAGAAAACGTGTCTTCATGACCTGCATTTGGTTGGAGTTCGGCACATACATGTGTACTAATGTCATTTTTGCGAAGAATCGATTTCGAAATCGATTCTTCGCAAAAACGACAGAAGTTTGGGCCAAAGTACCGAGACTTCCATATGTAGCTTAACGAGACGCGTTGATGCGCCATATTTCATCAAAATCTGTTACAAAATAAGGACAATATAACAGAATGCGTACTTTAAATCAGAGGCACTTCTGGAAGTTTCAATAAATGTTGTTGTTGTTGTAACCACATGATCATACACCTTGGATGTTTATCAGATGACAGGAGTGTGCTAGCAGATGTGGAAATAGACTGGACACAGCCCAATTTCTCCAGGCATAGTCACGTATAGCCCGAATACAGCCTGGGCCTCCACACATGTAGCTTGTTCAGGGGCTTCTATTCTCTGTTCAGGTACAGGTGTCGCTTAATACGCATCGATTTATAGCATGAAAATATGGATGACGACAAATAAGTACATTTATTGTTTACCCTTGTTTCTCGACCAATGAAAGAACATTATTTTGTCTATTAATCACATATTGCAACACTTTCGCCAATATCAGTTAAATGAATCATTAAATGTTCAGCCGCTATATTTAGAACTGACCGACCGACCGACCGACCGACCGACCGACCGACCGACCACCGACCGACCGACCGACCGACCGACAGCATGACGACCGTATATACCCTGAAATTATTTCGGGGTACATAACTATAATGTGTGTCAGCTGATCTGACACTACACTGGTCGTACCTGTCTCAAGGCCAGCTCCCACATGGTGTGTGCAACTACTTTGAAGGGCTCACAGTTTTATGACAACATTTTCTGCATGCTGATGGTGTTTTATGACCTGGTGAACACATGTATATGTTGCTGTGTATGGAGAAATGGAGCTTGTGAGATTTGTGGCCAATGTAACTCCTGAATAAATAGCACACTCCTGTAGCCTGATAACGATCTATATTGCTTGCTAAAAGCATGATGTATGTTTCATTGATGGAATTGCGAACAGTGGAGATCCTGATCAGACTGCTGATGCACAGGCTGATCTGGATCTACAATGGTCGTAAAGCCCATACGACCCATTTCTCCAGTCATAGCCACATATAAGGTCATAAAAACTGTTGCTGCATAGTAACATGTAAATGATCAAAATACTGAATTTGATTTTGTCGTCTGCTGTTCATGTTTTATTTTCTGTTTTATTTCATAAAAATATGCTTTTGAAAATGATTGTAAGGCTGTCAAACTATATTTTATTGATACAGTATACAATGTATTAAACAACAGCAACAACACTTTACATCCAGGTACATGCCCACTCAGTAGGCACAAAATGTTCTTTATATCTGAGACATCATCTGACACATTTCCTGGCAAAATAAACATTCATTCCCCATTTCCCCACATATTGATTGGCATTATTATACATTTTATATCAGACATAAATTTGCACACTGATATCAGGGGTGATAACCGTGTTTTCTTAAAATGTTAATGGACATCACTATTTATTCTCTGTATTTATCTTTTGATGTGCACATTTAATTTGTATAAATAATTAAAAAATATCGTGCCTCATTTGCATATGAAAATAGCCTGATACCACCGCGCATCACTATCAGTAAAATAAATGTTACTAAATTAATATATATGTATAGCAGGCACTCGTAATTTTTAGAACTAGTGGAATAGTGACACAATTATACACTTATTTAATTCCTATAAAGAACATTTTTGCCTACTGAGTGAGCATGTACCTTTAAGGGTTAATTATTATTTTACATTTGAGAAGACAATGCCAGACATACGCACATATAACCTATTTTGTGCTGCATGCTTGCTGTTTGTCTGAGAAGAATGTCTGCAGTTATTTATCGTTTATTAATGGAGGATCTCAAATGAGTGCATTTGATATGATGAGATTGAGGAAATGAGTCAGGCTAATGTTATCCAGTTAGCAATTGCAGGTTTCATAAATATTCCATCAAGTGGAAATGTTTAATGGAATGACAAACATTGTAAACTCTGATGCAGCTCAGACTGACTCTCAGAGTGTTCTGGTTCTACACATACGTGTCGTGAAACGTTGTGTCTGATATAGTTGGTTTGTTTTTGCCTTTAGAAGTACATAATTCCAGCACAAAAAATATTTACACAATTCCTTAACATTTGATTGGCCCGTAGCAAGTCTCTGTCCAAAATTTATATCCCAGTAAACTGCCACGCCAAACTACTTTCCGTAACCGTGAGGCGCAGTTAAAATAATTATTGATGAATATATTTCAAATGCTGGAATTATAAGGAATGAATGGCCTTTTTGTGGAATTTATTGGGGATATAAACTTGGAAAAGTCGCGGGAATACTGGACGAGGCCTTATCGCTTCGTCCAGTATTCCCGCGACTTTTCCAAGTTTATACCCCGATAAATTCCACAAAAAGGCCATTCATTCCTATAATGTACGTCCAAATTTCACGTCTTCTCATACGTAGGTCGGATCTCCGCCAATATTGATATAGCTTCCTTACATTGATACCTAACCAGCCTGGGTCAGTTAGGTGATTTGACCTACTTTCCTTGAAATGTAGGTCATGTCCGTCAAAACTTGGGACATAAGTCCAAATTTCGCATATCTCCTCATACGTTAGTTGGATCTTCATCAAACTTATCAGTAGCTTGCTTACTTGATACCTAACCATTCTGGGCCATTCAGGTGATTTTGTCCTACTTTCCTTGAAATGTAGGTCACGTCCGTCAAATTTGGATGTTGCATATCTCTTGATACGTTAGTCGGATGTTCACTAATGTTCATTAGTAACTTCCTCACATTGATAGCTACCCTCCCTGGGTCATGAATGATGGAATACAATTATAGTAGTATGAAACTTTTGAGGAACAGATTCCTTATTTTCTTTATTTCATCTCAGAAGTATATGTTGTTACCACTCATTTGAACCATCTCGACGAGACGGTTCAAATGAGTGGTAACAACATATACCTATATAGAGTAATAAACAAATTATTCAGATTGTTTGGTAGTGAGTTACATGTACACACTCCCCCGGCGATCGCCTTGTTTATGATACAAGGTTGTGTCCGACCTGAGTTGGAACCCTTTTAATGGTTGAGTTTGAACCCTTTTAGCCCTTTTAATGTTTAAAAATCAATGACAATGAAAGTCAAAGCAAGCCGAATCCCTTCAGTAACAAATGGAAGCAGCTACATGTAGCTCATCTATAAAAGCAACACAGCCAATCGTCATTTTATGCAAATCTTGAGCAAATTTCTCTTTCTTGCATGTCCATGATATCCATTCAAAAGACCAAGTTTACAGCGTTGGAAAATCACACCCTTCAATCTTCTCCTTGTGGCTGTGACTGGTGAAATGAGGCTTATGGCATTTGTGGCTAATCTAGTTCTAGATTTGCTAGGACGCTTCGGCAGCTCGATAAAAACCTATACTGTGTGTTACAAACATAGCAGGTATTTCACATACTGAATATCGACCAGTGAAGAGCCTGATCAGACTGCGCGGATGCGCAGTCTGGTCTGGCTCTACACTGGTCGCAAACCCCATAAGCTCCATTTCTCCATGTCTCAGTCCTGCGCGGTTTACATGTCCGTTTCATTAGGTTAACTGATTTGAAAAGCCCTCTAATACTAACATCTAAGGTATGTTAACAACTAAATGTAATTTGGTAGGAAGATCATACACGCTATCTATTTTTTACTGCGGCAAACATAATTCGAAATGCAACATTTCATGCATACATCTGGTATTAATTTTCATGTAACCGCTAACGGATACGCTTGAGCTGTAATTTGATCGCATAAATTAATGTTCATACAATAGTGTGCCTCCCGCGCATCTGACAAATCGTCACTGTAGGTAGAGTGACTTACATTTCTTGAATTTGTCATTTTGATTGCCGCCCGTGGTGGGGGTCGTTTCAAACTAACTTGACAATTGAAATCACGATAAAGATCTATAATAGGACCATCGGAAACATTGCCGCTTGCAACCACTTTTGTTCTTTTCGATTGTAGAGAAGGATATCTGTTGTCACCCCTCATTTAAACTGTCTCATTAATATGGTTCAAATGAATGATAAAAATATATGTGGCTGTGACTGGAGAAACGGGGCTTATGGGCTTTGCGACCAGTGTAGATCCAGATCAGACTGTGCATCCGCACAGTCTGATCAGGATCTGCACTGTTCGCCATTCCATCAATGAAACACCCATCAAGCTGCTAATAGGAAATATAGATTGTTATCAGGCTACAGGCTACATGCTACAGGCTACAGGCTATGTGATCAGGAGCTACACTGGTCACAAATCCCATAAGCCCCAGTTCTCCAGTCACATCCGCATATACAGGCCAAACCCTGACAAAACCAGGCTTATGGCCACTGTGACCAGTGTTGATCCATACATGTCCCTCTCCAAATTGGACGGCAAGACAATATCAGTCGCTTTAACTTGCAGAGTTTTGGTGTCGAGTATCTCATGGGTCGTAGGTGAGAGCGTGCGATGGGTAATTTAATGATCGGGATTCATCCTTACCGGAAACCCGACCAGAGACCTGGTTTTGCCCTCAGATACGTCTTTGGCATTCTAGTATGCGAGAGTTGAATTTGGTTATACCCCTTGTATGTGTAATACGATTATTTGTAATCCTATTACTTTTATGGGAAGGGACCAAGTGACTTTACTGTGGTATGGACCTGGCACCAGGTCAGGTTATTCCAATTTCAGAGCTGAATATGTATTTATTTCGATGTAAATATTCCGTTCAGATTTTGTGATCCTCCCCCACTCCCCAATGCAGCAGGTTGAATGCGGGATGGAACCAGTTGACCCGGCTTTAAGTACCTTAGTTTAGCTGTTGATAGGCTGTTAAACACCATTAAACACACGAAACAAAACTCATTATAATGTCTGTTCGCGATTGCAAAGCATGCAAAAATGCCTCGCCATGCTAATATGCCTGAATTACAGTGAAGCCTCCCATGTGCTGTTCAAACACCCAGTAGCCTATTGCACTAACATTGCAAAGTATACTTATCTAGCAAAGTATACTTATCTAGCAAAGTATACTTTGAGAGAGAAATTTTCAATTTAAGGATACATTTATTAATTTTTATTATACTGAATTTATTACATTACATTATAATGTAATAAATTCAGTATAATAATTCTGCACACTTTTAATCATCAGATATACAGTATGCAGTCGTTAGTTCTGTGTAATCACTGTTTATTGATTAGGTTTAACAATATACATAGGTACGTAACCTGAATACACGACATTCCAGGATAGCCCCATATCAGTGTACCGGTATGCGCAGATGAATCAGGGGCTATGCTGGTCGCACATGTCATAAGGTATTGATGCGTGAATACTTGTCAATACTTTACAAAAATAGTAACACAGTCAGTCGGCACCTAGCAACGAAAAACGACCATTTATACCGAGTGTTACCGAGTGCGATCTGAATGTGCGCGACGCTTGATTTAGCATCTAAAATCTTACATCAAGCGCTTATGGGATTGAGATCTGTTCTCATTAATTATTCACAGGATGGCAGATATGTGACGTCACTTTGAAAATGTACAACTAAACAATACCCGACAGGCAACATTTGACCGATATGAGATCAGTACACCAGCGTAAATACAGAAAACATGTAAATTTCCTCTAATACACGTAGCCTCTTATGTTACGAGCCTGGCTATATTGAATCCCAAAAGATACTAATTTACCATCAATCTATACTTACCGCAACCATTCATATCGATCGATTCCTTTTCTCTTGTTTCACACTATGCGTATTTCAACGTCATAGCGGACACCTGTCAAAATTGATCTTTCCGTTTCCGGGCTTGTTTTGTTTGCGTAAAACTGGCAGAAATCAGTTGGAAAAAATGTTTGAAATTTATGTTCCTACTTATAACGCGCAGGGTGACTTCTGGATTAAAAATGGGGCTGAAAAAATGCGCGCAATACACGGCTAAATACGGTATATGAAATAATGAATTTCGGGAAAAATAAATGATTTCTACCGGTACTCCCTCAAAGTATACTTTGCTAGATAAGTATACTTTGCTAGATAAGTATACTTTGCTAGATAAGTATACTTTGCTAGATAAGTATACTTTACAATTTTGATGAAATCGGCTACAGATCAGGGGCCTTTTTCACTAAACTTAGTACGATAAAAATGATTTTATATATATCGAGCCCGCTTGCGGAAAGCGAGACATAGTAATCACAATGACGTCCGGGTGTCTGTGCGTGCGTGCGTGCGTGCGTGCGTGCGTGCGTGCGTGCTGTGCCGCGGCGGGGCGTGTGTGCATGCGTGCGTGCGTGGGTGCATGCGTCCATCCGTCGTGCGTGCGTCCGTCCGTCCGAAATATGCGTTAAAGTTTTTAAATACCTTATACCTCTGCAGTCCTAAGTCACATTGACTTGAAACTTCATATGCTTATTAGTCATCATCCATATATTCATGCTGTATCCCACTCATGCAGCCCCTGTGCCCAAGGTCAAATGACTTAGAAGTTTGCGTTCCGAAATCTACGTTAAAGTTTTTAAATACCTTATATCTCTGCAGTCCTAAGTCACATTGACTTGAAACGTCCTATGCGAATTAGTCATCATCCATATATTCATTCTGTATCCCACTCATGCGGCCCCTGTGCCCCTATGTCAAGGTCAAATGACTTAGAAGTTTGCGTTAAAGTTTCTGTCAAAATTTGCGTTAAAGTTTTCACATACCTACTACATGTATCTCTGTAACCGAAAGTCAGATTTGCTTGAAACTTTGTATCTTATTGAGCATCAAACTTCAAGTAAATACACTCTGAGACCATCAAATGCCTCGGCGGGCTCGACATGCGGGCCGACATGCGGGCCGCGGCCATCTGGTATATAAATTCACTTCACACATTAACGTGATTCATTAATGCTAGATTGTTCCACCAACTTGTAAGGGTCATTAAATCTCAATAAATCCACCCAAGATTTCACAAAATCAGCTGCTAATGCAAACTTTGTTGTACATTTTATTTTTGCAATTCCAAACTTCTTAGTCGTACAGAGTTTAGTGAAACGGACCCCAGATTCACAAGCATTCATTTCCAAAAAGAGAAATTGAATGGGTTTAATGTCCCAGCAACAGCTAAGGTCTTATAAAGACTGTACCTCGGTCTCATCCGACAGACAAGTGTGATGGAACTACTGTGGAAGTTTTTGTCACTCCTAGGGTTGGACTTGACCTTGCAACCTCCAGTATTCAGGGATTCCGCTGGGGAATAAAAATCAATAACAAAAAAGTATTAATCCAATGCTCCACCCCTATACCACAAACCAATCCTTGCACTTCGAAGTCGTGGGACAGGTTCAGCAGCTGCAATATATTTACTGGAAGAATGCACCCCTGTGGCAATCCTAAATAATTTATAGGTCTGTTACTTAAATCATCAGTTACCTGTGCTCTGAGGAATCAGGAGATATTACATTGTTGACCAGTGTAGCTCCTCATCAACTAGTACTTAACTGATGTTCAGTTGGGAATATTAATTTTGTTACACTCCAAAGCATCAGAAATACTTAATGACTTAGGTTAACAGTGTAGACATTGATCAGTGTTTTAGCTTGTTTGTGTCTACACGGGTTTCGAAGGCAGTTTGGCATATCATACAGAACTACCTATCTTATATTCTCACTGATGTTAGAAAACACCACTTACTCTTTATGATCAGTCTAGCTCAAAGAAGCGCTCTTGTGATCTGAAATTGTCATTCTTCTGCTGTTGGTATTGCAAACGTTGTAGACCCTGATCAGACTGCACAACTCAATACTGGAACATAGGCTGACAGCAGTGGCCTTACAACATTTGCAACCAGCATAGCCCCAGATCAGCCTGCGCGTCTGCTCAGTCTGATCAGGACGTTTCCTATTCGCCAGTCAACCACTCGTCAGCCTCACTCCCATCGCCAACACAATGAGATCATTCGTAATCCAACAGAATTACTCTGCAACGGAACCATGATCTACATTTGTTACATATTCGATAAGGCCACGTTTTCATAGCCAGTCACCCAATGGCCATTATAGCCTAGTTTCTCCTGAAGAGGTATGTGTGGCTGTGACTGGAGAACTGGGGCTTATGGGATTTGTGACCAGTGTAGATACATATCAAATAGCACACTACTATGATAACGATCTGTATTGCTTCATTAGAAGCATGTTTCATTGATGGAATGGCGAACAGTGCAGATCCTGATCAGCCTGTGCGGATGCACAGGCTGATCTGGATCTACACTGGTCGCGAAACCCATAAGTCCCATTTCTCCAGTGATGGCCGTATATACAGACAGCACCAGCTGTGTGGTTCATATCTGGAAATGTCAGTTCAGATGCTGCTCCAGTGACAGCCAGCAGTAGTTTCAGTAATTCATCTTCTTTTGTCTCAATGTGCATTCCAGTAAATATATACAGTGGAACCTCTCTAAATGGGACACCCTGGGAGGTACCCAGTTTGTATACAGTGGAGCTTCTCTAAACCGGACACCCTGTGAGGTACCCAGTGTGTATACAGTGGAGCCTCTCTAAACCGGACATCCAATGTAAAAGTGCTGTCAAAGCATGTTGTAAATTATTCTAAAGTGCTGTCAAAGCATCTTTTTGATGATAAAAATGGAAAATAGAAAATAAACAGCAGACAACAACAAAATTAAGATAGTGATATAAGGGTTAATTGGTTGCACTAGAAGTTCTTTGCAAAACTTTAAAATTTTCACGAATAATCGAGTACCGTTTATTTCTTAATTTCACGTGCTCTAGATTTTTATTTACGAACACTCAGCAACTAAAACATTAGCTGCAGCAAATACTTTCTGCCGTAGCTTACAAATTGCAAATTTTGCTGCAGCAAATGCTTTCAGCTTCTAAAACACATGTTGTTGCCACAAAATGCAGCACAATATGAGCAATTAAACTGTATATGCAGCAAATTTAGCACACCAACAGATCGAAGGAGAGCAACACGTATATTTGGTTCTTTTTTGCAAAACCACCCCAGTTTCGGTACCAGTCCACCAAGATTTTAGAATTTTTTAGCAATTCTTGGCCGAGTGAGCACTTCCGCAAGTTTTTTTCTCAGATATCCTCTTCATATATTCACAGAGGCTGTTTGCTGTATACACCTGTTACATTATATGTCAAGAAACTTTAGTAGCTACACAAATCAAATTGGCATACAGCTAAGAGCATTTATAATGTGTGAAAGTTAGCATGTGGTGGTCAATTTCTGCACTTATTCCGTCATGGCCGCTGGACTAAAGGCGCCAGAAAGCTATGTGACGTGCGGAGTTTGCACCAACAAATAATGTGTGAATCAAGTCTACATGTATACCTGCCCACACTGATCATAGTCTGTACTGGTACTGAGTGTTTTGTTTTCGAGCCACAAACCTCTGTTTCAGACTGTTAAAATGGCGCCCCAAACAACAAACACACATTTCGAGCGGAAGATGCGTACAATTTTAATCTGAATATGCTCACTAAATGGCCCAGATCACAGTTTGGCACATAATTTTACAAATACTTGCTTTTGTCAGCTGAAAATAGCATAGGATGGGGAGTATTTAATTTTAAGTCGCATTCAATCGCCACAGACAGGCAGTTTTGGAATATTCAGTAAAAAGCCCATAGGCAAACTACGAAACTAAGCCTTTTTCAGGTGGACTGGTACCTTCCCTAATTTTAGATGTTGGGTCTTGAGGGACTGACCAACAAGCCGAATCAATTGTGGCTGTGGCTGGAGAAATGGGACGTATGGCATCTGCGACCAGTGCAGAACCAGATCTCCCTGACTGATCAAGGCCTACGTTGTTGTCGTCTGCTGTTGCTTTTATATCTTACCTTATTTCTCAATAAAAAACATGGTTTGACAGCACTTCAGAATCATTTCCAACGGAAATGATTCTGAAGTGCTGTCAAACCATGTTGAAAATTATTCTAAAGTGCTGTCAAAGGCAAACAACTGTCATGATTTAACAAATAGTAAGGCACCTTATAATGCTACAGGGCTGAGGGGTATGTGGATCAGGAGCTAGACGGGCCACAAATGACATAAGCCCCATTCCGCAGTCACAGATCAAGAGCTAGACGGGCCACAAATGACATAAGCCCCATTTCTCCAGTCACAGATCAGGAGCTAGACGGGCCACAAATGACATAAGCCCCATTTTTCCAGTCACAGATCAGGAGCTAGACGGGCCACAAATGACATAAGCCCCATTTCTCCAGTCACAGATCAGGAGCTAGACGGGCCACAAATGACATAAGCCCCATTTCTCCAGTCACAGATCAAGAGCTAGACGGGCCACAAATGACATAAGCCCCATTTCTCCAGTCACAGATCAGGAGCTAGACGGGCCACAAATGACATAAGCCCCATTTCTCCAGTCACTGATCAGGAGCTAGAGGGGCCACAAATGACATAAGCCCCATTTCTCCAGTCACAGGTCAGGAGCTAGACTGGCCACAAATGACATAAGCCCCATTTCTCCAGTCACAGATCAGGAGCTAGACGGGCCACAAATGACATAAGCCCCATTTCTCCAGTCACAGATCAGGAGCTAGACGGGCCACAAATGACATAAGCCCCATTTCTCCAGTCACTGATCAGGAGCTAGACGGGCCACAAATGACATAAGCCCCATTTCTCCAGTCACAGGTCAGGAGCTAGACTGGCCACAAATGATATAAGCCCCATTTCTCCAGTCACAGATCAGGAGCTAGACGGGCCACAAATGACATAAGCCCCATTTCTCCAGTCACAGATCAGGAGTTAGATGGGCCACAAATGACATAAGCCCCATTTCTCCAGTCACAGATCAGGAGCTAGACTGGCCACAAATGACATAAGCCCCATTTCTCCAGTCACTGATCAGGAGCTAGACGGGCCACAAATGACATAAGCCCCATTTCTCCAGTCACAGGTCAGGAGCTAGACTTGCCACAAATGACATAAACCCCATTTCTTCAGTCACAGATCAGGAGCTAGACGGGCCACAAATGACAAGCCCCATTTCTCCAGTCACAGATCAGGAGCTAGACGGGCCACAAATGACATAAGCCCCATTTCTCCAGTCACAGATCAGGAGCTAGACGGGCCACAAATGACATAAGCCCCATTTCTCCAGTCACAGATCAGGAGCTAGACTGGCCACAAATGACATAAGCCCCATTTCTCCAGTCACAGATCAGGAGCTAGACTGGCCACAAATGACATAAGCCCCATTTCTCCAGTCACAGATCAGGAGCTAGAGTGGCCACAAATGACATAAGCCCCATTTCTCCAGTCACAGATCAGGAGCTAGAGTGGCCACAAATGACATAAGCCCCATTTCTCCAGTCACAGATCAGGAGCTAGATGGGCCACAAATGACATAAGCCCCATTTCTCCAGTCACAGATCAGGAGCTAGATGGCCACAAATGACATAAGCCCATTTCTCAGTCACGATCAGGAGCTAGATGAGCCACAAATGACATAAGCCCCATTTCTCCAGTCACAGATCAGGAGCTAGACGGGCCACAAATGACATAAGCCCCATTTCTCCAGTCACAGATCAGGAGCTAGACTGGCCACAAATGACATAAGCCCCATTTCTCCAGTCACAGATCAGGAGCTAGACGGGCCACAAATGACATAAGCCCCATTTCTCCAGTCACAGATCAGGAGCTAGACTCCACAAATGACATAAGCCCCATTTCTCCAGTCACTGATCAGGAGCTAGCGGGCCACAAATGACTAAGCCCCATTTCTCCAGTCACAGGTCAGGAGCTGATGGCCACAAATGACATAAACCCCATTTCTCCAGTCACAGATCAGGAGCTAGACGGGCCACAAATGACATAAGCCCCATTTCTCCAGTCACAGATCAGGAGCTAGACGGGCCACAAATGACATAAGCCCCATTTCTCCGTCACAGATCAGGAGCTAGACTGGCCATGACATAAGCCCATTTCTCAATCACAGATCAGGAGCTAGATGGCCACAAATGACATAAGCCCCATTTCTCCAGTCACAGATCAGGAGCTAGACTGGCCACAAATGACATAAGCCCCATTTCTCCAGTCACAGATCAGGAGCTAGAGTGGCCACAAATGACATAAGCCCCATTTCTCCAGTCACAGATCAGGAGCTAGACTGGCCACAAATGACATAAGCCCCATTTCTCCAGTCAGATCAGGAGCTAGAGTGGCCACAAATGACATAAGCCCCATTTCTAAAGTCACAGATCAGGAGCTGAGGGCCACAAATGACATAAGCCCCATTTCTCCAGTCACAGATCAGGAGCTAGACTGGCCACAAATGACATAAGCCCCATTTCTCCAGTCACAGATCAGGAGCTAGACGGGCCACAAATGACATAAGCCCCCATTTCTCCAGTCACAGGTCAGGAGCTAGACTGGCCACAAATGACATAAGCCCCATTTCTCCAGTCACTGATCAGGAGCTAGACGGGCCACAAATGACATAAGCCCCATTTCTCCAGTCACAGGTCAGGAGCTAGACTGGCCACAAATGACATAAGCCCCATTTCTCCAGTCACAGATCAGGAGCTAGACTGGCCACAAATGGCATAAGCCCCATTTCTCCAGTCACAGATCAGTAGCTAGACTGGCCACAAATGTCATAAGCCCCATTTCTCCAGTCACAGATCAGGAGCTAGACGGGCCACAAATGACATAAGCCCCATTTCTCCAGTCACAGATCAGGAGCTAGACTGGCCACAAATGACATAAGCCCCATTTCTCCAGTCACTGATCAGGAGCTAGACGGGCCACAAATGACATAAGCCCCATTTCTCCAGTCACAGGTCAGGAGCTAGACTGGCCACAAATGACATAAGCCCCATTTCTCCAGTCACAGATCAGGAGCTAGACGGGCCACAAATGACATAAGCTCCATTTCTCCAGTCACAGATCAGGAGCTAGACGGGCCACAAATGACATAAGCCCCATTTCTCCAGTCACAGGTCAGGAGCTAGACGGGCCACAAATGACATAAGCCCCATTTCTCCAGTCACAGGTCAGGAGCTAGACTGGCCACAAATGACATAAGCCCCATTTCTCCAGTCACAGATCAGGAGCTAGACGGGCCACAAATGACATAAGCCCCATTTCTCCAGTCACAGATCAAGAGCTAGACGGGCCACAAATGACATAAGCCCCATTTCTCCAGTCACAGATCAGGAGCTAGACGGGCCACAAATGACATAAGCCCCATTTCTCCAGTCACAGATCAGGAGCTAGAGTGGCCACAAATGACATAAGCCCCATTTCTCCAGTCACATATCAGGAGCTAGACTGGCCACAAATGACGTAAGCCCCATTTCTCCAGTCACAGATCAGGAGCTAGACTGGCCACAAATGACATAAGCCCCATTTCTCCAGTCACAGATCAGGAGCTAGACTGGCCACAAATGTCATAAGCCCCATTTCTCCAGTCACATATCAGGAGCTAGAGTGGCCACAAATGACATAAGCCCCATTTCTCCAGTCACAGCCACAATTGATGAAACAGGGTCGGTCTGTGATGGTCAATGCGGGTTTATGCTGCCGACATGTATTTTGCTGAAAAGTTCAGTTGTTCTCTCGGGGGAAATCATGTTGTTATATTCAGGATTCTTTCGATTATGGTTGTTTTGTGTGTTCACCCAAAATATGTACATGTACGTTGGTAATGCTCTTGACTCACTTCTGTGAGTCAGTTACTACCGTTTGAAAGGCAAAAATATATGGCTTTCATTTTCCTGCATTTTCCCATTATTTTCCTTCTATGCAAATGATATGCTAAATTCCCGTAGAAATATATACTTTTTGTATGTTTTTTTTTGTTTTTTTTGCATGTTTCTGCTACACACTTGCGAACAGTGTCGGCCCTGATCAGACTGTGGATGTGCGCAGGCTGATCTGAGGCTACACTGGTCACAAACTCAATCTGCCCCTTTTTGTTGTCATAGCGAGCGAGATATAGGTAATTAATATCCAATCCATTTCCCTTTATTATTTGTTCGTTCTGACAGTTATTTGTCTTGGGGAGGGAATTATATTTTTGTCAATAAATTTTTTGCCTAATAACAAATCCAGCTGGCCATATTTTATACTTGCCAGGATTCGGTTTATGCATCAGCAGCTGATTTATGGCTACAGTAGACCAAATACTGCATATTTTATTGTCTGCATTTTATATGCCTGTTTGAATTTCGAAGACATTAATATGGCATTGAAAATTGACAAAAAAAGAATTGTAACTTTGTGGCAACTTTTAACATCATTTACTAGAAATGTTGCATTTTATTTTGGAAATCAATGAAACGATTCAATGGTGGACGCGACATAAACATCTAAGCACATATAAATTAAATACCGTATTTATTCTAATAAGAGTAGCCGTCTCTCTAATAGTAGCCCCCCTAGCTCTCTAATAGTAGCCCCCCTCCCATATTTGTTTTCTAAATATGTTATTTTCACATACAAAAGCCATTTAAAACATTGTTTTAAATGGCTTTTGTATGTGAAAATAACATTGTTTGATCCTATTTTCCATGTTTTGATCCCCACGGAGTGCATAGCCCCAGGAGTGTTTATTAGAATAAATACATTATTATTATTTTTCCACAATGAGAATGGTATATCGTCAGCATGAGATGGATTAGACCGAGTTCTTACCTGTGCTGGCATCACAAAGTCTGCAACTGCTGGGTCTGCTGTTATTGTGCCTGTGATATATATACCGTACCTAGGCTATGTACCTGTAGATGAGTTCCCATTGAAGTAGTGGCGTGATGTGGATGGACCCTTGTGGTTAGAAGATTTCCCATCGTACGAGTATTTAGCTGAGTGGCTGATGGACAGACCGGTTGTTCCAGGCTATCCATATACACGGCATATATATATACATGTACATGTACATCGGGGGGGCTGTTTCACTAAAATGTTTGTATGTGCAAAATTATGATCGTCTGGAAATTCCAATTGATGGATTTACCCTATGCTCAATAAATGTAAATCCAATAATTGTTTACAAGAAAAAATTGCAATACCAATAGGGGTCTATTTCACTCTAACAGCCAGGTTGAGATAATCCCGGCTAATATGGATGCCTTTCACTACCTACTTCATCTGTCTTTTATATTTTCTGTATCCTATTATAATGTTTGGATTTTTTCATACCCCAAATGTACAGTGATGGTAAAATGTCGAAAAATCTCCTAATTACATGCAGAAAGTCAGAGAAATAAAAATTGCCTTAAAAACGACAAAAAATCGCCTCTAAAGTCTGCTAATTATAGGTCTTAAAGAAGTGTTTTTAGTCGGCACATTTTTGTCGCACCCTTTTGAGGACAGCGAGATATGTTCGGCACATTGGCATACGTATGTACGTTATGTATGTACATGTACGTGTGTCCGACTTCGCGTCATTGGTTAAAGTTTTTGGTTAAAGTATTTCGGTATACTATCAAAGCTCGGCAGGCACGACTTGCGGGCCGCGGCCATCTAGTTTGTTTTCATGGCAATTTTTATTTCTCTGACTTTCTGCTGGTTTCTAAATATAATTATTTTTTTTTTTAACCATTTTACCGTCCCTGCCATGCATCATTATTCACCTGGGCCCAAATGGGGTATTCTGTTTGTAATCGGTTAAACGCTATTCAGTCAATCAACACTAAATACATGTATGTTTGATATTCCTCTCTGTTTATCACGTTTATTTTACCATTCATGGGAGAAAAATATTAAAATATCTGCCGACAACAAAATGACTGCGATATTTGTGAAAGGTTTATATGGCCATAAAGATTTATCTGTTGATAAACATACACACACTCGCTGAACTCGTGAAAATTCTAGTACAGAAAATATGCTTTTATGTCACCTCGATTAAATCTTCGTATTTCTTAGCGAGCCAGTTTCAGACTTATAGGTATGTAGACCACGTTTTATAGATATTAAATTCAGGTATTAAAATGTAAAGTCGGTCAGAAAACAGATAATTGGTGGGGATTTTAGATGTCTGCTAGTGTGCATATACATTCATCTCTATGGGAAAACGCTGCTTACACGTTATTTTTCACTGAAAAATATAATTATTTCTTTTATTTACATACGGAAGTATATGTTGTTACCACTCATTTGAACCGTCTCGATGAGACGGTTCAAATGAGGGGTGACAACATATACTTTTGAGCAGATAATAGGATTTTTTAGGGGGATTTTTTAGGGGGATTTTTTACACATTTTGTTTTTTTCTGCACATACTTTCATCTCTATAGGAAAACGCTGCTTATACCATAAATCACTGGTGCTGCACTCCGCGCCGGTGTAAACACATTTTTCATCTAGTAACCGGTGCAAATTTCTTTGCGCCGGTAATACTAGACAACAATGTGTTTATTTAGTATCTTCTGCATGCAGCTGAATGGGAATTCATCAGGAATTTGGCGCCTATTTCTAACTGAAACGTTTTACGCGGGCTCGGAGTGCAGCACCAGTGATGAATCCGACATAGGTTTAATTTTGTATGGTCAGCGATTTTTCTGTTGACTGTTTAACGGACGTAAACCCCCATTTAACCCATTACATACTTGGAATATACCAGTAAATTATTTTCACCGTAAAATGTAACTGTTTCTCTTATTTATGCAAGGACGTATAATTGTTGTAACCACTAATTTGAGTCAACGTCCGGAAGATTATTGCTGTAATTTAGTGCACGAAATGTAAACATTGTTCCGCAAATTTTATACCATTGACTGTCCGTGTAGTGATATGTAGTGTAGCCTATAAAGCAGAAAACATGCAGCTAACCCATTCTATGCTATGGAGAAGCATTTTTCTCGAACAAAAAAAATTAAACATTTCATTTATTTATGAACAAAAGTATACGTTGTAACCACTCATTTGAATCGTCTCGTCGAGACGGTTCAAATGAGTGGTAACAATATATACTTTTGGGAAAGAAATAAGAAAAGTTATTCGAATAGGGTATTCGACATGTTCTGTCTTAATTAATAAGCCTCAGCTTAAAACAAACCAGATCATAACTTTGATGTCCAGGTGTAATAATTCACACCTGGCATGTTGTGGGTTAAGTATGTAGTGTGGAATATTTGACTGAATGAACTCGGCAAGAAATAAGGGGAAATATTTGCCTATTCTCCACAGGGTGGGGTGGGGGGTGCATTATGTCAAATATAGGACCTTACATGAGGGATGATTTAATATGATATTTATTAAATAAGTTATTTCATAAGAAAAGAGCCTCTGTCAGCTTTAAACATAAATATTAGATTAAATTTATTGCATAAGCACACCAGAGTACATTGAAGCCGTACTGATCACTGTAGCAGACTTATTTGCATGTTTATGACACTTGTGTATTACGATGTTTAGTATACACTATTTTACTACACTTTGAAAGCCCATTTTATGCTATAAACAGTTTTAAAAATCAGACTTTTCAAGAAGCAAGGATTTAAAATATTGAAATTGATTGAAACAGTCTTAAAGGTACATGCCCACGCAGCAGGTTACACTGTACTACTACTTTTCATTTTCTGTCCTGCCTTATATGAGCCATTTGTCTACCCACTAACGAGTTATTTTTATGTATGGCGCGTGTTAATTGGTGTTAAATCGCATTTTATATGCCGCGACCAGAAAGGGTATTTTCCGACCTCGTGCTATTTTTACCAACACGCGTCACGTGACACGGTCAATCATATCACATATTTGACATGCGCATTGAAGTATCGGAAGTTGTGAAGAAAAATCTCTGTTCGAGTCCAAATCTAAATCTCCACGTAACTCTTTCCATTTGGTGATCTGGTCGCCAATATTAACCACTCTCTCTCTCTCTGTACTGCCTGTCCCTCAGACTTTTGACCGACGCCGTTTCATACAATTTCCATCCTGGACGTTTCGACATGTTGATATTCTTGTTTACATATTGGGAAGCCTACTGGCGCGCGTAGTATACTGCGCATGCGCACCGCAAGCTGTGATGTGAAAGTCGTCGTCCCCGTACATTATCAAAATAGACTGTTACCACCGCGCGTCGCTAACAGTAAATTGATAATTAATAAATGATTATATTTGTATAGCGGGCACTCGTAATTTTTAGAACTGGTGGAATAGTGACATAATTATACACTTATTTAATTCCTATAAAGAAAATTTTGTGCTTACTGCGTGGGCATGTACCTTTAACTCATAGATTGTGGATAATGGAAATTGTCGTTTGCTGTAGTTTTGCCTTTATTTTCAATAAAAACGTCTTTTGGCAGCACTTTAGAATCTAAAATTCTGCCAAACTATGCTTTTTGTCAATAAAAGCGGAAATAAAAAAAACAGCAGACGACAAAAATCAATTCAGCATTAATCCGATCAATGTAGTCATGTTTACAAGTGGTGCTTAAACATTTTATCTTGCCCTATTTATTTGTGGGTTACTCATGTTTAAAGGGGTGTTACCTGTGTCAGATTAAAGGGATCTTTAAGGGATAATTCACAGTTAAGTCAATAAAGCAAGGTGGCTTTCTGTTTACTTTGGTCACAGTCACCACTTGTGTTGCTAACTACAATATGTGCTACTTTGCTTCACCCGGAAGGCGGTTAGTGTCCCAAAACATGCTGAACACCTAACCCTCACTGAGTACACACAATTGAAATCAGTAGCCTATTTCATCAACATTGCAAAGTATACTTTAGTAGCAAAGTATACTTTGAGGGGGAGAAATTTTCAATTTTATGATAAATTTATTAATTTTTATTATACTGAATTTATTACATTATCACAGCCATTATGGCTGTGATAATGTAATAAATTCAGTATAATAATTCTGCATACTTTTAATCATGAAATACATGCATTTGTTAGTTCTATATGAAATAATGCATTTCAGGAAAAATAAATGATTACTCCTTCAAAGTATACTTTGCTAGTAAAGTATACTTTGCAATGTTGATGAAATAGGTTACAGTTCTTTGTACCCCTAAATGATTTTTTGGGTACACAGGGCTCCAGATAAGGAATTAGTAATCAAGTATTGTTACTCCATCATTTCTGAAGCAATTGGCTATTTCAAAATTTTAATGGGGTAAAATTAAATCACACTACTGTTTACACATCAACAGACAGCAATTATTGAATAGAGACAATTCTAATGAAATGCCAAGATGTGTTTTCATGGAAAAATAATAAAAATATGCTATATTGGTGGTCTGTTTATTGTTTTCTGCAGCATGATAAAGGTACCACAATTGTTCTCATTGCTTTTTGATACTCACTACTTCTGATTTCAATTGGGTTTTTGGCAATTTTAGTTGGGTATTTACACAAATACGTAGCTTATCTGGAGCTCTGGGTACATAAGAGTCGCCACCCTGTCTGTCCGAGATTTGCGTTAAAGTTTTTGTGTACCTACTATCTCTGTAACCGAATGTCAGATTGGCTGGAAACTGCATATGCTTATTTGTCGACATCCATATTTTCATTCTATAGTCCACACATGCGACCCATGTGCTGAAGATCAAGGTAAAATGATTCTCATTTCTCATCGAAAGTATATGTTGTGCGCACTCATTTGAACCGTCTCGATGAGACGGTTCAAATGGTGGTCACAACGTGTAGTTATGAGAATAAATAAGGAAAATATTAAGAACTTTCAGTACATTTTTGGATTTCTGGTACGCGAGACGTTGAATCCAGTTATACCCATTATAGAAGTAATAAGATTAGTACTAATGGGACTAGTAATAATCCTATTACTTTTTGGGAATGGGACTAAGTGACTTTGGTGTGGTGAGAACTTGCCACCAGGGGCCTATTTCATCAACATTGCAAAGTATACTTTACTAGCAAAGTATACTTTGAGGGAGTAATCATTTATTTTTCCTGAAATGCATTATTTCATATAGAACTAAAAAATGCATATTTTTCATGATTAAAAGCATGCAGAATTATTATACTGAATTTATTACATTATCACAGCCATTAAATGGCTGTGATAATGTAATAAATTCAGTATAATAAAAATTAATAAATGTTTCAAAAAATTGAAAATTTCTCCCTCAAAGTATACTTTGCTACTAAAGTATACTTTGCAATGTTGATGAAATAGGCTACAGGTCAGGTTATCTAATTTCAAGGCTGAATATTTGTTTAAATTATTTAATTAAATCAAACCCTGGCCTTAAATTACCTTAGTTATTGATAGGCTGATAATTCCAGCACAAAAATATTTACACAATTCCCTAACATTTCATTGGCCCATAGCAAGTATCTGTCCAAAATTTATATCCCAGTAAACTCCCACGCCGAACTACTTTCCATAACCGTGAGGCGCAGTTAAAATAATTCTTAAGAAAACGGAAAATAAACATATTTTCTTGATGAATTGTTTTCAAATGCTGGAATTATAAGGAATGAATGGCCTTTTTGTGGAATTTATCGGGGATATAAACTTGGAAAAGTCGCGGGAATACTGGACGAGGCATTAAAAAATTACAATTTTTGAAAAAAATAATAAAAACTTCTTTTTTTTTTTCTTTTTTTTTCTCGAAAATTGTAATTTGTTATCGCTTCGTCCAGTATTCCTGCGACTTTTCCAAGTTTATACCCCGATAAATTCCACTAAAAGGCGATTCATTCCTATAATAAATCAAATCAATCAATCAATCAATCAGTGCTGTGAGCAGCATCAGTGTAACTATAAGCAACATGGCCGTGTTTCCACGAGATGAAATATAAAATGGTCTACGTTGTAATATTGTCGATCAAATCTCATTTAAATCAACAGCCCCATCTATCATGATTTACATATCAGTCAGTCATCAATTATAATCAAATAAAATGGTCAGTAGTGGTAAATATTTTTTAGCAATGAGTTAGTTGGATAGAGAACTCCAGATAAGGTGTACATTGATGTATTTTGCACATTTATTTTAGCTTAATATATATGCATTAATGAAATTGGAATACAAAATACTCATAACTATCTGGGGGCCGTTTCACTAAACTTTGTAGCACTAAAATGTTTGTAAGTGCAAAATTATGATAGTCTGTAAATTTCACATTAACAATGTTTTCTTGTAAACGATTGATTGATTTACATTTATTAAGAATAGGCTGCATGCATATCATAAATTTTCACTTACGAACATTTTAGTCGTACAAAGTTTAGTGAAATTGCCCCCAGAATATTCTGATACATTTTAAATTGAGGAGTAAAAATGCTGTAATAAAGTAAAAGATTAATTTGTTTGAACTTAGTAACACTATTAATTCATTCCCTATTATATGTTGGAAAAACATGTGATAAATTCAATAATCCATTTGCAAAAATAAAATCGAATTTGAAACAAGCATGCGAAGAGTTAAAGTGCCATATATATGTTTACAAATATTGTAAACTTTTGCAAACAGCCTGTCCTGCACAAGTAATGTTGAGAGTACCCCGTGTTTTATGGCTTGTCAAACATTGATAAGTGAATGGCATTTAACCCATTTACAGACCGGATTCACTTTTAGTAGTATGAACCTTTTGAGAGAAAAATATCCCTATTTTCTTTATATCCTTTCGAAAGTATATGTTGTTACCACTCATTTGAACCGTCTCAACGAGACTGTTCAAATGAGTGGAAACAACATATACCTTTATCGATGAATGAACAAAATAATGAGATTTTTTCAACAAAAATCATAGTATCCTTAGGCTGAAATGGGTTAATGCCACTGACAGGACAAGTTTTTATATTGTCAATGAAAACTATGTAACATGGTGTTTGTAACCAATGTAAACACAGATCTCTGCAGTTGATCAGGGTGTACGCTGTTCACCAAATAACCCAACTGGGTATCAGAGATGCCTAGAATGTGATGAAACAAATTATCAAAAAAGGTTTAACCCTTACACCTCTATCTTACTTTTTTGTTGTGCGCTGTTTATTTTCTATTTTCCATTTTTATCATCAAAAACATGCTTTGACAGCACTTTAGAATAATTTACAACATGCTTTGCACTTTAGAATAATTTACAACATGCTTTGACAGCACTTCAGAATCTTTCCAGAATCCTGATAAAAAATTAAGATAGCGGTGTAAGGGTTAAACAAATAATAGGCAATTTAATATGTAATACCAGTACATTTGTATATGGTAAACTTAACTAAATGCCGCACTCAAACTAATAGTAGGGGTATTATAGAATATATACCAATATTATATTGCAAATTGTCAAATCATTGTAATGACTTTGACCTTTTGTGATGTTATCTATCCGTAAATGAAGTTGACAGTTTGTACAAATTTCAGAGCAAAGATATGTTACATGGGAATTATCGAAATCCTTATACCAGTATTGTGTCTTTTGATATCAAGTTTATCAGGCAAGTTTAGGAAATGCGTAGGAATTCCGAGGCTCACTGAGGAATCTCGGAACCGAGCCCGATAAACTTGCTATCAACAGACACTAGGCTTGTATACTATTTATCAGGTAACGTTTTATATTAGTTGATGTTCAAATATAAAATAGGTTTCATTGAAAACAAACTTGTTTATGTTGCATCATTACACTGACATTGTTTGGTAACATCATGTGACGCTGTTCAACCAATGAACGTCAGTTGTAACCTGGATATTCGTATCAGGTCAATACAACAGTACGATATCAGTCAATACATATATTGGGCCAATACAAAGCTTGTTATCATTATGAAAAGGCTAATGGGTCGTTGACCTTCTGACAGCTAATTGAGGTGTTAATCTCCCGAAAGATGATCACCGATCAAAGATTGCTTGAATATTATATTCTTGTGCAATTATGTTTGATCTATGTTTACCGCATTCCTTTGGCGTGTTTGATCTTAAATATACCCGTGGTACAGTGAAACCTCTCTAAACCAGACACCCTGGGAGGTCCCCAGGGTGTCTGGATTAGAGAGGTTTCACTGTAAATCAGCCATTAGATCATTCTGAGCCATAGTTGGTGCTCTGCGATCACGAACAGACATTACCACCTGACATAAATGACCAAGAAATTCATCAAAAACATAAGTACATGTGCTTTCTTGGTGTGCGGTTTAGAGAGGTTCCACTGTACAATATTCTGGGTAAAAAATTTAATTAAATTTGAAGAAAGAAAATGAATGAAATATTGGGTAGTAGCACATTAAATATACCTAAAAGCATTAATAATCCGGGTATGGAAGGTGTTCGAGCCAATTCCCAGCCTTAAATATAAGCCAAATAGAATAGAATAGAATTAATAAGTGAGAAAAAAAAAGTTCTTTACTCCCTCATATTCTGTGTATATGAGGGAGTAGAGAATATTTTGTTTAACTTTTTTTTTTAATGTATTTAATGTATTTATAGACCTCGGTCCGTTACTTCAACCTGCGGGTAGTAGCAGTTTTGGGTAGTAGTTGCAGTACTTTTGCCACGTTAAAAGTGTCACTGGTGCTGCACTCCGCACCTCTGTAAAATGTTTCACATCGGAAAATGCACCGGTTTCCTGATGATGCCACCTTGCTCTACTTAGAGCTGTCGCATAAATACATTTTTCATCTAGTAACCGGCGCAAATTTCTTGCGCCGATTACTAGATGAAAATGTTTGTATGTCTCTCATGCGTGTAGCTGAATGAGAATTTGTCAGGAATCCGGCGCGTTTTACGCCTGTTCGGAGTGCTACCGTAAGCTTCTCTTCCTTATGTAACCTGACAAGCAATACATGTGTCATGTCTTTGAACATGACTCAAATTTCTGCTTTCAAGATCTCTCGATGTGGAAAAGAATTTCCACATTGAACGACTCGCTGCTCCTAGAAAGTGAAGAGAATTATCTTCAATCAGGCTGTATAGAAACTTGACGTGGCAAAGAATTCTCAAATTAATGTCTCACAAAGGCACAGTGCCATAAGATTGGTATTAATTTTTCTGCTCCGAGCTGCCAGTATCTAGGCCATCTAGGGACCTTGTACTATTTTGTTAGGAATGTTGCGTCCCGGTCCTTATGTCCTTTGTATAAACAGTGTGCAGGCGACAATTGTTTTAAAACATAGTAAAGCTATAAAAATAATTCTCTAAAGTATGCAGGGAAGTATAGAAGTATATGTTGTTACCACTCATTTGAACCGTCTCACCGAGACGGTTCAAATGAGCGGTAACAACCTATACTTTTGAGAAAAAGTAACAACAATAGCAAAAATGATTTCAATTTGTTCATATCTCGTATACATGTCTGTATATTCTATATATCTTTATCAGTAGGAATTGGGCTAATGATGCACATGTTCTTATCTATGTGGGTATTACTTGTAACCGCAATTTCAAAACTGAGCGACAACCAAGCAAGCATATGAAGCAGCAGAATGTTTCACTGTTTGAATGGGGGTGGGGGGGGGGGGGCAGTTTAGTGATCATTTTGGTGTAAGAATGGTACCTGGCAGCAGACCAGGATCATGAACATTTTTCGGGTTGCTCATAGGTGCAATTGGGCTCAGAAATATGGCATATCAGAATGCAAAAGTTGTTTGTCTGTCTGTCACGTTTTCCATTCTGATAAACTTCTCTACCGTATGACTGTGCATGTTCATTACCATCCATATTTTCATTCCACGCCCCACCCATGCGCTCCTATTATAAAGCTGAAGGTCAAAAAACTTTCAAATTTCCCTGTTTGATTCAGTACATATAGATTCATTCTGCTATAACTTCTTTACCATATGTGTGATTCGCTTCAAACATCATGTACATGTTTGTCATCAATTCATCCATATTTTCATTTCCCACCCAACCCATGCTCCCCCCACACCCCCATTCCCACAGTCAATGTCAAATACTTTGAAATTTCTGGTTCAGTAGATGTGTGTACGTGTCTCTATTCTCCGTAACTTCTTTACCGCATCAACGATTGGCTTAAAATTTCATGTGCGTGTTTGTGATGTGATGGGATACATGCCGTTGGCGGCGATCTTGTAAGTAATTTGTTTCATCACTTTGTATGTCTGAAGCCAAGTGCCTTTTAGAGCACTCACAGAAAATTTTACTTCTAAAGCTTATACTTAGAACGAAAGCTCTCTGTATGTTGAAATGTATTCTGGCTTTCCTTTTGATCATTGTCCTAAATATTAATGTTTTTATCATATTTAGCTCCAAGCCAGGTCGCTTTTGATGAATTTCACACACTTCTGTGGCTTTTGGGAAAATGTAGCACTTTCTCATTAACGGATCAAAGAATTTTGCCTTCTGATAAATTTAACAAGACTTGGTGCATTTGTTGCATTGAATCTCTGAAATTATGCACAACCTGGTGTTTGCAAACAGTGTAGATCCTGATCAGCCTGCACGTTCGTGCAGGCTAATCAGGATCTACACTGCTTGCCACTTGCATTTACCACTTGTGAGTATGTCAATTTTGTGCATACTGTTCTGATCAACATTGATTTAAATACTGATCAGTGGCTTCGCTGGTTGCAAGAAAAACGCCAAGTTGTACTTTTTTATGTGCTTTGGATTAGTTTATGATAATTACACGCATATTATTGATACAAAATATGGTTTCCATTATGGTATAAGGTTATTCCTGTTCAACCACCTGGCTATGATAAATACAGCCTTATATCAGTTGCAGTTTTTACAAAATCAGGAAATGAAGGACATTTTGTAAATAATTTTGGACAAGTGTGTTTTATTCTATTTAGTAGTTACTGAGTAATTTTAATTTTAAATTCTTTTAAATGCTATGTCTAGACTTTGAAATTCATTTACCAAATTTATGTTCTTGCAAATAACGAACGGTATGCGATGATGGTGATTTTATCAGATACAGTTTTTACAGGTAACGTACAGGGTGTTTCAAAAGTATTTGCACCTTAGATGGTACTTCACTTACAATCAGTGTGTTATCATACAAACGTTAATACCTGGTACCTTATTTACATCCCGTAAAAGTTTATATCAAAGGAAAATGGCAGCGACAGCGCAAAATAATTATTCTCCGTGCTTGCCAAAGTAACAAGCCAGTGTTCCTCCCCAACTTGGTCACATTTCAAAATAGACTACATAGTCATACCGAGAAGTCATACCATAGTGGGGGAAAATATGTTTTGTATCCCTAAACACATGCATAGGACCTGAGACTATCATCTATTACATGAATTAACCATTTTCATGTGTATTTTCAGGGATTTGAGCTCCAATCAGATTGTGATGATAGAACCGGGTGCGTTTGAGGGACTTCATAATCTTCGCCGATTGTAAGTACATTTATACCATGTCACGACTGACCTCAATCCTGTACAGTAGAAACTCTGTAAAGCAGACACGCAGGCAGTCTGTGTATACTTAGGTGTACAGGTTTCATTATAGGAATGAATTGCCTGTTTGTGGAATTTATCGGGGTATAAACTTGGAAAAGTCGCGGGAATACTGGAAGGAAGGCCGGAAGGCCTCGTCCAGTATTCCCGCGACTTTTCCAAGTTTATATCCCCGATAAATTCCACAAAAAGGCCATTCATTCCTTATAATTCCAGCATTTGAAATAAATTCATCAAGAAAATGTGTTTATTTTCCGTTTTCTTAAGAACTATTTTAACTGCGCCTCACTGTTACGGAAAGTAGTTCGGTGTGGCAGTTTACTGGGATATAAATTTTGGACAGAGACTTGCTACGGGCCAATCAAATGTTAGGGAATTGTGTAAATATTTTTGTGCTGGAATTATTGGTGTATAATCTGTATGATGATACTGCCTGTTCAAGTTCGCAAAGCACAGCCGCATGGCTGGTTGCAAAATTAACATATCAAAATCGTTCCAGTTACTTAGGGGTGAAAGGGTTAAGCAAGTTTACTGATTTCATAGGAAACAAGGGTATACTGTTTTAATGCTAATACAATGTGTTACTGCACTGCTGAGTCCATTTTATGCCTGAACCCATTCACCCCCAAATATCTGGAATTGATTTTGATATGTTAGTTTCTAGACCAATCAAATCGTCACAAAATGATTTTCAGCCTAGGCCATTTATGGTGTTTTTATCTCTCAAAAATATGAAAATTACTTGCAAAAAGTGCAGATCCTGATGAGCCGGCTCGTCACGAGCCGGCTCATCTGGATCTACACTATTTGCCAATACCACTATAAAGGCCTGTGGTGTTGAAAGGGTTAAATATTGCTTATCCCAGGTACAAAATACCTGCCTCCCAGAATACCTCCCAGTACATGTAATTATCCAAGTGTTTGCATAGGAGATAAAACTGTGCAATTTTATGTTTTTTCCCTATCAAGAGTTTCAATTAGGTATATCAAGTAAAGGGTATCTCAAATATTCATTTAGAGCTTTCCATATAATCATTGCTACTGATAAACGGTTGCATTAAATTGACATATTACATACTTTGCATACATCATGCACTAGAAGGCACGATGTCAAATATTTACTGAGTCGATCATAAAATTATGTTTACAAAAAAAACGCCAGTAAACTAGGGTACACATTCTAATTTCCCATACCTCTGATATGGTGTCGGTGTCACATATTGTTACTAGTGTCCGTTCATCCATCTGTACTTCACAAACTTACATTCCATTAATATTTTGGAGAGCTCCAGATAAGCTGCATATTTGCTTAAATACCCAATTAAAATTGCCAAAAAACCCAATTGATATCAGAAGTTTCGAGTATAAAAAAGCAATAACAATTTTTTGGTACCTTTACCATGCTGTACAAAACAATAAACAGACCACAAACATAGCATAATTTTCTTATTTTCAATGAAAAGACATCTTGGTAATCCAAGGAGACAATTCTAATGAAATGCCAAGACATGTTTTCATTTCGAAGCAAACTATTCAATAATTGCTGTCTGTTGATGTGTAAACAGTAGTGTGATTATATTTTACCCAATTAAAATTTTGAAATACCCAATTGCTTCAGAAATGATGGAGTGACAATACTCAATTACTAATTCCTTCTCTGGAGCCCTGATTTTCTAATTTCTGTTTTCCTTATGGAATGTTTTCATGATAATCTATATAACTCGGGGATGTGAATCTGCAAATTAATTTTCTATGGTTTTATTAGACTAATAATGAAATTCAAAACGTATCAAGACTAAGAATAATAGTCCATTGTCTTCGTGGAGATATGTGGGTGTAGCTGGAGAAATGGGGCTTATAGATGTTGCGACCAGTGTAGATCCAGATCAGCCTGTGCATCCGCACAGTCTGATCAGGATCTGCACTGTTCGCCATTCCATTAATGGAACACCCGTCATGCTTCTAGCAAGCAATATAGATCATTATCAGGCTACATGAGTGTGCTAATTGATCAGGTAGACTGGTCACAAATCCATCAGCCCCATTTCTCCAGTGACAGCCACATAGATCATGACACCTCTCAGGCAGCATCAAAGGGCCGGTTCACATTGTATGAGTAATCACATGCCACAACTGTGGGTGTGACTGGAGAAATGGGGCGTATGACATTCATAGCTAGTGTTGTTCCTCGTCTTTTATATATATCCGCACAATCAGACTGTGCGGATACGCAGGCTGGTCTGGCTCTACACTGGTGCAAATGAATATTTTTGAACATCTTACATTACAGGGATTCCGCTGGGGAAAAAAAATCGCCACTTCAAAAAAAAACAATAAAAAAAATGAAAAAAAAAAAAATAAAGTAATAACCAAATATTTTTATATTTTTTTTCGAAAATTGTAATTTTTTTTCGCCAATTGTTTATTTTTATCGGCAATTGCGAAAGTGGCGATCGCCAGCGGAATCCCTGACATTACAAATGGCAGCGGGCATATAAAAAGGACAGCGGGACATTTTTACCCAGTTTTACTAAATTCATGATCAGCAGGCATACTCACACTAAATAGTATTACAACTGGGAAATGTGATTTATAGCTATGGCCTTTGTGACCAGGTTTTCACAGATTAATTTGTGCGTCCATACAGTCTTATGAGAATCTGCACTGTTCAACATTCAGTCTGTGAAACTCCCATGTTGCTTCTTACAACTTGTCTAAATCCTTATATGCTAAACTAAAGTGTAGTAGCAGATCAGGGGTTAGGTCTTTCATAGATGGAATGGTGAACAGTGCAGTACCTGATCAGACTGCACGGATGCACAGGCTGGTCTGGGCAGGCCCGTACGCAGAGGGGGTGCGACGGGTGCGTACGCACCCCCCCTTAACTATTTAAACACCACCGGTCTGTATAGTGGTATTGGCAAAAAGTGTAGATCCAGATGAGCCGGCTCATGACGAGCCGTCTCATCTGGATCTGCACTTTTTGCAAGTATTTTTCATAATTTTGAGAACAAAAACACCCCATGTGAAAATCATTTGTGATGATTGGATTGGGTTGCAAAATAAACATATCAAAATCCATTCCAGTTACTTAGGGATGAAATGGTTAATCTGCCGAGGTCTGTCCGTGGATGTGCAAAAAAAGTGTTTAGCCCTTTGCACCGTCGATAACGCACCCCCCTAAATTAATTTCTGCGTACGGGCCTGCTGGGTCTACACTGGTCGCAAAACCATAAGCCCCATTTCTCCAGTCACATCCACAAATGTTGTAAGCCCCATTTCTCCAGTCACATCCACAAATGTTGTAAGCCCCATTTCTCCAGTCACATCCACAAATGTTGTAAGCCCCATTTCTCCAGTCACATCCACAAATGACATAAGCCCCATTTCTCCAGTCACATCCACAAATGACATAAGCCCCATTTCCCCAGTCACATCCACACATGACATAAGCCCCATTTCTCCAGTCACATCCACAAATGACATAAGCCCCATTTTTCCAGTCACATCCACAAATGTTGTAAGCCCCATTTCTCCAGTCACATCCACAAATGTTGTAAGCCCCATTTCTCCAGTCACATCCACAAATGACATAATCCTCAATTCTCCAGTCACATCCACAAATGACATAAGCCCCATTTCCCCAGTCACATCCACACATGGCATAAGCCCCATTTCTCCAGTCACATCCACAAATGACATAAGCCTCATTTTTCCAGTCACAGCCACAAATGACATAATCCCCATTTCACCAGTCACATCCACACATGACATAAGCCCTATTTCTCCAGTCACATCCACAAATGACATATGCCCCATTTCTAAAGTCACATCCATAAATGACATAAGCCCCATTTCTCCAGTCACATCCACAAATGATGTAAGCCCCATTTCCCCAGTCACATCCACACATGACATAAGCCCCATTTCTCCAGTCACATCCACAAATGACATAAGCCCCATTTCTAAAGTCACATCCACAAATGACATAAGCCCCATTTATAAAGTCACATCCACAAATGACATAAGCCCTATTTCTCCAGTCACATCCACAAATTACATAAGCCCCATTTCCCCAGTCACATCCACAAATGACATAAGCCCATTTCCCCAGTCACATCCACAAATGACATAAGCCCTATATCTCCAGTCACATCCACAGATGACATAAGCCCCATTTCCCCAGTCACATGCACACATGACATAAGCCCCATTTCTCCAGTCACATCCACAAATGATGTAAGCCCCATTTCTAAAGTCACATCCACAAATGACATATGTGTTGGGTTTGTAATTTGTTTGGCTAACTAATTGTCTGGGACTTCAGCCAGACCTGTGTCAACATAGCAAGCATCGGCACAATCGTATACTGGGATAGTACCTATACGCTACCCAAAGCAAGTCAATGAGTGTATCTGCTATTGACAAGCCCTGTAAAGTCGTTCCCTGGTCTACCAATAATAGTGAAATCATAATAGATAATTAGAAAAATACAGCCTGTCCACACGACCACAGAAAGGGTTATAACACAACAAATAGGTGTGTAATAATTTTATACCAACAACTTTATTAAGGAAATTTGATATTATAATTCATTGATAACATAAAACTGTCTACATATATGCAATGTGACTAAATTTAATATTTACCATACAACCAATACACATCGATATGCATGCATTATCAACAATATAGCATTTTAGCTCATAACAGGCTAATTATAGTATCATAACAGGTTGGTAAGTGTACCATGTGGTAAGCGTATATAGTTATAAATATAATAACAACAAATCAAAAGTGCATGGTTATATGGTAAAATAAAAAATATGTATTATCAGCCAGTGTAATTGCCATGCTCTGTGCATGAATTATATAAGGTTACCATAGCAAACACTCAAAACACAGGCACAAAACAAACCAAAACCATCTCGCTGTCAATATCATATTTGTATGTAATATTCTAATTATGCATTTTATATTCTAACACCATCTGGTATTATGCATGGTACACGAGTATAATGAACAATACAGGTACATACTCACTCCCCACCATAATCATAGATCCATACATGCATATACTAGCAGATACATGCATATATAAACATATATATGCAAATATACACACTCATAACAAATCCCCCTTTTGGAACATTGTCACATCTCCATATATAAGTACAACTAATCTGATGTGCAGGTGTTATTCCACTTATAAAATAAAAGAAATTAATTATAGGTTGTAAATGGTCTATAAACCACTATGGTCAGTAAAAAATATATTATCTTTGAACTCAATGATTGTAGTTCTTATATGGAAGAAGGGCCAACTCAGTGATGGAGTTCAAATTGGAAAACGGTGCTAATTCAATGATGGAGGTCTCAATGGAAGAAGGGGCCTATTAAATAATGGAGTCTACAGTGGAAAAAAGGCCAACATAATGATGGTGTTCTCAGTAGAACGGGGCTAACTCAGTGATGGAGATTCATCTCAATGATGGAGCTGTCAGTGGAAGGGGGTCAACTTATTGATGGAGGTCTCAGTTGGAAAAAGAAGGCAATTCAATGTATGGAAAAAGGGTGCTAACTCAGTGATGGAGTTTTCGGTGGAATAAGGGGTCTAATCAGTGATGAAGATCTCAGTGGAAGATAGGGGCTAACTTAATGATGGAGGTCTTAGTGAAAGATAGGGGCTAATTAAATGATGGAGTTTTTGGTGGAATAAGGGGTCTACTCAGTGATGAAGGTCTCAGTGATGTAGGTCACATCCACAAATGTCATAAGCCCCATTTCTCCAGTCACATCCACAAATGACATAAGCCCCATTTCTCCAGTCACATCCACAAATGTCATAAGCCCCATTTCTCCAGTCACATCCACAAATGACATAAGCCCCATTTCTCCAGTCACATCCACAAATGACATAAGCCCCATTTATCCAGTCACATCCACAAATGTCATAAGCCCCATTTATCCAGTCACATCCACAAATGACATAAGCCCCATTTCTCCAGTCACATGCACAAATGACATAAGCCCCATTTCAGTCTACTTTTCTCCAGGTCTCAGTGGAAGATAGGTAGGTCACATCCACAAATGTCATAAGCCCCATTTCTCCAGTCACATCCACAAATGACATAAGCCCCATTTCTCCAGTCACATCCACAAATGTCATAAGCCCCATTTCTCCAGTCACATGCACAAATAACATAAGCCCCATTTCTCCAGTCACATCCACAAATGTCATAAGCCCCATTTCTCCAGTCACATCCACAAATGACATAAGCCCTATTTCTCCAGTCACATCCACAAATGGCATAAGCCACATTTCTCCAGTCACATCCACAAATGACATAAGCCCCATTTCTAAAGTCACATCTACAAATGACATCAGCCCCATTTCTCCAGTCACATCCACAAATGACATCAGCCCCATTTCTCCAGTCACATCCACAAATGACATAAGCCCAATTTCCTCAGTCACAGCCACAAATGACATAAGCCCCATTTCCCCAGACAATCCACTAATGTAAGCCCCATTTCCTCATCACAGCCACATAATGAACATAAGCCCCATTTTTTCCCCCAGACCATACATCCTCAAACTTGATGTTAAGCCCCATTTTCCTTTCGTCCACACCACAAAAGACATAAGCCCCATTTCTCTCCAGCCACAACACAAATGAATGTAAGGCCCCTTTTCTTCCAAGTCCCCACAGTTTAATTAAATACCGCAAGCCCATTTAACAGCATGGCCACACAATGGACATAAGTCCCATTTCCCCTCCCCCCGTCACATCCATCAAATGAACATAAGCCCCCCCTATTTCCCCAGTCACATCCACAAATGACATAAGCCCCATTTCCTCAGTCACAGCCACAAATGACATAAGTCCCGTTTCCCCAGTCACATCCACAAATGATGTAAGCCCTATTTTCTCAGTCACAGCCACAAATGACATAAGCCCCATTTCTCCAGTCACATCCACAAATGATGTAAGCCCCTTTTCTCCAGTCACAGCCATAATGGACGCAAGCCCAGTTTATCCAGTCATGGCCACACATGACATAAGCCCTATTTCTCCAGTCACATCCACAAATGACGTAAGCCCCATTTCTCCTGTCACATCCATAAATGACATAAGTCCCATTTCTCCAGTCACATCCACAAATGACATAAGCCCCATTTCTCCAGTCGCATCCACAAATGACATAAGCCCCATTTCCTCAGTCACAGCCACAAATGGCATAAGCCCCATTTCCCCAGTCACATCCACAAATGACATAAGCCCCATTTCTCCAGTCACATCCATAACCACAAATGACATAAGCCCCATTTCCTCAGTCACATCCACAAATGACATAAGCCCCATTTCCCCAGTCACATCCACAAATGACATAAGCCACAGTTCCCCTGTCACATCCACAGATGACATAAGCCCCATTTCTCCAGTCACATCCATAACCACAAATGACATAAGCCCCATTTCCTCAGTCACATCCACAAATGACATAAGCCCCATTTCTCCAGTTACATCCACAAATGACATTAGCCCCATTTCTAAATTCACATCCACAAATGACATAATCCCTATTTCTAAAGTCATATCCACAATGACATAAGCCACACTTCTCCAGTCACAGCCACAAAGGACGTGAGCCCCATTTTCCGCGGGCTTAGCCCCACATTAGTTTATCAGATTTCCGCGATTATATCAATTTAAATGCGGAGATGAGAGGTGTATGTTGCAGAAATAATTGGTTCTATATATACAAGGTTATTTAACCCTTTCACCACCACAGGCCTGTATGGTGGTATTGGCAAACAGTGTAGATCCAGATGAGCCGGTTCGTGACGAGCCGTCTCAACAGGATCTGCACTTTTTGCAAGTGTATTTCAATTTTTTGAGAGCAAAAACACACCTTTTCATACAGGGACTAGTCTGAAAACCATGTGTGACGATTGGATTTGTTGCAAAATTAACATATCAAAATCCATTCCAGTTACTTAGGGGTGAAAGGGTTAAATAAGGTAACCTTTGTATGTGCAGACAAGAAATGGTTCAAATAAGTCGTCACAACATATAATTTTAAGGATAATATTAAAAAAAAGTGCAAAGATGATCTCCCTTTATTGAATAAAATGGATATTCACAGTGCAATTACAGAGTGTATTATACATCATAACACACTATTAGTGTAAAAAATAATTATGCATCTGAGACTGCTACAGAAAACACTTTACATAATATGTACAGCTTCAATGTATGATGTTGTGCTTATATAATACATATAATCTGACAATTAATACTATTTATTAAACTTGTTGATTGATTTATAAGGAACTCGGCATAGCCTTGTTTCTTAAGGAATCTGATTGTTTAATAGGATATTTATTAAACAAGTTTAATGATTTCATACGAAACTAGGCTCTTATGGATTCAGTAAACTTGTTTAACCCTTTCAACATAGACATCTTTCATAATATTTGCAAACGGTGTAGATCATCATGATGAAGAGCCAGCTTGTAATGAGCCGTCTCATTAAGATCTGCACCATTTGTGGATATTTTTAATTTAAAAAAAAAAATAACCCACCCCCTTTTCTGCATATTGGAACAGTCTCAAGCCTAACATGAAATAGCCCATGTCAGTTTCTTAGGGGTGAAAGGGTTAATAAATATCATATTAAATACTCACTCGGTTAAGATTTTCTATATACGTATATTCAGCATGTACTGGGCTATGGAGTACTCTGTGATCTCATCTCATATGTGGCAATGACTGGAACAATGGGGCTTATTGTGACCAGTGTAGATCCAGATCAGACTGTGCATCCGCACAGTCTGATCAGGATCTGCACTATTCACCAGGGCCCGGTTGTTCAAAACATCAGTTAGCTTAACGGACTGTTAAATCCTTAACTGAATGGTTAAAATCTCTGTTAAAACAGAGATTTTAACCATTCAGTTAAGGATGTTAAGGATTTAACAGTCCGTTAAGCTAACGGATGTTTTGAACAACCGGGCCCAGTCCATCAATGAAACAAGCGCCATGCATGCTTCTTACAGGCAATATAGATCATTATCAGGTTACAGGAGAGTGATATTAGATCAGGTGATACACTGTTCACAAATCACATAAGCCCCGTTTCTCCAGGCACAGCCACATTTATGTTTATCGGCAATGGAGTGTGTTTCCAGAAAATAGCTGTGTTTCAGTTTTTAGGGAGATAAAAGGTGGATGAGTAATGAAATGTCAGGTGTATCAGCTTCAAAGTGAACAGATTTATGTTTGTGGTGCATATATCCGGCATTATTACCGCTATATTGCCGCTATATTGCCGAATACATACATACAGATAAGGCCACAACACAAAATTTCTTTGATTTTTTTCTCCAGTTTGATAAATAAGGAAAATAATCATTTGTTTTTTCATAGCGTAATTATTCTAATAAACGCCCCCATTTTCTGCATTAGTTTGGGCATTATAATTACATAAAAGATTGAACTGTGTCTGTTAGTTGACTTTACCATGTGAAAATATAAGAATTTGACAGAAAATATGGGAGTGGGGGGGGGTCTACTATTAGAGAAGGGGCTACTATTAGAATAAATATGGTATGTCTAGCATAAACCCTTGCACGACCACAGGCCTGTATAGTGGTATTGACAAACAGTGTAGATCCACATGAGCTGGTTCGTGGCGACCCTCATCAGGATCTGCATTTTTTGCAAGTAAGTTTCATATTTTTGAGAAAAAAAACACCCCCTTTTCATAAATGGTCTAGTCTGAAAATCAATTTGTGACGATTGGATTGGTTGCAAAATTAACGTATCAAAATTCATTCCACTTACTTAGTAGGGGTGAACATATTAACCCTTAGACTGCTATCTTATTTTTTTTGTCATCTGCTGTTTATTTTCATTTCCATTTTTATCATCAAAACATGCTTTGACAGCACTTTATAATAATTTACAACATGCTTTGACAGCACTTCAGAATCATTTCCATTGGAAATGATTCTGAAGTGCTGTCGAACCATGTTTATATTGAGAAATAAGGCAAGATATAAAAGCAGCAGCAGACGACAATTTTTGTGAGTAGCGGTCTAAGGGTTAACTGGTATTTTAGTAGTAGTCTTCACATGTGTAGAAAGTCATAAAGTCAACATCAACAGTTTCAAATCAACTGTAACTCAGACTGCAGTGTGTTATTGCACCAATCTGCATTCCAGGAGGAGCATTGCCACTTTTATTACCGAGGGAGTAGACATATTTGTTTCACCATTTCCTGACATTTGAAGGAAAGTTTCAGTTCATATTCCACAGGAAGTGATTGCAAGACAGTCTGACTGTAATAGTGGTATTGGCAAAAAGTGTAGATCCAGATGAGCCGGCTCGTGACGAGCCGTCTCATCAGGATCTGCACCTTTTGCAAGTAATTTTCATATTTTTTTTGGAGAGAAAAAAACACCCCTTTTTATAAATGGACTTGCATGAAATGGGTACAGGATATTACTGTATACATATATACCGCTGTATGTTTCAGGAATTTGTCCAGCAACAAACTTGGCAGTATCAACAGCAGTATGTTCTCCGGGCTGCAGAGTCTACAGCGGCTGTACGTATATAGACCACGCTAACATTTTAAATAGGTCTCCACTTTGTAAAATAAAGAGTAACTTCCCTTAGAACTACACTTCCAAGGCACCATTAGCATTAGAATCAGCGGAGTTTGTCAGTGTGACATCACGTTGGAGGGATTTCAAAATAACTTAATATTCACTATGATGAGAAGGCATACAGAGTGCAAGTCCGCAGCCCAAAGTTCAAGGTCACACATAGAAGTCAAAAGTTAAAAGTGCGAACATTCATGTCCGAGCTGTAACCTTGTCTTTGATGGAGGGATTTTGAAATAACTTGGCACATGATGAGATGTTATGCACTGTGCAATATCTAGGTCTATAGCTCAAAGGTCAAGGTCACACTTAATTGTCAAAGGTAAAAAATGAGAACATTCATGTCCGGGTTGTAACTTTGTCACAGATTGAGGAGTTTCAAAATAACGTCGTCAACATGGCGAAACAGCATATCACGCCCAAAACCCAGATCCGTAGCTCAAAGATCAAGGTTACACATAGAGGTCAAAGGTCAATATTCAGAATAATGGAGCTTTTCCAGCCTGTAATTTTGTCATGCATTGAGTGATTAAAAATTACTTGACAAAACTCTTCATCATGATGAGATGGCATGTGACACGCAACACCAGGTCCGTAGCTGAAAGGTCAAGGTCAAAGGTAAGAAAGAGTGCAAAAGAGCTTGACCGAATTGTAACTGGGATTTTGAATTAATTTCACACAAATGTTGCACACAACAACTCCGATGTTGTGCACCATAACCAGCTCCCAGGTTTGAAGGTCAAGGTCACAGCGTGACATTAAACCAACAACTTCCACCACTTCTAACACCAAGGATGCCTGCCCTGAATGTGTTCCAAGGGAAATTACTCCGGGCCTACATTGCTTACCATTCATGATTCAGCCAATCTGATTTTGTTTTTATTCATGAACAACAAGATGATCAGTCATGTGACTACGTATATCTCTGAGAATGTGTAAACAAAAAGTGTTGTCTGCTGTTGGTTTATATTATATTTCAATAAAAACATGGTGTGACAGCACTTTAGAATCATTTCCAATGGAAATGATTCTAAAGTGCTGTCAAACCATGTATTTGATGATAAAAATGGAAAATTGAACATAAACAGCTGACGATAAATGATCGCTTTCCCTGAAATCAGCACAAATCCTATGATAGCGGGCAATACCAGCGCTCCAGATAAGTTTTGTGTTTAAAGAGTATTATACCTCCAGATTTCAAATTCGATGCATATTTTACTTTTACAAATGTATTATAGATTTTCTCCTTATTAAATAGGGAACAAATGATAACAAAAATAAAAGTTTGAGCTGCAAAAAGTTGCTTTTTGCAGCTCATCTAAGTAAATTTGAACTTTCTTACAGTATTTTGACTACTCAATTTGAAAGTCAATGCGTATTTTCACATTGGCGAGTATTCTGTACTCCCACTCTTGATAATCGGTGCGTATTCTGTACTCCCACTCTTGATAATCGGTGCGTATCCCTGTTATATCTCACTCTTGATAATCGGTGCGTATTCTGTACTCCCACTCTTGATAATCGGTGCGTATCTGTACTGACTCATCTTGATAATCGGTGCGATTAGATGATCGGTGCATGCTGTACTCCCACTCTTGATAATCGGTGCGTATTCTGTACTCCCACTCTTGATAATCGGTGCATATTCTGTACTCCCACTCTTGATAATCGGTGCATATTCTGTATCCCAGCACTCTTGATATCGAGGTTTCTGTACTCCACTCTTGATAATCGGTGCTATTCTGTATCCCACTCTTGATAAAGGTGCGGTATTTTCCTGTTCTCCCCTCTTGATAATTGGTTGCATTTTATGTACTCCCACTCTTGATAATCGGGTGCGTATTTGTTCTCCCCTCTTGATAAATCGGTGCGTATTCTGTACTCCCACTCTTGTAAATGGGTGCTATTCTGTACTCCCACTCTTGATAATCGGTGGTTTTCTGTACTCCCATCTTGATAAATCGGTGCATTTTAATTGTTACTCCCACTCTTGATAACTGGGTAGTCTGTACTCCCACTCTTGATAATCGGTGCGTATTCTGTACTCCCACTCTTGATAATCGGTGAGTATCTGATAACTCGCTGTATCTGGTTTCTTGATATAATCGGTGACTCTTGATATCTGTATCTCTCACTCTTGATAATCTGTGCGTATTGGCTGTACTCCCACTCTTGATAATCGGTGCGTCTGTATCATCTTGATAACGGTGCGTATACTCTTGATAATCGGTGCGTATTCTGCTAAAATAAATGCGTAAATACGCCAATACACACCTTATCTGGAGCTCACCAATACATGGTGATGTTTCACAGTGCTATTCTGTTACCATCCCAAATGGAATGTGTCTGGAGTATTTGACATTTTATTGTTGATATAAAAGTGAAGCTTTCCCATGATGTTATGTTTGATATGCATTTCATATTCCATAATATTCATATTACCGGTAAGCGGATCATATGAGAAAACAGGGGTGCAGATTAGGGCATCTATATTATTAATCTCACCGGCAAGTAGCAGGAGCTCGGAATGTGTTGGGGGTGGGGTGGACTAGAACGCCTCAGACGCGATTTGCCGGTACACAGGTCACTATTTAACCTGCCACAATATTAGGATTTTGGGGCCGCCACACCGAAATACTGCGATAATACTGCTGATATATAGATTTTCGAGAAATATAACTAGTGTGGTATGACGAGTACGTTATTGTCAGTACAATTCACATCTAATGATATATGGTAGTTCCCAATTATTTATCCATTAAAACGCATCTGCGACATGTACACGCATTGCGGAAATTCTACATTTGCAATACAATATGGCATTTAGACATTAGTAGATCATTGATAGTACCAGCCTGCTACAAAAATCAAACCTCTTCAGCGGCAGTTGGCTCCGATAATTAGGTTTGCTGTACGTGAATTCAATCCACTTCTCCAGTCTTGGGAATTGATATCGCAATTGTTGCCGAGGAGGAAGGAAAAAAATACAATTTGGATTTATTTGCAAGCTGTAATTCGTATCAGATGATCAAGAGTCTGCCTTGGCAATACATGTATTTGCGATCAGAATAGACCCAGATCAGCCTCCAAATGCTATAAAGACAACATTTTCAAACACTGTAGATCCAGATGAGATGGCTCGTAACGAGCCATCTCATCTGATCTACAGTGTTTGTCATTATTTTGAAGAGTTCAAAACAACACCCCTGAAGAGTTCAAAACAACACCCCTATCTGATTAATTGAATGGCCCAGAAATGAGCATGGAAGTATCAATGTCAGATATTTAGGGGTGAAAGGGTTAATATTCTATGAAGTTCATGATCACATTTGTAAGGCTCTGGTCTGCACTGTCTTCTAAATCTGATGTGCAGATATATATGTGGCTGTGACATGGGAGAAATGTGGTTTATGGGTTTTAGTGTAGATCCAGATTAGCCTGTGCATTTCCATGAATGAAATACCTGTCCTGCTTCTAGCAAGCAATATAGATCACTATCAGGCTACATAAATGTGCTATTTGATCAGGAGCTACACTGGTCAGAAATCACATCAGCCCAATTTCTCCAGTCACAGCCACGTATGCAGACTGATCTAATCAGCAGAGTCTACACTGGTTAAATATTCCCAATGGCCTGGTTTTCTCATGACCTGTGTTAATAATATTTCCATCTTGCATTTGCATTGATTGCCAGAGTATACAGGGACTTCCCGTAAATTCTGTCCAATTCCCGTTCCTATTAAGTCTCATTAGAGGAACCTCATGATTCATTGAGCATTCTAGTAGAGGGTTGGCTAGCTACAGTATGAATTCTAGTTAATGAATATGGTATGTTCCATTTAAAACATTGGACTATTCCGTTAAGCCTTTCACCCCTAAGTAACTGGATTGGATTTTGATATGTTAGTTTTGCAACCAATCCAACCGTCACAAAATGATTTTAAGATTAGTCCATTTATAAAAAGAGGGTGTTTTTTAAAAAAAAAAAAAAAATGAAAATTTGTTGCAAAAAGTGCAGATCCTGATGAGACGGCTCGTGACGAGCCGGCTCATCTGGATCTACACTTTTTGCCAATACCACTATACAGGCCTGTGGTGTTGAAAGGGTTAATCAAAACAGCTGTGTTGTTTCAAAATCTTAAATATTAATGGCAAACACTGCAGATTCAGATGATCTGGCTTGCTACGAGCCGGCTCTTCTGTATAATAATACAGTGTTTGTAAAAGTTGTTTTTCAGTGTTGTCGGGTTGAATTGAATTGATGAGTACATCAGCTGGCTCACATTCAGGCGAATACCGATTTAGCGGCATCAACAAACACTGTTGCTGCACTGCGTCGGCGTAAAATGTTTCACGTTGAAATAGACGACTTTCCATTCAGCTACATGCAGAATATACTAGTCATCGCTTCCTGATCATTGCAACCAGTTTCCTCAAATACTTCAGAAACAGTTTTGAAGAAAAAGTCAGAAATTGGCGTGATGTCAAAACCGTTCTGAAGTGTGTGAGTAACTGGCTGAAAAGATCAGGAAACAACGAGCAGTCGCGGATTCTACAAATTGTTCTGCCTTGTTTTGCGCTTCATTTATTTTATCAAAAAAAGTGGAATAATAAGAAAGTTATGATAAATCAATACCCAGTCGAGGCAATATCAATACCCAGTCGAGGCAATATCAATACCCAGTCGAGGCAAAATCAATACCCAGTCGAGGCAAATCAATACTCGACTGTCGAGGCAATATCACTACCCAGTCGAGGCAATATCAATATCCAGTCGAGGCAATATCAATACCCAGTCGAGGCAATATCAATACCCAGTCGAGGCAATATCAATACCCAGTCGAGGCAATATCAATACCCAGTCGAGGTAAAATCAATACCCAGTCGAGGTAAAATCAATACCCAGTCGAGGTAAAATCAATACCCAGTCGAGGTCAAATCAATACCCAGTCGAGGTAAAATCAATACCCAGTCGAGGCAATATCAATACCCAGTCGAAGCAATATCAATACCCAGTCGAGGCAATATCGGTCTGGTTTGACTTGACTGTTCACACATTCAAAATTCACACCTGCATTCGGGTTGGTTCGCCAACATCTCTGACCAGTCTGTCCGTCTTTAACCCTTTCACCCCTAAGTAACTGGAATGGATTTTGATATGTTAATTTTGCGCCCAATCGAATCGTCACAAAATGATTTTCAGACTAGTCCATTTATGAAAAGGGGGTGTTTTTTGTTCTTAAAAATATGAAAATTACTTGCAAAAAGTGCAGATCCTGATGAGATGGCTCGTAACGAGCCTACTCATCTGGATCTACACTGTTTGCAAACATCACAAAAGTATAATGAACTTAAGCTTTTTAAAAAATTTCCAGAATGCTGTCTGACAACAAGCTGAACACCATACCAGAAGGGACGTTCAACGACTTGCCATCTCTAAGGAAAATGTGAGTATTCTAGTCCTGCTTGTTCTACCTGCTATAATTTTACAACAGAGAAACTCAAGTTTTCGTTATCTATTCCTTCAGTATAACCTCTCACGTGTTATATGACCGACTATCACCATTATGGTCATGTCACAATATGTGTTGCTAAGCAACCGTCGTCAATACATGTACATCTACATATACATGTGACACATGCGGTGACTGCTGATTGGCTGTTATCTAAGTTACTACAGTGGATGTGGTACTTCCCCATGTTAAATCCCCATAGAAATCTTCAATCTGTGAAGATGTCTATGTGGATTTAACATGGGGACATTTAGTATTTATTTTGTATATGGAATACAAATAGGCTGGATATGTTAGAATTTCTCAGTCTCTCATGCGCAGGAATAATGTCATCCATCAACATTACTGATTCAATGTACTTTTCCAGTGACTTCAAGTCTGACTATTTACGCTGCGATTGCCACCTGCAGTGGATCGTCAAGTGGGCGGAGGACAAAAAGGTGAAGATTAGCGCGTCCACCAAGTGTGCCGTGCAGAAAGAGTTGAACGGAACATCGTTGAAGAAGCTGGAGCAAAAGGATTTACATTGCAGTGAGTTTGTACCCACTAGTACCTACTGGAGTAGGAAATGCACCTGGAGTGGAGTAGGAAATGCACCTGGAGTAGGAAATGCACCTGGAGTAGGAAATGCACCTGGAGTAGGAAATGCACTAGGAAATGCACCTGGAGTAGGAAATGCACCTGGAGTAGGAAATGCACCTGGGTCCCATTGTGGTTAATTTCACTGTAATTTATTTCATTTTTGTCAAGGCTGCTTGCAGAAAGCGAGGCATAGTGATCACAATGACGTCCTGGTGTCCGCCTGCACGCACGACCCGCTCGCACGCACGACCCGCACGCCCGCCTGCCGGTCCCGTCGCACGACGCAGAACACGTATCAATATAGTTCATTCAAATGTCACCAAATGATACCGAGATATATGGGAAATGTAAATATAATTAAAAAGCGGCCCAATATCTATTAGCAAAATAATTTTAACAATCTTATGCTAGGAAATGTGGAAATATTCACGGCGATTTACATTTGCGATTTTTAATCCCTCGCGAAGAACGCGAAGGTATCTCGCGTGCGAATATTAGTTGGTTTACAGTAATGCCAGATCTGGATTTGTTTGTACATGTGGCTTTATGATATGTATGGTCGACACAGAATGCTTTTGTTGCAGATCGATCGTTGCAACTTAACTCTTTGCATGCTGGGAAACTTGTGGGCTATAAATAGTTCAAAACTAGCGGACAAAAATTCATCATATTTTATTTTATTTCTTCTTGTAAATATCATGAATATGTCTTGGAATTTCATTAGAATTGAGTCCTGAGGACTCAATTCTAATGAAATTCCAAGACATATTTACAGAGAGAAATAAAACATATAGTCCTAATTTGTTTGGCGGATATTTTCGCCGCTAGCATGCAGAGTTAAGCGATACTGCATTAACAGTGTTTGCATATGTTAGCTGTATGATCTGTCTGTCTGTCTGTCTGTCCATTTATTTTTGCGAAGTTTTTGTTAGAGTTTCTCAAATCACCTATAATCCGTTTCCCTTCAGCTAATTTCTTCATGTTGCACAAAAGCATTACCTAGCAACGATACATCCTTCCGCATTAATACAATTACCCTCGCTACTGATCATACGTTCGTCCATCTGTCTGTTTATTTTTTGTAAGTTTCTCACACATGCCTTACTTGGCCTTCCTTGAGTAACGATACATTGTTCCACATTAATACAACTACCTTCCCTACTTACCATATATCCGTCTGTCCGTCCGTCTGGCCATCCATTTATTTTTTGGAAGTTTTTACAAAATATATATTATATACCTTTTTCTAGTTTCATTTTGCTATTGTTGCAGATCGGCCGCTACAACTGAAGCTGTTTGAGATCATGCCGGGTCGGAGCCAGATCGTCTTCGAGGGAGACAAACTTCCACTGGAGTGTCACGCCAAGATCGTCGACAAGCAGTTCCAGATGTTCTGGTTACGCGAGGGCGCGGTTGTCCAGACGAACCGGTCGGCGGGCGTGTTTGTCTTGACTCGGAGGTCGCCGGATAACACAATCATGATCCACTCCCTTGTGCTGGAGAACTTAAAGTCGCCCCATCGTGGCATCTGGCTGTGTATGGTGTCTACGCCACAGGTAGGTGTACCTTAATAACCCGAAATATTCGGACATCATTTATTCTGGGAAATACACATTAATATATGGTTTCTCAGAGTAAGGAATGCCCAAATATTTATGGTTAGTATGGTTGTACTTGTTTATCACAATAACAATGTATTTGGATACAATATTCTTTGGGTAACCTCTATTATATATATGTGTTTCCCAAATCAAATGGTGTCCGAATATTTAGTGTTAATATGGTATTTGACGTTTGTTAAAATTTATTATAAAAGCACATTTTTGTCGCGCCTGCTTTAGCAGAGGCGCGACTATAGTCGGCGCTTTTTATGTCGTCGTCGTCCGCATCTTCCGCATCTTCCGCATCTTCCGCGTCGTCCGCGTCGTCCGGTTTTTTTGTAAGGCAAATGCGTTGAAGTTATTGTTTTTTCACAATATCTCTTTAACCCCTTGCCAGACTTTCATAATATTTCACATCAATGTTTGTCTAGGGATGATGCTTCATTACGCACACCCCCACATCCAAATTCTCAAGATCAAGGTTATTTATTTGCTTTTAATGTTCACTGGTTTTGTAACAGAAATGCGTTAAAGTTATTATTTTTTCACAATATCTCTTTAACCCCTTGCCAGACTTTGATAATAGTTCACATCAATGTTTGTCTATGGATGATGCTTCATTACACACACCCCCACATCCAAATTCTGAAAGTCAAGGTCATTTATTTACTTGTAATGTTCACTGGTTTTGTAACAGAAATGCTTTAAAGTTATTGTTTTTTCACAATATCTCTTTAACCCCTTGCCAGACTTTCATAATATTTCACATCAATGGTTGTCTAGGGATGATGCTTCATTACGCACACCCCCACATCCAAATTCTCAAGGTCAAGGTCATTTATTTACTTGTAATGTTCACTGGTTTTGTAACAGAAATGCGTTAAAGTTATTTTTTTCACAATATCTCTTTAACCCTTGCCAGACTTTGATAATATTTCACATCAGTGTTTGTCTAGGGATGATGCTTCATTACGCACAACCCTACATCCAAATTCTCAAGGTCATCGTCATTTATTTACTTGTAGTAATGTTCACGGTCAAATGCCTCGGCAGGCGCGATACTGCTTCCGTGGCAGAATTCTTGTTTACTTGTAATGTTCACGGTCAAATTCTTGTTTCATCAAATAACCAGTGCTGGAGAATCTAAAGCTGACTCATAGCGGCATCTGTCAATGTATGGTGTCTACACCACAGGTGGGTGAATTTGAAGCTTGTTCAAATGGACTCGTAGCGTAAACCAAGCTAGTGTCTTTTGATGTCATGTTTATCAGGCAATGTATGGTGTTTATGCGACAGATAAGGCGCTTATTGATGTATTTTATGTATTTATTTTAGCTGATTATGCATAGATTTTCGAAAGTGCGAGTACACAATACTCAACCATTTGAACATACAGTGGAACCTCTCTAAACCGGAAACAGGAGATCCCGAGGGTGTCCGGTATAGAGATATTCCACTTGAAATCAGATATATGACCACTTCAAAGCGTGACTTAGTGCTAATCAAACACTCAACTTTCTTCAGGGCAATGTGACCAAGTCGGTGAACATTGTGGTGATCGACAGTGACGCGGTGTACTGTAAGGAGGTGACGACCAAGACCAACAAAGGCGTTTACATGTGGAAGGCCACCGTAGCCGGGGTGACAAAATCTCAGCCTTGTAGAATGGGCAAGGGCGTTGTGACCTACGACTGTGATAAATCAGGCCACTGGCACAACCTTAACCGTACAAGCTGTGACTTTACCAACGAGTTGACGCGGCGATTACAGGGCTTAGCTTCGGTAAATAGCCATATATAAAAAACTATTCATTAATGTTTCTCATCACAGTATCACTTCATGCAATATTCTCTGAAAAATTGTCTATCTACCGCATGTAAATAAGGGTAATCCAAAGTGCAAGTCCGGAAATGCACTTTCCTGTGTTTTACGACATTTCAATTGAGACTCCAGCTGGTGGTAAACTGTGATCTATGTAAATTTCTTTTCTGAACGGCGGGGTTGCAACCCCGGAACCCCCCCTCCCCCTCCAGATCCGCCCCTGCATAGTCTGTTAACATTTTAATTTTGGACTGTTCCAAACACAGTGACAAACACTGCAGATCCTGATGAGACGGCTCGTTACGATTTTGGCTTTATGGTCTGTAGGGTTGAAAGTGTTATATGTGGCTGTGACTGGAGAAATGGGGCTTATGCAATTTGCGACCAGTGTAGCTCCTGATCAAACGGCACACTCCTATAGCCTGATAATGATCTGTATTTCTTTTTCGAATCATGACGGGTATTTAATTTATGAAATAGCAAACAGTGCAGATACTGATTAGATCATTACGAGCCGGCTCATCAGGATCTACAGTGTTTGCAAATGTTGGCTTTATGGCCCGTAGAATTGAAAGAGTTAAAAAAATATAATATTTTCAGAAGGTTAACGTGAACTCATCAAAGATTATCAGCGATGCGAAGACCCTGGAGCGAATTGTGTCGGCGCAAGAGGGAAGCTTGGATTGGTTTACGACGGTCAACCCGGAATATGTGGACCTCGCATCACTCGTGATTTACCGACTTAGCCGGCACGTCGCCGCTGCCGAAGACGTAAGTAACTGTTGTCTGTTGTATCGAGTGGGTGGCAGGTGGGAGCATGCGATGGGTAATTTAACGATCTGGGTTCATCCTTACCGGAATCCAGACTGGAGACCTGGTTTGGCCCTCACATACGTCTTTGGCATTTTGTATGTGACAGTTGAATCTGGTTATACCCCTTATAAGAGTAATCCTACCGGTATTACTTTTAAATAGGGGAAGGGGCCAAGTGACTTTGGTGCGGTATGGACCTGGCACCAGGTCAGGTTATTCTAATTTCAGGGCTGAATATGTTGTATCTCGATGTAAATATTCCGTTCTGATTTTGGGATTTTCCCCCCAATGCAGCAGGTTAAAACGGGATCGAACCTGTTTGCCCGGCCTTACATGACCTTAGCTGTTGATAGGCCGTTAAACACCAATAAACAAACAAACAGTTATATCGATGGTCTAGTAACATAAGGTCGTAACTGCTATGCTAAAGCATAGCAGTTACGACCTTATGTTACTAGACCATCGATATGTAAAATCCGCCGATGGGTTTTGGCTAATTGTGAGTACATAACTCTAATTGCATTGATTGCATAAGTGTTTGAAGCATTCTTTCTTCACTTTCTATTTCGTGGAGAGTGACCTAATAATTTTGCTAATCCACACTTTATTAGGTGAGTTTTGACAATTATTTTCGTCTCATATTGTTTAGTGCACGAAATGGAAATGTTTTATGTTATACCGTTGACTGTGGTGTAGTGATATAGTGCAACCTATTGCCTATAAAGCAGAAAACATTCAGCTAGGTTTTGGCCAATTAAACATACAATAATATATCAGAAAAAAATCATCTTTTCACACCAAATATTGATTTTATTGGGGAAAAAAATAATTCACATCAAAATATGCGCCCGATTCCTGACGAATTCACATTCAGCTACATGCATACATTTTCATCTAGTAGCCGGTGCAAATTGCAAATGAAAATGTGTTTCAATACGATAGCTCTAAGTACAGCTGAGTGGTCTCTCGTCAGGAAACCGGTGCATTTTTTGACGTGAACCAGTAAATATGGAAATGTCTGATGTTGAAACGTTGCCTCATTTTGTGCAAGGGACACCACTACTACAGCTGTTTGTGGATTAAAACCTGGTTATGTCCCTTTAGTTGTACAGTTTGTACAGCCTTGCATAGTGTCCTCGCAAAATGTGACTGTGTCAGAAAAATATATTTTTTGTCTTCTGTGACCAGTGTAGACCCTGAGCATACTGTGGATCTGTCTTATCTGATTCATGGCTTTTGGGTTGTAATACCAGTGTAGGTTCTGCATTGTTCACCATTTAGACAGTGAAACGCCCATCATGCTTCTCACAAACTGCATATGACCTTACCAGGCAACTGAAGTGTGCTATAAGCCCTATTCACAAATGACTATGCTACCCACTGTTACAACAATTGTCGTCTGCTGTTGCTTTTATATCTTGCCTTATTTTTCAATAAATAACATGGTTTGACAGCACTTCAGAATAATTTCCAATGGAAATGATTCTGAAGTGCTGTCAAAGCATGTTTTTGATGATAAAAATGTAAAATAGAAAATGAACAGCAGACGACAAAAACATTAATTTAGCGGTCTAAGGGTTAACAAGACAATGCCAAGTTTGTATAAATATCATATTAAATCACACATTTGTTAGATTCTATGTATTGCATAAGCACATCATAATTGATTGAAGCTATACTGGACATGTGTTTTTTGTAGCATAATTCATCACACATGTTAGACATTATTTATTTTGTAACTACAACATATTTTATTGAAGCTGTACTGACTGCCTAATATGTTTTCTGTAGGGTCTATTTGCATATTTATTACACTCGTGTATTATGAGTTTTAATACACTGTGACGACCCATTGCAGGGATTCCGCTGGCAATCGCCACTTTCGCAATTGGCGATAAAAATAAACAATTGGCGATAAAAAATTACAATTTTCGAGAAAAAAAAAATGTTTTTTTTTTCTTTTTTTGAAGTGGCGATTTTTTTTTTCCCAGCGGAATCCCTGCAATGTATACAATAAGACTATTTTGCAGATTGTCTCGTCAGTACTATACAGTGCCAGCAGGGTGATGAACATCAGCGCCTCCATTCTGTTTGACGCCCAGCGACAAAGGAAGTCCTGTTCCAGGTATTTAATTTAACTGTTTATTTTTTTCTATTCAAAAGTGACCAGTTATTTGAACTTTCTAGGCATGATGGTTCAAATTATTGGTAACAACATATGCTGCCGTGCTTACTGAAGAGAATTATTCCCATTTGAAAAATCTGCACATATTATGGTATGGCTATGTCTGTATTACCCACGGTCTGTCCATACAATCACATTGTGTGCAGTACTTTACATTTGAATACACCTTTATTTGAATGAAAGCATAATATGTCCCTGTAATGGTTCAAATGAGTGGTCACATTATGTGAACCATTACAGGGACATTCAACACAATTCACACTTGTCTGTTGCATGGACGTGAAACCCGAATCAATCAAGTCAGTCAGTCAGTCAGCCAATCAAGCAATCAATCAATCAATCAATCAATCAATCAATCAATCAATCAATCAATCAATCAATCAATCAATCAACCAATCAATCAATCAATCAATCTCTTTATCACAGGATTGTCAGAGCCATAGAAGAAATCCCGAAGCAAGTGAAAGGCAAGAAGCAGTACAGCCAGTCGTCTGACCTTATCGTCATGGAGTCAAGGTCGTTTGCACGGCAACACTTCCCGGGGGTTCAGTGTGGGAGGCTGGACCTGCAGCTAGACAAAACCATCCATCGGATGGTCCATAACAACCAGGGATACGTGTTTGTCTGCTCCAGTCCCGCGAAGAATGACTCCAACCTTTCATTCATGAACTTGGTGAGTCAATGTTTGTGGCTGTGACTGAAGAAATGGGGCTTATGGGTTTTGACATGAAAATGTTTTGGGTTTTTTCATACCCAAAAATTGTGGTATTTCACATATAATAGTTTAGCTGATGTGTGGCTGTGACAACAGAAGGGGGCTAACAGGTTTTGCGACCAGTGTCGATGCTGATCAACCTGCGCAACCGCAGGATCTGTACTGTACGCCATTCCATCAACAAAACACCCGCCATACTTCTAACAAGAGATGTAGATTGTTATCAGGCTAAAAGTAGTGTAATATTTGATCAGGAGCTACACTGGCCACAAATCCCATATCCCCTATTTCTCCATTCACCACTACATATGTGACTGTTAATGAACAAAAGGGGGTATCAGAGCTCCAGATAATCTTTGTGTCTAAAGCGTACTATACCCCCTTTTGGTGATTTTTTTTCTAACTAAATAGGGAACAAATGATAAAAAAATATATATAACAAATTTAAACATTCACTTATTTGAGCTGCAAAAAGCAAACAGTGTTTGCTTTTTGCAGCTCAACTAAGTGAATTTTCAACTTTATGACAGTATTTTCACTACTCAATTTGAAAATCAATGCGTATTTTCACATTACTGTGCGTATTTTGTACACCCACTTTTGATATTCAATGCGTATGAATTCACCTAAAATAATTGCGTAAAATACGCCAATACGCACCTTATCTGGAGCCCTGGGGTATGGGATTTGTGGTCCACCAGCGCTCTTCAGCAGCGTGATCAGGATATATATGGAGTATTAGTAATGAGACTGGTATTTCCATTTCCTGAATTGCAAACAGTGCAGACCTTGATCAGACTATGTGGATGTGTAGGCTGGTCTGGGTCCACACTACTTGTAAAGTTCATACGACTCATTTCTCTAGTGCTAGTCACATTTGAAGTATTGTTCTAGATATCGAGCAGTGTGGTTGGATGAAGCTGCTTGTTCCAGTTGGAATGCGGGAACCGAAAATAGTCGTCTGCTGTTAATTCATATTTTGTCTTTTCTCTCAGTAAAAACATGGTTTGGCAGCAGTTTTTTCTAAAGTGGTGCCAAACCAAGTTTTTATGAGAAAAATGGAAAATAAAAAATATTCAGCAGACAACACAAATTAATTCAGCATTGTAAGGGTTAATCTCCGTATGCAACATAATACAGTACAACAGCTGTACAGCAGCCACCCAGAAAACTGGCTGTTGCTTAGAGGTGACTGTTGTAGGGAGTTCAAATATAGAGCCAATTGTTCATGTGGGATATAAAATATTGGCCGTTACACAGGGGTTTGTTGTAGAGAGGTGGCCATTCGGGAGGTTCGACTGTATTAGAAACGTGAATATTCATGTTCCTTGTATCGGATTGCATAGGGTTAACTTGATACTCTTGACTGATTCACGAAAGCTGCCCAAATTTTACGGCTATATAGACAATTCAAAAACAATATTTTTTTTGATAATATTAAATTAAAGGAAAATTTAAGAATGAGCCTTCTTTTTATTTCGTGAAATTTGGTCAAATATTGATTTTATTACGAAAAATTGATTTCTCTATGGGAATTTAACATGGGGGAAAAAGAGGTAAGGACGTGTGGGAGGAGTCAAAAAAATGAAAAATTTTGGAAATTGTCTCCGAAACCTGACTAGATAGCTTGGATATGATCTAACTAAGAAAACAAAAGTTAAATTTTAAAAATCGCTCCAGTATTTCTGAAATTCAAAAAAATTTCCCCATGTTAAATCCCCATAGACATCTTCACTCCACTCCGTGAAGATGTCTATGGGGATTTAACATGGGGAAATTTTGTTTTCGCAATAAAATCAATATTTGACCAAATTTCACGAAATAAAAAGAAGGCTCATTCTTAATTTTTCCTTTAATTTAATATTATCAAAAGAAATCTTGTTTTTGAATTGTTTATATAGCCGTAAAATTTGGGCAGCTTTCATGAAACTGACAGTAGATACTGTAGAACAACTGTAAACCAGACAGCCATGGGACCCCATTGTGTTTAAGTTTAAATGAGTTTCACTGTAATTTATTGTTTGTTTATTTGTGTTTAACGGCCTATCAACAGCTAAGGTCATATAAGGCCAGGCAATCGGGTTAGATCCCGTTTTAACCTGCTGCATTGGGATCCCAAAATCAGAACGGAATATTTACATAGAGAAAAAATATATTCAGCCCTGAAATGAGAATAACCTGAAATGAGAACCTGCCAGGTCCATACCACACCAAAGTCACTTGGCCCCTTCCCCTAAAACAGGATTGCGAATAATCTTAATACTCGACCATGACACAAGCACCTCCTAGTATAGCACTGACAGCAGTCGATACAGATACTGTAATACAAAAATAAGAAATAGAGGATCTCAAACTAGTTTCCATTTGATATGAGATTTATTAAACAGTAACACACAATTTATGCAACGAGTTTCATAAATCTCATATTACATGACTTCAGCCTCCAAAGAGCAGAAAACTTGGAGATATCCATTATGTTTCAGTCATTGACTATTTTCGCATCTAGTTGAAATCTCCACGGAGAAAAATAGTTGTTATATGGCATATTTATAATACTTTTATTGCTAAGATTAACCTAGCAATGAAAGTATTATAAATATGCCATATAAAAGGTTCCTGTTTTTTGTAAACACTTCATACTACCAAACAGGAGCTCATTCTGACAATTGCAGTAATTTTAGTAAGTCACGGACGCTTCTAATGACGTTTAAAACATGATGACGTCAATGTCAAAACATCCTTGCTTTGTCAGGCCATTACGGACGTCATTTGGAAATGTCTCTATTTTATTAATTTGACATAACGTTGGCGCATACTATGAATACGTAATTAGGTTGATGCGGCCACCTAATCAAATACGCTCAAGGTGTTATTACACGTGTGTCATAACATATTTATGAAATGGGTTACAACATGGCATAATAAGGATTTCATGTGATAAATATTATCTGTTACTGTCAAAATGACAGTCGTGCTCAAGACAACCAAGGATCAGGAAAATATTTCATTTCCATTACAGTGGAACCTCTCTAACCAGAACATCAAGAAAATACCTGTGATCTTATTTTTGAAAGATTTCTGGTTATATTTATCTCTCTATGGCTCAGAATGACCAAATGCCTAATTTACAGTGCAACCTATCTAAGCCGGACACCCTGGGGACCTCCCAGGGTGTCCGGTTTAGAGAGGTTTCACTGTATAACATTTCCATAAATTAGAGTTGCTTTGTATAGTTTTTATTGTTGTAATAGAGGTATATAGCATCGACCACATTTACGATTGTATTTTTCAGTCTTCAAAATTTATACAATGAATGAAATTGTCCAATTTTTAATGAGGGGGCGTAACATCATAGTGGGCGTGACAGTACTGTGTACAGTGAGCACAATTAGAGAGGTGGTGTGAAATTGGCATTGTGGTCGTTGTTGTTTGGTTTGGGGAATTTGTGATATGTGACACTTCATGAGATAAAGAGACAAGGTGTGGTCCATGTAGACTCGGATCAGACAGTGCAATCGCTGAATTTATGCGATCAGTGTTGCCCCAGATCAGCCTGTGCAATCGGTGGGTTTATTTTGCGGAATAAATTGGTTAACCCTTACACCGCTACACACAACAAATGTCGTCTGCTGTTGCTTTTATATATTGCCTTATTTCTCAATAAAAACATGTTTTGACAGCACTTAAGAATCTTATTTCTCAATAAAAACATGTTTTGACAGCACTTAAGAATCATTTCCAATGGAAATGTTTTTGAAGTGCTGTCAAAGCATGTTGTAAATTATTCTAAAGTGCTGTCGAACCATGTTTTTGATGATAAAAATGGAAATAGAAAATAAACAGCAGACAACACAAAAAGTAAGATAGCGGTGTAAGGGTTAAAGGTTTGTTCTTATCATCACTCTGTCTTAGAGGATGTCTCCGTATTCAATGCGCGTTTTTTTTGGCTCATGGCTCGCAAATTTTATTTGATGAAATTCCAATTATTCTGCTGTATGCTATCATAGACTGATAAGCAAGGGAGATAATTTGGTGACTCGTTTCCACAGTCAGTCAATCAATATTCCATCAGTAAACCATAGTAATGCTATCAATCAATCAATCAGTCAATAAGCTGACAATGTAAAACAACCTGTACACAGTCATAAAAAGCACATAACAATCACTCAATGTCAGTACTAACCATGGTAAAAAACACAGTCACACTATCAATCAATCAATCAGTCAATAAGCTAACCATGGTAAAAAACACAGTCACACTATCAATCAATCAATCAGTCAATAAGCTAACCATGGTACACATCACACTTAGTCACCATCAATCATCAAAGCTAACCATGGTAAAAAACACATGGACACCCTATAAACAATCAACAATCTGTCATAAGCACCATGGTAAAAAACACAGTCACACATATCAATCAATCAATCCAGTCATAATCAACAGTAACAACCAGGTCAGAACACTAATCATCAATCATCAAAGTCCAATAAAAAAGCTACAATGTAACACAGTCACACTATCAAATCAATCAAATCAGTCAATAACTAACCATGTAAAAAACACCTGTCACACTATCATCATCAATCAGTCAATAACAACCATGGTAAAAAACACAGTCACACTACATCAATCAATCAGTCAATAAAAAAGCTAACCATGGTAAAAACACAGTCCACACTATCATCAATCAATCAGTCAATAAGCTAACCATGGTAAAAAACACAGTCACACTATCAATCAATCAGATCAGTCAATAAGCTAACCATGGTAAAAAACACAGTCACACTATCAATCAATCAATCAGTCAATAAGCTAACCATGGTAAAAAACACAGTCACACTATCAATCAATCGATATTCGCATTAACTTATTCAAGATAAATCATGCAGTCGAGATCCCTTTTCCCATCACGATGATCACGATGGAATACTCTTTTTTGTCATTCAATGTTTTATTTCTCAATACTTTACAGAACAAAAATACAAATATACAATTACATATATGAGCATGGCATGAGACATTTTTATAGTGCATATACATTATACAACAAAAACAATATAAGCAGCATGTGTGGCCAACATTGGAGCAAAATGGTTTATGGGACTTTGGAAACAAAAAGGGGGGACATGATGGATGTTTTTATTGTCGGGAGGGCTAAACAGCATAGTCCCTAATCAGGCTTCGCGAATGTGCAGGCTGATCTGTGACTACACTGGTTATATACCTCATAGTCGCTATTTTTCCAACCACATCCACACAGAAATATGAGGGGGGAAAAAAAGAGGGAAAAAAGATAAAAGAAAACTAAGTGATATGAGAAAAAAAAAAACACAAGTAAAAACATAAAAAACCCTGCAACGTCCCTAAAAATAAAACTGAGTGGGATTTCTCAGTGGAAGTGATAGATGTATAAGATAGATAAATCAAAGGACTGAACGTCCTGAAATTCTTCGCAGTATGTGTTTGTGGATGAAAAATCATGATGAATAGCAACAACAACAACACCACATTTGGAGAAACCTTATGAAAACTGGCCCAGATCATGTCAGTTCCACATATCTGATGCAGTTCCACATATCTGATGCAGTTTGTCGATTTCTAACAAGACAATTGACATGATGTCGTGATCTGCCTAACAGTACTCAAATAAACAATCGGTCAGTGCTCATTCTGGGCTGAATTGACAAGGGGTCGAAAACATTGAGTTAAAAATAGATTTTTGGAAAACCCAAAATGTTAAATAGAGATTTCTATTCTGAGCCGAAACCGAAGATTGTATTCGTGCACTGAACCATAGAATCGCGAATAATTGAGTATGGCGGTTAATTGTCGCACCCTTAGACTACAGAAACCTTTGCAATAACATAAATTTAGAACAAAAAAGCAAACAAAACATGTATGACACTGAAAAGGCGATCAAGCTAAGTTGCTAGAACTATTGTTTATGGCGTAAGACCCGTGTTTTTAAAAAGTTCAACCCGCAAAATATGTGTTGCGACCGACATAAGCTGATTTGCATAAAGGCTGCAAGGCCTCAAATTTGGATGTTGGTTGTATAATTCTTCGCTAGTGCTCGAATAAAAAGATAGAAGGAATGAATACTCTTTTACTTGTATGTAAATTTTGAAATGTTTTAAAATAAAGTATATGCTCTCACCACTCATTTGAACCGTCTCAAATGGTGGTCACGGCATATAATCCACTGCAGAAGGAAAATAAATATTTACAATTTTCCGCAAGAAATCTGGTGTATCCTCAATATGTAATGGGTTGATAAACAGATAATGTCTCCACATGATGTACGGCCTTGATACCAATCAGCTCATAATTAACCCTTAGACCACTATCGTATTTTTTTTGTCGGCTGCTGTTCATTTTCTATTTTCCATTTTTATCATCAAAAACATGCTTTGAGAGCACTTTAGAATAATTTACAACATGCTTTGACAGCACTTCAGAATCATTTCCATTGGAAATGATTCTGAAGTGCTGTCAAACCATGTTTTTATTGAGAAATAAGGCAAGATATAAAAGCAACAGCAGATGCCAATTGTTGTGAGTAGCGGTCTAAGGGTTAACTATATAGACACGGTATGAATCATGGGTGATTTTATTTTGTTGCACTTGGCAGATGTATGGTTTTGTGAGATTGACTCTATATTACCAGTCTCTGCAGATTTGTGGCTGTGACTGGAGAAATGGGGCTTATGGGATTTGTGACCAGTGTAGCTCCTGATCAAATAGTACGCACCTTAGACGAAGAAATTGGCAGGTGCTTAATTGATGTAATGGCAAACAGTGCAGATCTTGATCACAGGCTGATCTGGATCTGCACTGTTCGCCCCATATCTCCAGTCATAGCCACATTTCTGGTTTTGTGAGCTAGAGGCTATGTTGCCATAGACAGAAACAAGATTTCATGAAAGAATTATCGCGGAGATAATGTCAAATTATTATTAGCATCATTAATGATATGTCATATCAGATTGGTGGTTTCCTTAGGGGCGCTATTAACTGTGAATATTGGCGTGTAGGAAAATTGGCCAATTAGCATTTATTAGGTTTGAGGAATTTGATTCCTCAAACCTTTTGTTTTCGTTGGTTTTTTTTTTCTTTTTCTTTTTCTTTTTTTTCTTTTTATTCAGCCGTCGAGACTACAGCCCAAACCGCTGGTCGGATCGACTTCAAATTTTGTATACCGATTCGCATCAACAGTGAGACGAGAATAACGCAATTTTCAGAATTCTCATGACGTCACTTTCTACGAAACCGGAAGTGACGTCATATATCATATAATTCCCTATAACTTCCTTATTTTCCAACCGATTTCAAAAATTCTTTTTGAATTGTAAAGCTGCGAGAATTCTCTATCTTCGCTTCGCTGACAATGTTTGGCTATCTGCTCAAATGAGAGAGCTATAGACATGTGAAATTGAGAAAAATGAAAAAAATCAACAATTTCAGATTTTTATTTTATTTTAACGGGTGGTCTTTGAAAACAGTTTCCAATTTGTACAGTAATCTCAGCAACATAATTTTTTGACAGCGTCACGCGGGACATTCATCCGCACAGAAGATGATATTTTTCAGAGCAATGGCTTGAATAGTTCTGATTCTATTGTCTTTCAAACTTGGACGTTTTTTTTCAATTTTTCAAATTTGAAATGGTCATAACTTTTTTATTATCTAACCGATTTCAAATATATTTGTTTGCATTAAAAAGCCAACAAAATTCTCTATCTCCGTTTCGCTGGTAGTTTTTGGCTATCTGCCCAAATGAGAGAGTTGTAGGCATTTGAAGTTTTTAAAAAAAATTGAAATGGTCATAACTTCCTTATTATTCAACCGATTTCAAATATTTTTTTGCATTAAAAAGCCAATAAAATTCTCTATCTCCAGTTCGCTGGTAGTTTTTAGCTATCTGCTCAAATGCGCGAGCTACATGCATTTGAAGTTTGAGAACGAGCATATAAACTTAGCCGCCTAGAACAGTGTGTACAGCTGACAAACTTCGAGGTGGAGGCCAGACAGGTATGGTGGGCTGTATCAGACACTGGTTTTATATACGAACTGACATGCTGTGAGTGCTTTAGAATCGTCTCAACTTCAATGTCAGACTAGGGGGTTAACGGTACACATTTCGTAGAACGTTATATAATGAAAAATGCTTAGGATAGTCAAGCGATTCTGAAAATACAAAACTTTATTTTTTCAATTTCATTGGAATTGCATCAATTTTTTTTGAGTTTCATATGTTTTCGTCATTGGCAATGTCTTCTAATCACTTTGCCAGTGTACGTTTGTCAGTACATCAAGCCTCAAACCGTTGATGCAGCTTCAGCTGCTCTAGTTTATAACCTGGATCTTTGCAGTTTCATAGTTTAAAAACACAGTATATTAAAAATAATAATACACTAGTGCAATAAATATGCAAATTAATTGCTACAGAAATCGTGTTCGGTGACCAATACTGCGTCTAGATATGATGATGTGCTTATGCAATGACACGAATCTCACATTTGTGTTAACTTGGCAGGCTATTTATCCCGTCAACACAGTGCATATGTGCCGTGAAACACGGTGCCGTGAAACATTTTTGATATCCTGTCAATACTATTTTTGCATTTTACAGCCATTTGAAGGTGTTGACGGGATAAATAGAATAGTAGGTTAGTGCCGTGAATGGGAAAAAATATCTGGCGCGGCACAGAAACGGGATGTGCTCGGCATAGCCTCGCCCATCCCGTTTCCTGAGCCTTGCCAGATATTTTTTCCCATTCACGGCACTAACCTACTATTCCCTATTTATTAAACTTGTTCACTGAGTATTGTCTACTTTGATCCAGAGTTCACTCGTGAAGTTGTAGTTGTAGTTGTTGTAGTTGTAGTCGTATTATAGTCCGTCAAGTTTGCGTTAGGGCTTACGTCATATCGCATCAATCGCGGTAAAAATGAAAGTTGGAAATTCGAGACTATATAGATGCCAGTGTAACATGTTCCATCACTAACACATAGATCTTCATCTGTATTTGTAAATGAATACAACAATACTAGCCTCTGCTATTTTCGCCCCAGATAACTGTAGTATGATTATGACAGATCTTACTGCTTTTTTATCTTTGGCTCTTTTGTTACCTGGCAGTTGAGCTTGTGGGTTTGACGACCAGTGTAGATCCAGATCAGCCTGTGCATCCGCACAGTCTGATCAGGATCTGCACTGTTCGCCATTCAATCAATGAAACACCCGTCATGCTTCTAACATGCAATATAGATCATTATTCGGCTACATGCAGGAGTATACTTTTTGATCAAGAGCTACCCTGGTCACAAAACCCATAAGCCACATTTCTCCAGTCACAGCCGCAAGTAGTGGGTGGTGGTCGGGTGAACGAGACGGCGTAAATAAACAGTAGGGGTTCCTCCTGAAAGGAATCACAATTTGCCTGGTTTGGCCCTCAGGTACGTTTTATCTTTGGCTCTTTTGTTACCTGGGAGTTGAATTGGGTTATTGCCAATTATAAAAGTAGTAAGATTATTACTGATCCTACTGCTTTTGGGAGGGGGGCAAGTGATTCTGGTGTGGCGAGGACCTGGCATCAGATCGGGATTATTCTGATTTTAGCGCTGAATATATATTTTTTTATTGTAAATATTCAGTTCTGACTGGGATTTCCCCCCCCTCATTTATACATGTACTTGAACATGTACATGTACTTGTACAGGTAATATAATATGGGATTTAGTACTAAACCCATTGACCCAGCCTTAAATGACCTTAGCTGTTGATAGGTCGTTAAACCCCAACAAACAAACAAACTACCATGTTCAGACATATACAGCATTTATGCCTTAGAAAGTTGGCCTCTGTTAGAATAAATACAGTAGTTTTAACCCTTAGACCGCTACTCACAATAATTGTCGTCTGCTTTTGCTTTTATATCTTGCCTTATTTCTCAATAAAAACATGGTTTGACAGCACTTCAGAATCATTTCCAATGTAAATGATTCTGAAGTGCTGTCAAAGCATGTTTTTGATGATAAAAATGGAAAATAGAAAATAAACAGCAGACAGCAACAAAAATTAAGATAGCGATCTAAGGGTTAATTAGGTAAAACAGTGGCCTGGTAATGTTTTGCTACAAGAGGTTAGAGAGTTTGTTCTGGCTTATAATTGGGTCGGTTCATGTGAAAACAAACACCTTTCTACAGTAATCCAAATTGAAACAGACAGTAGATTTTAGCTACAATAATTCGCCTACGCGAGGAGAATATCGCAGTGAGGTAGCAATTTTTGTTTCTAAGTACATGCCTCTTTCCTATCTTTGCAAACAGTGTAGATCATGATGAGCCGGCTCGTAACGAGCCGACTCATCAGGATCTGCACTTTTTAGCAAGTAATTTTCATATTGTTCAGAAAAGAACACCCTCATTTGATTAGTGAACTTTTCCAACAATTGGTGGGGAATCATCCTGTGCCAATTATTTAGTGGTGAAAGGTTAATCGGATTACACCGCTATCTTAATATTTTGTCGTCTGCGGTTTATTTTCTATTTTTTATTTTTATCATCAAAAACATGATTTGACAGCACTTTAGATAATTTACAGCATGCTTTGACAGCACTTTAGAATTATTTCCATTGGAAGTGCTGTCAAAACATGTTTTTATTGAGAAATAAGGCAAGATATGAAAGCAACAGCAGACGACAATTGTTGTGTGTAGCGATCTAAGGGTTAACATACTGTTTGATTTGGGTCAACGATGGCTGCATATTCCACTTGGTATGTTCTTACTACCGGTATGCTGAATCAAATTTTGTCGTCTGCTGGAAATGTTTTCTTTTCAATATTTCTTGACAAACCTGTTTTGAAAGCGCATGAGAATCGTCTCCACGGGAGACGATTCTCATGTGCTGTCAAAACCGGTTTTTCGTTAAGAATTAAGACAAAAATGAAAAACAGCAGATGGCAATTTCTGTCTCCCGCATGAATCTGGTTATACCCCTTATGTGAGTATTACGATATTCGTAATCCTATTTTAGAGGAAGGAGCCAAGTGACTTGGTGTGGTATGGACCTGGCACCAGGTCAGGTTATAGAGAATAGTAGGTTAGTGCCGTGAATGGGAAAAAATATCTGGCAAGGCTCAGGAAACAGGATGGGCGAGGCTATGCCGAGCACATCCCGTTTCCGTGCCGCGCCAGATATTTTTTCCCATTCACGGCACTAACCTACTATTCTATTTATCCCGTCAACACCTTCAAATGGCTGTGAAATGCAAAAATTGTATTGACTGGATATCAAAAATGTTTCACGGCACCGTGTTTCACGGCACATACGCACTGTGTTGACGGGATAAATTCTAATTTCAGGGCTGAATATATTTGTTCTGGATGTAAATATTCTGTTCTGATTTTGGGATTTTTCCCTTTTCTGTACAGGTTAAATATGTGGCTCGACCCCATTAACCTGGCCTAAGATTGCCATAAATGTTAACAGGTCATTAAACACCAATAAATAAATGCCTCTTTATTGAGACGGTTTATATGAGTGGCAACAACATATACTTTCGAACAGAAACGGAGAAAATAGAAGAAAAAACAATTCTCCAAATGTACATACTACTGTATTGGTATCCAGCCGATAAATGGGTTAATATAATGTATTTATGAATTAACCTTTTCAACCCTAAGTAACTGTAATGGTCTGTGTATGTTAATTTTCCAACCAATACAATCATCACAAAATCATTTTCGGACTAGTCCATTTATAAAAAAGGGTGGTGTTTTTTTTCTCTAAAAAATATGAAAATTACTTGCGAAAAGTGAAGATCCTGATGAGTCGGCTCGTAACGAGCCGGCTCATCTGGATCTACACTGTTTGCAAACATCACAAAAGAGGTATGTAGCGTTGAAAGCGTAAACAGGAAAGACAAACCTTTGACTATCACATTAGCAACCAGAGAAGGTTCTCAGCCTCACAGTTCCGACATATATCTGTCATGGAAACACACTTAGAAACTGGGGCCCTTTCACTAAACTTCATACGACTAAGAAGTTTGTAAATGCAAACCTGAAATCCACAATAACGTTTGTTCTAACAGCCATTTTTGAAAATCTTTTGTGGATGTGCTACTTTTAATGACATGAACAAAATGGTAGCATTAGAGAAACACGTTGATATGAGAAGCAAATTCATAGAAATCTTTGTACGAAATTTGTATCGTTCAAAGTTTAGTGAAACGACCCCCTGATATTCTGTATTTATAACATAACATAACATAACATAAAGTGGATGATATGATAAATAAATACAGACTAACTCACTACAATTCGTCACATTTAAAATGCGAATATGTCCAATGCTAACATTTTTATGCCCGCATAACTTAATTTTAGCATAAAATCGTAAATCTTGACGGCTAATTGTGCAACACCCTTGGATTTTGAAAGTTAGAGAAAGGGAAATAGTTGTATCTACGTTTTGATGTCAAAGATTAAATGTGTATAATGTCTATCGCGATGTAATAATGGCTGGATAATTGGATGTTTGCATGTCCAGGGATCTCGGGAGATGTTATCATGTGTGTTGTACTGCGAGACGTAATGCACGACGGTGATACTCCTGTTTAGGTATATTCTAGTGAAACGATACGAGTCAGGCTTTGGTATTAACTCCCTTCTAGCATTACTGATATTGGGTGTGAAAATCATCCACATTTTCCGCAAATGACGTCAAAAGTGGACAAAAAATTCCGAGCTCATGAATAATTTAAGCCTGAATTTTTAGTAATTTTTGACGTCATTTGGTGAAAATATGACTAATTTTCAAAATCAATATTGGAGAAAATGGCGATGTGACAAGGGGGATATTTCAATGTTGGGCCCGTATCAGTTCCCAAGTTCACAAAGTGCTGGAATTTTTAGTTTAGTTTCTCTAGGTCTGATGGTATAAACTGTTATTTTGTGGTATTTCGTCACAATTAACACTTAGAATGCGGGCACTGAAAATTATCGTCTGCCGTTGTTTCATATTTTAAACTCAATGAAAACATGGTTTAGCAGCATTTTAGAATCATTTCCATTGGAAATGATTCTAAAGTGCTGTTAAATCATGTTTTAATGAAAAAAATGAAAATAATACGCGGACAACAAAATTTAATTCAGCATAGCTAGTGTTAAGCAATACATGGCTTCGTGAATTTGTTTAAATTACTTCTAATTTATACACAGCCAAGTTATTTATGGTTGAAATGGTGTTACCAGCATATACTTTCTTTTAGAAATTAGGAAAAAGAGAGAATGTTTATTTGTGTCATTCAGCTAGACATAGTGTACGTTGGAGATGCTCATATTTAGGTAAAACCAGTGAAAATATAGGTTTCCAGTGCACAAAGTGTTGGAATTACATATTTCTTGTTGTACGATCTTGATATTGATATATTCATATTGTATCATTATTATAGAATAGAGTGCCTAAATGAATTTGGAATTACGGTACTACCTTATATATTACACCATCTCAGGTGAGTTATGGTTCCAAATGATGGCAACAATGCACATGTTCATGCAGATAGAAGAAGATGAAGAAAATACAGATATCAAAAAGAACATTCTGAATGTAATGCATAATGTAAATATATTGTTGTTTTTTTCTCCAAAATGCATGTACAGTCGAACCTGGGCTAAAGAACACCTCCGAATATCAATTACCTGTCTATAGCAGCCACACATTTATAGTCCCAATTATTCAATTACTACATGGGGTGTTAAGCACCACTCCATTCCATTCAATTACTACATGGGCTGTTAAGCACCACTCCATTCCATTCAATTACTACATGGGCTGTTTTAAGCACCACTCCATTCCATTCAATTACTACATGGGCTGTTAAGCACCACTCCATTCCATTCAATTACTACATGGGCTGTTAAGCACCACTCCATTCCATTCAATTACTACATGGGCTATTAAGCACCACTCCATTCCATTCAATTACTACATAACTGAAACTGTGAACATTAAGACCACTTGTGAATAAAGGCCAGATTTTCCCCTGGCTGGCCTATATTCACAGGTTTGATTGCAATGTGTGCGAGCAAAATGGAAAAATAAATGGCAATATATAGTTGTTACAGTGTTTTTATGGTGCCACCAATTGTATGGATAACACCACTCACACTTGGTATGTATGTGAGATGGTATGGTGGTCACCAGACCGGACAAGAGGGTTGTCCCCAGATACTCTGGTTTCCTCCCACATTAAGGATCACCATTCAACCTCAATCTGTGCCAACAAAATCATTTGTATAAGGCATATTGTGCTTGTTTGTAATTGTTGTAAAATAAGTTTTAAGTTTTGAAAAAAATAGGGCATGGTGCCACGCCAAGCTAAAATGTGGCTGTGACTGGAGAAATGGGGCTTATGGGTTTTGCGATAAGTGTAGATCCAGATCAGCCTGTGCATCCGACACCATTCCATCTGACACCATTCCATCAACGAAACATCTGTCATGTTTCTAACAAGCAATATATAGATCACATTATCGGGCTATAGGAGTGTCCTGTTTGTATGCTGGTCACATATCCCATTAGCCCCAATGTCTCCAGTCACAGCCACAAATAAGCCCTACATGTGGTTTGGAACGTTTACAAGAGTAAATATGGTGTACAGGCTAATTATGGTTAATGAGGTTGTATTGCCAAAACCAACAAACAGACAGACAGGTGAATATTATGGCAGATGGACATTACCACAAATACTAAACATCAACAGGCGGCACAGAATTTACGGAGTCGGCCATGGGAAGTTAGATACTAGATTCTGATTTAACTCTTTGCATGCTAGCGGTGAAAATATCCGCAAAATGAATTAGGACTATATGTTTTATTACTCTGTGTACACAATTCTAATGAAAATTCCAAGACATATTCATGACATAAAAGAAAATATAATTAATTGTTATCTGCTATTTTTGAAGTATTTATAGCCCACAAATTTCCCAGCATGCAAAGAGTTAAATACGTGTAGAGATTCCTCTGTAATTCAGGTATATGTTGATTCCAAGACATTGTGAACAGACAGATAAATGTGGCTGTGACTGGAGAAATGGGATCCATATCAGCCTGTGCATCTGCAGGATCTGGACTGTTCGCCATTCCATCAATGAAACACCCGTCGTGCTTCTAACAAGCAACATAGATTGCTATCAGGCTACATGAGTGGGCTATTTGATCAGCAGCTACATGTATCACAAATCCCATAAGCCCCATTTCTGCAGTCAAAGCCACAAATTACAGGAAACCTATGAACAAGGCATACTGGGAGTCTGGTTTAGGGAGATTGTAATGTACAAGTTTTAGATTTTCCATCAAAATATGTATTTGGGTGGACATATTGTCTCGGGGGGGGGGGGGGGTGGGGCAAATCCCATCCCACCCCCTCCTCCACCAGGATATATTTGGGAGGGAAAATCGTTCTGGGAAAAATCTAGTTCACTCAGGTAAGGATAGTTTTTTGTGTCTCAGCAATTTATAACCTGACCTGTGTATGTATATTAGTCGTCTACAGGTAAAGTAACCAAATAATTGGCTGTAATTTGATATCCCGTCATTTGCTTGCTCAGATGGAGGGCTGTTCTATTATTCAGTGCTGTTCAGTGAATATAGTGTATGAAATTTCTATTCTGGTCTAAAATATATGTTGGTGTTGTGGATTAACTCGTTACATTCTGAGGTTATACCGTTTTTCTGTAAGAAATTTCAAATAATTTATTTGTTTCTGATCAGAAGTATAAGTTGTGACCACCATTTGAACTGTCTCGTTGAGACAGTTCAAATGAGTGGTCACAATATATACTTTGGTCGAGAAATAAGAGAAATAGAATAGAAAATATTTAAAAGTTTACATATGCTTAAATGGGTATTACAAATATAAAGGGTTAATATGCCATGTTGTGAAGTGGTAGCAAATACATTTTCAGTTTGGTGATAAAGTGGCCTGGATTACGTTGGACATGTAAATTACTGGTAAAAGTATGATTGTGGTTTCATTCGGACGTTCAACGTGTGTAATTAAAATCCTTTTTTTTTCCCGTGATTACACCCCTATGCGATACCAAGGGGGGGGGGCGATAGCAAGGGGGGCGGTTATTGCTTTGCTCTGGAAATTCTGTCCGTGTGTGTGTACATGGTCATTTGTGGCTGTCACTGGAGAAATGGGGATTATTGGTTTTTCGACCAGTGTAGATCCAGATCAGCCTGTGCATCCGCACAGTCTGATGTGGATCTGCACTGTGTTCCAATCCATCAATGAAACACTTGTCATGATTCTATTCTAACCAGCATTTTATACCATTATCAGGCTACAGGAGTATTCTATTTGATCAGGAGCTACACCGGTCACAAATCCCATAAGCCCCATTACTCCAGTCACAGCTTTAATAAAAACATACCAGTTGCAATATATGTACAGGAAACTTACATGTGGAAACTAATTCTATATTTTCAACAAATGTGTAGATCAAAGTCTCCATGGCAATATATTCAGATCATAAACCAAACAGGGCGGATTTACTTCTCTGACATTGAACTTGGTAATTTCATGCTGTTTTCTATAAAATATTCAATTTATAAACTTTATTCATTTAAAAGAAAATGCTGTTTGGTTGAATGATTAAATTTCAGTCATTGTACCTACTCATTGTGTATATGTCAGAAATTGAACGGGGAATTTTGAGGTGTTGAAAAGAAAGGATATATCGTTCATTGTCAACTTGTATCTGAATATTGCGATAAAGGTGTTGATTTCTATGACTTAGTAGCATTGCAGTCTCGGTCGCTTAGAATTTACCAACTGTAACACATGTGTACCTATAATAAGATGTGCGATGTTTCGTGAAAAATATTTACAAAATTTATGAGATTTTCCGTAACTGACATGGAAAGATTGGATTTACATTTATTGAGCATAGGCTGCACATGCAGCCTATGCTCAATAAATGTAAATCCATAAATAGTAGACACGTTTTTCAGAGTAAATGCGAAGTTAATTTCTGATTTTATGTTTTACCCACCTTCATACAGGTCAATTATGGGATTCAAACCCGTTAACCTGACCTGACATGACCTTATCTGTTGACAGGCCGTTAAATACCATTAAATAAATAAATATACATCAAGAGCCATGCTTGTCAAAAGCTCTATAACCAGCCATCATTTTGTTGTCTTGTCACATACATCTCCATAGAGTAATATGTCGGGATAATAAACAATAGACAACAAAAATATGTTATCATTTTCCTGTTTAGGAATGAAAGTAGAGAAAATCTAAATATCTGACATTGACTGACCCTTGCTGATTGTTGGACAATTTGATTCACTGAAAAACGGGTATTTCTGATAGATCTTGAATATAATGACAAATACTGTAGCTCCAGATGAGCCGGCTCGTTACGAGCCGGCTCATCTGGAGCTACAGTATTTGCAAATGCTGGTTTTATGGTCTGTGGGATTAAATGGGTTAATGGATGCCGGTATACAGACCACACAGGATGTATGAATTGAATGTGCGTGTACATGTAATTTACTTACCCAATATTTACTTTGCATTAGCTCTAAATACTTGCCCCCACCAGCTATATTTATTTCAAGAATTTCTTTCTGTACATTTAATCACAAGTGGATGTGTGAAAATGATACGATTGCACTTAAATTAATAATAGTATTGCCTCTTCTAAATTGATAACAATTGCGTCGATTTCTGGATTTATTTCATCGTTCCGTCTTTGTTGGACTGAACCTATTATGATCTTAATGTTTGATGTGTAAAAAATCAGAAACATTTTGCTGAGCGTTGTTGCAGAGACCGACATAATGATCATGATGACATGCATTAAATTATTTTATCCACTCGCTGATAGGCAAGGGGGATATAGCGTTAATACATACGTACATACATGCATTAGTAACCCCTTTCATTTCTTAATAACTTATGAACTACGTACTTTACCAATTTTAATTATATTTGGCCGCAATGTGTGTGTAGGGATGTTGTTTTGTATTGCATACATCCTGCATTTGAACACCCAAGGTCATGGTCACAGAGGACATACATTCATTATTAAGACGAGGGGATTAGCTTCGTGATAACAATGCCCTTGTTTCTTGTGTTTTACTGAGAATGCCTCGGTTGGCAGCCAAAGCATGCCTTTGTTGAACAATTAAGATAAAGAATTTAAAAAAAAAATAGTATAAAAGAAAATAATTTTCTCTCCTAATGGATTGACCCTTGCAATCTTGATTTAAAATGTGTCCTCTCACTTTTTGTCTGTTCAACGTTAGTGGAAAATGAAACATTGCGGTCACAATGCCGACGTAGGCATCACAGGCTGGATCTACAAAGTCTTTGTTGTGTGGCGTGTTGAAAGGCCGGATTAACTATAACACAAAACATAATAATTGATAATCATTCTAATGCAAGCACACAATAATAAATAAAAAAGGTGTTTACAGTATCTATAAATAATTCCCATAGATAACGTAGTGTATAAATAGCGTTTTAAATATTCGAGCTGATGGATAGATGATATAAATTATCATCCACCTCATATTGCAGTACATGTATCATACTTGCTGTAAATATAGGTCATAAAATACGGCAACGGAAACATGGTAGATAAGATCAAAATATTTGACTGGATTGGAAAACCCTCACCTGGTGATATTTATAGTACATCTTACAAACATGTGTTATATGTTTTTGTCTACATAAATGTGGCGTTGAATGGAGAAATGTGATGTATTGCATTCGTGACCAGCATAGCTTTACATCTGCTAGATTCCTGATAATGGTCTGATAATGGTCTTAGAGCCCTATATACTCCACAGGTTGAAATAACGGAACGAGGTCAATAAATGCATTAAATATACCTAAAAGCATTAATAAGTGAGAATACAGTATTACAGAATTTACAGTATTACAGAATTTACAGAATTTACAGTATTACAGAATTTACATTTACAGTATTACAGAATTTACAGTATTACAGAATTTACAGAATTTACAGTATTACAGAATTTACATTTACAGTATTACAGAATTTACAGTATTACAGAATTTACAGAATTTACAGTATTACAGAATTTACATTTACAGTATTACAGAATTTAAAAAAAATTCTTTACTGGGAGTAAAGAATGATTTTTTTTTTATTTTTGTTCTCACTTATTAATGCTTTTAGGTATATTTAATGTATTTATAGACCTCGGTCAGTTACTTCAACCTGTGCTATACTCTTGGTTAGAAGCACAAAGGATGTTTCGCTAATTGAATCTGGGACTACACTGGTCGCAAATCCTATAAGCCCCACTTCGTAGGGACACTTCTCTAAAGCACTGGAATTAGTTATGCAAATGGAGTAGTTGTGGAAACGTAACACTACTTTACTCCGACGATGGCCCAACAATGTCCTGAGGTGCTGTTTTCAGAATGATCTAGTTTTGAGCAATGTTACAACTTATCTGGGGCCCGGAGGATTGGAGGGTGGGTGTACATGCCTGTCTTAGCGATAAATCCATCATTAGGGATTCATACCGTAATGGCAAATCTTACTGGGATTCACACCTCTGGGGCCAAGTGTTCCGATGTAGTAAGGGTGCCTGGCACTGGATCAGGTCACTGCCTTTAAATGCTGATTTTCTTTTATTGTATTACAGTAATCTTAGTGATGGGTGTTTAGTGTCCTCCCCCCCATACAGCATTCTATATTTAACATTGCTGTTGAACAGATGTAAATCTCCAAATCAGTCAGTCAATCAATCAAAGTAATCTGGAATTTATTACGAGTTAAAGGTACATGCTCACTCAGGAATTGAAAAAGTGCATAATTGTGTCACTATTCCACAAGTTCTAAAAATTACGAGTGCCCGCTGTACAGATATAATCATTTACTAATATTTATTTTACCGATAATGACGCGCAGTGGTATCGGGCTATTTTCATATGCAAATGAGGCATGATATTTTTTAATTATTTATACTAATTAAATGTGTCACCTGAAAAAAATAATATTTTCGACAGATTATAAAGTATGATCATTGCACATCAAAAAATAAATACAGATAATAAATAGTAATGTCCATTAACATTTTAAGGAAACACGGTTATCATCCCTGATATCCGTGTGGAAATTATACGTCTATAATGTATAATAATGCCAATCAATACGTGGGGTAATTAATGTTTATTTTGCCAGAAAATGTCTCTGATATAAAGAACAGTTTGTGCCTACTGATTGGGCATGTACCTTTATCCCAGTGCTTATATTTTTCACTGTTGCAAGGTGTATTTTACGTACAATGTAGTTGTGTTTGGTGATTACTATGAATCATTTGACTTTGCATTTAACCCTTAGAATGCGGGAACCGAAAATAGTCGTCTGCTGCTAATTGATATTTTGTCTTTTCTCTCAGTAAAAACATGGTTTGGCAGCATTTTAGAATCATTTCCATTGGAAATGATTCTAAAGTGCTGCCAAAGCAAGTTTTTGATAGAAAATGAAAAATAAAAAATATTCAGCAGACGGCACAAATTAATTCACCATTGTAAGGGTTAACCCTTGTAATGCTGAATTAAATTGTAGTCTGTTGTTTATTTTTTACGTTCCATTTTTTCTCATAAAAAACATGTTTTGACAGTACTTTAGAATCATTTCCAATGTAAATGATTCTAAAGTGCTGTCAAACCATGTTTTTATTGAGAAAAAAGGCAAAATATTTAGCAACAGCAGACGACATTTTTCGTTTCCAGCATTCTAAGGGTTAAATAATATATGACATTCCAGCTGCCTCTACCAATTCAATATTATCCATACAGGTGAACTATGGTGGTACAGTTACGGTTACGTGGAGTCAGCCTCGTACATGGTTCATATGGCCATTACAGTGCTCCAGATAAGCTTTGTGTCTAAAGCGTACTATACCCCCTGATTTCAAAATCATTGCGTATTTTACTTTTACAAATGGATTATTGATTTTCTTCATTACTAAATGGGGAACAAATGATAAAAAAAATATAACAAATTTAAACATTCACTAAGTGAATTTTCAACTTTATGACAGTATTTTCACTACTCAATTTGAAAATCAATGCGTATTTCACATTGCTGTGCATATTTTGTACTCCCCCTTTTGATAATCAATGCGTATTCATCTAAAATAATTGCGTAACATACGCCAATACGCACCTTATCTGTAGCTCTGCCATTGTAAGGAACATTGGAGAATGGCATGCCTCCGTTATGGTGTACCCTGTAATCTGTGCCGCTAAATTATAATTGGCATTTCATGGACAAATAAACTTCATGACATTGATGGCCAGCGATTCCATGGCGATATTTCATGATAATATTAGGGAAATTACAGTGGAACCTTATCTACCCTTTCAACCATATGGGGATGACATCGGAGTTCAATACTGGAGATTGTGAGGTTAATGGTCACCCTATGTGTGAAAAATGCTTACTTACATGTAGTATTACCATCCAACTGGTCTGTCTATATGACCTTAGCTGTTGCTGGGACGTTAAACCCATTTACTTTCACTTTACCTTCAACCCTATTGATCATAGTGCCAATCTGGGTGTTCAGTTTGGATCAATCGGTTATTGGGTAACAATGCATGCTTTATACCCTTTTCATGTTAATGATACATAATTTTTCTGAAAAAATTGGAAAAGTTAAAAAAAAAAGTTAAAAAAATTATAAAACATTTCTGTACAGATGTATATGTTGTTATATGAAGTATATGTTGTTACCACTTATTTGAACTGTCTCCCCGAGACAGTTCAAATGAGTGGTAACAACATATAATTTCATTGAGAAATGAATTAAATAGAAAAAAATGTTTGTAAATTTAACCTGTGAATGGGTATCCAGCATCCAATAGGTTAAATGGCAATAGAATAGTGAACAGCGTAGACCCTGATCAGCCTGCACTCCTGGGTCAATACTGGTCGCCAGCTTTATATGGAACCATTTGTCGGCCATCATCTCTGTATCATTGTGACGTGACCCTGTAATTATATATGCCGGGCCATTGATTACGATAATTATAATACACATGGTCGTTGATTATATCCATGTGGCTGGTGAGTATATGAACTTGATCATTCACGCGTATGTAGTATTTTTAATCGTAATTTAACCGAGGGATTTTTGTATTGTAAAGGTCAATGCATGTAGGAATTATTAACGACTGAAATTGTCACATGTTATATTTAAAAAAAAAATGGATTTCTACTTGACTGCTGACCTACTTGAACTTGGGTGGTTTCTGTATTCGCAACTATCGCAAAGGTCAGTCTATGCATGAATTATAAAGGATTAACCCTTACACCGCTATCTTAATCTTTTGTCGTTTGCTGTTTATTTTCTATTTTCCATTTTTATCATCAAAAACATACTTTGACAGCACTGTCGAATAATTTACAACATGGTTTGACAGCACTTTAGAATCATTTCCATTGGAAATGATTCTGAAGTGCTGTCAAACCATGTTTTTCTTGAGAAGCAAGGACATCAACAGCAGACGACAATTGTTGTGTGTAGCGATCTAAGGATTAAAAAAGTCTTTGTGGCAAGTTGATGAACAAATTTGTTTACTGCTAAACTCTGATAAAATATTGGTGTATGAAAAATATACATGGCGATAACAAGTGCTTATCAATGGGCTTTAGATGAACTATTAAAGTATTATTTCCATATTTATTCAAAGCTGTTTTTCGAATGTTCAGATAAATTAATTTGTCGTTTCCTAGTGTTTGTGTATAAATAGAGGATCTCAAACTCGTTTCCATTTGATATGATATTTATGAAATGAGTCTTGCACAATTTAATCACCGAGACTCTGGCGAGGTGCATAAAATTGCTGACGAGTTTCATAAATTTCATATCAAATGGAAATGAATTTGAGATTCTGTTTATCACATGAATTCACACTCCAAATAGCAGAAAATATGGAGATATCCGATACATTTGAGTGAGAAGACGCCATTGACTATTTTCGTATCGAGTTGAAAATCTCCACTGAGAAAAATACTGAATCACCGACACTGCTAATGACATATAAACTATGATGATGTCAACGTCGTCTAAACATCGTTGCTTCGTTGCGCCATTATGGACGTCATTTGGAATGTCTTCATTTTGTTTGTTTGGCACAACGTTGGTGCATAATACGAATACATAATTAGGGTGATGCGGCCAGCCAAACAAATTTGCTGCAGATGTTATTACACGTGTGTCATATCACATTACGAAATTGGCTACAGCACTTTATAACAAGGTTTTCATGTGATAAAGTCTGTTAGCTCCTGTTACATTGAGTTAACAAATGAGAGACTTGACTGTGTATAGCGTTACATTTTCGTCTGCCACTGCATTCTGTTCCAACTTGTACATGTAACTTTGATTGTCAACGGCTGGCTTCGGAAACTATCACCTAGCTGGCCACTGTGGGTGGTCGTCGCCGCCAATCTGGTGTTGTCATGGTGGGCGAAATCTTTTGTTATAAATTGTATGGACAATATTTTTACTTTTTTTATCCAGTTTTATTGCGTTGAATAGGCATTCACTGTGTTATAATACAATTATAAAGGTTCACTCCTGTAATAACTATATATAAATGAGACCACTACAGAAAACCTGTTTGCCAACCATACAACTCCCATATATTATGCTGTGCTTATGCCATAAGTAGAATCTAACAATGTATCTCTGATGTTGATGGCACTTCCTGATTGGCAAGCACATACGCATATATCCAGTTGGCGTGGTCTAGTGGATACGGCACCCGCCTCGCAATGGGGAGTTCGAGGGTTCGAGACTCCGCTCGGGCTGATGTGGTCTGTTGGTGAGCCACCAGCTAGTTCAATAAATGGTACCGATTGCCTGCCTGCCTGCCTGATGCCTATATATAGGATAGGAATTGGGAAGGATTGATGTTCAGAGATTAGAGTGTCTCATAAGCCAAACTGGCTGGCCCTTGCAATAGGGGTGACACTATAATAAACAAGACTTTTCTTACTTTACTGTTTTGAAGAGTTTATATAGCTGACATACAGTGGAACCTCTCTAAACAGGACACCCTGGGGATCCCACAGGGTGTCCTGTTTAGAAAGGTTCCACTGTATTTCACCTATATAACCTCTTCAATACTCATGAACCTCCCAGTGTGTTTGATTTAGAGAGGCTCCACTGTATTTCACCTATATAACCTCTTCAATACTCATGAACCTCCCAGGGTGTTTGATTTAGAGAGGCTCCACTGTATTTCACCTATATAACCTCTTCAATACTCATGAACCTCCCAGGGTGTTTGATTTAGAGAGGCTCCACTGTACATGTGAATATGTTCGATAAACTGCAGATTAGGTTGACCTAGTCAACAATAAGAAATATTTTCAGCAATTGATGATCCATTATTTACGTTGCATTATTATTAAAATAACGACTTTACATTGTATTGGGTTACGACCTTCAGGTGTAGTGTTACGTTGTATTTTAGTAATTGAATATCAGCTGTCCTCAACTATGTATTGTTAATTGAATACATTGTTTGTCACCTGCATGACCCTATAAATAACATAATTGGGCCCACGGCTGGAGAAATAGGGCGTATGGCCTTTGTGATGAGTGAACACACAGATCAGAACAGTCTGATCTCATGGGCATAGCCAGTCCTGCACCAATGTCGCACCAATAATAATTATTGATGTGACAATCCTCACCAATAATCACCATCAAAACAAATGACATGTTACACCGATTTGTGTGATGATATCGCACCAATATTGTGTATGTCATACCTTATTTAAAGTCAGATACTTTTGGTAATACATTAACAATCAAAATTCGATTAATACCTCAAAATAACAAATTTGTTAGACGTTGCTACACAGGGTATTAGCTCGTTTATATAACATAGACAACTATATTGCCCGCAATACTGGCTCCAGGTTTCATTTTGGCTCAAAATCCCTCCGAACACGTCGCACACATCAAAGTACGGCTTCTTTGTGGACATAACATTGTTTATCTCCGGGTATGGACGGTATTCAAATAAACTCTCACCCTTAACCCTTAGACCGCTACTCACAACAACATTTGTCGTCTGCTGTTGCTTTTATATTTTGCCTTATTTCTCAATAAAAACATGGTTTGACAGCACTTCAGAATCATTTCCAATGGAAATTATTCTGAAGTGCTGTCAAAGCATGTTGTAAATTATTCTAAAGTGCTGTCAAAGAATGTTTTTGATGATAAAAATGGAAAATAGAAAATAAAGAGCAGACAACAACAAAATAAGATAGCGGTCTAAGGGTTAAATATAATTTAACCATATTTTTTTTCAAAAATCAGTTTTTGTAGAATACAAACAGATGCATTTTGGTCAGCAGAACCAGATTCATATACCTAGTTGAATATTTTTTTGGAAATATTGGACAATGTATCTTACTACTTGGCAGAATAGATCAAATTTTGTGGAATTAAATTAATACGCTAATAAAATTATGATCTCTTGTTTCAGAAACAATTAACGTCAGTCACAGTGCCGAAGTCAACTATAACTGTCGAGGTGTCCAACACGACATCTGACGATAATGCCGATGCCAACCGTGACGTCACGTTTCAGTTCATCTGGTACAAGAACTCGAACCTTTTCCCTGTGGTGATAGATCAGCATCTCGACCCTGTGCTTCGCGGCAAGAAATGGAATGTCATATCCAGCGTTATTTCCGTGTCATTTTGTAAGTCTCTTCGTAATTGTTTATCCAATTAACACAATTGGAATTCTCTTTCGGGTGTATGTAAGTTTTTTAAACATTTTCTTTCATATTTTTATGCCACTGGTCTCGTTAGAGTGGGGAGGCATGTAGTGTTTGGACTGTGTGTTCATGCGTGCGTTCGTCTGTGGGTCCAGTTCAGAAGTTTGCCAGTGTTTCTCCAATCTGCCAATCTGTATTTGTGTGCCAACATGTCACATTTTCTTGTTTTTATTTCTCAATAAATGTATACATGGTGACCACTCGTTTGAACTGTCTTGATGAGACGGCTCAAATGGTGGTCACAATATTTACTTTTGATTATAGATTAAGAACATATTTTAAATTTACTACTGTCTGTGAAATTGTGTATCTTCAGAATATAAATGTTTCATTATCACCGTGCTGCCTGTCTGCCTGTCCATTTCACAGGCCTTTACAATGTATGAATTAAATGTTGACATTTGTAACAAGCTTAGCCCCAGCTCAGACTGTGCATCCGCACAGTCTGAGCTGGGGCTAAGCTTGTTACAAACTTTGTCAGTTACTTTTTGTCAGCCGGCAATCAAAATGCCTGCCAATGTCTCGTTGTAATAATGTTTAAGACCATACAATGTAGAAGACTAAGTCTGTCTACAGTACGATGCCGTCCAACAACGGTCTATGAATCTACACTTTTCCCAATATAAGATTGTTGTACCCTGCATTGTTGTCTAGATACGTACATTTGGCAACAACAGATGCCCATCTCCTTTTGCTGATGTTTCATTGGTCGGACAACGTACCGAATGACGTCTGTGTAATGATACAGCGTTAACAGGTCCACATTCTTTAAAAAATAAACACACATCATATTTGCTCATTCTGTAGCATAAAATGTTACCTTATGACTGGAATACAACGCTGATGTCTATTTTGATATCAAGTTTATTGTACTCTACTCGGAAACGGTATGAATTCTTAGGCATTTTTTGTCTGCACCTGATAATTGGAATATAACAAAAACTCTAGCTTGGTACTAGTATTCTCTATATATATCAGGTGCGACTTGGAAATGGTAGGAATTACGAAGCAAGCCTAGTAATTCCTACACATTTCCTATTCTCACCTGGTAAACTTGATATAAAAAACACTAGTTGTTTGGTACAAGCATTCTCTATGTGTGTCAGGTGTGGCTTGGAAATGGTAGGAATTCTCGGCAAGCCTCGTAATTCCTACACATTTCCTAGCCTCACCTGGTAAACTTGATACCCAAAAATCACTAGTAGAGTGCTCACTATATATGGTTAACTATAAATAAAACACTAGCCTGATGATCTCTATATCTCAAGTATTGTGGATGATTTCAGCGGAACCAGTCACCAACTTGACGGAGCCCGTGGAGCTCTCATTTGAGATCCCGGAGACTGACAAAAGGGTGGTTCCTGTATACTGGGACGTCGGTGCCAATGGTTCGTATTGTTGGACACTCGGAGTTGGAGTAGTAAATGAAGTCAAAAGTTAGCTAAATATTCTTTGCAAATTTGCTCTGAATATTTTGTCAACTGTCGACGTCATATATGGAAAATATTGTAAAATTTGCAAATATTTTTCCTGAAAAATCTTCTTAGGTACAGCATCATTTTGCTGTCTCATATAGACCCCGCCCCAATCTCGACATTAACCCTTAGATCGCTATCTTATTTTTTGTTGTTGTCTGCTGTTTATTTTCTATTTTCCATTTTTATCATCAAAAACATGCTTTGACAGCACTTTAGAATAATTTACAACATACTTTGACAGCACTTCAGAATCATTTCCATTGGAAATGATTCTGAAGTGCTATCAAAGCATGTTTGTATTGAGAAATAAGGCAAGATATAAAAGCAACAGCAGACGACCATTGTTGTGAGTAGCGGTCAGAGGGTTAACATTTAACTATGGCCGAGTTACATGCTCGCCCTCGGAGAGTGAAACGTAGTTGTTTGGACCAGCATACCAGCACGGGTCTATATATGTGGCGGTGACTGGAGAAATGTGGCTTATCGGTTTTGCGACCAGTGTATATCCAGATCAGCCTATGCTGGCAGTCTGATCAGGATCTGCACTGTTCGCCATTCCATCAAAGAATCAAGCAAGACTCGGAATTTCTATGCATTTCCCAGCCTTGCCTGATAAACATATAAAGTATATTAATACCCAATTATAAAATTGCCAAAAACCCAATTGAAATCAGAAGTAGCGAGTATCAAAAAGCAATAACAAATTTGTGGTACCTTTATCATGCTACAGAAAACAATAAACAGACCAGAAATATAGCATATTTTTCTTATTTTCCATGAAAACACATCTTGGTATTTCATTAGAATTGTCTCCAAGGAGACAATTCTAATGAAATGCCAAGACATGTTTTTCATTTCGAAGCAAACTATTCAATAATTGCTGTCTGTTGATGTGTAAACAGTAGTGTGATTTTATTTTAGCCAATTAGCTTCAGATATGATGCAGTGAAAATACTCAATTACTAATTCCTTATCTGGAGCACTGCTCACTAGGCATCATCCGTAATTTCATTCCATCGCCCACCCATGCAGCCCCTGTGCTCAAGATCAAATGACATAGAAATTTGCATTCAACTTTGTGAGGAGTACTGATTTCTTGTCCATTTGTGTGCAGGCGGGTTTGGTGACTGGAGGACAGACGGCTGCAGTATCGTGGAGAAGTGGTCTACTCTCGTCACCGTCCACTGCTACCGTCTAATGCCCATTGCAATCATGGAGGTACGTCAAGCTGTTACTATGTACGAGCAGTGTTCAACTGATTTTGAAAAAAAACACTGGCAGTGACATTAATAAATGATTGGCATAGTGCCTTGAATTTGTTCTAAAATAAGTTAACACCTTGTGTATCAGTGGAGCAGCCAGGATAAGGTGTGCACCTCGTAATATTTGGTCAGAATTTGATCCACAACATATACTTTCATTGAGAAACAACAAAAATGATTTTTTTTCTTTCTCGCATCGGAAGCATATATTGTTGCCACCATTTGAACCGTTTCAACGAGACAGTTCAAGTGAGTGGTCGCACCATATACTTTCACTGAGAAATAACAAAATTAAAATATTTAAATATTTTCTTTTTCTCTCAGAAATGTATATATTGTGACCACCATTTGAACCGTCTCATCAAGACAGTTCAAAATGTGGTCACACCATAAACTTTGATCGAGAAATAGGAAAAATAAAGTACATTCGAGCACCAGTATCTCGAAGTCGAAGGGAGATCGTATTTTAGTCGAGATAGGACTAGTTTTGAGATACCGAGGAAGTGACATGGTCAAATATTTTCGCAAAACAAATATCAAATGTTACCCATCACATCACGAGTAAACAATAAAGGAATAATGAAACAAAACATGTGTTGCTTTTATTATTAATCACCATCAGATTGAATAATTAATACACGCTGAATTTAATTCAAGAAAAAAAGTATTAATTAATTTACTGACAAATTTTAATCACCAATTAACTAATGACCAAAGGTAGTAAACTACCCAACATTACATGTGGTGTCACAACTCTCAGTGAATTGCTTAACCAGCGTGATATGCTTAATGAATCGTGTCAAACACTCAAACAAATCGAGGTGGACCAATTAAGCAAACAACCCGAGGCAGGTGTGAATTTATTTTGTTTCTTTGATAATCCGTTTTGACAATTAGTGTTAACCAAATTGACCTTGGCAGCCAGGCACTTAGGTGATTTACCAAAGTGTTTATGTGATCGAGATAGCGAAGTGCTATTTAACGTATTTTTTTACGAAGGGGACAGAATGAACAGTCGAGATAGAGAACATGTTCGAGATAGGGCATGTTCAAGATAGCCGAGGAAATTTTCATTAAACAAATAAGGATATAATTCTGGACTTTAGCGAATCATCGAGATAGGGGATACCATCGAGATACTGACGTTTGAGGTACTGGTGCTCGACTGTATTTAAAAATTTCATATCCTGAAACCGGATGGGCCGTGGTCCAGGGGATATGGCATTGGACTTCAATACCGGAGGTTGCTAGTTCAATCCTCACCCTAGCCGTGAAAAATACTTACATAGTATTTCCATCCCACTGGGTGTGTCGGATAAGACTTTAAACTGTGGTCCTGTCTCTATGTGACCGTAGTTGCTGGCACATTTATCCCATTCACTTTCAATTATAAAGGTGTATTCCGAATGTAACGAGTTAACCCACCTGTTGCAGGACCAGAGCTCCGTGCGGGTGAGCATGTTTCACATGATGGAGGCCGTCGTCTACATCGGCAGCTGCATCTGCCTCCTATGTCTGATGGCCGTCATTATTACCTACGTCTCCTGCTACCGGTAAGTTACTACTTAGAAGCTCCCGTCCTAAAATCACCTTTACTGTTGAACACCATTAAATAAATAAATACAGTGTAATCCCTCAACACTCAACAACAGCCAGCCATGGGAAGGCACAAAACTGGCTGTTACAGAGAGGGGTTGTTGTAGAGAGGTGGCTGTTACAGAGAGGGGTTTGTAGTAGAGTGGTGGCTGTTACAGAGAGGTGGCTGTTACAGAGAGGTGCCTGTAGCAGAGAGGTGGCTGTTGTAGGGAGGTGGCTGTTGTAGAGGTGGCTGTTACAGAGAGGGGTTGTTGTAGAGAGGTGGCTGTTACAGAGAGGTGGCTGTTGTAGAGAGGTGGCTGTTACAGAGAGGTGGCTATTGTAGTGAGGTGGCTGTTGTAGAGGTGGCTGTTACAGAGAGGGGTTGTTGTAGAGAGGTGGCTGTTACAGAGAGGTGGCTGTTACAGAGAGGTGGAGGTGGCTGTTACAGAGAGGTGGCTGTTGTAGAGAGGTGGCTGTTACAGAGAGGTGGCTGTTACAGAGAGGTGGCTGTAGCATAGAGGTGGCTGTTACAGAGAGGTGGCTGTTGTAGTGAGGTGGCTGTTGTAGAGGTGGCTGTTACAGAGAGGGGTTGATGTAGAGAGGTGGCTGTTACAGAGAGGTGGCTGTTACAGAGAGGGGTTGTTGTAGAGAGATGGCTGTTGTAGAGAGGTGGCTGTTACAGAGAGGTGGCTGTTACAGAGAGGGGTTGTTGTAGAGAGATGGCTGTTACAGGGAGATGGCTGTTGTAGAGAGGTGGCTGTTACAGAGAGGTGGCTGTTACAGAGAGGTGGCTGTTAGAGGTGGCTGTTACAGAGAGGTGGCTGTTACAGAGAGGTGCTGTACAAACGAGTGCTGTTGTAGAGAGGTGGCTGTTACAGAGAGGTGGCTGTTGTAGAGAGGTGGCTGTTACAGAGAGGTGTGGCTGTTACAAAGAGGTGGCTGTTACAGAGAGGTGGCTGTTGTAGAGAGGTGGCTGTTACAGAGAGGTGGCTGTTACAGAGAGGTGGCTGTTGTGGAGAGGTGGCTGTTACAGAGAGGTGGCTGTTACAGAGAGGTGGCTGTTACAGAGAGGTGGCTGTTGTAGAGAGGTGGCTGTTGTAGAGAGGTGGCTGTTACAGAGAGGTGGCTGTTACAGAGAGGTGGCTGTTACAGAGAGGTGGCTGTTGTAGAGAGGTGGCTGTTACAGAGGTGGCTGTTGCCAGAGAGGTGGCTGGGGTTACAGAGAGGTGGCTTTTTTTTTTTTTTTTTGTTACAGAAGTGGCTGTTGCAGAGAGGTGGCTGTTGTAGAGAGTGGCTGTTTGCAGAGAGGTGGCTGTTACAGAGAGGTGGGCTGTTACAGAGAGGTGGCTGTTGCAGAGTGGCTGTGTAGAGAGGCGGCTTTTACAGAGAGGTTGGCTGTTGTGAGAGGTGGCTGTTGTAGACAGGTGGCTGTTGTAGAGAGGTGGCTGTTACAGAGAGGTGACTGTTGTAGAGAGGTGACCGTTCATGGAGGTTCCATGTACTTATAAGCCGCAGTGGAATCTTATCAAACCGGAAATGGACACTGATCTACAATGGAGACTCACCAAAGAGGACACCCTGGTGGCCTCTTTGGTGTGTCTCCATTGTAGATCAGTGTCCATTCACTAAACTTTGGTTTGATAACTCAATCAGTCAATCAATCTACCAATCAATCAGTCAATCAATCAATCAATCAATCAACAAATCAATATTTACCAGTCAATGATCATATCCCGCCAGATTCCTGAACGTGCCCAAGAAGATGAAGCACTCGGTGATCAACATCTGTATCAGTTCGCTGTTGCTCATTATCGGGTTTACGATGGGTGTGCGCCGCACCGACCACATATTGGCGTGTCAGATCGTCGGCATTGGGCTGCACTACCTGACACTCGTCGCTCTCTTCTGGTTCACCGTCACCGCCAGGTTAGTCAGTTTATACATTCGATTCTCGTTATAACGAGGTCACTCGAACCTTTTTCATAACTTCGACATAAGCATAGGTTTGATATATCTGTTAGACTGCACTCGATTGCGACCAGCGTCTCACGATATGATCCATCACTGAAATGTGCTGCATTTTGTAGCTCTGTGTATTTAGAGATCCGGGAAGTGTGTAGACCATTATCACTCAACGTCATTCAATTGAAACGCAATGACTTGGACAATATTATGATGGAATTAGCGAGTACCTATTTCTTTATTGACTATAATGGTTAGGTAATTACATAAACAATTAAAAATACTCACTGTAGTCGTCAAGTCTTTCTGGTTAATTGTCCACATTTATCGATTTGTCAGTTGGTGACGTGCTAACCATGCAAACATGGTTGATGTGAGACTAAATGTGTTTCTCAAATTACCGACAGGGCAAAATGACCGACATCGATATACAGGTATTTTTAACTAAGTCAATGATGTCAGACTGTAAAACATTCTCGATATAGAGGTGGTCCTCGTTGTTAGCATTGCTCGTCATATCGCTGGGATATTTAAAGGTGCATGCCCACTCAGTAGGCACAAACTGTTCTTTATAGGAATTAAATAAGTGTACAATTGTGTCACTATTTCACCAGTTCTAAAAAATACAAGTGCCCGCTATACAGATATAATCATTTAGTAATATGTATTTGCTGATAGCGATGCACGATGATATCAGGCTATATTCATATGCAAATGAGGCATATTATTTTTTAATTATTTATGCTGATAAAATACGTCACTTGAAACAATACCGTAATACTTTCAACAGATTATAAAGTATGATCATTGCATGTCAAAGAATAAATACAGAGAATAAACAGTAATGTCCATTAACATTTTAAGGAAACACGGTTATCGCCCCTGATATCAGTGTGGAAATTTACGTCTGATATAAAATGTATATCCATCACTACGTGGGGTAATGGTGAATGAATGGTTTGTTTGCCAGAAAATGTCATATCTACAGAATATACAAAACTTATGTGTGTCCCTATATTATAACCTACTGAGTTCATTACTGAGATTCCACTGTATTTAAGATTGGATTGGCTGTACAACCTTCCATGCCCTGACATACGTATGTGGCGGTGACTGGAGAAATGGGGCTTACAGGATTTGCTCATGATTAGCACTCTCTTGTAGCCGGATGACGGTCTGTAGTGCTTGTTAGAAAGCATGATGTTTCATTAATGGAATGGCGACCAGAGCAGAATGCACAGACTGATCTGGATCTACACTGGTCATTTCTCCCATGTCACAGCCTCATTCAAGTACATAAAGAAGCAGAATTTTTATGTGTGTGATATGTGGTGGGATCATCGCCAGATATGTTCATCATGGATATCCAAATGCTGTTTCCGCACCTGGGGTTAATGAATCATTGTATCTTGATAGCAACATGCTGAAGAAGTTCCGGAAAGCCGAGAAGCCCCCGCCCCCTCCTGTAGACTTACCAATGCCATTGCCACCAAAACCCATGATACGGTTCTACCTGCTGGCCTGGGGTGTGCCTTCCATTATAAGTGGCATAACTGCCGCCGTCAGCTTCGAGTTCTATGACACGCCAACATAGTAAGTATTGTAGGTAAAACGATGTCGGTTGACGTTACTGAATGACGCCAGTGTAATGACACATCGTAAACATGTCCGTGTTATTTTCAACAAAAACTATGTTATATTTGATCATCGGCTAGCATAAAACATTACCTGATAAATACACTACCAGCCCAGTGTCTGTTGATATCAAGTTTATCACGTGACAAGCTGTTAGATCACGATCTGGGGCCCGTTTCACTAAACTTTGTACCTAAAATGTTAGTAAGTGCAAATTTAGGATCGTCTGGAAATCTCAATTGATGGATTTACATTTATTGAGCATAGGCTGCATATGCAGCCTATGCTCAATAAATGTAAATTCAATAATTATTTACAAGAAAACATTGTTAATGAGAAATTTACAGTCTGTCATAATTTTGCACTTACAAACATTTTAGTCGTTAGTGAAAAGGGCCCCTGCACTATTTGTGAATATTTTTAAGTTTTTATGAAATTCTCGCTCTTCTTATTAATAAATAAATATACGGTAAAATGGATTATTCCATTGGTTAACCCATAGCAGTCAAAGGATACAATACCTTTTGTTGAAAATATTTTGTTTAATTGAATGAGTGGTGACAACGTGTACTTTTGAGAAGAAATGAGGATAATATGAATTGTTTTACTCGCTCCAGATAAGGAATTAGTAATTGAGTATTGTCATTCCATCATTTCTGAAGCAATTGGGTATTTCAAAAGTTTAATTGGGTAAAATAAAATCACGCTACTGTGTACACATCAACAGACAGTAATTATTGAATAGTTTGCTTAGAAATGAAAACATGGCATTTCATTAGAATTGTCTCCTTGGAGACAATTCTAATGAAATACCAAGATGTGTTTTCATGGAAAATAAGAAACATATGCTGTATTTGTGGTATGTTTATTGTTTTCTGCAGCATGATAAAGGTACCACAAAAATTGTATTGCTTTTTGATACTCGCTACTTCCAATTTCAATTGGTTTTTTGGCAATTTTTTGAATTTGGCATTTAAGTTATGGTTTTAAACTTTCATACTATGTCAATGGTATCCCGTCTACTATACGTTAGTCTCTCTATATTGCAGTTGTTTCCTGGAATGGGACCCCGGTCTAGGTGCGCTGGTGGGGCCCGCTGGATTTCTTCTCCTCCTTAATTTATTCTTCCTCCTGCGGATATCGTGTGTCATTCGTGGATCTACTGGAGTCTTAAACTCACTGGACGATACACAGGAGTTACATATAACCGATATTGAATTGACACCGAGTGATTCGCGAATCGAGACGCGTCGTCCAAGTATTAATTCAAACAGTAGTTCGAAGTCATCTGTGTCAAGTGTGATGGATTTTGAACGGCGGCCCATTACGCAGTTACGTGCTTTAGTTGCCATTTTGTTGATCTTTCTTGTGATGTGGCTTACTGCAGCATTTGCCGTCGCTAAACCATTTAAATCGGTGATTCCGTACCAGGAATTGGTGTTCAGTTACATGTATGGCGTGTTCAGTGCAGTTTTCGGGTTATTCATGTTAATATATTATTGTCTCGGGAGGAAGGACTCCCAGTCGAGCTGGAAACGATTTTTCTTGTGCGAATCAAACAACATGTATGATACAAACCAAGGTGTTCCAAATGAGATGCCACATAGCAACGGTCATGTGACCACAGGAAGTGGAAGTGATATCTCAAACAGCAATAAAGTCGGCAGCACCACGGTCATCCTGAATCACGTTAACCATGTTAAAAACACGGAGGATGAACTATCAAACTTAAACCTAGTCCCGTCAAAACCGCCATCAGAAATGGATGAATCAGTGAACACGAGTGTCACACGTGAAAATATGGCCAATAGCTTTTATAATCCACGACAAAATGCTGTGGCAACAAAGTTCTGGGAGAAAAAGAATAAACATAATTCTAAACTATTTACAAAGGATATGGCAAAAAACATGAGCATCGGATCGGGCGACGAGAGCAATATTTCCGATCGACCTCCACGACCTACTCAAGGTTACCTTAGCGACGGAAGCCATGCCAACAGTAACCATGGCAACATGCTGAATATAGACATGCAGCTGCAGAACAATGAGAGTGTTGCCGAGCGACAGGTTGCTAAGTCCCCAACATCGCCTGGGCTGCCTCCGAGTTACTCGTCTGTTATAACGAGTAGTGCAAACAATATCCCGCTATACCCAATGTCGCAGGCTCGGTTAGGGTCGCCCCATGGTGGGTTGATGGCAGTTGCCCGCATCACATCACCCCTTACCCACCCCATGTTGCCTTCCCGTGTCGCATCCCCCCTCACCCGCCCCATGTCGCCTGGTCGCGTTGCCTCGCCGCTGACACGAGCAATATCGCCCGAATGTGTCGTCACAACAGGCAGGGTGATGACGCCGGTAGGCAGCGGCCAGAACTGCAGTATTGTGTCCTATGCAAGTGCTCCACCCATACCTCAACACATAAGCAGCCCCTGTGAATCACTCAATCACTTCAGTGCGTTTGCTGTTGTACCACCGCGCCATAATAACAGTCTCCCCCGCGCGGGGAAGCCAGTGTCGGCACCATCTAGTCCTGAGCGCGAGTTCCCGGTGAGTGAACTGAACAGTGTAGAGCCAGGCTCTGTGCCGCGACTGGGAGACTTCGATGGACAGAGCCAGGTGAGTAGTGTGTACAGTCATGAGCGGCAGCGGTCGCCCCTGCCCAGTGACCTTCAGTACATGTCACAGTCTGGGTACTCGAGCCCGCCCGACGGATACACCAGCAGCGGGCCGGTGTTTAAACAATACGGCCTGATAGACGGCCAGCCGGCAAATGGTGCATATAAACTGCCCCCGCAGCAGCAGCCACATCGTAACCGGACTAACTCGGGCGGGTATAGTTCAGACAATAGCAGACATCGGCGGAAACTGGAGAACAGCTTCGTGCAGCAAGTTGAGCAGCGAATACCTCAGGGCGTTTACGCGAACCATGTCGGTAAGCCGCCCCGCCCGCCCATCTCTCCTGTGTCGGACAGCGATAACAACAGTAGACTTATCTCGCCTGACTCCGACAGCCAACTTCATTGTAAAAAATACCGACTGAACGATTCGGATCACAACTCTGAACCGGCGTCAAAATCGTCGCGCAAACACAGTGATCACAACAAACACTCGAAAATTAAAAACCGCGGTTTGAAAAAGCAGCGATCTCTTGATTGGGATGAAGAATTTAAAAATCGGCCACCGAAAAACGTTGTTCCCTATGCGTACGTCAATCATAACTACACGGATCGTGTTATGCAGAAGCTTACAAACAAAGCTGTAAACGATCACCTCAGTCCAAAAAGTAAAGCATTTTGGATGCCCAGGTCATCAAGCAGTTACAGTGAAATTGTGCAGGGAGAAAACGTGCATCTGTGCGAAGACTCTTCTACGTCGTCGTCGGACGATGACGATAGTTTGGACAACATCTGGGTGAGACGAAATTCTCGCAAAGAGAAGAATAAGAAGGAGACAAGTGTGTGAGGTGCCATGCACTGTCGGTCCCAAGTAAAATCAGCCGATGGAATTTTGGGCATATAAATGTAATAAATTTTAACCCTTAGACCGCTACTCACAACAATCTTGACTTATTTCTCAATAAAAACATGGTTTGACAGCACTTCAGAATCATTTCCAATGGAAATGATTCGGAAGTGCTGTCAAAGCATGTTGTAAATTATTCTAAAGTGCTGTCAAAGCATGTTTTTGATGATAAACATGGAAAATAGAAAATAAACAGCAGACGACAAAAGAAATAAGATAGCGGTCTAAGGTTACTATCAAAACAGAAGTACACATCTCATACGGGTGATTCCAGACTTGATTCTGTGGTGGGAGTGGAAGGCCCCTGAATTTTTTATTTATGGGTGGTTGGGGTCCAAAATATGAAATGCATCGAAAAATTAATTTAATTACATGGTTAGTGTTTTTGTTTCAAAAAGTGCCTGTCACTCCCCCATGCAATTAATTATGGAATTGCCCTAACACATAAAAAGATCCCCCGTAACCACGGTTCTGTGTCGGTTTCCAAATGTTTTTGTTTTTTTACTAAAATCCATTGACAGGTTTTACATGGACAAGACAGTAGGTGCATTGATAAGTGCTGTAGGCTGAGGATTGGACCTTACAACATTTGATACAAGCCAATTTTGTACCCAAGAAGATGTACGATGTTTCATGAAAAATGTTTACAGAAAATGTGATATTTTCTCTAAATGACACCGAAAATTGACAAAAATTTTCATAGCAAATGCGGAATTCCGCATTTTGCTATGAACATTTTGTCGAACTTTAGACATCATTTACGGAAAATATCGTAAATTTTGTACATAATTTTCATGTAAAACCGCACATCTTGTTAGGTACAAAATGACACTGCTTGTCTCATTTGTGTCAGTGTAGATCCTGATCATTCTATGTAATTCTACAATCTGTGATTGTTCAAAAGTTTTATACAGAGGCATTAGCAATGTTCCATTGACGGAATGGCAGCGTTCAGCGTAGGCCCTGATCAGACTGTGCTGATGTGCAGCTTGATCTGGACTATGCTGGTCACAGCTATCATATGGTACCTTATCTTAGCCGTGGGGTCCAGCGGCCCGTTTCACTAAACTTCGTACAAGATATTCGTAAGTGAAAATTTAGGATTGTCTGGAAATGTCAATTGATGGATTTACACTTATTGAGCATATGCTGCATATGCAGCCTATGCTCGATAAATGTTAATCCAATAATTGTTTACAAGAAAACATTGCTAATTTGAGATTTACATAATTTTGCACTTACGACCATTTTAGTTGTACGAAGTTTAGTGAAACGCACTCCCCCAGATATGTGGCTGTGGTCATGACTGGAGAAATGGGGCTTATGGGATTTCTGACCAGTGTAATGCCTGATCGAATTGCCGGTTTCTTGATTGGATGACGAACTGTGCAGGTCATGATCAGACTCGTAAGCCCCATTTCTCTAGTCACAGCCACATATCACGTGTGTACATCAACAGGTTCTGATTGACAGATATTGGTTATGCTCAATTATAGATACATTTTAAAATACATTGAGAGCTACCAGTGTTGTACCTCAGTCTCATCTGTGCATCGTAATAACCTTAAATATTCGCACACAATTTCTTTCAGGAAACCCATATTGTTTAAGGGTTTTCCAAAACAAATTGTATCCAAATACATTGTTATTGCGATAAATCAGTGCAACCATACTACCCCTAAACATTGGGGCACTTTTTGTCGTGGGACGTCAGATATTTATATGTGTTTCCCAGAATAAATGGTGCCCGAATATTTAGGGTTATTATGGTATATCTGCAGATTTCTCTTGTGTATCACTTATGTACATCATATCAACAGAGATCAGAGAGATCACTAGTGTAGAAGAACAGATATGTCACTGTGACTGGAGAAATGGGACCAATGTAGATGCATCCGCACAGTCTGATCTGGATCTGCACTGGTCATCATTCCGTCAATGAAACATGAGCCATGCTTCTAACAAGGAATATAGATTGTTATCCAGGCTACAGAAGTGTGCTATTTGATCAGGAGCTACACTGGTCACAAATCCCATAAGCCCCATTTCTCCAGTCACAGCCACATATCGAGTTTGTACACCATTGCCTATACCAACAGATATCGGTTGTGTACATGTCTAGATACCAGTTTTGTGATTCAGTAGATGTCGGATGTAGATATCGGAAGATATCGCGCTGCTGTCTACCTTATCTCTTCAAAAATGTTGGCCAGTTTCTAAAGCATACACTGGGGCTACATTCCACGCCGGCGTAAATGTTTTACGTCGAAAAATGCACCGGTTTCCTGATGAGATGTCACTGCTCTAATTAGCACATTTTTATCGCGCCCACTTGTGGACATCGCAATATAGTCGGCACATTGGTGTACGTACGTCCGTCCGTACGTGCGTCCAGGTTAAAGATTTTGGTTAAAGTTTTTATGCCACCGGGTTTCGAAGAAACGGATGGCATATAGTGTTTGGACCGTCCGTCTGTCCGTCTGTCCGTCCACCGTCCGTCCGTCCGTTCGGGCACACATTAGGGTACGTTTTATGTGGCTAATATTTAACATGTGATAAGCCACATAAGTATCCATTTGTAAGAACGTCCGTCTGTCCGTCTGTCCGGGCACACATTAGGGTACTTATGTGGCTAGCCCTACAGGGTTATGGACTTGGTAAAGGATAGGGTTGGTTACAATTAGCCACCTAAAAAATCCTTTTATGTGGCTAAAAATCCTTTTATGTGGCTAATATTTAACATGTGATAAGCCACATAAGTATAGTACTGTAAGAACGTCCGTCTGTCCATCCGTCCGTCACACTTTTCGGTTAACCACTTTGTCACAGTTTCTCAAATATGCTGCAGGTGGCATCTGCGTTCGACAGACGCATTTCTTGTTGGTTATAGTTTTTCTGTATACTATCAAAGCCTCGACGGGCGCGACATCTAGTTTGTGTTGTAATTATCGCAATTGTTTTGTGCAGAAAATGTGTTTATGCAGTATCTTCTGCATGTAGCTGAATGTAAAGTCGTCAGGAATCTGGCGCTTATTTTGACGTGAAACATTCTACACCAGCACGGAGTGCAACACCAGTGACATTATGCAGTTGCAAAAATGTGGCTGTGACTGGAGAAATGGGGCTTATGGGGTTTGTGACCAGTGTAGATCCAGATCAGCCTGTGCATCCGCACAGTCTGACCAGGATCTGCACTGTTTGCCATTCCACCAATGAAACACTTGTCATGCTTCAAATAAGCAATATAGATCGTTATCAGGCTACAGGAGTGTGCTATTTGATATGGAGCTACACTGGATTCCATAAGCCCCATTTCTCCAGTCACAGCCACATATAATCTTACTATTCTTGTGTAGTGGATGAATTTGGGCTGCTGAATGAGAAAAGGTGCCCTAGAACATTTGTGGCATATCTTAGTCCTTTCTTCCATAAAGTTGCCCCGTGCAGGCACCGGGGCGGGATCAACTGATCCTGAGAATGGTGCTGCAGTAGCCATTGCTTGTCGTAAAAGGCGACTAAACTGGCTTAACGATTGGGTTCATACTTTCCGGAACCCACTATACCGGATTTGGCCCTCATGTATATTTTTGGCTTTCTTGTATGTGAGAGTTGAGTCGGGCTATGCCCCATATATAAAAGTAAGATTAGCGCTAATCCTATTACTTTTAGGGGATGGGATAAATGATGCTGGTGTGGCGAGGGCCTGGCACCAGATCAGGTTGTTCTAATTTCAGGACTGAATATATATTTTGATTGTAAATATTGAGTTCTGAAGTTGGGATTTACCCCCCTCGGACAGGTGGGGATACGGGACAACGACCCCGTTGGACCCGGTCTTGCGTGGTAAGATCTCCCTGAGGGGCTTGTGAGTGTACCATCTATGTCAGGAAAAAAGCGGTACGTTTCAAACCCTATTCACTCACCTTTCTTCCATAAAGTTCTAGTCCTTTTGGTAATAACAGTAAGCATGGTTGAGTGTCTGAATGGCAACCAGTGTAGCCCCAGATCAGAGTGTGCAGATGCGCACTCTGATCTGGGGCTAAACATTGCATACATTGTACCTTTTCTTAGCCGGCAATCCATTTATCATTGTATTTTAATCACATCACTATATTGTGGCCTGTCAAAATAAAACTTGGCATACTGAGTTTTTGATCAGTGTAGTTTCTCGTCAGTTATGTGTCAGCTTTGTGTATCCAATTAGTGAATCCACATTACTGCGATTCATACCCAGACGACTTGCGAATGTTACCGGGATTTACACCCAGGGCCAAGTGATCAGTATAAATATTGATGTCCTGAGGGGCTCGTTTCACTAAACTTCGTACAACTAAAATGTTGTAAGTGCAACATTATGATAGTCTGTATTTTTCACATTACCAATGTTTTCTTGTAAATAATTCTTGGATTTTTATTTATTGAGCATAGGCTGCATATGCAGCCTATGCTCAATAAATGTAAATCTATCAATTAAAATATCCAGACAATCCTAAATTTGAACTTACAAATATTTTAATCGCACAAAGTTTAGTGTAATGGCCCTCAGATCTGGATAGTGTTGGATCGGTGCTGGAATGCACAGGTAGAAGTAACGGACCGAGGTCTATAAATACATTAAATATGCCTAAAAGCATCCATAAATGAAAGAAAAATAAGTAAAAATATTTTGTTTACTCCCTCTATATATATAGCTTATTTATTTTTCATTTATGGATGCTTTTAGGCATATTTAATGTATGTATAGACCTGGGTCCGTTACTTCACCCTGTGCTGGAATGGTATTGCAGTTTAAGCACAGCACCCAACATGCAGTGCTCCCCCTCCCCCGCCCCCACCCCTATATACAGGCTTCGTTTGTTGGTGTTTAACGGCATATCAACAGCAAGGTCATCCTACCTACAGGTACGTTCCCATCTGTTTATAACCTTGCTGTGGAACGGACATAAAACCCCATTTAATCGATGGTGAACTATTCTGCCCCAGAAGTTTTCTAAATTGCAATTATGAAAAACCGAATTGATACAGAGAAAATGGAGTAACAATACCCCTCGGTGAGTAACAATTAACTCTTTCACCCCTAAGTAACTGGAATGGATTTTGATATTGTAGTAGGAGGGGAATGTGTTATAAAGTGAAAAATATTTTGTTAGTGGCTGCGTCAGAGACGAATACTGTACCACGTCGCTATAAAAGCCGGCTTGTACCGCAAGGCAGTACAAATGTTTGCTTATCCTACTATGGCCGTACTACTACAATATGTTAATTTTGCAACCGATGCAACCGTCAAAAAATTATTTTCAGACTAGTCCATTTATGAAAAGGGGGTGTTTTTTCCTCAAAAATATGAAAATTACTTGCAAAAAACGCAGATCCTGATGAGCCGGCTCGTCACGAGCCGGCTCATCTGGATCTACACGTTTTGCCAATACCATTATACAGGCCTGTGGTGTTGAAAGGGTAAACACCATATGTCCAATTCCTTATCTGGAGCCCTAGCTACACAACTCACAAGGTCAATAAGCCCCATATTGCCATGACATGTAACATTATATAGATATTATCCTTTGTGTTCAGCTTCAAATTTGTATTCATTGAATTTCTTTTCTTCCAAGGAGTTCAAACAATCGTTCAAAGAACACGGATGTTTCAGCTCACCTGATCATGTGTCAAAGTGGTTCTATTAATGATTGTAGGCACCATTTATTTGTGTGGGGAAATGAAGAAAATATCATTAATTTTGTTTAAGATATATCAGTATTGTATATTCTCAATCACACTGTGTCTCATTATTCTCAGTTATAATGTTGAATTAAATTGTCTTCTGTTGTTTTGTTCTATTTTCAATATTTCTAATCAAAATCTGTTTTGACAGCACAAGTAAAACCTGTGATGTTATTATTGATAGTTTCATGGTCATTTATCTCGAGCGATAATGTATGTTAGTGATCACATAGCACACAACTATGGCTCAGAGTGATCAAATGCCTGATTTACAGTGAAACCTCTCTAAGCCGGACACCCTGGGCAGGGATTCTACTGGGGAAAATAAAAAAATCGCCACTTCAAAGAAAACAAAACAATTGGCGATAAAAAATTACAATTTTCGAAAAAAAAAATATTTTTTTTTCGAAAATTGTAATTTTTTATCGCCAATTGTTTATTTTTATCGCCGATTGTTAATTTTTATATTTCTAATCAAAATCTGTTTTGACAGCACAAGTAAAACCTGTTAAAGGTGCATGCCCACTCAGTAGGCACAAAATGTTCTTTACAGGATTGAATAAGTGTATAATTGTGTCACTATTCCACCAGTTCTAAAAATTACGAGTGCCCGCTATACAGATATAATCATTTAGAAATATTTATTTTTCTGTTAGTGACGCGCGGTGGTATAATGCTATTTTCATATGCAAATGAGGCGTGATATTTTTCATTTATTTATACTATTTAAATGCGTAACCTCAAAACATAATATTTTCGACAGATTATAAAGTATGATTATTGCACATCAAAAAATAAATAGTACTGTCCGTTAACATTTTAAGGAAACACGGTTATCGCCCCTGATATCAGTGTGAAAATTTACGTCTGATATAAAATGTATAATAATGCCAATCAATATGTGGGGTAATGGTGAATGAATGTTTAATTTGCCAGAAAATGTCTCAGATGATGTCTCTAATTAATAGGATGTTCCATGCCAATGTTTCACGCTATTTCATTAATTTTGTTCATTCAAATTATCCCATTCTTCTAAAAGGGTAATCTGTACGACGTTTAAAATTATTAACAAACAGTGGAGATCCTGATGAGACGGCACATTACGAGCCGGCTCATCTGGATCTGCACTGTTTGCAAACATTGTCTCTATAGAGGTCTGTGGTGTTGAAAGGGTTAATGGACAATATTCATTTACAATGTGAATATTTGTCAATTTCTGATATCATTGTTTGAGAGAAAATTTAATTCCACACGGGCTCTGGAGAGTTTTGTGAGAAGGGACGTAAATCCAAATGTGGGTGTCTACAAGAGTTTGTGAGATTTATCAATAAGTTATCATACTGGTGTACTATATAATATATACAATGGAAGTAGATCTATCCAACTTTGATGAAGAGTGTTGTATTCTGTCATTGAAATGTGTCTTTTGTTAGCAATTGTGATGCTGGTTTACAAAATTGGTCTAAATTGAGCCCCATCAAGTTTCGTGGGTGATATGTAATTAGAGCTCCAGATAAGTTTTGTATCTAAAGAGTAGTATATCCCCATATATCAAATTCAATGAGTATTTTACTTTTACAAATGTATTATTGTTAAGTAGGGAACAAATGATAAAAAATACAACAAATTTAAAAATTCACTTATTTGAGCTGCAAAAATTTTCAACTTTATTACAGTTTTTTCACTACTCGATTTGAAAATCAATATGGGTAATATGGGACAAGAAGCCTTGGTAGTATGGATTCATAATAGTTGCACAGCGCACAACACACATGAAGCCACACTTGCAGGGGGGGGTTGTCCTATTTTTGGAGCGATTCTGCTAGGGAGGTCAAATTTTTTTGAAATCTAAATGTCCGGAAAAATGCACTTTCCTGTGTTTTACGGCATTTAAATTCAGACTCCAACTGGGTGCAACCCCGGAACCCCTCCTCTAGATCCGCCCCTGTAGGGCTGAAATTGTCTGGACATCTACAAAATGTGATCAGGTCCTACACTGTTTGCCACTCATTTTCACACTATTTACACCAGTTAAAAGTCTCTCTTATCTGCACCATTTCCTTCCAAAATTTGGATGATTATGCCTTTTGTCAGCCAGTATCATATTCATACGAAATACTGCTGTTTGAAATATTCCTTGATATGTGTATATATACATACTGCTGAATTGAAGATGCCTTTCTTTTTGTAAGATGACCGTTTATTCTGTGTGTGTGTATGATTTACATTGAAGCTGGTGCTATGTGGCGTTTGTGTTGTCAATTGTGATCATTTCAACCCTTAGACCGCTACACACAAGAATTGTCTTAGACCGCTACACACAACAATTGTCTTAGACCGCTATACACAACAATTGTCTTAGACCGCTATACACAACAATTGTCTTAGACCGCTACACACAACAATTGTCTTAGACCGCTATACACAACAATTGTCTTAGACCGCTACACACAGCTACACACAACAATTGTCTTAGACCGCCACACACAACAATTGTCTTAGACCGCTACACACAACAATTGTCTTAGACCGCTACACACAACAATTGTCTTAGACCGCTACACACAACAATTGTCTTAGACCGCTACACACAACAATTGTCTTAGACCGCTAGACACAACAATTGTCTTAGACCGCTACACACAACAATTGTTTTAGACCGCTACACACAACAATTGTCTTAGACTGCTACACACAACAATTTTCTTAGACCGCTACACACAACAATTGTCTTAGACCGCTACACACAACAATTACTACACACAACACTTGTCTTAGACTGCTACACACAACAATTGTCTTAGAATGCTACACACAACAATTGTCTTAGACTGCTACACACAACAATTGTCTTAGACCGCTACACACAACAATTGTCTTAGACCGCTACACACAACAATTGTCGTCTGCTGTTGCTTTTATATTGTGCCTTATTTCTCAATGAAAACATGTTTTGACAGCACTTCAGAATCATTTCCAATGGAAATGATTCTGAAGTGCTGTCAAAGCATGTTTTTGATGATAAAAATGGAAAATGGAAAATAAACAGCAGACAACAACAAAATAAGATAGCGGTTTAAGGGTTAACTCAGTCTGTCAAACAATCTAAATTAACCCTTACAATGCGGAGTTAAATTTTGTCATCTGCTGTTTTTTTTCTTCATTTTTAGCCAGGTTTTTTGAAAAAAAATCCAGGCTATTGGATTGGCGAAAGCGGGCGGGCGGGCGGGCGGGCGGGCGGGCGGCGTCTACAATCAATGTTAAGTTTTCGTGTTTGAGTCCATTTCTTTGTTACTGTACCACCTAGGACCAACAAACTTTCACAGCTTCATAATCAAGGGGTGCCCACCACATATCACTATCCAACATGTTACTTTTTTTTTAACTTAACCCATTTTTTCCGCACAATCGACTTTAATGTTAAGTTTTCGCGTTTTCAATGTTAAGTTTTCATGTTTAAGTCCATTTCTTTGGTACTGTACCACCTAGGACCACCAAACTTTCACAGCTTCATAACCAAGGGGTGCCTACCACATACAACTATCCAACATGTGACCATTTTTTTACCTTCACCTATTATTTCTACGTAATTGACTTAGCCATTTTCAACGTTAACTTTTTAACGTACAGCCATTTTCAACGTTAACTTTTTAACGTACGTCTAAGAAAAAAAACTTTTTTGTTATACTATATCTCTGCAACTGCTTCGCCCATTACCTTGAAACTTCACATGGGTGTTTATTATCATCCATATTTTCATTCTAACCCCCAACCGTGCGGCCCCTGTGCACAATGTCAAGGTCAAATTACTTTGAATTTTTTTGTTAAAGTTTTTTAGTGTACTATATCTCTGCAACTGCTTCACCCATTACGTTGATACTTCACATGGGTGTTTATCATCATTGTCGCACCCGCTTGCGGAAAGCGCATTTTATGCATTTTGGCATACGTCCGTCCTTCCGTCCGTACGTCCGTGTCCGGTTAAAGTTTTTTCGTTAAAGTTTTTCCATCTACTATATCTATTTTTTTAGTGTCCATGCCTCGCCCCAAGGCGCGACATGCAGGCCACGGCCATCTAGTCTACAAAAAGTGGGTATAATTATGTTATCCAAGTGTCTATGCTTGGAAAAAACCTGGCCTTCGTGGCTTCTCAGTAAAACCATGATTTGACAGCCTAATAGAATAATATTCAATTAAAAAACCATGTGTTTACTGAGATTGAGAAATAACACAAAAGTTGAAACAACAGCAGACGACAATTTTTGGTTCCCACATTCGAAGTGTTACTGGAAACGTTTATTGTGCCTCCATAGATGGCTTGTTTCATGCTGAATAAATTTATACAGGGTATGAAATGAAAAAACTGAAATATTTTTCTTACTTTTACTCGAAAGTATATGTTGTAACCACTCATTGGAACCGTCTCGATGAGAAATAATTCTCCTAATTATGCACGGAAGCCTATGTTGTTACCACTCATTGGAACCATCTCGACGAGACGGTTCCAATGAGTGGTAACAACATAGGCTTCCGTGCATAATTAGGAGAATTATTTTGTATTTAAAGATTATGTGACCTCGGCATGTAATGGGTTTACTACACTATATACCAATGACGAGTTTGCATCATGCGTTTTACACTGATGAACACTCGATTTACACGTGTGTACATTTTTACTACAAAACATGTTGGTATGAGTTCTATACATACCACCCAATAGCATGTGGATTCTCTAGCGGTATAACCATAAAACACCTTTCAATATGAATAATTTTATGAAACTAATTACAGGGATACAGACAAAATCCCCCCCGGACATAATTCCCCCCATGATTTTTGACACAAGAGGACAAAATCCCCCCCCCCCCCCCCCCCCCCCCCCCCCCCACCGTTTAAAATGCAGGTAGGACAAAATCCCGCCTGTCCAAAAACACAGGTAGGACATAATTCCCCCCACCCCCCCCCCCCCCCCACCAACCATCAAAATTAAAAAAACAATACCGACATCAGTATACAAATGTACAAACGATACATACAAATTCTCTTGTTTGACGTTTATTGTGCAACTGAAAATACTTCATTAGATGTGCTTGTTTGATTGTGTAACTGAAAATACTTCATTAAATGTGCTTGATGTTTGATGTTTATTGTGCAACTAAAAGTACTGAATATGATTTACCTTGATTCTGGACGGGGGGGATTTTGTCCTACCTTGAATTTTGATGGGGGGATTATTTATGTCCTACCTGTGATATTAAACGGGGGGGGGGGGGGATTTTGTCCTCCAGTATCAAAAACAAAAATAATGGGGGGAATTATGTCCGGGGGGGGATTTTGTCCTACACTCCATATACATGTCTCTACACTTGTAAATCTTAAATAGCTTTAATTTAATATTAATATTTTAAGTGCCTTTGGATATTTTGTTGTCTTGGTTATGTATTTTATCAGCTATAGTGTCACAAGGTGTCGTGGGATCACGTTGTCTATTGTTTTGATCGTGCATAATGGTATGGCAGCGCCAACGAGTTGTAAGGTAAATCATATTATATCATTATACAATGTATATCAAAACTGGTCAACAAATTAAATTTTGGTTGTGTGTGTGTACAAGAATTATGCTCAGCATGTCGCACCCACAAAGACATAATTCATTAACAAAACATTAAAACTACAGAAAACTTATTTCATTACAAGGCCAACATTTCATGAAATAAAATGAAGGTGCATATCTAAAATTAGCTGAAATATGATATCATATAATAGTCATAAAGCCGGTGAATGTGTACATGAAGCAAGTTAGTAGTACCAGTATGTGTGACATTAACAGTTTCAGGGATTCCGCTGGGAAAATAAAAAAATCGCCACTTCAAAAAAAATAAAACTATTGGCGATAAAAAATTACAATTTTCGAAAAACGAAAAACAAATTGGATTTTTTTTCCGAAAATTTTAATTTTTCATTGCCAATTGTTTATTGCCAATTGTTTATTTTTATCGCCAATTGCGAAAGTGGCGATCGCCAGTGGAATCCCTGCAGTTTATCTCAAATATTTATGCAGACAAACTCTACAAAATATTTAAATATGGTCATTTCCAATCACCTCCGAAGGGAAGCACCTTTAATACACATTGTTTTAAAGTCACTCTTTAAAAGAGTGACTTTAAAACAATGTGTATTTAAATATGGTTACCTCAAATCAGTTCACCTCTACTTTAGTCAGTCTTTTTTTTAGTAATTATCTTTTTTGACAGCTATTGTTGTGTATGTATTTATGTACATGTATTTAATCATGTTGATGTTAAAGAAACAGAGTGTAAATATATATGGTTTAATATGAACCTTGCGCTGACAAAACTAATGTTATTGTCTTTTCAAACAGTGCACACCCTGATCAGTCTGTAGATCAGTTTACTATTCATACAATTGGACATTCATACAATATGTTATCATATGCTACTAAACATTTATTTAACTTCTAATAATTCCAGCACAAAAATATTTACACAATTCCCTAACATTTGATTGGTCCGTTGCAAGTCTCCGTCCAAAATTTATATCCCAGTAAACTCCATGCCAAACTACTTTCCGTAACCGTCAGGCACAGTTCAAATAATTCTTAAGAAAACGGAAAATAAACACATTTTCTTGATGAATTTATTTCAAATGCTGGCCTTCGTCCAGTATTCCCGCGACTTTTTCAAGTTTATACCCCGAGAAATTCCACAAAAAGGCCATTCATTCCTATATTTAACAACCTCTACAGAATATAATATTGCAGTGGAAACTCTAAACCAGACACCCTGGCAATCAATCCCCCAGGGTGTCCAGTTTAGAGATTTTCCACTGTAAATGACCTTGCTGTTGGACGTAGACGGACATAAAACCACGATCAATCAATCTGCTGTAATTCAGGTTCGTGAGGACCCCAAAAGTTGCTGTGCATTGGAATCATGAACAGACAACAGGAATATTTATTTTTTCTCTCCAAAGTTATCTTTTTTTTCATTTACCGAATAAAAACAGCCTGTATGAAAGTGTGAAGAAGTTTTCAAATTAATCAACATCATGAACAGACATCAGGAATATTTATTTTTTCTCTCCAAAAGTATGTTTTTTGATTTACGGAATAAAAACAACCTGTATGAACGTGTAAAGAAGTTAAAAAAGTTCAAACTAATCAGGATTGCCATTGGTTTTAAATGCAATGGGTTTGTTTTGTCAGAACAGGAGTTATTTTATAAACTTTATAATTATATGTAGAAAACTACAATGTATTTGTACATTTTTATATATTTCTGGACATTTGCATGCATATATTGTTGTGAGTTTGGTTTTAATAGTATATTATCCCACTTTAGTGGGCTCAGATGGTTTTATATACATGTACTTGATATCGAACAAACACATGTCAGTGCTGATACTGTTAATATACTGTTGTCATAGCAACCAATGTTTTTTATACTTGCTTAGTCCTTACTATGCTGAATTAAATTTTGTACTCTGCTGTTCATTTCTTATTTTCTATTTTTCTCATCAAAAACATGATTTTACAACACTTTAGAATCATTTCCATTGAAAATTATTCTAAAGTGCTGCCAAATCATGTTTTTAAAATGGAAAATATGAATTAACCAGGCGACAATTTTCATTTCCCGCATTCTAAGGGTTAAAGGTGCCCAAGAGAAGTTTAAAATAAAACTTATGCGATATATTATTTTGTATTTATTTCTGCATATGAATTTAACGATTGGTTTCTTATATTGTTTCCAACATCATGTCAATATTATCTTCATTACCACGAGTCGAATGGGCTTGAAACATCACCCATGCGACCCCTGTGCACAAGGTCAAAGTCAAATGGCTAGGAGATTTGCATTAATGTCTTAAGGTGTACATCCATTAGAGGTACCGATTTCTTGTTATCAATGAAAAAGTACTTACATTAAAATATTTTTTAGATTATGTGTATTGCCAGTAGGTTGGCAGAAAAACGTGGAACAGATGTTGATGTGCCTTCTCTCTTGTGTTCTAGACTACTTTGTACTCGAATTGTAATGTTTCATCTTGGGAATCTCATACATTATACATTGTACAGGTACGAGGGGCCTTCAAAAAGTCCTCATATGGAGGTTGTAACTCTTAATTGCTCGAATGCCCCATGCAGGCACCGGGGCGGGATCAACTGATCCTGAGAATAGTGCTGCAGTAGCCATTGCTTGTCGTAAAAGGCGACTAAACTGGCTTAACGATTGTGTTCATACTTTCCGGAACCCACTATACCGGATTTGGCCCTCATGTACATTTTTGGCTTTCTTGTATGTGAGAGTTGAGTCGGGCTATGCCCCATATATAAAAGTAAGATTAGCGCTAATCCTATTACTTTTAGGGGATGGGATAAATGATGCTGGTGTGGCGAGGGCCTGGCACCAGATCAGGTTGTTCTAATTTCAGGACTGAATATATATTTTGATTGTAAATATTGAGTTCTGAAGTTGGGATTTACCCCCCTTGGACAGGTGGATACGGGACTCGACCCCGTTGACCCGTCTGCGTGTAGACTCCCTGAGGCTTGTACCTCTATGTCAGAAAAGCGGACGTTAAACCCTATTCACTCACTCACTCACTTAATTGCTCGTACATACAACTTTCATATTTCGACTAATATATCTGGATATCTTGAATGTTTAAATATGTGTCACTGACATGTTCAGTTACATTATCGGTTACTAAACTATAGTCTGTTTCACGAAAGCTGCCCAAATTTTACGGCCATATAAACAATTCAAAAACAATATTTTTAGTATTAAATTAAAGGAAAATTTAAGAATTGGCCTTCTTTTTATTTCGTGAAATTCGGTCAAATATTGGTTTTATTACGAAAAATTGATTTCTCTATGGGAATTTAACATGGGGGAAAAAGAGGTAAAGGAGTGCGGGAGGAGTCAAAAAACGAAAAGAATTTGGAAATTGACTCCGACCTGACTAGATAGCTTTGAAATGATCCAACTAAGAAAACAAAAGTTAAATTTTGAAAATCGGTCCAGGATTACTGAAATTCTAAAAAAATTCCCCATGTTAAATCCCCATAGACATCTATGGGGATTTAACATGGGGAATTGTTTTTTCACAATAAAATCAATATTTGATTAAATTTCACGAAATAAAAAGAAGGCTCATTCTTAAATTTTCCTTTAATTTAATATTATCGAAAACAATATTGTTTTTGAATGAGTGTGGGTATTAATGTTTCTCAAATATGCAACATCTACGGAATACTTGGTTTTAAAGCATGTTTGATTAACCCTTAGACCGCGACACACAACAATTGTCTTCTGCTGTTGCTTTTATATCTTGCCTTATTTCTCAATAAAAACATGGTTTGACAGCACTTCAGAATCATTTCCAATGGAAATGATTCTGAAGTGCTGTCAAAGCATATTGTAAATTATTCTAAAGTGCTGTCAAAGCATGTTTTTGATGATAAAAATGGAGAGAAAAAAAAACAACAGCAGACGGCAAAAAATTAAGATAGCGGTGTAAGGGTTTAACATGTCTTTAATTTCTACAATTTTTTCTAGTTGTATTTTAAAAGACATTATGATGACTTAATACATAAAAGTCTAGTCTTGACCAGTTAGTAAGTCACCTTGACGTGGTAAGATCGTGTCTTGACGTCATACTAACTGATGAAGGCAAGATTACATGTACTAAACTTGATGTCACTAGAGTGAAGTATCACATTATACAGGCAATACATGGACTTGTGCCACACCGAGTTCCCAATATACATGTATATCCCATATTGTCAAATTTATTTTGTGGGACGCGTATACACAGGTTTAGTCGTATTTTCTATACTGTACAAGGGTGGGAGTTCATTTGTAATTTTGGTTGAATATCAGTTTTATGAATTTTATTTTTACGACCTTATCATGTGATTTATGGTTAGTATTATGTGATTGGTTGATATTTTTAGAACATTGTATTATATCTGTGTAACGTTTTAAATAGTATCAAATTAATAATTTTTATTGCATGTATACCGGTATTGTGAGGCAAGCTGTACGATTGTGAAAAATAATAATAATTCTATTAACTATGCATGGAAGTACATATATGTTGATACCACTCATTTGAACCGTCTCGGAGAGACGGTTCAAATGAGTGGTAACAACATATACATCTGAATAGAAACAAGAAAAATAGCAAATATTATTTCAAGTTGTTCATACCCAGTCAGGGTTATTGAGCGAATGGTTTGATAAAAAAAGGTGCACTTGTGAGCAGTCCGTTCAGGATCTATGCTCATTAGAAGGGACATACAGCGGTTTTATCATTTTTGGAGACCTATTTTTTAGATGGGTGGTTATCTTTTCACATGCGCTGGGGTATATTTCATAGGATATTTATGCTGTTGAATTGTTATTACAATAATGCTCGTGTCTGGTTTTATATTGTGCCAATCTTCAGAAATTTGTGAATGTCCCTCAATCAATGTTGGGAGATAAACTATGTCTTGATAGTTTAGTTTGCAATAGTACGCCCACAACGTAATTTCTCGCCTATTATCATATGCATTGTTTTTTCACTGCCGGAAAGTGTCAATCGCCATAAAATAGTGATTTATTGAATTTGTTACCAATGTAGGCTCAGATTAACTCGTATTTTTGTCTAATCAGGGCCTACACTGTTGACTTGTGTTGGAGATTCCCCGAATAAAAGAAGGACACTAGACCCATATTGGGCTGCATTCATGTGCTAGCTAGCTACATATACTGGTAAAAAATTGTTGATTAAGACACTTTTTGTAATGGCGAGTCCAATATATATATATATATGTACATGTATGTAGATGCAAGCCAAACTGTTGTGTATGCCTTTATATGAACTGCGCAAGAGGATCAATCCCACAACCCGGCTTGCAAACAGCATGGACCAAAATCTGCCCAAACATCCGTGTAGTCCGACTTGGATCTACCGAGTTTCAAGTACAATTTATAAACCCATTACATGCGGAAAACCCCTGTATAGTAATAAAAAATAAATGTTTTTCCACAATTTTGTTCTTGTTTCTCATCCCAAGTATATGTTGTGACCATTCATTTGAACCGTCTCTTCGAGATGGTTCAAATGGCGGTCATGACATGTGTTTCTAACGAGAGACAAGAAAAATATTTAGCATTTTTTGTAGTGGGTCTTCAGCATGGTAAGGGCGGCTATCAAACACACAGAGTTAAAACAAATGTTGCCAAAACTTTAACATCAATTTCTGTGTAATTTGACCTTGACCTTCGGGTCAGAAGCATCATTTATGGCCATGGAATTATTTGGTTGATTGACCAATGTGGTTTTTCATCCGTTCATCAATAACACAAAAAACATTCAATATAACAACTATATACTCCATAACAGTGAAATCGGACAACCTGGTATGTGCTATCCCAGGGTGTCTGATTTAGAAAGGCCACACAGTAATTCTGGCATATCAGCACTCCAAAATATACGGTGTGCACTTTGCAATAAAGAACATACATTATCATTAGAGGTACATGTATATATATCTGTGAATCTCATCAACATTCAACATCCAGACATATGTGGGGTGTCCAGTTTGTACAACCTCAGTTTGTGTCCCTGCTGATTGGAAACGTCAAGTATGGGGTTTCCTAAAGCCTGACAGTTACATGTATAATGTTCACAATTAACTTATAAAGTGAATATGAGTAAAACATTTTATAAACTTAAGACTTCTGTTGTTATTTACATGTTCCGTTTCAGTTATTATGAAGGAAAATTTGTTGTTTACTTGTTAGAAAGTCACCGGTGAGCTAATTGCTGCATTTTGTCTGTCCATAATCTCTCCATATTCTACTTTCACCCATTTCATGCCGACTATACACAATTTTGTTTGTGGAAAATCCTAAATATTTTCTTTATATGAAACTTATGCCACAACCTATCAAGTCAATTATCATTATTATGGTCGGTTTTTTAGCTCACCTGCATGAAGTGCAGGAAGAGCTAATGGTATACCCCCCGGCGTATGTTGGCAGCGGCGGGTGCGGCATCGTCGGCATCCACGTCGTCCACAAACTTAACATTGGGGTAAATTTTGTATAGCTTCCTTTAACCGTTAGACCGCTACTCACAACAATTGTCGTCTGCTGTTGCTTGTATATCTTGCCTTATTTCTCGATAAAAACATGCTTTGGCAGCACTTAAGAATCATTTCCAATGGAAATGATTCTGAAGTGCTGTCAAAGCATGTTGTAAAATATTCTAAAGTGCTGTTAAAGCATGTTTTTGATGATAAAAATGGAAAACAGAAAATAAACAGCAGACGGCAAAAAAAATAAGATAGCGGTCAAAGTGTTAATAAAACTTACAAGCGCATTCCTCTGATGGTCCTCTGTCATGATGTGACAAATACATGATCCTCCAACAACCGGTAATCCCAAGGTCCAGGGGCCCGTTTCACTAAACTTTGTACGACTAAAATGTTCGCAAGTGCAAATTTATGATCGTTTGAAAATTTCAGTTGATGGATTTACATTTATTGAGCATAGGCTGCATATGCAGCCTATGCTCAATAAATGTAAATCCACCAATGGTTTATAAGAAAACATTGTTAATGTGAAATTTACAGACTAATAATTTGGCAGGGTTACAAACATTTTAGTCGTACGACGTTTAGTGAAATGCCCCCTGGTTACGGACTTGGTGCTTTCATAAAGTTAAATGTCCGGGTAAAGTTCAGTTTCCATTGATAGATATGTATTTGACAAGTGCATTCCTCCGATAGTCGTCTATCATGTTGTTGATAACCCAGGACCCTCTGACCCCCAGAAATCCCAAGGCCAAGGTCACAGGCTTAGCGCAGTCACAATACTTAACGTCGGGAGTAAATTTCTTTTAGCTTCTGTTTCCTTTGATAGAACCACCTACCGGGACCCCCCTCTCCCAACAGACAAAGAACATTTGATATGGAATACCCAGGTGGTATATTGGAAGCTCTTCCTTACCGACAAATCTAGTTGACTGATGCTGTTGTATTGACCGGTATTGGCTGCCAACAGGCGAGCATTGTTGCCTTCTGACAACTCTTGTTGCTTATTGGCCTATCAACAGCTAATGTCATATTAGGCGGGTCAACGGGGTCAAATCACGTATTTCATTTATATTGATTGGGGGAAAATCTCAAAATCAGAACTGAATATTTACAGAAACCATATATACTGAAAGGATAAAGAAACGCAGGGTAAACATTGGAGGTGATTTAAAGTGATGTGTTTGCTGTTCTATACAATATTTTATATGAGTATTAAAAAAACATCTTTAGTCAACACATTACCAAAATTGCATTAGGTTTTGACCGATAATTCATTAGTAATTGAATCACAATTGACGGTACCCCCCAATATCGCACAGTGAAATCCACTGTTTTGTCAGTATCTCGAATACCCCCCTCGCGCATCTGTCACAGCCCTGATTCTCTTGTGCATGGAATTCATCAGTGCATTTATCCTTCTTATTGGGATATTGTTCCACTCTTCCCACAATGCAGTCCTTAGTTGGTCGAGATTAGAAGGGGTATTCCGACACCCCCTTATCCTCCTGTCAAGTTTGTCCCACAGATGTTCGATTGGGGACAAATCGGGAGTGTACGCTGGCCAGTCGAGTGGGTTAATGTTATGATCAGCGAGAAAGTCTTGACAAACTCTGGCTACATGGGGCCGGGCAATATCATGCTGGAAAATTAGTTGATGCCCGTTGCACAAATGGAACAACAACCGGGCAGAGGATTTCATCCCTATATCTTACGGCGGTTAAATTCCCGGCTACCACTATCAACGGTGACTTTACCCCGTGATATCCCTCCACAGACCATAACCGAGCCACCCCCAAACCTATCCCTCTCAAGAACGCAAGCGTCGGCGAAGCGTTCCCCACGACGTCGGTATACACGACGTCGACCGTCCGGACGAAAAAGAGTGAACCGGGACTCATCTGTGAAAAAGATTTATCTCCATTGCCTCATTGGAAATCGTCTGGGAGCATGTGCCGCCAACCAAGCCATACGACGCGCGCGACGTGCACGAGTGAGAGGCAGACCAACGTAGGGACGACGTGCTCGCAGGCCAACCTCGCGCAATCAAATTCTTACAGTTTTGGGCTGAATGTGGCAATTATGATTGCCTACCGTGTTAATAGCGATTTCAGTGGCAGTAACGTGGCGATTACATAGGTGGGCGAGACGAATAGCCCTGTCTTGACGTCGCGACGTTACGCGCGGGTGTCCCGATCTCGGTCGGTCGGCAACCCTTCCGGTCTCTCTCAGACGAAGGACAAGACGTTCTATGGTGGAAACATTCACACCGAACTGCATAGCAACCTGCTGTTGCGTTTGACCTTGCATTAGCAATGCAATAGCCTGACCCCTCTGAACTTCCGTCAGGCGTACCATGATTGTGAGAGCTATAAATTCAGTGTAAAGAGCGGAAAACGATGTGCATACCTCAAACGTATCAAGTGGTATGACAAAATGTTTTGACGAACTTATCATGCTGCATGTGTTTTTGGCTTTTCATCACTTTCTCTATGTGGTACGGTGCATTACACGGTTGAGTAACTTTAGGCACCGGTTTGGGTGCACAGTGACCAAGATAGTCGCCGAACCGGTTTTCATAATTTTAGGCCAAGCATTTAAATAATTATTACCCTGCGTTTCTTTATCCTTTCAGTATATGTGTATACTGTATTCAGCCTTGAATTTGAATAACCTCATCTAGTTCCAGATCCTCACTAGACCAGTGATTCGCCCCAACCCTAAAAAGTAGTAGGATTGGTACTAATCCTACTACTCTTACTACTGGGTATAACTGGATTCAACTCTACGTACAAGCCAAAATGTACCCAAGGGCCAAACAAGGCAAATGGGTATGCCAGTAAATTGTCCTTCAATGCTCCGAACCAGCCATGGTACAGTTGCTGAAGTGGGTAGTAGGTGGGAGCATGCGATGGGTAATTTAACGATTCATCCTTACCGGAATTCTGATTGGAGACCTGGTTTGGCCCTCACATACGTCTTTGGCATTTTGTATGTGACAGTTGAATCTGGTTATACCCCTTATGTGAGTATTACGATTATTCGTAATCCTATTTTAGGGAAGGGGCCAAGTGACTTTGGTGTGGTATGGACCTGCCACCAGGTCAGGTTATTCTAATTTCAGGGCTGAATATATTGTTTCTCGATGTAAATATTCAGTTCTGATTTTGGAATTTTTCCCCCAATGCAGCAGGTTAAAACGGGATCGAACCCGTTTGCCCGGCCTTACATGACCATAACTGTTGATAGGCTGTTAAACACCAATAAACAAACAAACAAACAACAGTTGTTGAACAAGGTCGTATACAGATGGGACAGGACTGGTTAACCCATCCTACACTGTTGACAGAAATTGCCGTCTGCTGTTTTTCATTTTTGCTTTAATTCTTAACAAAAAACTGGTTTTGACAGCACTTGAGAATCGTCTCCACTGGAGACGATTCTCGTGTTGTCAAAACCAGGTTTTTGTCGAGAAATATTTAAAACTAGAAAATGTGTTCATAGAACACGGATGCCCCACATATCGCTTTGATAATAAAGGAGGCCAAATTTACCCGAGCGTTAAAGTTTTGTGACGGACGGACAAGGGTAACACTAAATGCCCCCTCCACTATCGTGGTGGGGCATAATAAAACATTTCCAGCAGACAACATTTAATTCAGCGTAGCAAGGGTTAAAACATGGGGAATTTCCAAGTGCTGATATAGCTCCACACGCAAAAGATTGTTAAATTTGATCCATTTTGTTCCCTCGTTCATGACACAGAAGACTACGGTAGTCTATTCTTGGAATTTGAAATGGCTTTGCATGGGGTCAACTACACTCTGATAACCAACCACAGGGCCTGTGCTTACAAGCACGTTTCTTAGCATGGTCTACAAATGTTGACTTGATATCACACAGTTGGTTCGCCGAGACTGAGCACAGTTCCATTTCGAACAACGAAACTTTGTATTTTCAATAAGAATGAAGTGTGTGCTCAGAATGTTTTTAAAATTATGGACTCCTCATTTTGGTAAAAATACAAAACTGAGTAAACAACTGGATTAATTTTTATTAACAACAATTAGATCTACACATTGGAACACAAGTTATGTAATAACAATAATGCATGTATTTGATTAACAACATGAATTCACACCTATATATTTAGACTTTTATCACAAAGTGTGGTGTTGTATCATACAGACGGGCAGTCTACTGTCTGTTCCACGTTCTGCCGAAAAACATTTGGCTATTACCGGTAAACACATTAAATCTAAAAACTATTTAAACGTAAGTACTTTTTCACCAATAAAAACAAAAAAGTCACCCTCCCCAAATATTTTTACTGATTTTATAGCGAAAAAAACAATTGGGAATTTAACATGGGAGAAAAAGGGAGAAAAAGAGGTGGAAGCAGTGGGGGAAGTTAAAAAACGAAAATAAATAAATAGAAATTGACTCAGAAACCTGGCTAGATAGCTTGGAAATGATGTAAATAAGAAAACAAAAGTTAGAATTTGAAAATCAGTCCACAAATAAAAAATTATTAAAAAAATATATAATTTTAGCCCTCATGTTAAAATCGTTTTTTCGCAATAAAATCAATATTTGATGGAATTTCTTCAAATAATTTTTTTTGGTGAGGGTGACATTTTTGTTATTGATGAAAAACTACTTACATTTATATATTTTTAAGATTTAATGTGTTTAATGGCCAACAAAAGTTTGACGGCAGCAAAATGTGGAACAGACAGTAGTTAATCAGTTGGACAGTTGATAAATTGAATGGGATTTTTACTCTAATCCAGAGAGTAAATGGGCAGGGTCTATGTCGTGTACACAATATAAATATACATGCACTGATTTAATGGATTTCATAGTATAACGCCGGGAATACATTGTATATTTGTACGAGACAGAATTACTGAAATTACACTATCACCACAAACTTACATCACAAGATAGTTTGACCCCTGTCGTGACCAGAAACAAACCACGAAATAACAATTCACTTCCAAGTTTAAAGCCCAGTATGGATGGATTCACCATTAAATGTGTGTACCGTCTCCGTCCGCCCACTAATATTATATACCGTAGTAGGGGTGTTTCATGCAAATCACCAAGCTGCAACTTGTAAATCGAGTCCCTATGATGAAAATCAAGGTTATTAACTTGCAAAAGATATTGGCCTTTGTTATTTCTATTTTGTTTATCCAACAATCAAAAGTGTTGGCATGATATATTTTAAGAGAAATGAAGAAAATGTTGTGAAAATGCTGTACTAATCCTACTACTTTTATAATGGGACCGGATTCAACTCTTAAGTAACAAGAAAGTCAAAAATATAATGTACCTGAGGGTCAAACCAGGGATATCTTGATTCTGGTAAGGATGAATCACATTGTTAAATTTAACCTTCACAGACGGATGGTAGGTAAATGAATTCCTACCCTGTTTAACATATCAAACCCACACTTTGTGATACAGCTCCATTTACAATTACTACAAAATTATTATTAATACAGAGATAATGTTTCAAACAAGTTTGTCATGACTTGTCACAGTAAATTGTATATAAGCCCCCATTCATCGACACCAATATAAAATTGTGTCCTTCAGACATAGCTGATGGGCGACGCTGATTGAAATCAGAGGGGTTCGGCTTGAAATGGCTGTCTTTGGTATGTCACGAGAAATCGCTTTACAGGTTTTACTGTAGATCCTGGGGCGCGTTTCACTAAACTTTGTACAACTAAAATATTTGTAAGTGCAAAATTATGATAGTCTGTATATTTAACATTAACAATGTTTTCTTGTAAACAACTATTGGATTTACATTTATTGAGCATAGGCTGCATATGCTATGCTCAATCAATGTAAATCCATCAATTAAAATATCCAGACGATCCTAAATTTGCACTTCCGAACATTTTAGTTGTACAAAGGAGAAAATTCCAAAATTCCAAAATCAGAAAGGAATATTTACATTGAGAAAAAATATATTCAGCCCCGAAATTAGAATAATCTGACCTGGTGCCAGGTCCATACCATACCAAAGTCACTTGGCCCCTTCCCCTAAAATAGGATTACGAATAATCGTAATACAAAATGCCAAAGACGTATGTGAGGGCCAAACCAGGTCTCCAGTCGGAATTCCAGTAAGGATGAACCCCAATCGTTAAATTACCCATCACATTCTCCCACCTGCCACCCACAAACTCACAGCCCTGTGATTGCCAAAAACAAGTCTAGATTTCCTACAGCCTGACAGTGGCAGATACCTACTGATTGAATGTGGTCTTATGTCAGATCAGCAATGTTATGTTTGGGTGTGACTGGAGAAATGGGACTTTAATGGGTTTTGCAACCAGTGTAGATCCAGATTAGCCTGCAGTCTGATTAGGATCTGCACTGTTCGGCATTCCATCAATGACATTTCTTGTTAGAAACATGGCAGGCGTTTTATTGACAGTGAAACACCTGTCATGTTTCTAACAAGCACTATAGATTGCTAGCAGGATACCGGAGTGTGATATTGATCAGGAGCTACACTGGTCACAAATCCCATTTTATACCGTCAACACAGTGCGTATGTGCCGTGGAACATTTTTGATATCCAGTCAATACAATTTTTGTATTTTACAGCAATTTGTAGGTGTTGACGGGATACATAGAATAGTAGGTTAGTGCCGTGAATGGGAAAAATATCTGGCGCGGCACAGAAACGGGATGTGCTCGGCAGAGCCTCGCCCATCCCGTTTCCTGATCCTTGCCAGATATTTTTTCCCATTCACGGCACTAACCTACTATTCTCTATCTATTTTCCTTATTTCTGAACCAAAGTATATGTTGTGACCACTCATTTGAACCGTCTCGGCGAGACGGTTCAAATGAGTGGTCACAACATATACTTCTGATGAGAAATAAAGAAATTCTTGAGCCTTGCCGGATATTTTTTCCCATTCACGGCACTAACCTACTATTCTCTATATCCCCATTCTCTAGTGACAGCCACATATGGATATTTTGCACATGGTCCCAGTAAATTGAGCATTTTAAAAGTAAAAGTTGCAACAGAAATAGAGGATCTTACATGAATGATGATTTAATATGATTTAACAAGTTTACTGATTTCATAAGAAATGAGTTTGTACAACACAAATGTTAATGGAAACTCCCCGGCAACGTAATTAGTTAATATCCAAATGCATTACATTAGCCCCACGTCACAAGATGTTGATGATTGGTTAACGTTTGTTTGACGTCATTAATCTACACGATATTGTCCATAATGGCACGCGACAAACCGACGTAAAACAAGATGATTTTTAATTTTAACGCTATATTTGGTAATTTACTTTTTTGTTGCGTTACCATGGTTAGCAAAACATTTGGTCAGTTTAAAGTTTGCGAGGAGTCCTTCAGACACACTTTAAACAGACCAAATGTTTTACCTACCAGAGTACACTCGACAGGTTTTATTTCTTCAACGTACATCAAAAGAGCACCTGCAATTATAAATTTGGTGTAAAAACGTTTCTGTTATGCATATTATGATTGATTAAATTGGGTGTAACATTTGTTCACAAAATGAGGTCACAAACAAACATGTGAGGTAATAATCAGGCCCGTACACAGGAATTAATTTAGGGGGGTGTGTTATCGACAGCGCGAAGGGCTAAACATTGTTTTTTTTGCACATTCATGGACAGACCTACCCAGATTAACCATGTCGCCCCTAAATAACTGGAATGGATTTTGATATGTTAATTTTGCAACCCATTCCAATCATCACAAAATGATTTTCAGACCAGTCTATTTATCAACATGAGGTGTTTTTGTCCTCAAAATTATGAAAATTACTTGCAAAAAATGCAGATCCTGATCATCTGGATGTACACTTTTTGCCAATACCACTATACAGGCCTGTGGTGTTGAACGGGTTAATGGGGGTGCGTACGTGTACCCGAACGAGCCTGATAATAGTTACATTAAACAATCATTACAAACGTAACGGTGTATGTTCTGGACTAAATTTTGACAACTCACAGAAATGGAAGCAAATATGTGACTGAATGTTATTCTTTGGCACAATGACTAAACACAAGATTGCACATTATTGATTATCCTATTAACTTTAACCCTTAAATGGCAAATTAAAAGTTTCTAGTCTGCTCATTGTTTGTTCACATTCATCGACAAAAATGTGTTTGACAACACATGAGAATAGTCTCCGATGGAGAGGATTCTCAGGTTCTGCAAAACCTATTTTATCATGAAATAAGAATTCAGCAGATGATCAATTATTTATATAATGGTGTTTATTGGCATGTCAACAGCGAAGGTCGTTTTAGGCCCATATTTCACCTGTGCAAATGGGGAGAAAATCCCCAAACCAGAAATGAATATTTACAGCCCTGAATAACCATATCTGGTGCCAGGTCCTTATCACACTAGTCACTTAACCCCACTCGCTAAATGAAATATGATTACTACTAATTGTACTGCTTTTATAACTGGATTCAACTCTTAATTATTAGGTCATATCATATCTTTTCTATGTTAAGCGTCCACCCAGTTGACCAAAACCTACCTACGTATCCGGTAAAAACAAACAAGGCCTTGCAAAAAACGAAGCTAAATTTATGTTAAAAACTTCCTCAACCCTTTGCAGTCTGCAAAGGGTTGAGGAGGTTTTTAGCATAAATTTAAATTTCAGCCAGCAAACTTTAGAAAAAAATAAGAAAATACTCTAATTAAACTTATTATGTGTAAATTCATGAACGGATATAAAACGCGCCAAGTTCCCAATCAGTTTTCATATTAAGTAAATAGCGTCAAATAGCATACATGGTTTGTTTTTTCACAGAGCTTTAAGATGAAAGCAAGGAAGTCCTATTGTATGTTTGTATACCAACCAATTCTGACATACTAACGAGTGTTAGAAACGCGAGGCAAGATGCATATAAACATGTAATGTACATTTTAACTATTTAAAAAGCTGCCATGCAAAAATAAGGCAATACAATACAAAACTAAGGTGTATACAATCATAGAAAAATACTTGTATAACTGGCATAAGCTGGTTCATGCTAATCTTGGGACAAGTTCATCAATCATATGCACAATATTTTTTAAAAATCTGAAAGATACTGATAAATACTTCAAATCCTGATGAGATGGCTCGTCATGAGTGGCTCATCTGTAGCCTATTTCACCAACATTGCAAAGTATACTTATCTAGCAAAGTATACTTTGAGGGAGAAATTTTCAATCTAAAGATAAATTTATTAATTTTTATTATAGTGAATTTATTACATTATCACAGCCATTTTGGCTGTGATAATGTAATAAATTCAGTATAATAAATTCTACATACTTTTAATCATCAAATATATTCAGTTGTTAGTTCTATATGAAATAGTGCATTTCAGGAAAAATAAATGATTACTCCCTCAAAGTATACTTTGCAAAATTGGTGAAATAGTCTACTGGATCTACAGTGTTTGTAAATGTTGGTTTTATGGTCTGCACGGTTGAACAGGTTAACTCACTCGACAATCACAATAACAGGTAGGTAAGTGCTTTCACAAATACTTTCAGCAAAATATTTTTTTAATTTTATGAAGAATTTATTTATAGAGATAAAGAAGGAAATGTACCAATGGCAATGTCAGAATCTTTTGGTAATTTCCAGGGAGTAATGTAAGTCCACATCCTGTTAATGAAACAATAATTACACTATTGGTAAATAAACATATATATCTTGAGACTTCATCTATCTTCCTCTGATAAATATATGTCGAGTTAATTTTACCGGGTATATACTGATCATTTTGCAAACATGCTTTTGCATGAGATATAGGTCAAGTCACAGGCACAAAAATGGCTATAAACACAATTAAGCGCACACAAAAAGATTTAGGCACAAAAGGTTTGCAAGCGTCTTAGAACAAAATTTTCTAATCAACATCTGTATAAAAATGTCAGTAGGATTATAATTAGCGTTTTATAACAAGAGTTCCGAAGGTCGTAATATACACCCGTCGAGGCAAGGCCAGTCGACAATGGGAAATAACTCACTGAAAACCAATAGGCTTCATCTTGCCGTGATAAAACTGTATATCGAATTTGGTAACGATCGGTGAAGTAGAACTTGAGTTATTGCGTGGACAAGGATAGAGTGGGAAAATTAATAATGGCCACCAAGTGGAGATAAGTCATCAAATTTTTTTCGAAATCTATAGGCCTCTTCGTCTTGCTGTGATAAACAATGTATACCAAATTTGGTTACAATTCGTCAAGTAGAACTCTAGTTATTGCGTGGACAAGCTGTGCCCGCCCGCCCGTACAAGATGAATACATAATACATCACGTTTTTTCAAATGGGCGTACAAAAACTATTACGAGACCAAGCACCAAAAAACAATATATACTGTTATTGTTATGCACACATTAATCAAGTAAAGAAATATATCTATAAATGCACACAGTAATTACGGATATAGCAGGACTGGTGTGACATTATCAATACATACAGGAGTGATGATTTAATATGATGTTTATTCAACAAGCTTAGAGATTTCATAAGGAATGCAGCTATGCCGAGTTTCTTACGACATCGATCAACAAGTTTAATAAATATAATATTAACTCAATACCAGGCCCGTACGCAGGAATTATTTTAGGGGGGAACGTTATCGACGGCATGAAGGACTAAACATTGTTTTTGCACATCCACGTACAGAACTCCGCAGATTAACCCTTTCACCCCTAAATAACTGGAATGGATTTTGATTTGTTAATATTGCAATCAATCTAAATCATCACAAAATGATTTTCAGACCAGTCCATTTATGAACATGGGGTGTTTTTGTTCTAAAAATTAATTGCAAAAAGTGCAGAACCTGATGAGACGGCTCGTTACGAGCCGGCTCATCTGTATCTACACTGTTTGCCAATACCACTATACAGGCCTGCGGGTTAAGAGTAAAATGGTTAAGGGGGTCGCACCCCCTCTGCGTACGGGCCTGAATACCAATGTTAGGTTACATTTGGTCCATAAACACAGAACCTTACATTGAAGCTGTACTGGCTGCCCAACGTTTTCTGTAGATGTTTTGTTTGTTTATTGGTGTTTTAATGGCCTATCAACAGCTAAGGTCATGAAAGGCCAGGCAAACGGGTTCGATCCAGTTTTAACCTGCTGTATTGGGGGAAAAATCCCAAAATCAGAACGGAATATTTACATCGAGAAAGAATTTACATCAAGAAAAAATATATTCAGCCCTGAAATTAGAATAATCTGACCTGGTGCCAGGTCCATACCACACCCAAGTCACTTGGCCCCTTCCCCTAAAATAGGATTACGAATAATCGCAAAAGGGGTATAACCAGATTTAACTGCCACATACAAAATGCCAAAGTTTTCTGTCAAGGTCTCATTTGAAAATCTATTACACAGAGTTTTATTTATGCAGTGTTGATACATGGCGAATTGCCATTTTATACTGATTATTGTAAATTCATATCAAAACATGGAATATGATTGTCATTAGTCACTAACAAATACACAAAACAACAAGGCTACAACATACACATTCGCAGTCACTTTCATGCTGAATACCGCTATACGAGGTATTAACATTGAAATAATATTCGCTAAATTTCTTATCCAGAGTATATGTTGTGACCACTCATTGGAACCGTCTCGTGGAGACGGTTCAAATGAGTGGTAACAACATATACTTCCGTGCATATTTAAGAGAACTATTTTTATTTTTTTCTGTCAAAAATTGTGTAGACTCTGTATATAATTCACAGGCACACTTTTTCACATATTAGAAATTTACAAAATTGACATCAAAGATCTGAGCTACATTCCGTAAATGATGTCGAATGTTGAATCGGAGCAAATGCAGAATTATATATAATTATATTCCGCATTTGCTCTGAATTTTTGTCAGTAAAAAATATTATTAATACTACACGATTTGTTCACATACATGTACTGGTGTCTGGATGAACATCAAAATTATGTCGAGTTCTCAGGCATGCTCGACAAGAAAATGCTGAACTGGTCAATACTTCATGGAATGCAAGTTTGTATCATTTATTTGACAATGTATGAAATACATAATAATGAGGGATGTTCCAAAATTCATCACATATTTAAGTGGAAACACATTTTCATATTTAGGTGATTTAAAGGCCACATTTCTATAAAAACAAGGCGATCGCCGGTGAGTGTCTCACCCACAAAGGTCAAGGTCACCTCAATGACACATGCTGGTTAACCACCGTGCAGGGATTCCGCTGGGGAAAATAAAAAAATAGCCACTTCAAAAAGAAAAAGAAAAAAAAAAAAAAAAAAAGAAGGAATAACAAATAGGATAAAAAAAAAATTGGCGATAAAAAATTACAATTTTCAGAAAAAAAAAAGGATTTTTTTTTTTTTGTAAATTGTAATTTTTTATCGCCAATTGTTTATTTTTATCGCCAATTGTGAAAGTGGCGATCGCCAGCGGAATCCCTGACCGTGACGAAGCTATTGATAAAGATCCGACTAACATATGGCGAGATATCTTGACGTATGTCCAAAATGGTTCATGCCAATGATGATGACGCCTATGACGACCGTCACTTTTTTGTTGAATATTCGACTACATGGTCTATATTTTAAATTTCAAAACTTCGCAATTTCAATAAAAGATTTATAATTTAGAAATAATGTATTACAAGTTCTCCACTTCAAAGGTTATTGAAAATAACCTACGTTATACTTGTTATATACCAGTGCATATTTAAACTCACTGGCTGTATATTGTACAGAACTTCACTGTCCTTGTATATTCCAATATTAGCACACATCGATGGTCTAGTAACATAAGGTCGTATTAAACTGCTATGCTTTAGCATAGCAGTTACGACCTTATGTTACTAGACCATCGACATATGATTTAATTGTTAGTTTTTTTCACAACTATACGAAAAGAATTATCGGAGCTCACTGCTTTATTCAGAAAATGTGTACATTGTATTTAGCCACCCCATCCATATGTGATATATTCTTGAACAGCCCTGAGACATGTGTCCATCGATATTAATTATATTTTGTCGTCTGCTATTTGTTGTTTTAGTTTCCAATTTTCTCAAAAAGATATGTTGACAGTACTTTAGAATCATTTCCAATGGAAATGATTCTAAAGTGATGTCAAACGATGGTTTTATTGAGAATGAGAACAAAACCTGAAACTACAGCAGATTACAATTTTTGGTTCCCGTGTTTTAAGGGTTAACCCATAAATAACATTCTGAATACATATTTTTCTTATTTCTCAGTAATTGTGTGCGATTCATTTATACCACCTTATTTGCACGACAGTTCAAATTGCTGTCACAAAATAAACCAATTGATGAGAAATAAAAGAAAATATTTTAATAATTTTTATCAGTGTACCCTTAAAATGCAAAAAGTTAAATGCGGCTGATTGGAGAAATGTTTTCTTAAGGACTTTGTGACCAGTGTAGATTCAGATCACCCTGCACATTTGTTCACCATTAGTCAGTGTATGATCTAGCTTATAACCAACAGCATAGATCCTGAACCAATTACAACCAAAATAAGTATGATTTGGTTTAAATATTTTATTGTTGTTATGTCTCAATAAAAGTATATGTTGTTACCACTCATTTGAACCATCTCGAAGAGATGGTTCAAATGGTGGTCACAACATATACTTCAAAGCACATATGAAGAAAATATTTAGGATTGTCCACAAACAAAATGGTGTATCCTCAGCATGAAATAGGTTAACTGGCTACAGAGGTGAGCTAACGTGTGAGATCGACTGGTCACATATGCCATAAGACCCATTTCTCCAGTGACAGCCGCATATGGCGTGGAATGGTTTGTTCAGCTACAAGCGTCTCTGGGACTAGGAGATGACGAGATCCGTCTTGTTGTCCTTGGTAACCAGCTCAATAAGGCTCCCATTGGCAGGTCGGTCTTCGTTCGCCGTCCACTTGGAAAACAAGCTGAAAGGTAATTATATAGAGGATCTTACATGTGTGAAACATAGCGGTCGCAATTCTGGCGAGGGCGACATCGTCATAGTTGGGTTCAACAATATTGGACGCAAGCGCAAATGTTGAAAAAAAGTGAAAGTGAATAGGTTTAACGTCCCAGCAACAGCTAAGGTCATATAGAGACGGGACCACAGTTTAAAGTCTCATCCGACAGACCAGTGGGATGGAAATACTGTGAAAGTATTTCTGATGCCTAAGGCGAGATTTGAACCCAAAACCTCCAGATTGAAAGTCAGGTGTTCTAAGCCCTAGACCGTAACCCATCCCTTCACAAATATTTGACTATCCCCTGATCCGTTGGCCGCATCATTAACAAACTTCATCAAATGTTGACTATCCCCTGATAAATTAGTCATATCATTACCAAACTTCATCAATACACTCACTCAGCCACAACGACAGACACACAATCAGAAACGTAAACTGGAGAACAAAGTCACGTGATGAAGAGCAGGATACTTACTCGCCAATAAATTCCAGCGGTGTCCATGTCGTGTGGTCGGCTTTAGGCATCCACTTCCTATTCATGGGCGTGTCCAGTGTGATACTGAAAACATGGAAATCACTATATGTGTGTGTGACTTTCAAAATCCAGTTAATTTTTTTTATTTAATTCTTCTCCACGAAAGTAAATATCATTCTAGAGCTACATAATCATATCAAGAAAATTTTAATCTGCAAAATACCGACATATACTGTAGATCTAGATGTAACGAGCCGGCTCATCCGGATCTACAGTGTTTGCAACTGTTGGCTTTATGGTCTGTAGGGTTGAAAGTGTTAACTGTTTAACTGATGATGTTGAAGTGCTGCAGAGATGGCTCGTTAGGAGCATGTAAGTGCTAAACTAAAATGTACACTAAAGTTCACACTAGCAGCCCATTTTGGGAAATCTTAGGTGGACTATTCAGAGTTAATGACCTCTCCATATCGGTCAAACATGGTAGCATTTGTGTACTCCATTAATGTGTGAAGTGAATTTATAGAAATCTTCGTACATTTTTATCGTACAAAGTTGAGTGAAAATGTGCGATAAAAAAGGTTTGTGATTACTGGCACACTAATGTTGATCACTAACTAATGTTGATCACTAACTAATGTTGATTACTAACTAATGTTGATCACTAACTAATGTTGATCACTAACGCTACCATTTACTACCTAAGCGTAGGATCAATATATCTGAACAAATCAACCAGAGATATCTCAAAATTAATGTTAATTTAGTTTTGCACTTAGAAACTAGTTATACAATGTTTAGTGAAACAGACAGATGACCCCTGGGCTTGCTTGCTCCAGGCACAACACTGACTATAGAACCCGGGGGAGGCAGACTGTGTACTCACGGTAGAATGGCGACAGTGAGGGCGTTATCTGGGAGGCCGGACTTCTCCCCAGCGAGACTATGTACGAGGTGGTGGATGGCAGCCTTCGCCATGCCATATCCAATCATACCTGAAACACAATACCACGCCTGATAGTGTACATGTAGGTGCCGGCCGAGCTAAATTGTGTCTGTGACTGGAAAAATGGGACCAGTTTAGATCCAGATCAGCCCGTGCATTCGCACGGTCTGATCAGGATCTGCACTGTTCGCCATTCCATTAATGAAACACCAGTCATGCTTCAAACAAGCATTATAGATCATTATCAGGCTACAGGCGTGTGCGATAGGATCAGGAGTTGCACTGGTCGCAAATGCCATAAGAAAGTTGGTAAAACCGACAGATTCTTCACGATGCAAACATACCTTTTCACATTGGGACAAGCTCAGCTAATATTAACAATCAAACAGCAATAACTCTGAAACTGGTAATGTAAACTAAGTGGTTCAATAACTCATATGAGATATCATCAATATAAGCATGTTGACAAAGCTTGGTGGAAATCAGACTTACACATTTCGAGTTATCGTGGTCAGAAGGATTGGACCGACACCGGACAGCGGACATAATGAATTATGCACCCCCGTAAGTTGTTAGGAAGCATAAAAATTACCCCCCTTTCCTGACATTTTTTACCTCTAATGTTGATGTTAAAAATAATTATGTCAATTTCGACCCAAGTTGAAAAAGCTTTGTAAGCACATGTAGAATTAAATTTTGCAAGTGCTTACAAATGTTTGTCAACTGTTTATATAATTTATAGTAAACTAGAAAATGTGGTTTGTTGACGCACTTAGGGCCTCTATTTGAGCTGTTACAAAAACTTTAAAAAAAATAAAGAGACAGACGCAGGCGCGGATACAGAAATAATTGCAGGGGGGGATCTGTAATGACAAGTCGGCATAGCCGACCTCCGCGAGCGAAAAATGGTAAAGTAGGGGGGGATCTGGGGGACCTCCCCCAGGACATTTTTAGATGCCAGATCGCCGCAGATGCGATTTCTGACACCTAGGCCACGAAAAAAGTCATCCAACTATTCAAGTATTGTAGATTTTCGTCTTTTTTTTTCTTTTTTTTTTGCCAGGAGCAGGGTGGGGGGAGGCGGTCCGGACCCCCTGGACCTCCCCCCCCTGTATCCGCGCCTGAGACGGACAGACATACGATCAGTAGCGATGGTATTTGTATGAATGTGGAAGGATGTATCTTTACTAAGTAATGCATTAGTGCAATATGAAGATATTAGCTGAAGGCAAACATAAACTAGAAATGGACGCTTGTCGACAAGCGCATGTGTATCCCCCTCCCCAGATACACAAGTAGTTTGAAAAAAGGGTGTTCGAGTTATGCTCCGGAGACAAAATCAGTGACGGAAAAACAAAGGGAGATAACTAAAAAATTAGTGATGCAAGAGTTGTCATTCTTGCGTGACACACCTTTAGGGTCGTGGTCTAAAGAATTCCGCGGAATCAAATGCCTCGCCTTGTCCCGCCTTGACCTCGAGCCTGGACCCGAAAGCAATTTTCACTGGCCCGAACATATTATACAATTATTGACTAGTGAGCCATAGAATATCAGATTATATTCTATGGCTCACTAGTCAATAATTGTTTTATTATATGATAATAGTCTGTATATAGCACTTACGACCTTATGTTACTAGACAAAAATTTAAAAAGAATTTGAAAAAAAAATATGAAAAAAACAATGGAAAAAAAAAGTTTAAAAATTAAAAATAATAATGCTTGCTACTGGAGCCCAGAATTTTTTTTTAATAGTCCTATATTTATCTACATATATCTGCACAGGTCCACATAATGCCACAATATTTTCAACACAGTTTACGGAAAAGTAATATACAAAAAAACAAGAATTCCGCGGAATCAAATGTCTCGCCTTGTCCCGCCGCCTTGACCTCGAGCCTGGGCCAGAAAGCAATTTTCACTGGCACGAACATATTATACAATTATTGACTAGTGAGCCATAGAATATCAGATTATATTCTATGGCTCACTAATCAATAATTGTTTTAGTATATGATAATAGTCGGTATATAGCACTTACGACCTTATGCTACTAACTAGACAACAAGAAACGAGGCAAAGCCACGAAGGCCAGGTTTTTTCCAACGTATGCCAAAATGCCGACGATATCGCGCTTTCTGCAAGCGGGTGCGACAATGATGATAAACACCCATGTGAAGTAACAAGGTAAATGGGTGAAGCAGTTGCAGAGATATAGCACACGAAAAAACTTTAACAAAACAATTCAAATTAATTTGACCTTGACATTGGGCACAGGGGCCGCACGGTTGGGGGGTAGAATGAAAATATGGATGATGATAAACACCCATGTGAAGTTTCAAGGTAATGGGCGAAGCAGTTGCAGAGATATAGTATAACGAAAAACTTTTAACCAAAAAACTTTAACCAGACGTACGTTAAAAAGTTAACGTTGAAAATGTCAATTACGTAGAAATAATAGGTGAAGGTAAAAAAAATGGTCACATGTTGGATAGTTTTATGTGGTAGGCACCCCTTGGTTATGAAGCTGTGAAAGTTTGGTGGTCCTAGGTGGTACAGTACCAAAGAAATGGACTTAAACACGAAAACTTAACATTGTAAATGCGAAAACTTAACATTGAAAATGGCTAAGTCGACTGCGCGGAAAAAATGGGTGAAGTTAAAAAAAAAGTAACATGTAAAGTAACTAAAAAATTAGCTACGCAAGAGTTTTCATTCTTTTGCGCGACACACCTCCGGGTCGTGGTCTATGCATGTGTGAAGTTTCATGAAAATATTCCAAAGGGTGGTCGAGTTATGCTCCGGACAGGAAATTAGTGCGCGAAAACAAAAAAGGGAGATAACTAAAAAATTAGCTATGCAAGAGTTGTCATTCTTGTGCATGACACACCTTCGGTTCGTGGTCTAATTGACTGTGTGAAGTTTCATAAAAATATTCCAAAGGGTGGTCGAGTTATGGTCAATCAGTGCGCAAAACAAAAAAGGGAGATAACTAAAAAATTAGCTATGCAAGAGTTGTCATTCTTGTGCGCGACACACCTTCGGGTCGTGGTCTATGCATATGTGAAGTTTCATGAAAATATTCCAAAGGGTGGTCGAGTTATGCTCCGGACACGAAATCAGTGCGCGAAACAAAAAAAGGGAGATAACTACAAAATTAGCTATGCAAGAGTTGTCATTCTTGTGCACGACACACCTTCGGGTCGTGGTCTATGCATGTGTGAAGTTTCATGAAAATATTCCAAAGGGTGTTCGAGTTATGCTCCGGACAAGAAGTGTCTGCGTCGGACGCGGACGTGGCCCGCTGTCAAATCCATAGTATCCCCCGACGGGGCCGGGGGATACAATTATAGGTGATTTGAGAAACTCTTACAAAAACTTTCAAAAAATAAACGGTCAGACAGACAGACGGACAGGGCAAAACCTATATGGCACCCTAATTATTTATTTTTTGCTTTATATTGGATAAATACGACCAGTGTGATAGCGATATGGGGGGTAACTTCAGTCGGGTCCATAAGATGGTGGTTTGATCAGTGAGTTCTGAACAAAATACTCCTGCACTCTTTTCTAATGCACATACATGGGGTTCCCTAACTTGGCTATGTTGAGCAGTTCAATTATAAACAGACGGACACCATACATATGATTTATGTTTGGCATGTAAGTTTATGGGAAACAGAAATTATATATTTATGGCAACTGAATTGGCATCCGACACAACTGATGTGTTCTGTGTATGTAGAATATAAGTTGAATGTCTACGACAGTCAACTGCGTTAATATTGCACAGAGTATCAACGTTTCTGGTCATCTATTGGCAATGTCAACTGGCAATCAAGCTACAGCTCAGGCTATAAAGTTGCTTGATTTCAAGCACAATACTCAATACAGTCAACACTCGTTACCTCAAACTCTCGTAAGTTAAACTACAGTTTGATTCAAAAGCCAAATTATTGGTCCCAAGTACATGTTTTCCTATATACATAACTCTTGTTCACTCAAATTTTCTGTAACTCACAAGTATTTTATTCAGTCCCCTGGAATTTGAGTAAACAAGTGTAGATTGTATTTTGAAATAAAGAAATTGACCAATATTGGCAAGATTAGCACAGGCATTAGTGTACCTGGGGCAATTATCACATGAAAACCTCATAGCTTGATCCCTGGTTTTAGAGTACTAAAACTACATACTCGGGGTTCCGTTCTGGGCTGGCTGAGCCCCAGGCAGGGTGAGCAGGCCCCCGTCCTTCAGGTGTTTAGCTGCGAGGCTTGCCGCGATTGCTGACGACCACACGCTCTGCTTCCACATCATGTCACAGTTCTTTATGAAGTCTGCAACACAGGGCCATGGAACAATCATTACATTTACGGCATATAACACGCTTGCACACTGCAATAACACTAGTGAATTAAACATCATAATCACTAGTGCAATACATCAGAGCTCCAGATAAGCTTTGTGTCTAAAGCGTACTATACCCCCTGATTTTACAAATGGGTTATTGATTTTCTTCATTACTAAATAGGGAACAAATAATAAAATATATAACAAATTTAAACATTCACTTATTTGAGCTGCAAAAAGCAAACACTGTTTACTTTTTGCAGCTCAACTAAGTGAATTTTCAACTTTATGACAGTATTTTCACCACTCAATTTGAAAATCAATGCGTATTTTCACATTGCTGTGCGTATTTTGTACTCCCACTGTAAATGGGTTTAACGGCCCAGCCACAGCTAAGGTGATATAGAAACGTGACCACAGTTAAAAGTGTAAGGCGAGTTTGAACCCACAACCTCCAGATAGGAAGTCAGGTGTTCTAACCCCTAGGCCACAACCCATCCCTAAAGTTGAGGCCGCTATTGAAGCATGATAGTGATCAGTACAGATCAGGGTTCGAGCCTGACTAGCGGCGTGCGTTGTGTCCTTGAGCAAGACACATTATCCACACTGCTCCAGTTCACCCAGCTGTAAATGGGTACCGATAATTCGTAGTTGCTCTGTAAATACGAATTACCGGCTTCTCTCAAAAAGTCTCTACCTCCGTTCATTCTCCCATTCTTGGGAGACGGCATGCAAGGTCCTAGAGCCAGTGCCGCCGTTAAATATAAGCAAAAAAAAAAAAAAAAGTACAGATCAGTACAGATGCAATACTTATGCAACAAGACATCAACAAGTGATGGAGGTCATCCTCAAAAACTTTCAAACAAAATTCATTTGCCCTTGACCTTGAGCACATGGGCCGCATGGATGGGATATAGAACGACAACATGCATGATGACAAATAAGCATATGAAGTTTCAAGCCAATACAGTGACAGAGATAGTAGACTTTAACTCAACTCTCGGACAGACAGACGAGACGGTTCAAATGAGGCGTCACAGCATATATTTTCATTGAGAAAGAAGAACAAGCATAAAAATAATATACACGTATTTTAAAGATTTCATTCCCATAAAGGACTATTAAGAATGTAATGAGTTAAAACCGATGTATTGTGTTTACGACCATATGCCCAGTCTGATCAGGGGCTACTAGTTTGACTCGGTGCTATAAAGTATCGAACCTTTGGAAGCAGCGTTTCCACCCGCCCAGCCACCAGCCACGCACAAAATCGCGTCCAGCTTATTGTCTCCTAGCAACGTAGCAACGGTCGTGTTGATTTCATCTTCCTGGACAGTCCATGGCGAATCGGGTTTGACAATGATGTTCCCATCGGCCATCTCGTTGGGCATCATATCAATCGAGCCCACCCACTGAAAATATATGTATAAAATTGACCAGCTCATTGGGCATCAAATCAATCAAACCCACCCACTGAAAACACAAAGCATGCAATATCCTGTTGTTTTGTTTTCCGGCAGTTTCCGGAGACTGCATCACCATATACCCACTCCAGTATTTCTAGTGATATGATGGACCTTTACAGAATAAGTTGTCCCCTCTAAGTAGCGAATTAACTCCATTTGCTTGGAGGATCAACACCATATTTGTTATTTGTCCTCTTGGAAAATTGTCTTATTCACCATGTATAATTGTCCACCCATCCCACAACCCAATTGACTGTTGGTGTAACAATTCTGGAAGTCGGACTTCGTCAATTTCGCGCACCTGCACATTATAATTATCTCCCCTGTCGAGGAGCGCCGGGGGAAATCTGACCCGTTTCCTAGATAATTTAATCATTTTTGATCGCTTCAAAATTCCAATTGCTGAATCAAATTTAAATGCAGATTTATAATGTTAAATGGTCATTAAAAAATATTCTTATCACCATTTAGTATTTTTCGTAGTTCTAAATGTGAAATATTCTGGTATAAAAATTATGTATTTGAGAGCAAAATGTATTTATTGATTTACTGTCATTTCGGCTAATTCTGCGCATCGGCTAATGCGCAATTCACGTCAAATTTAGCCTTGCATACATCGTAATTAAATATGTGGATTTCGGAATAAACAAGCTGATTAATTACTACACTGTGGCACAATTTTATCACATTACGATAGTTTGATAAAAAGTTATTCTGAAAATAGTCAAAATGTGTAAAATCCTCAGATCCTGCTCATGGAATAGCTGTCTTATTTACTAAATTAACTGTTCGACTAAGAAACTAACCTGTTATGATGTCACTGTATAGTTCTGCTTCAAGTTTAATACCAATTTTGCTATGCTGATCCAGTATACAGTACGCCATTTTTGTTTACACTACCAGATGCGCAGCATTAGCAGAAAAATATGTGACGTTGCAAACACGCATGTGATGTCATACATCATACAATTTACGTCACTTACTGACGTCAGAACGTTATGACGTTTACCTGCACAGACACCTTTGAGCTGCCTTGAATATTCAGGAAAGTTTGACTGAATATGGGGATGTTAATGATATATAAATTTGTTTGGAAAGCCTTAGGTGCGCAGAATTAGCCGACACCATTGTACCCCCAAACATTGTTCTGAGTACATAACTCTAATTACATTTCATTACATTGCACTACATAAGAGTTACCGGTATGACGTAGTTGTATTTGTAAATGTGCGTTTTAAGGCAAGTCGAAATAATGGTGTTTTTTATACGTATGATGCTCAATTTACATATACATAGTGAAGTATGTTATACTTTATAAACCATATATACATGTGACACAAGTAATAATTCATAAAAATGGTTCTACACAGCAATTTCATGGATAAATTGAGATGTTTACTCTGGATCGCCAGTTCTTCTTACATTGCCCGGTGTCAGTATAGTTTCCTTCCTGCTGATCTATATATAACTTTGAGGGCGTTTCGGACCGTAACAGATTCGTTATTTATGTTTGATTGTTTTGTTCCAAGTTTAAACTTAATGATATATTAACAGTGAGCATGCGAAAGGTTCATATATCATGTGATAAAGAATTTTCGCGTATATGTTGATTACGCATAGTGAAAAATAGCAAGGTTGTCCCGAAACGGTTTTGGTCCGAGCTTGCTAGCGTCCGAATCGTTAAAATACTATAAATTACTGATCGAGGCCTCGGTATGTCGTAATGAAATTGAAACACTTTATATTTTCAATGCATTTTAAATCTTAATTACATACTTCTACAAATTTAAATTCTGTAGTCTAAAAGTTGAGCAAGAAAGGGGTTTAATGGAGATATAAGAAGATTCTGTTTTCGCGATACGCTTATGTATTCATCATTTATATATCAAATAAAACAAATTTCACAGTAATCCGACCAGAATATGCCATTATTTTACGGATTTCATATTCCGGACAGCCAGTTTTTGCAGCCGTCACTGGATAAACAAAATAGATTCAACCAATCAGCATAGAATAGGTGTGGCTTCGTTGAATTCAGAATACACCTGTCCCAAAGTCCACTTCCCTATTTGCCTCCAGTCAAACCATCTGATAAGTTGTTTGTTATGCCGAACTATTAATGACCTCCGGCGGCATCTGTTTGATCGTAGCTACACACGCGTGTCACTGATTATTTCAGCTCAAATTCCATTTTTTTCTGATTCTGGCTCAGCTGTCTGTTTAACCGTGAATCACAATAGACCTGCAATTATTTCTGTATCCGCGCCTGCGTCAGCACAGATAGTCATCGCCGACGCAGGCGCGGATACAGAAATAATTGCAGGTCTAGACCTCCGCGAGAGCGAAGCTCGATGCGCATTGTAATGTCTGGGGTGCTCACCCAGGACATTTTTAAATGCCAGATCGCCGCAGATGCGATTTCCTGACACCTAGGCCACGAAAAAAGTCATCCAACTATTTGAGTATTGTAGATTTTCTTCTCTCTTTTTTTTTGGGGGGGGGGGGGGGGACCCCCTCCCCCCCCCCCTCCCTCCCCCTGTATCCGCGCCTGCGACGATTGCAATCAACGTAAGTCCCATTTCTCTAGTCACCGTCACATATCACCCACGATATGTCACATGTGACTGTGTACCTTCAGACATCTACGTAATTTCAGGAAATATATTTACAGAAAATGTGATATAATTATTTTCCGTAAATGACGACAGAAGTTGAAAAAATTGTTATTTTACTTCACTAAAGAAAACTATTGTAGATCTAGATCTAATTTTTCTACATGTATTTATTGAAATTACGCAGATGTCCGAAAGTACAAAATTCCATGGCATTTCTCATTTGACACACACCTGTCATTTGACGATGCGATATCTATACAAAAAGTCGGTATCACGTTACGCACGTGTCGTCTCGGGCCTCAAAACTGTGACCCCGATAATTATAAATAGATGTCACTTGCTAGTCATGTGTGATCCATCTCCCGCCATATTGAAGACGCTCTGTTTACTTTCTGCTTCGTGTGAGAGCGACCTTAGAATTTTGCCAATCAACATTTTATTAGGCGAGTTTGTGATAATATTTTCGTGTCATATTGGAATATAGTCTATCAATAACAATATAGCAAAGTATGAATGTCAATGCCCTGCAGGTTTTTTCTATATTTTAGTGCGCCAATTGTAAATGCTATTACGCACATTTTTACTATGCAGCGTGGTGTAGCGAATAGGACAACCTGTTGCCTATAAAGCGGAATATGTGCAGTTACCCCAAACATCACTACTTTCACGGAGAAACAAGTAAATACGTTTTATATAAAATCTGCCTTCCATCTGCAGATTTTCTCTTGTAACAAATCTTCATCATGGTCATGATTTACTCAATAGAAGCGACATAAGATGTGTATTTATGAAACTGTAATTGTTGCACCCCAAGGGCATAACGGGTAGTAACCCGATAACCCGGTCGTCCAAGGCAATCAAGTCCGACCTCTAGATTGATCCGTTGATTAACTTTTTGTCAATAATTGCATAAATTACAGAGTGACAGCTAAAACTAATGAAACATACATATAAATAAATATCTTACATAGTTCTTTGCTTTGAAAGACGACACTACCACCGATCCTAAAGCCCCCTTTCCTCCGTAAACTAAAACTCGACCAGTTTGTGCCATTTTTCTCAACCGACCTTCACACTCGATATCACCTAGCGGCTTGACTGAGATAGTATCTATCCCGACGGCTCCTATTGTCAAAGTGGATACGGTCAATCGGAGCTGAAATCCTCGTGATTGAATCACTAAGGGGTCTGTTCATAATTTATGTAGGTATTTCTCTGCTCTGATTGGGCTCAACAAAGGCACAGGTATAAACATGATAGGTTTAGTGGAGGGGGTATGTTTTCATAAATACAGCAGTGCATCCCCAGGTGTTCTTTTCGTTCATGTCACATGTGGACAACATACAAATTAAGGTATCTTATATTACTGCATAGTTGTGGAAAATCTGGGTCGGCTCAACCCTGTGACGTTACTGACGTTGGAGCACCACGTTGTCTTGAGTGACGTTGAGCAATGTTGAGGCCACGAGTTGCTTGCACGGACGCCGACGGACACGATTCTTCATTGTACATGATGAATCAGAATGTATCTTACATTCGTATCAATAAATGAGACTCTTTAGACTCGACCGTTATCGAAGTTTGAAAAGGAATCATACGGGCGTGAATGATCACAGGAACATATATGCTCCAAACAAAAAAGTCCCTGCTGGGGACCCAGACTTTGTTGCACATCAACTGACAAGGGGCGGGGTGTCGGACTCAACGCTGCTAGTGTCAGGATGCCGGACAGTAGTATATAGGGAGTCAGTTCGTTACCGCGAAGTGTGGGGGAATAATTGAAAGCAGTGGGTAGCCCCATAGGTACCAAAAATAGTAAAATTTCCTGTTAATTTAAAGCGAAATAAATACATCCCACAGTAAAAATAAAATGTCATACTGTAGTATAAGAGAATGGCGGTTCTGGACCACTTTTATATTCCCTTATATAGAGTGCGTGAGCCCTTGTTATTCATTAGGTATATAAATATCTGGAATCGTGTCATCGTTATAAGCGGTCTATGGTGTTTAGTATTTTCATAACCAGTTTATAACGTACACCTACAGGGTCCTTATTTTAACCTAGGTGGGTACGCATGGATTAAATAATAGTTAACAATTGGGGGACCTAGATGGGTGGGTACGCATGTGTTTGGCTCAGGTAGTCGAAACCTCATCCATTTGGGGACCAGTGTTATGTAGTTGAATTAATTGTAATTTGGGGATGGATTTTAGCCTCCAGTTGCATGTCAAGGTAAATAGCGGTTCTGGCTCAAATCAAAAGTAGTTGAAAACCTCATCCAAATTGACTACCAGTGTTATGTAGTTGAATTAATTTTGTAGAAATTAGATCCGTTTTGGGCTCAGGTTAAAGCCGGTCTGGCTCAAATAAGAAAATAACCCCTAACCAATGACTTTAGTTTGGTTTAATTTAAGGCTACTTTTTAATGCTCTCTAAACGTGTCAGTTCGTTACCGCGAAGTGTGGGGGGAAGAATTGAAAGCAGTGGGTAACCCATAGGTACATTTCCTGTTAATTTAAAGCGAAATAAATACAACCCACAGTAAAAAATAAAATGTCATATAAAATGTGTCCCCGATTTGCAGCGGTTTCGGCTACCCAACGAAATAGTATACGCGGGAGGTCTCCCATATTGGAATGGCCGCTCTGTAGAATTTATATCGAAAACGGAGCGAGAATAGGGGAAGGGAGAGGGCTTTGGGTAGCGTACGAACTGTGTATCGGGAACGTATTTTATACTGTGGGAATTTTTAAAAATAGAATACACCCTATTGAACACGAGAAAACTAGCAGAAAGCCCCGTAGCCCCGACAAAATATGTGTCTTATATACTGTAGTATGAGGTGTTTTAATAAAATAAATAAATAAATAAAAATGAAAAAACACCCTATTGAACATAAACCATACAGGTATTTATATAAAACAATAAATTTTCCACGATTAGAAAATGATAGATATACGTAATAAAGTTACGAGAGCGCCTCACCCTAAGTTAACTCGCACAATGATTAGCGATAAAAGGGATGTAAAACCATCTAAAAGTTCTTCCCCTAGGATTCGGGAATTAAGGTCAGAATTAATAAGAATGGGTATACCTTTTTCAAACCGTTTGAGGGAAAGGGGGTTAACTACACTAATAAATAAGGAAAAGAATGAAGAGTTTATGAAAAGAATGGCTCGTGCAATGTCTCGGGGGGTATTTAAGGGGGTGGAAAAAAAGAATATAGAAAAGATAGCACAGAATATAGCCGATGAGGCTTCCCTCAGTCTTAGAAGCAGGAACATCGGAAAACCTCAAAAACGAGTGCAGAAAGCGCGTTTATTACAACAGTTAATAGAGGAAGGTAGCGAAATATTAAAAGATTATAAACAAAAAGAAAAAGAAATAGTAAAAGGGCGTAGGATAACTACAATAACCCTGAAAAGAAAACTTCAAATAAATAACAGCAAAAGGATAATAGGCGAGTTAGAGCCTTTGTTAACCGACAGTTTTTACCTAAGATTCTCTTTTTCTTACAAATTAATTCACCAAGAGGAGAAAGACGCGAGAGTAAAGCCGACAACGTTGGTATTTTATAAAAATTTATCCGGAAGTCCGTGGTTTAGGGGTTACGATGAGGTTGAAGAGTGGATTAATAAACAAGAAGAGCATAGATTAAACATAGATACAATAGATAGACCAAGTACAAAATGGAGGTTTGTAAGATGGATGGGTGTTAGCGTTAAAATAGTATATGGAACAGCTTTAAATAAAATGCCTAAAGGAGATGCCGGAATGAAATCTGGAAAAGTAGCCGGAGGTCGAATGCCTGAGTGGTTGCGTTATAAAAAAGAGATGAAGCCCCTGGATAGTTTCAATGATGATCTTTGTTTATTTAGATGCTTGGCCCTCCACACTTCGAAGCTTAGGGTTGATAGGTGTTTAACATTGACCAAAGAACTCCAGCAACAGTATTTACAGTTTTGTAAAACCAATAAATTACCGAAACCAGAAGGACCCATATTATTTGGAGATATCAAGAAAATAGAAGAGTGTTTTAAAATAGGTATTGATGCGTACGAACCTACAGAAGAGGGAACATGGTATTAAGAAAAAAAAGTAGCGGCTCATTACGATAAGATTGGTAATAAAAAGATGAAAATAGGTATCTATAACGATCACGCCTTCCTTATTACAGATATGAATAAAGCCTGAAAATAATTATTGTTGCTTCCACTGCAAACAACGCTTTACAAAGTCCAGCAATTTAACCAGGCACGCATTGACTTGTATGAAGGGATTAACCAAAGTATCGTGTAAAGGAGAAAAAATAGATCGCCCACTATCAGCGTTCGAAAAAGCTTTCCACCCAAAACCCAGTTGTAGCAAGAAATCGATCAGTTGGATAAAATCTTTACCAGGGCCCCATATTCACACTGCAGTATGCGGTCACGGCGGAGAAAGAATAATCGCTGGTGCCCCAGTTGATGGGTATTGCCCCGAGACTGATACAGTTTATCAATTTCACGGCTGTTATTGGCACGGGTGTCCCAAACATTGTAAAGATTATAAAAATAAGCTTAGAAGATCCAACGAGAGAGACGAAGCAATTGAGGGTAAGTGTAAATTAGTAACTATTTTTGAATGCGAGTATGATGCAATTTGTAAACCTGAGGATGTAAAGGAACTCGAAAAACCTCCTACAGTGATTTACCCATATCATATTGTATACGATGTTGAAGCATATTTAGACGGAAGTAAAGAAAAGCGTAACCCCACTAAAGATCTAGAGTTTATAAACGAACATGTCCCAATAAGTGTTAGTATAGGCGATACTCTATCCAACAATATAACTCACATATGTGATACTTCTCCAAAACAATTAGTAACCCTATTTATGGAAGATGTAAAGAGGAGGGGAGACAATATCCGAGAGGCCGTGGGGAGCAACAATACATATGGGTACCCTGCAGACATGGAGTATCTTTACACTTCTCAGCAGCGAGAAATTACCCGTTGGATTTCACAAGTCCCAGTAATTGGGTTCAATTCCAGTAATTACGATCTTAATTTAATAAAGAAGCATTTAGTTGACGTTTTAACGGATAAAACCACTAAGGTACTAGTAGGAAAGAAAGCCAATACAACCATTTTTCTATTTACACCAGAATTTAGGTTTTTAGATGTAAAATTATATCTTGCTCCTGGTATCGATTACGATAAATGGGTTAAGGCTTATGGATGCGAAGGTGAAAAATCCTTCTTCCCATACGAATGGTTCGATTCTCCCGATAAACTAGCGTATGAGGGTTTACCACCACTTAAAAATTGGACAAATAAATTAACTCCAAATAAAACGATAACCAAACAGCAGTTGGAAGAGTGCAACAACATTTATAGCAGATTAAATATGAAGTATTTCAAAGACTGGTTAAAATACTATAACAACTTGGATGTTGGCCCCTTTTTAGAAGCTATCGGAAAAATGACAAAATTTTATCAAACAAAAGGTATAGATATGTTCAAAGATGCGGTTACCCAACCGGGAGTTGCTTTACAATACATTCTCAGAGGAACGATAAAAAAACATATAAAACCTTACCAAACCAAAGAGAGTAAGATAGCAGACGCGATATGTCCGCCACTGTATGCCCCTGGTGAGTAAATATATGAAATGTTAAAAGGAGCATTAGTTGGGGGTCCATCAATTGTGTTTACAAGATACACTGAAGGGGGTGTTACGAGAATCAGGTCAGGTCCTGATGGAAATTGAAAGCTTTGCGAAGCCGTACTTGGTTTTGATGCAAACGCCCTATATTTATCAACATTAAACAAACAAATGCCATGTGGCGAAGGGAAACTACACGAGGAAAGCAACCCTCACGACCCTATTCAAATAAATAAGTTTTCCAAGGCGGTTTTAAATGGTAAGTGGTTTGGCTTTGCTGAAGTAGATATAGAGGTTCCCAGTAGTTTAAAAGAGAAGTTTTCGGAAATGTCCCCAATATTTATAAATAGGATTGTAGAGGAGGAGGAAGTTCCAGAGAAGATGTTACAGTATTTACAAGAAACTAACCGCGCAAGAGGAGATGGCAGAAAACTAGTAGGTGCAATGTCTGCTCAAAAAGTATTACTATTTGCCCCATTATTAAAATGGTATTTGAAGCATGGTTTAGAAATTACAGGGATTTACAGAGTAATAAATTATACAGCAGGTAAGCCCTTTGAATGGTTTGTTAAAGAAGTTACTTCAGCCAGGAGATCCGGAGATGTTGATAGCTCCAAGTCCCCAATTGCGGATATAATGAAACTATTAGGTAACTCATGTTGCGGGAAAATGATAGAATCCCCGAAAAACACCTCAACACAACGTATACAAAAGATGAAAAATGTGTGGACAAAGCTTTAAGATCAGCGTATTTCGATGATTTAGAGGAAATAGGAGATTCTTACGAAATATCCTCAAGAAAAGTAAATGCCAATATGACTCGTACATTTCACTGTGGGATTGCTGTATACCAATATGCAAAACTAAGAATGTTAGAATTTTATTACGATTTTATGGATAAATACGTAGATAGAGCAGATTTTGAACTAATACAGATGGATACTGATAGTTTGTATATGGGGGTTAGCATGAAGGGTGGAGAGCTGGATGGAATGATAAAACCAGAAATGGTGGAGGATTTAAAAAAACATAAAAAAAGAATGGTTAGCGTGGGATAAATGGAGTAATAGAGAACCAGGGCTATTCAAAACAGAGTTCCAAGGAGATCGTGCAATCGCACTATGCAGCAAGTGTTATGTGGTTGAAAAAGTAGACACAACCCAAGTAAAACATTCAGCGAAGGGGTTATCTGCCAGGCAAAATCCTCTCACATGGAGAAGGTATATGGAGGCCCTACACCAGGTTGGAACGGATAGAGGAACAAACAGAGGGTTTAGAATGAGAAATGGTGTTATGAAAACATATACCCAAAACAAATTAGGACTGTCCGCTTACTACGATAAGAGAAGGGTTTTAGACGATGGCATACATACAGAACCCCTTTAAACTTTCATTAAATAAAATTATGCAGCCTGTTCAATTTTTGAAGGTATCTTAGGTCGGTGCTTATCACGGGGTTTTGCCCAATTATCTCTAGAAAGTCCCATTATAAATTTATCATATTCCCACAGATCTGTAAGGCGTTTAGGCCCAATATGGTGTTTCTTTCTAACTTCATAGGCAGGAACAATTCCACGGGACTGCAAAATATCAACAAGCGCTTCCTGCGTAATAAACGATTTAGGCATAATTCTTCAAGAATTACTTTATATATATACATATAAATGTCTAATATATTTATTTCAAATTGTGATTTTATGTTAAACATTTATAATATGTAGTTATATATATAAAAATATGTTCACAAAAGAAGAAGACGTAAAAACAAAATTTGATGAGGCTTGCTATGAGGATATTTTAGGTCTCCAAGACGGAATTATAGAACGTCTAAAAAAGTTACACGAGGAAGAGAGGGAGCTAGAAGCCGCTACAAAACGAAAACCTGTTGTTGAAATTTGTAAAGATTCGATGATGAGCCCGCTTGTTGAAGCCATTATGAAACAGTTCGAAAAAACCTACATGGAAAAGAATTAATCCATATCTCCGGCAGTACGAGGGGTTAATTAATATCTGGTTGAATTTGAACGCACCACCAAGTAAACCTGCTAGTCGAATAAATCCAATACATATTTTGTTTTTCAATGTAGAAACCGGGGGTGCAGCTACAGATTAATTTTCTTTAAAAAAGGTAGCCGAAAAACATTGGTAACGCTTTCTATAATAGACAGGTTTTTGATTGAAGGTGATCTATCCAAACACATGTGGGTTATCAACTAACGCTTGTGCACTTACTACATCATACCCCTCTTCTAAATAGGTCTCTATCAAATTACACATACGAACAGATCCGGGGGGATCATAATATTTAATTCCTTTTTTCCTCAGCCCATATGGCATGTGGAAACTATTATTATTTTTTTCAAAAATAACATAACAGGTGGTTTTATCTATTTTCTCTTCATTAATTAATTCTTTAGAATTATCACTACAAACAGGTTTATCTATTTTCTGCGAAAATTGTTTTATTTCTTCACCACACGTAGACATATTTAATTATTATAAATACGCATATTTCATTATTTAATACTAAAAATTATTAACTCTTACTGAGTAATGCTTAACAATTACTGAGCAATTGCTTAACAATTACTGAGCAATGCTTAACAGTTACTGAGCAATGTTTAACAGTTACTGAGCAATTGCTTAACAATGCTTAACAATTACTGAACAATGCTAACATTCTACCACGATTTTGCAAGGGTTTCCAAAGGGATACTCCATGTAGAACGGGTTTTTCCCCATTCGGTATGCCTAGGTGTGGTGCTAGTATGCCTAGTTGTGGTGCTGGTATGCCTAGGTGTGGTGCTAGTATGCCTAGTTGTGGTGCTGGTATGCCTAGGTGTGGTGCTAGTATGCCTAATTGTGGTGCTGGTATGCCTAGGTGTGGTAACGAGTATGCCTAGTTGTGGTGCTGGTATGCCTAGTTGTGGTGCTGGTATGCCTAGGTGTGGTAACGAGAATGCCTAGTTGTGGTGTGGTATGCCTAGGTGTGGTGTAAGTAGCCTAATTGTGGTGCTGGTATGCCTAGGTGTGGGTAACGAGTTATGCCTAGGTTGTGGTGCTGGTATGCCTAGTTGTGGTGCTGGTATGCCTAGGTGTGGTAACGAGAATGCCTAGTTGTGGTGCTGGTATGCCTGGTTTTACCTAGACAAATCATGTTGAACATTGGGCAAACTATATTTATATGTACTTGCATATTTTGTGCCTACAATATGCCACCGAAGCAAAATTTGGTGACCGCACAGGGTGACCGCACCTGGCCCTCCCACCAAGTTCCCCACGGATCTACTAGAAGATATACGAAACGCAAGCTCGTTCGAAGAATCGACGCACCTGTCCGACATGGAGAGACGTTTGGCGAACCGGTTGGATACACTGGAACGCAGGCTGTTGGACGCAATTTCCGGTGATGCCGATTCCGAGTGTCCGAAGAAAGACGAGCTGGAGGTGCACGACATCTGGAGAACCATAGAGAATGCAAAGTGGTGGTTTGGGTTGTTTTTTGTGACGTACGCGGTATGCAGACCACTGTTCCCATTCGTGTCTCTAGAGGCCCATAGCCTCTGGAAGAAGAAAACAGATCCCGACGCCCAGTTCATGCACTCCGCAAAACAGTCCGGTACGCCGAAGGAAACTAGCGACTCCGTACACCAGCACTCTGGTAGTCGCGACCTGTTCTACATGTAGTAGACATTTTGGTAAAAAAAGTATCCGAACCCTCCCCGATTGGTAGCTAGAACTGCCACCGGACAAACCATCTGGATTTCTTCTTGTAGTGCGAGGCTCCCCCCATTCTACACCGAAGCGGATTCTGTAGTTCGCCTCCCGATGTTGTCCACTTCTCGATTTTCAAAAGTACCCAAAGCCCTCTCCCTCCCCCTATTATCGCTCTGTTTTCGATATAAATTCTACAGAGCGGCCATTCCTATATGGGAGACCTCCCGCGTATACTATTTCGTTGGGTAGCCGAAACCGCTGCAAATCGGGGACACATTCTGCTTTCAATTATTCCCCCACACTTCGCGGTAACGAACTGACTCCCTATATACTACTCGGACTGCATTCTGCTGTCGAAAAAAGATCCATAGTAGGGTTTCAGCTTTGATTCCATAGAAATGATGGTTTGAGGGCAGTAGTAATGGTTCACTAAAATCTTTGTCTAAATGGCCAAATTTGGGTACGGAATTGTAAAGGTACGAAATGGTGTGGGTACGAATTGACTAGGTTCCGCCGGAATGATCATTGTCGAATAGACGCTTGTTACTCCAAGTGCGTGTGGCAAGAAGATTTGGCGGACGAAATAAAATTTCGATGTTTATCCTGAGTTAAAGCCTTGAAGAAACAACCCATATGTTGGTATGTTTATTTGTAAAATATATTTAATATTTTTTCAGTTATCTTAAATTAAGTTTAACGCTTTTAAATGTCTTAAAAGTATTTATTTTGCGTTTTATTCTTTTTCGACCATGCTGCAGAAAGTGGGTGGGGTAACTTGTAAATGGAGGTGTGATACAATTAAGATAAACATTAACTCATCACCTTACTGTTTACATCTCTTTCAAAATGACGTTGCTAGAGCCATGTAGCTTTGATTGGTTGTACTGTCATTGATTTGTATTGTGCAGTGATTCTGTCATTTACCATGTTTGCTCCATAGGCACTTTATGGGATGAACGAAACCGATGTGTTAATGACTCCTATCGCAGGATGTAAAGTATATGACAAGGTGGGACATTCGCCATGTTTTTGTTGTTGTTGTTGTTTTTTCAACCAACGGAAGTGACGTAAATTAGGCTACCTTTGACTGGTTTCGTGATTATGATTTTGTTTTTGTGCCCGATCGACACTGCCTGTGTTGACATACAACATGGAAAGTCACATTAACATGAACACATGGCAAGAAATATGCCATATTAATGTCATTTACAATATTTAATTCATGATTATCTATTCAGATAAGTGACAAAACAAATCACGAAACCAGTCCGTACTTCCGTTGGTTGAAAAATGGTTCCCAGCCTACATGCGAATTAGTAACTTACAATTAGCAAGCCGGTCAAAGGTAAATGAAGTTACTTCTGTTGACTGAGATGATGAATGCTGTCATTCCTTCTAGATTCATACTAATTCTCAGTGTAACTGGATTATCACATCGGGTTTTTGTTCATCCCATAAAGCTCCTATGGTTTACTCGATCATTTAAGCAGTCCATAATTCTGTGAAAAACATAACTCACAACACTAATTTCTTTTTAGCATGTAAAATATAACTTATTTTATGAATACCGTATTTATTCTTTTTAAACACACCCAGGGCATTGCAAAATGACAACGGGAGGCGTTTAATAGAGCCAGTTTATCCCACATTCCTTAAAACCATAAAATAACGTCGCAACATCCAACTAGTCACGCGTGATAAGCCTGATTAAATGGGCCACCGCGTTAAGAGTGTCAAAATTCAATGCTGGTAGCCACAGATAATCAATTTATCTACGCAAATCCTTATCCGTATTTTAATTGTCATAATTAATTGGTAATCAGCTCTGATTCGCTACTCGGCAAGGGAAGGCTATCTAAGGATGACAATCTATCTATCATTTAGCTGCAAGCTCTTGCGAGTAAACGATATGCAATGATGGTTAGATATTTCATGTACCTTATCCAAGTAGTTACACTGACACGTTGAAAACATATAACTCGTGCATGTCGGCTCAACCCTGTGACGTTACTGACGTTGGGAGCACCACGTTGTCTTGAGTGATGTTGAGCAATGTTGAGGCTACGTTCATCATTCTATTTCTGACCTGGGAAGTCCACAGACATACACCTTACTCAGCTGCAAATGTTCTGTCAATGTCATCTGAGGCTCTTACGGTGAACAGTCGGTTGTTTTCATTGTACATGTAGTCCAATTTTTGCGTTATGCATTTTACGTTGACAATAGTTATTGGTTTACATTGTTTCCTTCCTCTGTTTGCAAGCACTTCTGGCCCATTTAAAAAAATTTATGCCACTTAAATACCAGCGATCTGCACAGTGATGAATCATTATACCCCCGGCATACGAAGTATGTCGAGGGGTTTATGGTTTTCGTAATTCCGTCCATCCGTCCGTCCACGTTAAAGGTTTTGGGTACCCATTATCTCTGTAACAGTAAGTCGAATTGACCTCAAACTTCATATAATTCCGTATCATCATCCATATTTTCATTCCATACCACACTCATGCGGCCTTCATGTCCAAGGTCAAGGTCAAATTACTAAGAAATTTGCGTCAATAAGATTTGCGTTAAAGTTTTCGGGTACATATTATCTCTGAAACGGTAGGTTGAATTGACTTCAAACTTCATATACTTCCTTATCATCATCCAAATTTTCATTCATGCATAAGGTACATTTTCAAATATTTGTGTTAGCATTTTTTGTTTGTCGGTCCAGGCTGCGGCTGAGGGTAAACGTAAGCCCCTGCTCACTTTCTCTAGTTATTCAAATGTTTATTATTGGCTTTGCATTGTGGTTTACTCTAGTTCCACACAAAACTATCAGTGCATTGGTTTCTGGCCATGCTGACGACTACGTCATCTGCATAATAACATTTAATGGCTGCTTTCAAATCAGTTTATTACTACACGCACCATGATATCTAAAATAATAAGAATCATTTAATATGACTGATATCTAGTAGCAGACGACGTTCAACGGAATTATCTCTGTAACGGTAAGTTGGATTGAATTCAAACTTCATGTACTTCCTTATCATCATCCATATTTTCATTCCATACCACACCCATGCGGCCTTCATGTCAAATTACTTAGAAATTTGCGTCAGTAAGATTTGCATTAAAGTTTTTGGGTACCCATTATCTCTGCAACGATAAGTCGGATTGACTTCAAACGTATGTACTTTCTTATCATCATCCTTATTTTCATTCCATGCGGCATTCATGTCCACAGCCAAGGTCAAATTACTTAGAAATTTGCATTAACTATTTGCATTAAAGTTTTTATTTGTATGTCCAGGCGTCGGCCGGGGGTATACGTGAGCCCCTGTTCACTTTCTCTAGTTTATTTTCTATTACACTAATGACTATTGCAAACAAGCCATTTGAATATTTCGGTTGCGCCGATACCCCATTACTATGGATACAGAAATACACATATAAATTGCAACATCCAAATTTTTTTTGAATATGAATATGTCAACTTTTGCAAAATTGCTAGATGTTCATTAGTCTAACATTTCACGATTCTGCTCCTTGTAATAAAAAAGCTATAGCAAAAGCCCACATATTTTTTAATCACCCCTTGTAAGTATGAAAACAGAACAAAATAGCACTTTTCTGAATTTGTCCCTGAAATTTTCCCATATATCTCGCAGAATTTGATGACTGAATATTACAAGAGCGACGGCTGATGACCTTTGCCCATTTCATGTTATGTGCTTAGAAGTACATGTCGTGACCACCATTTGAACCGTCTCATCGAGACGGTTCAAATGGTGGTCACAACAGTACAGTATGCAGCAGCTGTCATTCAGATACTAAAGTAGGCTAACTGCAAGATGATTAGGTTCAATATCAGAGTATACATGTACAATGGCTGCCATTATGCATGGGGTCGACAATAGTACGTGTCTGGTGGTCCAAGACATCCAGATTTTTAGAAGGACCACCTGATTTTCCAATCTAACTATGGCAAGGTGTTCTTCAGACACCCTCGGAATTTGAGGGAATGCCTGTAATCATTGCATTTACTGTAGGGTGTCCTGCGGACATGTCAAGTCAATGTCCCTGAAGTAGGTTGACCACTATCAGCAAAACGATTTGAATCTAATCCTAGATACTGGGTTAGCAGTCTCCACGAAACTGCCAAAACTTTACAGGACATTCGGTCCGGGAAACTTGAAACTAAAATTAATTGATTGTGATGTTTGGACCGGCGGCAATTTTACCGGACACGTCGGTCGGTCAGATGAGCTTCGCTGGCACTGGAAATTTTTTTCAACTTTTGATTTTAATTTATGAAAAATATTGGAAATTTTGTAAAAGTATTTAACCCTTAGACCGCTATCTTAATTTTTAGTCGTCTCCTGTTTATTTTCCATTTTTATCATCAAAACATGCTTTGACATCACTTTAGAATAATTTACAACATGCTTTGACAGCACTTCAGAATCATTTCCATTGCAAATGATTCTGAAGTGCTGTCAAACCATGTTTTTATTGAGAAATAAGGCCAGATATAAAAGCAACAGCAGACGACAATTGTGAGTAGCGGTCTAAGGGTTAATGAAATTATGCAGATTTCCGAAGGTACAAAATCGCATGGCATGTCTCATTATCTGTAACGGGACCGCACATTTTGTTCGAGTGATCGCATCTTTCGATTTTGTTATATTTGCCGACTACTGTACCTGTCGGATTTAGGAAATAAAGAAAACACAATAGAACGTATCCATGTTTTAGATGATTATACTATTTATTCGCAGATTAGTTATCATGAGAAATTAAATGAACTACCGGTACATGTATTTACAAAACTGTCTTTATTTCAATTATTATCAAAGTCGAAAAGGAGAAAAGGTCCAGTATTCACTATAAATAGCGGTGCACATAATTAATGCAGCATGTGGTTGTGACGTCACTCGAAACAGTTGTCTTTTCAATGGGCGTTTTTCGTTGTAACTCCCGGGTAGCCTCTCGAATAACACGGGAGTTAAAACGAAAAACGACCAATGACTTACGACAGACTCTATGAAATACTCCGAGTGGACGAAACCCAGAATATTTAATAAATTGCCGTATGCCGTTGAGCTGTTATGGGACACAAAACAACAACAACAAATTGAGAATACATGTACAATAATTTTTATTTCACAAATTGTACAAGCATAACAATACACAGACAGGTAGAGTTTCCACACAGACAGGTAGAGTTTCCACATAGACAGGTAGAGTTTCCACACAGACAGGTAGAGTTTCCACATAGACAGGTAGAGTTTCCACACAGACAGGTAGAGTTTCCACACAGACAGGTAGAGTTTCCACATAGACAGGTAGAGTTTCCACACAGACAGGTAGAGTTTCCACACAGACGGAGTTTCACACAGACAGGTAGTTTCCAGTAGTTTCCACACAGACAGGTAGAGTTTCCACAGAGACAGGTAGAGTTTCCACAGAGACAGGTAGAGTCCACCAGACGTGAGTTTCCACATAGACAGGTAGAGTTTCCACACAGACAGGTAGAGTTTCCACATAGACAGGTAGAGTTTCCACACAGACAGGTAGAGTTTCCACATAGACAGGTAGAGTTTCCACACAGACAGGTAGAGTTTCCACATAGACAGGTAGAGTTTCCACACAGACAGGTATAGTTTCCACATAGACAGGTAGAGTTTCCACATAGACAGGTAGAGTTTCCACACAGACAGGTAGAGTTTCCACATAGACAGGTAGAGTTTCCACACAGACAGGTAGAGTTTCCACATAGACAGGTAGAGTTTCCACACAGACAGGTAGAGTTTCCACACAGACAGGTAGAGTTTCCACACAGACAGGTAGAGTTTCCACATAGACAGGTAGTTTCCACACAGACAGGTAGAGTTTCCACATATACAGGTAGAGTTTCCACATAGACAGGTAGAGTTTCCACACAGACAGGTAGAGTTTCCACACATACAGGTAGAGTTTCCACATAGACAGGTAGAGTTTCCACATAGACAGGTAGAGTTTCCACATAGACAGGTAGAGTTTCCACACAGACAGGTAGAGTTTCCACACAGACAGGTACAGTTTCCACACAGACAGGTAGAGTTTCCATACAGACAGGTAGAGTTTCCACACAGACAGGTAGAGTTTCCACACAGACAGGTAGAGTTTCCACACAGACTGGTAGAGTTTCCACATAGACAGGTAGAGCGCGGCAGATTTCCGAAGGTACAAAATCGCATGGCATGTCTCATTATCTGTAACGGGACCGCACATTTTGTTCGAGTGATCGCATCTTTCGATTTTGTTATAATTGCCGACTACTGTACCTGTCGGATTTAGGAAATAAAGAAAACACAATAGAACGTATCCATGTTTTAGATGATTATACTATTTATTCGCAGATTAGTTATCATGAGAAATTAAATGAACTACCGGTACATGTATTTACAAAACTGTCTTTATTTCAATTATTATCAAAGTCGAAAAGGAGAAAAGGTCCAGTATTCACTATAAATAGCGGTGCACATAATTAATGCAGCATGTGGTTGTGACGTCACTCGAAACAGTTGTCTTTTCAATGGGCGTTTTTCGTTGTAACTCCCGGGTAGCCTCTCGAATAACACGGGAGTTAAAACGAAAAACGACCAATGACTTACGACAGACTCTATGAAATACTCCGAGTGGACGAAACCCAGAATATTTAATAAATTGCCGTATGCCGTTGAGCTGTTATGGGACACAAAACAACAACAACAAATTGAGAATACATGTACAATAATTTTTATTTCACAAATTGTACAAGCATAACAATACACAGACAGGTAGAGTTTCCACATAGACAGGTAGAGTTTCCACATAGACAGGTAGAGTTTCCACACAGACAGGTAGAGTTTCCACACAGACAGGTAGAGTTTCCACATAGACAGGTAGAGTTTCCACACAGACAGGTAGAGTTTCCACATAGACAGGTAGAGTTTCCACATAGACAGGTAGAGTTTCCACACAGACAGGTAGAGTTTCCACATAGACAGGTAGAGTTTCCACACAGACAGGTAGAGTTTCCACATAGACAGGTAGAGTTTCCACTGTCTATCATAGACAGGTAGAGTTTCCACACAGACAGGTAGAGTTTCCACATAGACAGGTAGAGTTTTTCCACACAGACAGGTAGAGTTTCCACATAGACAGGTAGAGTTTCCACACAGACAGGTAGAGTTCCCACACAGACAGGTAGAGTTTCCACATAGACAGGTAGAGTTTCCACACAGACAGGTAGAGTTTCCACACAGACAGGTAGAGTTTCCACATAGACAGGTAAGAGTTTCCACACAGAACGGTAGAGTTTCCACACAGACAGGTAAGAGTTTTCCACATAGACAGGTAAGTTTTTTAGTTTCCACATAGACAGGTAGAGTTTCCACACAGACAGGTAGAGTTTCCACACAGACAGGTAGTTTCCACATAGACAGGTAGAGTTTCCACACAGACAGGTAGAGTTTCCACATAGACAGGTAGAGTTTCCACATATACAGGTAGAGTTTCCACACAGACAGGTAGAGTTTCCACATAGACAGGTAGAGTTTCCACACAGACAGGTAGAGTTTCCACATAGACAGGTAGAGTTTCCACACAGACAGGTAGAGTTTCCACACAGTTTCCACATAGACAGGTAGAGTTTCCACACAGACAGGTATAGTTTCCACACAGACAGGTAGAGTTTCCACACAGACAGGTAGAGTTTCCACACATACAGGTAGAGTTTCCACACAGACAGGTAGAGTTTCCACACAGACAGGTAGAGTTTCCACATAGACAGGTAGAGTTTCCATACAGACAGGTAGAGTTTCCACATAGACAGGTAGAGTTTCCACATAGACAGGTAGAGTTTCCACACAGACAGGTAGAGTTTCCACATAGACAGGTAGAGTTTCCATACAGACAGGTAGAGTTTCCACACAGACAGGTAGAGTTTCCACATAGACAGGTAGAGTTTCCACACAGACAGGTAGAGTTTCCACACAGACAGGTAGACAGGTAGAGTTTCCACACAGACAGGTAGAGTTTCCACATAGACAGGTAGAGTTTTCCATACAGACAGGTAGAGTTTCCACAGAGACGTAGATTTCCACACTAGACAGGTAGAGTTTCCACACAGACAGGTAGAGTTTCCACACAGACAGGTAGAGTTTCCACATAGACAGGTAGAGTTTCCACACAGACAGGTAGAGTTTCCACACATACAGGTAGAGTTTCCACATAGACAGGTAGAGTTTCCACACATACAGGTAGAGTTTCCACACAGACAGGTAGAGTTTCCACATAGACAGGTAGAGTTTCCACACATACAGGTAGAGTTTCCACACAGACAGGTAGAGTTTCCACATAGACAGGTAGAGTTTCCACACATACAGGTAGAGTTTCCACACAGACAGGTAGAGTTTCCACACAGACAGGTAGAGTTTCCACATAGACAGGTAGAGTTTCCACACAGACAGGTAGAGTTTCCACATAGACAGGTAGAGTTTCCACATAGACAGGTAGAGTTTCCACACAGACAGGTAGAGTTTCCACATAGACAGGTAGAGTTTAGAGTTTCCACATAGACAGGTAGAGTTTCCACACAGACAGGTAGAGTTTCCACATAGACAGGTAGTTTCCACACAGACTGGTAGAGTTTCCACATAGACAGGTAGAGCGCGGCTCGGCCTTTGATCGTAATAAGTCGGACGCGGAGGTGTGAAAATTAGCCAAACACAAACTTCGACATCAATTTCGAGTCATCGTATAGCAAAATAGCGAGAAATGTGTCCGCTGGACTTGACAATTGTTTCGAGCGATCGCATTTTTCGAGGAGTTTCATTTCGAGCCATCGCATGTAAAATACATTAAACATATAGGGAAAATTATCGGGATCGCAACGCCATTTCGAGCGAGCCCGACATTACGAGCCATCGCATTTCGAGCCATCGCGATTTCACTGTATATCATATGTTATCAACAAACTACTTAACCCATTTCATGCTGAGGATACTCTGATTTTTGTTGAAAAAATCTCATTATTTTGTTCATTCATCGATAAAGGTATATGTTGTTACCACTCATTTGAACCGTCTCGTTGAGACGGTTCAAATGAGTGGAACAACATATACTTTCCAAAGGATATAAAGAAAATAGGGATATTTTTCTCTCAAAAGGTTCATACTACTAAAAGTGTATCCCGTCTGTAATGGGTTAATGCAATGGTGTCAAACGAAACGTATCGTATTTGCTGCTAAGACAATTTACTTGTTTACGTCTGTCTATCCATCTGTGCCTTGGAATTCATTGTAATGGCAAATTCATTGAGAGCTCGGGCACACAACGGTTACTACATCCACGGAGCCTGACCAGAGCTCTTCTTCTGTCGTATACAGGCCTCCTTCAACTGGTTGAAGATTTTATTTCATACATACAGGTACAAATACCATCGAAGTTCTCTGTAGATCTATAATGAGGGCTCCAGATAAGGTGCATATTTTATGCACTTATTATACCCCCCGCAATGAGTTGTTATGCCACCCGCAACGAGTTGTGTGGGGGTATACTGGAGTCAGGTTGTCCGTCCGTCACTAAACTTAACATCAGAGAAATATTGTTATAACTTCTATTTCCTTCATCTAAAGTGCTTAATATTTCACACATGCATTCCTGTAAGGCTTTACTACCATGCTGTGCCAAATCCACGACCGTCCAAACCCCGCTGATGTCAAGGTCAAATACTTAGTCTCTTTACAAAACTTAACATCAGAGAAATATTGTTATAACTTCTATTTCCTTCATCTAAAATGCTTAATATTTCACACATGCATTCCTGTAAGGCTCTACTACCATGCTGTGCCAAATCCATGACCGTCCAACCGCTGATCCCACGGTCAAGGTCAAATACTTAGTCTCTTTACAAAACTTAACATCAGAGAAATATTGTTATAACTTCTATTTCCTTCATCTAAAATGCTTAATATTTCACACATGCATTCCTGTAAGGCTCTACTACCATGCTGTGCCAAATCCATGACCGTACAACCCCCGCTGATCCCACGGTCAAGGTAAAATACTTAGTCTCTTTACAAAACTTAACATCAGAGAAATATTGTTACAACTTCTATTTCCTTCATCTAAAATGCTTAATATTTCACACATGCATTCCTGTAAGGCTCTACTACCATGCCGTGCCAAATCCACGGCCGTCCAACCCCCGCTGATCCGAAGGTCAAGGTCAAATACTTAGTCTCTTTACAAAACTTAACATCAGAGAAATATTGTTATAACTTCTATTTCCTTCATCTAAAATGCTTAATATTTCACACATGCATTCCTGTAAGTCTACTACCATGCTGTGCCAAATCCACGACCATCCAACCCCCGCTGATCCCAAGGTCAAGGTCAAATACTTGGTCTCTTTACAAAACTTAACATCAGAGAAATAAGTTATAACTTCTATTTCCTTCATTGAAAATTCTTAATATTTCACTCGTGCATTCCTCTAAGCTTGTACTATCATGCTGTGACAAATCTACGACCGTCCAACCCCCGCTGATCCCAAGGTCAAGGTCACATACTTAGTCTCTTTACAAAACTTAACATCAGAGAAATATGTTATAACTTCTATTTCTTTCACCGAAAATTCTTAATATTTCTATTTCTTTCATCGAAAATTCTTAATATTTCATGCATGCATTCCTCTAAGGCTCTACTATTATGCTGTGACAAATCCCCGCTGATCTCGAGGTCAAGGTCACATACTTAGTCTCTTTACAAAAGTTTACATCAAAGAAATCGGTTATAACTTCTATTTCCTTGCTTGGATCTGCTTCACATTTCACACACACATTGCTCCAATGGACCTCTACCACCCTGTGACAAATTCTCGTTCTTGCCGCCCCCGCTAAGCCCAGAGTCAAGGTTACAAGCCCACACACTTGGAATTTTTTTTTTCATATTTAGGGGTACCTGGGCCCATGTGGGGGTATTCCGTAAGCCTCGCTTACTGACCAATCTAGTTTTAGCAGAATACACATTGCTATATCAAAAGTGGGAGTACAAAATACTCACATCAATGTGAAAATACGCATTGATTTTCAAATTGAGTAGTGAAAATATTGTAATAAAGTTGAACATTTACTTAGTTCAGCTGCAAAAAGCAAACTGAAACAGTGTTTACTTTTTGCAGCTCAATAAGTGAATTTTTAAATTTGTTTAAATATATATATTTTATCAATTGTTCCCCATTTAATAAGGAAGAAAATCAATAATACATTTGTAAAAGTAAAATATGCATCAAATTTGAAATCTGGGGGTATAATACTCTTTAGATACAAAACTTATCTGGAGTTCTGCTATGATCATAAGAAATTGCACACACACAGAGGCCACATTTTCATCTGTCCTGTGATGCCTTAGATTGTAATCACCTGTACATTTGTTTGTAGATAAAATTTGACACTTCATTGCTGACTACACTCTTACAAATATCTGTCATGTTTGCCAAAGACGCTATTTGCGACCAGAGTAGTTCCAAATTTAGCCTGCATAGTTGTACAATCCGATCACTGCCTATTGTTCTGTACTGGGTCATTGTGACTTACTGACCAATCTAGTTGTTACTGAATTTCCATAGTTAACATGTTTGATTATTTTCAAAAGATACAGTTACAGGGCTCCAGATAAGGAATTTGTAATTGAGTATTGTCATCATTTCTGAAGCAATTGGGTGTTTCAAAATTGTAATTGGGTAAAATATAATCACACTACTGTTTACACATCCACAGACAGCAATTGTTGATTAGTTTGCTTCGAAATGAAAACATGTCTTGGCATTTCATTAGAATTGTCTCCTTGGAGATAATTCTAATGAAATACCAAGATGTATTTTCATGCAAAATAATTTGTATTGCTTTTTGATACCCACTACTTCTGATTTCAATTGGGTTTTTGGCAATTTTAATTGGTTATTTAAGCAAATTCTCGGCTTATCTGGAGCACTGCAGTTATTAATATCTACTATAATATAAAATATTGTAGAATGTTGGCAAAAAGTTGGTTTCCGAAATTGATTTCTTTAGGCGTTACGGCCAATATATTTTGTAAATGATGTCGTAAGTTTACAAATATTTCTGTGTACATGCAGAATTTATATCCGCATATGCTTAGTATCTTTGACCATTTTCTACATCGTATAAAAAATATATCAGCTGTAACACCAAACACTGAAATCAGTTTCGGATATCTCCCCATATGGTAGAAGGTAGAAATTCCCATAGACTGCACCATATAAATATATAACGAGCCTACCTTTGACTGATGTCAGATTTAATTTAGTAGTAAAAGGATGACTATAGCGTGATGGCTATCTATTACCCTGGGGTGACGTTGGGGTCATAAGACACGTTGTTTTCTCACCTCAGTAGGTCTGAGTGACAAAATTAATATCATAGGACAAAACACCAACATTTTGTCTGTTAATCAATTACTTGCTGAGGTCATCATACACATTAATATTCATGGAAAATATGATTATTTCTCTTATTTATGCATGGAAGTATATGTTGTAACCACTCATTGGCTCTACGAGGTGGTTAAAATGAAAGGTGACAACACTATACTTTCGATCAGATTTAAGAAAAATCAGATTTTTAAAAAAATAATTCACCCAATTAGGCGTATATCGCATAATGCGTTAATGCAATGTGATAAAAGAACATAATGTGTATCCCAGATTTATCATGATCAATGTTTACATATTTGTGCTTAATTCAGTATTGTTAAACGCCACCTTTTCCTCATGCCAGGCTCTATGCACTGCTTTTGTTTCGACTGCTAGAATGCACATATGGTACATTTTCAAGAAAATCTGATGATTTCTGCAGCACTGCCAAGACTCCAGATAAGGAATAGGTAATTGAGTATTGTCACGCCATCATTTCTGAAGCAATTGGGTATTTCAAAATTTTACTTGGGTAAAATGAAATCACCCTACTGTTTACACATCAACAGACAGCAATTCTTGATTAATTTGCTTCGAAATGAAAACATATCTTGGTATTTCATTAGAATTGTCTCCTTGGAGACAATTCTAATGAAATACCAAGATGTGTTTTCATGGAAAATAAAAACAATATGCTATATTTGTGGTCTGTTTATTGTTTTTTGCAGCATGATAAAGGTACCACAACATTTTTATTGCTTTTTGATACTCGCTACTTCTGATTTCAATTGGGGTTGTGGCAATTTTAATTGGGTATTTACGCAAATACGCATCTTATCTGGAGCTCTGCACTGCAATAGATTACTGAGGATTTACTGATACACCGTACAGTGGTCACTCTAACCCGTCTTTTTTTTTTATGCCTTTATTTAACGACGGCACTGGCTCGACGACCTTGCATGTCGGGACTGACTATTTAAGTCCCCATCCGATAGGACTAGGCTATTCGGAGTGGGTCGAGGTGGAATAATCGAATCAGAGGTCTCCTGTAGCCTATTTCATCAACATTGCAAAGTATACTTTACTAGCAAAGTATACTTAGAGGGAGTAATCATTTATTTTTCCTGAAATGCATTATTTCATATAGAACTAACAAATGCATATATTTCATGATTAAAAGTATGCAGAATTATTATACTGAATTTATTACATTATCACAGCCAAATTGGCTGTGATAATGTAATAAATTCAGTATAATAAAAATTAATAAATTTATCATAAAATTGAAAATTTCTCCCTGAAAGTATACTTTGCTACTAAAGTATACTTTGCAATGTTGATGAAATAGGCTACTGATCCGTAGTCCGATGCTCTACCTACTGAGCCAATCCGGCCACTGTAACCTGTCTGATGTATTCTCTAACCTGTCTTGATGTATTCTCTAACCTGTCTGATGTATTGGCATCTGTTGTGTGGAAAGTTACAACTGAGCCATACTGAGAGATTAGGATCAGTGACATTTTACTTTGCATAATTATGTTGGGCTGTTATATTATCCTTTTAATAGGGGGAATAGTTCTATATGCATGTGATAATGTTTAATTGTCACATGTATTGCCATTGTGCATATGTCAACTTGATTTTCCAATATTTTTTATACTCACCAGCATACAAAGTATGTCGAGGGGTATATAGTTTTTGTATTTCCGTCCGTCTGTAATATATGTTTTGCGTTACAGTATTTGTTTGTCGGTTCAATCGGGGGCCATCATATCTTGTTCTAGCTTTCTGAGCAAGTCGGAAGGTTTTCTCTTTATCACAACATATGTTGAAGTGGTTCTAAATTGCAGGCGCCCATGACGCACAATATCCACCACATACTACTAAGAGTGAGTGCATCGGTGAATCAATACATTATGCATGAACACGATTCCTATCTACCTAAACTAGCCACAGCAGTGGTATAGATTATAGGTATTGTACTGTTAGCTCGGAGATACATGTCTATATATTCATATTCAATTAGCCGCTAGCTGACATAGGAACCCTTTCATCCATAAATATCTGATATTGGTAGTTCCATGCTATTTGATGAATTAGATATTATGATAACTTGAAAATATTCGAAAAGTAACACTGCAGGGGCAGGTTTCACTAAACTTCGTACAACTAAAATGTTCATCATAATTGGAAATTTAGGATCGTCAGGAAATTTCAATGGATGGATTTATATTTATTGAGCATAGGCTGCATGTGCAACCTATGCTCAATAAATGTAAATCCAATAATTGTTTACAAGAAAACTGGATCTACTGTGGTCTGTCTGGTTGAAAGGGTTAATCCTGGTCGATCATGATAAATATTATCTTCATCCTCTTGGCGTACAAAGTATGTCAAGGGGTATATACTTTTCGTATTCCCGTCTCTCTACCCGTCCTTAAGAATTGTGTTAGTTTTCTGGTACCGTAAGTCGGATTGACTTCATATACGTCTTTTAGTGGGGGGCAGGTTGGAGTATGTGATGGGTAATTTAACGATCGATGTTCATCCTTACCAGAATCCCGACCGGAGACCTGTAGCCTATTTCATCAAAATTGCAAAGTATACATGTACTTATCTAGCAAAGTATACTTTGAGGGAGCAATTTTCAATTTAAGGATAAATTTATTAATTTTTATTAGACTGAATTTATTACATTATCACAGCCATTTTGGCTGTGATAATGTAATAAATTCAGTATAATAATTCTGCACTCTTTTAATCATAAACTATATGCAGTCGTTAGTTCTATATGAAATAATGCATTTCAGGAAAAATAAATGATTACTCCCTCAAAGTATACTTTGCTAGAAAAGTATACTTTGCAATGTTGGTGAAATCGGCTACTGGTTTGGCCCTCACATACGTCTTTGGCATTTTTGTATGTGACAGTTCAAGTTGAATCTGTTATACCCCTTATCTGAGTATTACGATTATACGTAATCCTATTACTTTTAGTGGAAGAGGCCATGTGACTTTGGTGTGGTATGGACCTGGTGCCTGGTCAGGTTATTCTAATTTCAGGGCTGGATCATGTGGAATGCGGGATCGAACCTGTTGGCCGGGCTTTAAATGACCTCAGCTGTTGATAGGCTGTTAAACACCATTAAACAAACAAACATATACGTCTTTATTAATATCATCATCCATAATTTCATTCTATAGCGCACTCATGCGGCTTTCATGCCAAGGTCAAGGCCACATGACTTAGAGAATATTTGTTGGTCGACCAGGATGCGGCCAGGCGTATCTGTGAGCAGGGGCTCACTTGCTGTTAAAGTTGTATGACATTTTTTAAAAATTTAAAAAAAGTTTTCTTCATTTCTTCTTGAAAGTATACGTTGTCACCACTCTTTTGAACCATCTTGCTGAGACGGTTCAAATGAGTAGTAACAACATATAGGTATACTTTCATTGAGAAATAAAAATACCCGGTAATCAATTTTTTTTCAACAAAAATGATTGTATCATTACAATTCAATGGGTTAGTTTATGAAGCAATACATTGAAATACCAGGTGAACAGCACAGGTCCCTTGACCCTTTCAAGTAATTTTCATATTTTTAAGAACAAAAACACCCCTTTTCATAAATGGACTAGTCTGAAAATCATTTTGTGACGATTGGATTGGTTGCAAAATTAACACATAAAAATTCATTCCAGTTACTTAGGGGTCGTTGGTCTATCATGCACTGGTCAGCTGATTGTCACATGGCAAACTGCAGTTGTATTTGATCCATGGTCTTCTGTCTATTGTATCCTTATATGTGGCTCTGACTGGAGAAATGGGGCTTATGGTGTTTGTGACCAGTGTAGATCCTGATCTAATACCACAATCCTGTAGCCTGATAACGATGTATAGTGCTTGATAAAAGCATAACGGGTGTTTCATCGATGGAATGGGGAAAAGTGTAGATCCTGATCAGACTGTGCGGATGCACAGGCTGATCTTTATCGACACTGGTCGCAAAACCCATAAGCCCCATTTCTCCAGTCACAGCCACAGATATTATCTGACCACTGTCCAGTAAATTTCCTCATGGTCAAGACTAATGAGACCACATTGATAAGAGATCTTCCATAGAATTGTTGGTACTCATTGACCACCATAGTTGCACTGTATATGCGGCTGTGACTGGAGAAATGGGGATTATGGGTTTTGCGAACAGTGTAGATCCAGATCAGTCCGCACAGTCTGATCAGGATCTGCACTGTTCGTCATTCCATTAATGAAACACTGTCACGCTTGTACGGTAACAAGTGGTTTTGATTGTTATCAGGCTACAGGCTATTTGATCAGGAGCTACACTGGTCACAAATTCCATAAGCCCCATTTCTCTAGTAACAGCCACGTGTCTATTATTACTGCGGCTACAATACATGTATGTTCATTTTGTTAGTGACCACAAACTGTTCAGCAGTGGAGTATTATGTTCAGCAGTGGGGTATTAATCTCTGTGACCGTGGACTATTGAGAGAGTAGGATATTCAGTATGTATTTATTATTGATATTTATTTCAGAAATGTTAGTAGATGTTCTACCCTATATACTGTATCAGGGCTCCAGATAAGGTGCGTATTTGCGTAAATACTCAATTAAAATTGCCAAAAACCCAATTGAAGTCAGAAGTAGTGAGTATCAAAAAGCAATGAAAAATTTGTGGTATCTTTATAATGCTACAGAAAACAATAAACAGACCACAAATATAGCATATTTTCTTATTTTTCCATGAAAACACATCTTGGTATTTCATTAGAATTGTCTCCAAGGATGTGTTTTCATTTAGAAGCACACTATTCAATAAGTGTGGTCTGCTGATGTGTAAATAGTAGTGTTATTCTATTTTACCCAATTAGAATTTTGAAATACCCAATTGCTTCAGAAATGATGGAGTGACAATACTCAATTACTAATTCCTTATCTGGAGCTCTGCTGTATATGTGACTTTGTTTGCATGGTGTATATATTCCATGTATCCTTATTTTTAAATTTCATGCAGCAACCTATTGGGAGGAAGGAATTTTCTTGTATTTAACCTTTATAATATGGAACCAAAACTTGTCTTCTGTTGTTGCAATTTTAATTGGGTATTTATGCAAATACGCACCTTATCTGGAGCTCTGATACAGTACTGTATATAGAACATCCACTCAAATTTCTAAAATAAATATCAACAAATTCATACCTCCGAAACCAAACAGAAATATTTAAACAAAGTATGTCATACTCGGGTCCTTTAGTTTGGAATTGCATTCCTAATGATATAACAAAAATGTTCAAACAATAAATTCATTCCACAACAAAAAAATTCATGTATTAAATGGATGAAAAATTAGCAGACTACCAGTTTCGTGTAAATAGGTTGTTGTCTGTTTTTATCTTATCAAGCTATACTGTTTTATCTTATCAAGCTATACTGTTTTATCTTATCAAGCTATACTGGTTTGTCTTATCAAGCTATACTGGTTTGTCTTATCAAGCTATACTGTTTTATCTTATCAAGCTATACTGTTTTATCTTATCAAGCTATACTGTTTTACTTATCAAGCTATACTGGTTTGTCTTATCAAGCTATACTGTTTTATCTTATCAAGCTATACTGGTTTGTCTTATCAAGCTATACTGTTTTTATCTTATCAAGCTATACTGTTTTATCTTATCAAGCTATACTGTTTTATCTTATCAAGCTATACTGGTTTGTCTTATCAAGCTATACTGTTTTATCTTATCAAGCTATACTGTTTTATCTTATCAAGCTATACTGGTTTGTCTTATCAAGCTATACTGTTTTTATCTTATCAAGCTATACTGTTTTATCTTATCAAGCTATACTGTTTTATCTTATCAAGCTATCTGGTTTGTCTTATCAAGCTATACTGTTTTATCTTATCAAGCTATACTGGTTTGTCTTATCAAGCTATACTGTTTTATCTTATCAAGCTATACTGTTTTATCTTATCAAGCATACTGTTTGTCTTATCAAGCTATACTGTTTTGTCTTATCAAGCTATACTGTTTTATCTTATCAAGCTATACTGTTTTATCTTATCAAGCTATACTGTTTTTATCTTATCAAGCTATACTGTTTTATCTTATCAAGCTATTACTGTTTTATCTTATCAAGCTATACTGTTTTATCTTATCAAGCTATACTGTTTTATCTTATCAAGCTATACTGTTTTATCTTATCAAGCTATACTGTTTTTATCTTATCAAGCTATACTGTTTTATCTTATCAAGCTATACTGGTTTGTCTTATCAAGCTATACTGTTTTATCTTATCAAAGCTATACTGTTTGTCTTATCAAGCTATACTGTTTTGTCTTATCAAGCTATACTGTTTTATCTTATCAAGCTATACTGTTTTATCTTATCAAGCTATACTGTTTTATCTTATCAAGCTATACTGGTTTGTCTTATCAAGCTATACTGTTTTATCTTATCAAGCTATACTGGTTTGTCTTATCAAGCTATACTGTTTTATCTTATCAAGCTATACTGGTTTGTCTTATCAAGCTATACTGTTTTATCTTATCAAGCTATACTGTTTTATCTTATCAAGCTATACTGGTTTGTCTTATCAAGCTATACTGTTTTATCTTATCAAGCTATACTGGTTTGTCTTATCAAGCTATACTGTTTTATCTTATCAAGCTATACTGTTTTATCTTATCAGCTATACTGGTTTGTCTTATCAAGCTATACTGTTTTATCTTATCAAGCTATACTGGTTTGTCTTATCAAGCTATACTGTTTTATCTTATCAAGCTATACTGGTTTGTCTTATCAAGCTATACTGTTTTATCTTATCAAGCTATACTGTTTTATCTTATCAAGCTATACTGTTTTATCTTATCAAGCTATACTGGTTTGTCTTATCAAGCTATACTGTTTTATCTTATCAAGCTATACTGGTTTGTCTTATCAAGCTATACTGTTTTATCTATCAAGCTATACTGTTTTATCTTATCAAGCTATACTGTTTTATCTTATCAAGCTATACTGGTTTGTCTTATCAAGCTATACTGTTTTATCTTATCAAGCTATACTGGTTTGTTCTTATCAAGCTATACTGTTTTATCTTATCAAGCTATACTGGTTTGTCTTATCAAGCTATACTGTTTTATCTTATCAAGCTATACTGGTTTGTCTTATCAAGCCATACTGTTTTATCTTATCAAGCTATACTGGTTTGTCTTATCAAGCTATACTGTTTTATCTTATCAAGCTATACTGGTTTGTCTTATCAAGCTATACTGTTTTATCTTATCAAGCTATACTGTTTTATCTTATCAAGCTATACTGTTTTGTCTTATCAAGCTATACTGTTTTATCTTATCAAGCTATACTGTTTTATCTTATCAAGCTATACTGTTTTATCTTATCAAGCTATACTGTTTTATCTTATCAAGCTATACTGGTTTGTCTTATCAAGCTATACTGTTTTATCTTATCAAGCTATACTGGTTTGTCTTATCAAGCTATACTGTTTTATCTTATCAAGCTATACTGTTTTATCTTATCAAGCTATACTGGTTTGTCTTATCAAGCTATACTGTTTTATCTTATCAAGCTATACTGGTTTGTCTTATCAAGCTATACTGGTTTGTCTTATCAAGCTATACTGGTTTGTCTTATCAAGCTATACTGGTTTGTCTTATCAAGCTATACTGGTTTGTCTTGTCTACCTTGTAACCTGTACATTTCTCCAGTATTCCTGCGACTTTTCCAAGTTTATACCCCAATAAATTCCACAAAAAGGCCATTCATTCCTATAATAACTTCTTTTACCGTATGAGCGATTCACTTGAAACTTGTCATCTTCCATATTTTCATTCAGTAGCTTCATACACTTTCCTCTATAACAGGGCTCCAGATAAGGAATTAGTAATTGAGTATTTTCACTCCCATCATTACTGAAGCAATTGGGTATTTCAAAATTGTAACTGGGTAAAATAAAATCACACTACTGTTTACACATCAACAGACAGCAATTATTTACTAGTTTGCTTTGAAATGAAAACTATTTTGGCATTTCATTAGAATTGTCTCCTTGGATCAGAGTGTTGATCTGGATCTACACTTGTTGCAAAATCCATAAACCCCATTTCTCCAGTCACAACCATATTTACTGTAGATTAATTAAGTGGGACAGATCAAGGTGCATACTATTATGATAACTTCTGGTGTTGATGTTGGTTGTTTGGGTCAATCATAAGTCAAGGCCTCTAGACTACTTATCTTTTTCCACCATCCCAAGTAGTTTGGATAAGCATGGTAAATACAGACTCAATAAATGATTCCTTGCATAACGCAGATACCAGATAAGAATATTTTTCAGAACATCATGAAATTTGCAGCAGGTAATTTAGTAAGCCGTAAGCTGCTTGTCACATGATCAAAATATTAACCCATTTCAAGCTGGGTACTGATTCACATGTATCAACATTTACCAACATTTACTAACATTTTCTTTTCTTCTCAATGAAAGTATACGTTGTTACCACTCAGTTGAACCGTCTCAACGAGATGGTTCAACTGAGTGGTACAACATATACTTTTCATGGGAAATAATGAAAAATAATCTTCTTTTCTCCTTTGAAAACAGTTTATCTTCGGCATTTCAGAAGTTTAGGGGAATCTTTCATGTCAATTGGTGGGGATGGAGGCAGGCAATATCCCAGGATTTAGACACATTCAACATTGATGTCTAATTCCCATCACTGATTCCTGGTGATAGGAGCAGTCATAGGGCAGGCTGACATGTGACTAGACATCTAATATCCCTCATAGATTTCTTGCTGCCTCTGGGGATTTTAGTCTAATTCCCTATTTAGGCAAGCCACCATCCCAACACCCCCACGACCACCGATTTCATGGACGTATACGACATTGATGCGTCTGTTTACTGTTTGTGCTGTGTGTATTTGTTACAAATTGTTTGCCTGTACATAAACATGAACTCGATAATTCACGTATATGTAAAATACAGTTCTTTAAATATAACGCTTTGATAGCACAATTTGTCTCGGTCATCTAACTAGATACAGATCAATGAAGTGTCACGTTTAACTTCACCACATCCCTTCTTTTATGTCCCACAGTTTTCCATCATGTCTGCTCTTCACGGTGTAATTTGTTGTTTCAGGGATGTTGTTAACCCTTTCACCCCTAAGTAACTTTAATGGATTTTGATATGTTAAAGTTAAATTTGCAACCAATCCAAATTGTCACAAACTGATTTTCAGACTTGACCATTTATGAAAAGGGGGTGTTTTTGTTGAAAAATACTTGCAAAAAGTGCAGATCCCGATGAGACGGCTCGTTGAGCCGGCTCATCGGATCTACACTGTTTGCCAATACCACTGTACAGTCCTGTAGTGTTGAAAGGGTTAACCCTTCATTCACACTGAGGATATGTCCAGTTGCTTGTGAAAATATTACAGTTTCTATATTTGTGCTACAGTGTATATGTCGTGACCACCATTTGAAACGAGATGGTTCAAATGGTGGTCACGACATATACATGTAGTTTTATTCAGAAATAGCAAAAATAAAATAAATCATACCCATAAAGATGTATTCTGAATACAATCGGTTAAACTGTGTTATTAGGGCCCCATGTGGTGCCCTATAGGTTTCATCCTGTCTGTCCGTCCGTCAATTTTTCTTTGCAAGTTTTTGTAAGAGTTTCTCAAATCACCTATAGGGACGCTAAGCGTGTCGACTGACCTCATTTTCTAGTTGTACGTGAAGTCTTTTTGTGAGTGATCTGGTGTAGTAAGGGTGCCTGTCAAATGATCAGGATACTGAGTTTCAGGCCTGAGAGTTGTTATTGTAATTATAGTACTGATTGTACAATGCTCCCCCATACAGGTGTCTGTATATGTGGCTGTAACAGGAGACATGGGGCTTATGGGTTTTCCGACCAGTGTAGATCCAGATCAGCCTGTGCATCCGCACAGACTGATCAGGATCTGCACTGGTCGCCATTCCATCAATGAAGCACCCGTCATGCTTCCAACAAGCAATATAGATCGCTATCAGGCTACATGAGTGTGTTATATATGATCAGGAGCTACACTGCTCACAAATCCCATAAGCCCAATTTATTCAGTCACAGCCACATATATGGCATTGCTGTTGAACGGATGTAAAGCCCAGTCTGTCCATGTGAGAGTTAATTCACACCTCGGGACCCACACTCCTGGATTATGCTCCCTCGGGATAGCATATAGTGCTACCCCTACCCATCAGGTTGAAGTAACAGACCGAGGTCTATAAATACATTAAATATGCCTAAAAGCATCCATAAATGAAAAAAAAAATAAGCTAAAAAACATTGAATTGTGTTACTCCCTCTATAACACTACCCTACCGTGTGTCAGTACATCCATCGGTTTGTCCGCAATACTTGTCCGTTGTGAATACCCAGATCAGATTTGTCAGCTTCCGTGTTTGCAGGTCTGTTTTCATGCATACATCTTTGTTGTGATATGGACCTGGCATCATGTCGGGTTATTCTCATTTCAGGTCTGAATATATTTTTTTCTTGATGTAAATATTCCGTTCTGATTTTGGAATTTTCCCCACAATGCAGCAGGTTAAATATGGGATCTAGGGCTGGGATTGAATTGAAGGTTGTTGGTTCGATCCCCGCCCTGGGCATGAAAAATACTTCAATAGTGTTACTTTTCACTGGTCTTTTGGGCGAGACCGAGGCCCGTCTGTTGCTGGGACATTAAACCCTTTCCGTTTATTTATTCATTGGACACAAATTCAACTAGCCCGGTTTTGTCTTGTTATGTATGACAATGTACAATGAACAATATCATGTTCTTGTAGAGGTCAGAAGGTATTGTCAATCCTATCAATTATATATGTTTATGACCTTTTCACCATTGGTTATGAACGCAGTGCTGTATTATGGTATATAATGAGTGGCTCAGGGATTCCGCTGGCGATCGCCACTTTTCGCAATAGGCGATAAAAAGGCAATAAAAAATTACAATTTTTCTTTTTTTCGAAAATTGTAATTTTTTCTCGCCAATTGTTTATTTTTATCCTATTGGTTATTCCTTTTTTTTTTTTTTTTTTTTTTTTTTGAAGTGGCGATTTTTTTTTTCCCCAGCGGAATCCCTGGGCTCTCATGTTATGTTTTTATTTTACACAAACTGAAAACTTGCATGCATGAACCTTTCATCTCGTGCAAAACCTTGAAAACAAGGCTGGATTATATTTGATGTTTTCTACGGCCTTGGCTATATCTTATCTGTGTCGGATACTTAAACCTTGGAACCTAAACCAGCTGACACAACAAAATATGAGCCAACATATGGTAACAAAATGGTACGAGGACCAGAGGGTATGCTAATCTTAACATCTTATCTGTCGGTAAAAAAATATTTTGAGTTTAAAATTTTGGTTGAATAACGATAATGCCTGTATTAATGGTGTCTGAGCAAATTGTAATATGTAATAGAAAATTTAGAGAAAATAAAATATTTTTGCAGCATGGCACCACCAAAATCAGGCATGGCTCAGAGCTCCAGATAAGGCACGTATTGGCGTATTTTACGCACTTATTTTAGCTGAATACGCATTGGTTATCAACAGTGGGAGTACAAAATACTCACAGCAATGTGAAAATGTGCATTGATTTTCAAATTGAGTAGTGGAAATGCTGTAATAATGTTGAACATTTACTTGAGCTGCAAAACACTGTTTGCTTTCTGCAGCTCAAATAAGTAAATTTTCCATTTTATTACAGTATAAATAAGTGAGTAAGTAAGTAATAATAAACTCAAAAAAGTGAATGTTTAAATTTGTTTTATGTTTTTTTGATCATTTGTTCCCTATTTAATAATGAAGAAAATAAATGATCCATTTGTAAAAACGCATTTAATATTTGATATCAGTTGGTACAATACTCTTTAGACACACCGCCTATCTGGAGCTCTGATGCGCAGTAACCATGTTAACATCTGCAGGGTGAACACTGACTGAATGGAAACAGTGAAGACCTGGCTCTTCAAATGGGGCTTATGTGATTTACGACCAGTGTTTTATTTTGATCAAATAGCACGCTCATGTAGCCTGATACCAATCTATTTTGCTTGTTAGTAGCATAACGGGTGTTTCATTGACGAAATGGTGAACAGTGCAGATCCTGATCAGGGTCTGCGCTGGTCGCAAAACCCATAAGCCCCATTTCTCCAGTCACAGCCAAACATTTGTTGAAACTGGTAACAAGTCTTCAGTGATGAAATGGCAAACAATGTATGCCCTGATCAGACTGCTGGTGTACAGTCTTATCTGGGTCAATGCTAGTCATGAATAGCACATAGTTTGTTTTTTCACGAGACAACCATAATGTGCATATATAATTATGAGGAAATAGATGTAATATAACTGCCTGGTAGTCTACTGTAGCTTGAAGCAAATTGACTGTCAATTATCAAATGTGTTATAATATGTGGCTGTGACTGGAGAAATGGGGCTTATGTGTTTTGCAACCAGTGTAGATCCAGATCAGACTGTGCATCTGCACAGTCTGATCAGGATCTGCACTGTTCGCCACTCCTGTCCTGCTTCTAACCAACAGTATATATACATATCAGACTAAAGGAATGCACAAGAGCATCAGGAGCTACACTGGTCACAAATCCCATAAGCCTCATTTCTCCAGGCCCCACAAGTAAAAGGGTGAGCCCCAAAACACGAGTCAATTATAGAGACAAGCATAGACCAAACCAATTCAATCAGTATGCAGTGATATGTATGCAGGAACTACACTGGCCAGAACCTAAATAAGATAATATTTTATCATGGGATTACATGATATGTGAGTGGGTGGGTGGCAGGTGGGAGCACGCGATGGGTAATTTATCGTTCATCCTTGCCGGAAGCATATATGTCAACCACATATTTAACGCTTTGCATGCTAGCGGTGAAAATATCCTCCAAACACATTAGGAGTATATCTTTTATTTCTCTCTGTAAATATGTCTTGGAATTTCATATGATGAATTTTTGTCCGCTAGTTTTGAACTATTTATAGCCCACAAGTTTCCCAGCATGCAAAGAGTTAACTGACATGCAAAATCCATCTGGTGACTTGAACAAAATTCTCATGTAAAAAAAATGTCTTGATAAATGTATTTTTGCTGAAATTTGCAATTCATACACCATTATCAGTCAAATCAGGATAAGGTTCATTATGTCATGAATAGAATTATTATGTTTATCAGTCAATTCAGTAACCGTGATATATTAATTTCCATTTCCTAGACACAGTTCTTGCTGTATAAATGACGGAGAATGTTTTTAAAATAAACTTGAGTAGGAGGCTAATCTAACGACGTAAATCTTGTGGTTATGAATTAGATATACCTAGTATAATTATTATACGTATGCACATGAAGATGTTATGGATTAAAAATTTTGGACTTTCAAAATTAGTTGATATGAGTTAGTTGATATGAGTTAGTTGATATGAGTTAGTTGATATGAGTTAGTTGAAGGTAAAACTGGAATGCCTTTCTTTGTACTTACGTTTATGAAGTTGAGTAAGGGTTAACTTATATTTTGCGACAATCAAAATTAACTTGAAATTACATTACCGGTGTACTTATAGGAAAAAGTAGTTTCCCGGCATGCAAAGAGTTTATATTTCTCAATCTCACTGAGCTAGTTGTTGATACATTTTGTTTTTAACAAATTATCAGAAAAATATGAGATATTTTTTTCTGTAAATTTGTTAAAAATGTACGCAAAAAGAAAATCTTCTCTGCCTTGAAGCATCACTTGTAGTAGAATCAATTTGAAACATTTTTAATTGTTACTAATAATTGTTCATTTATAGGCACAAAGCGTCATATGTGTGTTAGTAATAAATATTATTGTTGTGCTAGTTATCCCATATAGATGTTATAAACAAACATGTGACCTTTTGTGCTACATGTAGTTATTCCATATACGGTAGATAGAGAATTATTCGCCAGAAAAATCTAATAAATTATGTTCTACTTCCAGGATAGTTTGTGACGACGATTGACAACTGCGAGACAATGCCGGTGACAGCATTGCCCAATCTAGATCACGTGTTTGCCAAGTGGGAGCAACGGGGGCGCGGACAGACCACCATGGGGGGCGAGGGTGGACACATGTCCAACGGGGATACCAGGTACATTTGACCTTTACATATATTACATAAACGTTAGTGGGTGATTGGTCAGGCGAACGCAATGGTGAGAATTACGGTGGGGTTCCTCCTTATAGGAATCACGATTTGCCTGGTTTTGACCTCAGGTACGTTTTTTATCTTTGGCTCTTTTGTTACCTGGGAGTTGAATTGGGTTATTGCCAATTGTAAAGGTAAAAAGAATATTACTGATCCTACTGCTTTTGGGAGGGGGCCAAGTGATTCTGGTGTAGCGAGCACCTGACATCAGATCAGGATTATTCTGATTTCACCGCTGGATATATAGTTTTTTAATTGTAAATATGCAGTTCTGTTTTTGGGATTTTCCTCTCATTTGTGCATGCACTTGAACATGTACGTGTACTTGTACAGGTAATATATGGGATATATTACTAAACCCATTGACCCGGCCTTAAATGCCTTGGCTGTTGATAGGCTGTTAAACCCCAACAAACAAACAAACAAATACATGTACATTGAGCAACTTGCGTTACTTCCCTTTGAGTGGCCCGCCTCTGTATGACCTTGCTGTTGAATGGACACAAACCCCAATCAATCAAATCAAATCTATTAGAGTGAGCCTGCCATAATTCTTATAACCGAATACCAAGGGGCCGTTTCACTAAACATCGTACGACTAAAATGTTCGTAAGTGCAATTTTAGGATCGTCTGGATATTTCAATTGATGGATTTACATTTATTGAGCACAGGCTGCATATGCTCAATAAATGTAAATCCAATATAAGGTTTGATCATATCCAGCCGTGTGCAAACGTTTGCTGTGGCCCGAGGGAACTGTTTGAACCCAAGGCCGCGGGTTCAAACAGTTCCCTCGGGCCACAGCAAACGTTTGCACACGACTGGACATGATCAAACGTTATTGTTACATTACCAACAAAAAACTGATGTAATTTGAGCATTATATTCAGTATTTTCAGTACTTTTATAAATCGCCCCATTCATGTAAATAATGTTCGGTATGCATATTCCGGGGCCGCGTCATGAACGTCATGAAGTAGTGATGTCATGAAGGCACTTCCGTGTAGTGACTTCATGAAGGCACTTCCATTACGCGCGGCCCCGGAATGAGCATTGCCTAAAGCCATGTGCAAACAGCACGCGTTATTTGTTTGCACATATGTGCAAACAACGGAAACCATGTAACAATAATTGTTTACAAGAAAACATTGTTAATGTGACATTTACAGACTATCATAAATTTGCAATTACGAACATTTTAGTGGTACAAAGTTTAGTGAAACGGGCCCCATAAGTATATCCCATGTTTGAAAATACTAAAACCTCTGAGAGAATATGCTGACCTCAATCTTGTGTACAGTGATTATCCCCTCACCGATAGCAATATAGATCATTATCAGGCTACAGGAATGTGCTATTTGATTTGGAGCTACGCTGGTCACTAATTTATGGTTTAAACATTTCCACCATACATACTGTAACACCAACATTTGCAAGTACAGTGGAACCTCTCCAAACCGGGCACCCTGGGTTTGTAGATGTTTCACTGTAAATCAGACATGTTGGCACGCACTTCATGACACATTGTAGTGTTTTGCAATCATGACAAGTCATGGTAATCATAGATGCATAACAACGAAACGCATCCAAGTTAAACATCTGTATTTTGCTGAGTGTCCCGTTTAGAAGAGTTCCAGTGTACTGTAGATCAAGATGAGCCAGCTCATTATGAAGATCTACTTGTTGTTGTGCTTCTATTTATCTAAAAATTATGAAAATTAATTGCATAAATGCAGATCCTGATGAGACGGCTCGTTACGTGCCGGCTCATCTGGATCTACACTGTTTGCCAATACCACTATACAGGTCTGTAGTGTTGAAAGGGTTAAGGTGACTTTTCTGTGCACGGGGCCCAAATATCTAATGTCGTAAATTGTTGACTAGACAAAACTCAGTCAATAAGTTGTTACCCAGAGGTGTGATACTTACATGTATATTTCCAATATAGCAGAACAACCCCACAACGATGCAGACCAATTTTTCATGTAGAGAATACTTGCTCCAGATAAGGAATTAGTAATTGAGTATTGTCACTCCATCGTTTCTGAAGCAATTGGGTATTTCAAAATTTTAATTGGGTAAAATAAAATCACACTACTGTTTACACATCAACGGAGCAATTATTGCCTCGAAATGAAAATATGTCTTGGCATTTCATAAGAATTGTCTCCTCCAAGGAAATACCAAGATGTGTTTTCATGGAAAATAAGAAAAATATGCGACACGTGTGGTCTGTTTATTGTTTTCTGCAGCATGATAAAGCTACCACAAACCTTTTATTGCTTTTTGATACTCGCTACTTCTGATTTCACTTGGATTTTTGGCAATTTTAAGTGGGTATTTAAGCAAATACGCAGCTTATCTGGAGCAGTGGAATACCATACTGGCATCCTTTGATGTCAACTTCATCAGTCAATGCTGCTTGTAGGAAACCCGTAGGAATTCCTCTACTCACCGAGGAATTCCTATCATTTCCAAACCCAGCCTGATTAACTTGATACATGTATCAAAAGACATGTATACCGTATTTATTCTCATAAACGCCTCCGGGGCTATGCAATTTGTGGGAATCAAAACATGGAAATTATCAAATTATGTTATTTTCACATACAAAAGCCATTTAAAACAATGTTTTAAATGGCTTTTGTATATGAAAATAAAATATTTAGAATGCAAATATGGGAGGGGGATACTATCAGAAGAAATACGGTACATGTTATTCGGTTTATCATGTAATGTTTTGTACTAGAGTGTGGGCAAAACAAATTATAGATTCTCAGATGTAACACGGATAAGATAAAACCTGAAATAACTCCTTGTCATAGCATATCACATTATCACAGTGGCCAGTGTGCACGGTGAGATTTGATTGAAATTATTACATATATAAATAATAAATGGATGAAATCTGTCTTTATTTCAGGCCTGGAAATTCAAACAACAATACAGAAAGAATTCTGGCAGACGGTCGACTAAAATGGCGGGAAAAGTATGGCAGTAACATACAGCATGTACGACGTCGACCGATCAGAGAGAGGAGTAAACCTGTAGCGTTGCCATTGGAAACGGTAATTAGTTATTGCGATTGGACGTGGTATTTTCTTGAACTTCTCGTCTTATATTAACCCATTTCATGTTGAGGATACATTTTGTCTCTAAACCAGACTTGCTTTTGCGAGAACTTAATTTATTAAAACTTCAATATGTGAACTATAACATACTTATTGTTTACCAGCCCACTCGCGAAGTTCTGCCCCTGGCAGTGATTTTGAATCGCTATTCTAGCATGTGATTGGCGGTGTGACATGAAGTGAGTGCGTGTGTGGGTGGTAATATGCTTTGCGTCTCGAAAACTGATAACACAAGGCGTAAAATCAGTTCTAAAATATAGTGGCTGAACATTTAATGATTAATTTAATAGATATTGGCGAAAGTGTCGCAATATGTGATTAATTGAGAGGAAATTCTGTTCTTTCATTGGTCGAGAAACTAGGGTAAACAGTAATGAAAGATACATGCAGTGATGTGCTCATATGGCTAAATTACAAAATAACATCTCTAAACCAGACACCCTGGGGATCTCATAGTATTTGCTGCTTGGATATGGTCCACTATAGGAATGAATGGCCTTTTTGTGGAATTTATCGGGGTATAAACTTGGAAAAGTCGCGGGAATACTGGACGAAGGCCGGAAGGCCTCGTCCAGTATTCCCGCGACTTTTCCAAGTTTATATTCCCGATAAATTCAACAAAAAGGCCATTCATTCCTTATAATTCCAGCATTTGAAATAAATTCATCAAGAAAATGTGTTTATTTTCCGTTTTCTTAAGAATTATTTTAACTGCGCCTCACGGTTATGGAAAGTAGTTTGGCGTGGGAGTTTACTGGGATATAAATTTTGGACAGAGACTTGCTACGGGCCAATCAAATGTTAGGGAATTGTGTAAATATTTTTGTGCTGGAATTATTGTATTATATTTGTATGCATGATTATCTTGATTGCAGGTGAGGGCCAACACGATTGCACAGTTTAAGTCATCACCGACGATAAAGCCCGAGGAATTTACAGTTTCACGACCGTTCATGGGACAGTGCTGCGCCTGCATGCCCAATAGTCAGGTCAGTCGGGAATCAGACAATTATTTCACATTGGGAATATCACACATACCCTTGAACTGGGGAATATTTGCATCGTTTTCTACAAAATTGAAAACTGAAAAAACTGCAACTACATGTAAATGACTATTTTAGAGAAAGGAAAAATGATATGATACTACTGTATTTATTCTAATAGTAGCCCCCTCTCTAATAGTAGCTGGATACTGGTAGTCATTTCAAACATCAGAATTATTGTGTTTTGTTCCATAATAATACAAAAACAAATTCAGAAAATTGCTTAATTGGCGATAAAAATAAACAATTGGCGATAAAAAATTACAATTTTCGAAAAAGAAAAATATTATTTTGTTTTTGTTTTTGAAGTGGCGATTTTTTTATTTTCCCCAGCGCAATCCCTGATTGTGTACTGTATTTATCATTGGAAAGGGATAGTTTGTGGCCCAGAGGTAGAGCACTGGATTTCAATACGAGAGGTAGTAAGTTCAATCCTTGCCCTCGGTAAGAACATTTCTGTCGTAGCATTTCCATCCCACTGGTCCTTCCGATGAGACCTGAAAACGACGTCCCATTCCCAATGACCTTTGCTGTTGCTGGGACGTTAAACCAATTCACTTCCACTTTAAATCTGAGACCTACATGTGGCCATACCATTACATAGCATACTAAATTGTCACTAATGTAAAATTATCTCTTGATTAACCGTATGACGTTTTTTACAGAAGGACCTGATTACGTCCACCACAGCCAATGAGGGCATGAGGAACATTCTGGACACCAGACATGAACTCCGGTACGTCACACATTCACCCATTCATGATGAGGAGACTATTGTTTTGTAGATTTTCTTTATGTGTGCCCAGAAGTATATCTAGTGACCGTTTTGTTGAACTGGTGCAAATGAGTGGTCACAACATATAGTTCCATTGAGATATAACACAAAAAAACACAAACAAACATTAATAACCATAAAGATGTTTTCCAAATGTATTGGATGCTCCTTAACCCTTTCACCCCTAAGTAGCTGCAATGGATTTCGATATGTTAAATTTGCAACCAATCCAATTGTTACAAAATGATTTTCCGACTATACCATTTATGAAAATGGGGTATTTTCTGTTCTCAAAAATATGAAAATTACTTTCAAAAATTGCAGATCCTGATGAGATGGCTCATCTGGATCTACACTTTTTGCCAATACCACTATACAGGCCTGTTAACCTTTCACCCCGTATTTTCGGGGAAAAGTAATCCATTTCGTTGTTTAATCATAGGAATAGAAGTTCGGTGGCGCGACAATACTCCTCCCTCGTGTATGTATGGAGCTGTAGGAAGAACCACAAATACGAAGATGTTACTCTGGATGTTCTGGCTAACCAGAGGTAAGAGAGACATTTAATTCATCATTATTCTAACTCCAAATGTGGCAGTGACTGGAGAAATGGGGCTTATGCTATTTGTGACCAATGTAGCTCCTGATTAAATAGCACTCTTCTGTAGCCTGATTATGATCTATTTTTCTTGTTAGAAGCATGACGGGTGTTTCATTGATGGAATTTCGAACGGTGCAGATCCTGATCAGACTGTGCGGATGCACAGGCTGATCTGTATCTACTCTGGTCGGAAAACCCATAAACACAATTTCTCCACTCACAGCCACAAATGAGACACGCCATGTCATTATGTGCCTAAGAAGATGTGCGATATAGTCGAGTAGGCACTCCTATGTGTTCCATAGTGAACCTAGACATTCTGTTTCCTATAAACTTTTATTGTTGTTTCATCTTTATATAGTTCCCTAGAACAAATTCAGCTTTGTTGCCCAAATGGCAACTTTGGGCAACTCTTGCAATTTGCATAAATCCAAGATGGCCGCCAGTCGCCATTTTCAAAATTTTATGACAAAACTAATTGTCATATAATGATGTATAATACCATTTGTTATTTGTTTTCGAGTGTCCATAATTGTTTTACGATGCTATATTTACGTGTTAAGGCTAATGGAATGTTTGTTCTAACTTTTCTACATCCAAGATGGTGGCCAAAATACTATTTTTGTCGCTATTTTAACAACAAAACTGAATTAAATACTTGAAATAAGCGAGAATTCATAGTCGCACAAAATTGTTGACACTTGAGATATGATTTGAGAATAATTCTCCTAAATTCACGACACTGCTGTTCTGACGCTCATAATAGGGGTACGTGTAATGAAAGTATGCATGCCAGTTGCTGAAATATTTAGGTACCGTGCCTGGCTAAGTTAAATTTGTTATTTGTGAGTTGTCAAGAGAATCAAGAGATCCATGATAATCGATAAACACAATTACCAACCACTGCAAGTGCGGTTTCAATGAACCTGTATATTGGTTTCAACGCCAGTACTATCTCAGTCCACGATACAACCGAATTCCAGAAACATCCAGCAGGCATCATTGACGCTGACAGCAGTCAGTCTTGTATCGGTCGTGTTATGATCCCTCGTCTTATATCCAAGCAGACTAAACCTGCGATGAATACTCTATTAATTCCTCTTTTACACTATACTGATCCTAAAAGAGCATCCACTGTTGTGGGCATTGTCAAAACTAGTGGGAATAGCTACACTGAGGTAGCTACCAGCCAGGCCAGTCTAACAGCTGTCACCGAAAAAGATGTCACGTGGCTTAGCTGTCTCAGTCTGGGTCCAGACTAACAAACTAGCCCAGAGGTAGCGGTGTACTCAAAGGGGCGAGCTCCTACATGTTTGGGCATATGATTGATACCACACCCTCTCACCCAGATACTATTTTCACAACACTTGTACATGCAACAATCACTGGTGGATATGGAGATGATGAAACACGTTCACCTGAGCATGGACATGCAGCTATTTTCTGCAACCAAACAAATATGAGCCGCGTCGCGAGAAAACCTGTCTTCGGGAGTCTGACGACCTCATAAACAGAGCTGAACTTAGCTGACGTAATTTCAGCCGAGATTCCAATTATCGACGTTTGGTCAGAACCCGCCGTATTAAGGTTTGTTCCGTTTGTTGTGAAAGTTATCCTAACAAATACAAATAAAATATACTATAATCTGGCAAAAGCGAAATACAAATTCTTCGAATCTGTCATGGATCCTGTCTGAGAATGTATTGGAATGAACGGTTAGACATGCCGTAAACGGTCGTACGATTCGAAAATCCACAATTTTTTATTCGGAAACGGGCACATTCTTTAATAGTTATGTTTTTGTTTTTTATTAGCAATAATTGGCGTAAGGGTAAGGGTTTCCTTTTTATTTTTTGGAAGTTGTTGCTGGCCGATGATCTACATGGGATAAAAAGAGGGGAATGGTTTGTGTGTTTCTGTTTTTGTATCCCCCGGGTACTGGCGGGCGGTCCGTCGGGGAGTACTATGGGGGAGTTTGAATAGGCGCCGCCGGCGTCCCGTCCGTCCGCCGGGCAGAAAGGGGGGGGACATCTTGTCCGGAGCATAACTCGAACACCCTTTGGGAATAGTTTCATGAAACTTCAACAACATGCATAGACCACGACCCGAATGTGGTGTGATCTGCGCACAATTTTGAATGACAACTCTTGCCATACTAAATTTTTGAGTATCTCCCATGTTTTCGCGCACTGATTGACATAACTCGACCTACCTTTGGCGGAATATATTTATGAAACTTAACACATTCAATTAGACCACGAACCGAAGGTGTGTCGTGCACAAGAATGACAACTCTTGCATAGCTAATTTTTGAGTTATCTCCCTTTTTTGTTTTCGCTCACTGATTTCCTGTCCGGAGCATAACTCGACCACCCTTTGGAATATTTTCATGAAACTTCACACATGCATATACCACGACCCGGAGGTGTGTCGCGCACAAGAATGACAACTCTTGCGTAGCTAATTTTTCAGTTATCTCCCTTTTTTGTTTTGCGCACTCTACAAACTGGACAATAATGCATGAAGACCTGTTTTCTCGTCTGCTCTGTATACCTTTTCATTTTTTTTTTCAAATTATTTTTCAATTTTTGTCCAGTAGCAGAAGGTCGTAAGTGCTATATACAGACTATTCACCTGTGCATGTGCTAGCATGTGCAACTGACCACTGACCACTTACAGGTAATTTATACAGGTAAATGATTATATTACATTTCCGTAAACTGTGTTGAAAATATTGTGGCATTATGTGGACCTGTGCAGATATATGTAGATAAATATAGGACTATTAAAAAAAATTAAAAAAAATTCTGGGCATCCAGTAGCAAGCATTATTATTTTTAATTTTTAAACTTTTTTCCATTTTTTTTTTTCATTTTTTTTTTTCAAATTCTTTTTCAATTTTTGTCTAGTAGCATAAGGTCGTAAGTGCTATATACAGACTATTATCATATAATAAAACAATTATTGACTAGTGAGCCATAGAATATAATCTGATATTCTATGGTTCACTAGTCAATAATTGTATAATATGTTCGGGCCAGTGAAAATGGCTTTCGGGCCCAGGCTCGAGGTCAAGGCGGACAAGGCGAGGCATCTGATTCCGCGGAATTCTTGTTTACTTATCTCCCTTTGTTGTTTCGTGCTCTGATTTTGTATCCAGAGCATAACTCGAACACGCATATACGCATTGCTCTAATGGTCCTCTACCGCCCTGTGCCAAATCCACGTTCGTTCTGCCCCCTCCGTCAAGCCAGGGTCAAGGTCACATACTTAGTGCTTCAAAAACATTAACGCTTGGGTAAATATCTTATACTTTCTGTTTTCTTTCATGGATCATGGATCATCTTCATATTTCATATACGCATTGCTCTAATGGTCCTCTACCGCCCTGTGCCAAATCCACGTTCGTCCTGCCCCACCAATCCCAGGGTCAAGGTCACATACTTGGTGCTTCAAAAACTTTAACGCTCAGGTAAATAATCTTATAATTTTTATTTCCATTCACGGATCAACTTCATATTTCATATACGCGTTGCTCTAATGGTCGTCTACCGCCCTGTGCCAAATCCACGTTCGTCCTGCCCCCGCCAAGCCCAGGGTCAAGGTCACATACTTAGTGCTTCAAAAACTTTAACGCTCGGGTAAATATCTTATAATTTCTGTTTTCTTTCATGGATCATCTTCATATTTCATATACGCATTGCTCTAATGGTCCTCTACCGCCCTTTGCCAAATCCACGTTCATCCTGCCCCCGCCAATCCCAGGGTCAAGGTCACATACTTGGTACTTCAAAAACTTTAATGCTCAGGTAAATATCTTATAACTTTTCTTTCCATTCACGGATCAACTTCATATTTCATATATGCGTTGCTCTAATGGTCCTCTACCGCCCTGTGCCAAATCCACGTTCGTCCCGCCCCCGCCAAGCCCAGGGTTAACATCATATACTTAGTGCTTCAAAAACTTTAACGCTCAGGTAAATATCTTATAATTTCTGTTTTCTTTCACGGATCAGCTTCATATTTCATATATGCATTGCTCTAATGGTCCTCTACCGCCCTGTGCCAAATCCACGTTTTTCCTGCCCCCGCCAAGCCCAGGGTCAAGGTCACATACTTGGTGCTTCAAAAACTTTAACGCTCGGGTAAAAGAAAATTTTGACTTGCAATTTGGCCTCATTTATTATCAAAGCGATATGTGGGACATCCGTGTTCTATGAACACATTTTTCTAGTTTATTAAACTTCACACATGCATAGAAGACGACCCAAAGGTGTGTCACACGTAAGAATGACAACTCTTGTGTCGTTAATTTCTTAGTTATCTCCCTTTGTTGTTTCGTGCACTGATTTCGTGTCTGGAGGATAACTCGAACACCCTTTGGAATATTTTCATGAAACTTCACACATGCATAGACCACGACCCTAAAGGTGTGTCCCGCAAGAATGACAACTCTTGCATCACTAATTCTTTAGTTATCTCCCTTTGTTTTTCCGTCACTGATTTTGTCTCCGGAGCATAACTCGAACACCCTTTTTTCAAACTACTTGTGTATCTGGGGAGGGGGATACACATGCGCTTGTCGACAAGCGTCCATTTCTAGTTGATATGTGTTTTTAGCTCACCTGAGCAAAGCTCATGTGAGCTATTCTTATGGCAAAGTGTCCGTCGTCCGTCGTCCGTGAACATTTTCAATCATCTTCTTCTCCCGAACTGCTTAGCCGATGTTGGTCAAACTTTACAGGGATGATATATGGGTGATGCCATTTCAGATTTGTTAAAATGAAGGTCATCGACAATCCAAGATGGCCGCCGTGGAAAAGTAGGTCAAATTCTTAAATGATCGATAGTTAATGCTGATTCAGATTTGTTCATATGGTGGCACATGGGTCAAAAATGGGCGTGGCCCGAGGGGTCAAATTTTATTTTTGACCGAATATGGTCATATAATATATAAAATCGAAGGTATCGACTAGTCGATCACTCTGGAGCATTTTTTGTCTAAATCAGATGATTTTGTCATCCAAGATGGCCACCGAAAGGTAAAAAAGTTGTTCTTTTACTAAAGATTTCAAACGTATTCTTGTGAACTGCTTGGCCGATATTGGCCAAACTTAACTGTAATGGTTTGTGGGTGAAGCCTGTCCATTTTTTGTCCCGCCTGCTTTAGCAGAAGCGGGACATAGGTATAGCTTTTCCGTCAGCGGCGTTGGCGGCGGCGGCGGCGGCGGCGGCGGCGGCGTCAACATTTCACGTTAAGTTTTTGCGTTTAGGTCAGTTTCCAGAAAACTATAACACCTACGACCTCCATACTTGGTATACATCAACACTGTGGTGTAACCATCTCACACAGAGGGAGCCCATGTGACCTTGACCTAGTTTTCATGGTTGATTGACCTACTTTTCACATGCATTCAATGTTAAGTTTTTGCGTTTAGCTCTGTTTCTAAAACTTAACGCTCAGGTTAATTCATTGTAACTTCTGTTTCCCTCAATGGAATGCTTTAATATTCCATACATGCATTTGTAACAACATCCCGCATCATTCTCCAGAAAGCCCATGGTGCCCGCTAATCCCAAAGGTCAAGGTCACTGACTTAGAAATTTCCGTGTTTGGAAAAGTTAATGCTCAGTTTATGCTTTAATATTTGTTTGGAGAAGTTAACGCTCAGTTTATGCTTTGTATCCATACATGCATTTGTAACATGCATCATTCTACAGAAAGCCCTGTTGGCTAACCCAAGGTCAAGGTCACTGAACTTAGAAATTTCCATGTTTGGAGTTAAACTCAGTTTGCTTTGTATTCCTATGCATTTGTAACAACCCCGATTTCTACAGAAAGCCCATGTTGCCCGCTAACCCAAAAGGTCAAGGTCACTGACTTAGAAATTTCCATGTTTGGAAAAGTTAACGCTCAGTTTATATGATCCTTAAACAGATAACAACATCCGTCATTACAGAAAAGCCCATGTTGCCCAATTTCCCAAAAGTCAAGGCACTGACTTAGAAATTTCCATGTTTGGAAAAGTTAACGCTCAGTTTAGCTATATTCCATACATGATTTGAACAACATCCTGCATCTTCTACAGAAAGCCCTGGTGCGCAAACCCAAAGGTCAAGGTCGCTGACTTAGAAATTTCCGTGTTTGGAAAAGTCAACGCTCAATTTATGTATGCTTTAATATTCCATACATGCATTTGTAACAGCATCCCGCATCATTCTACAGAAAGCCGATGATGCCCGCTAACGCCAAAGGTCAAGGTCACTGACTTAGAACTTTCCGTGTTTGGAAAAGCTAATGCTCAGTTTATGCTTTAATATTCCATACATGCATTTGTAACAACATCCTGCATCATTCTACAGAAAGCCCATGGTGCCCGCTAACCCCAAAGGTCAAGGTCACTGACTTAGAAATTTCCGTGTATGGAAAAGTTAACGCTCAGTTTATGCTTTGATATTCCATACATGCATTTGTAACAACATCCCGCATCATTCTACAGAAAGCCCATGTTGCCCACTAACCCAAAAGGTCAAGGTCACTGACTTAGAAATTTCCATGTTTGGAAAAGTTAATGCTCAGTTTATGCTTTAAATATTCCATACCGGTACATGCATTTGTAACAACATCCCGCATCATTCTGCAGAAAGCCCATGGTGCCCGTTAACCCCAAAGGTTAAGGTCACTGACTTAGAAATTTCCATCTTTGCAAAAGTTAACGCTCAGTTTATGCTTTAATATTCCATACATGCATTTGTAACAACATCCCGCATCATTCTACAGAAATCCCATGGTGGCTGCTAACCCCAAAGGTCAAGGTCACTGAATTAGAAATTTGCGTGTTTGCAAAAGTTAACGCTCAGTTTATGCTTTAATATTCCATACATGCTTTTGTAACAACATCCCGCATCATTCTACAGAAAGCCCATGGTGCCCGCTAACCTCAAAGGTCAAGGTCACTGAATTAGAAATTTCCATGTTTGGAAAAAGTCAACGCTCAGTTTATGCTTTAATATTCCATATATGCATTTGTAATAACATCTCGCATCATTCTACAGAAAGCCCATGGTGCCCGCTAACCCCAAAGGTCAAGGTCACTGACTTACAAATTAACGCTCAGTTTATGCTTTAATATTCCATACATGCCTTTGTAACAACATCCCGCATCATTCTACAGAAAGCCCATGTTACTCACTAACCCCAAGGTTATTACAAGCTCCATATATACTATCAAACTGCGCGAGGCGGGACATTTTGCTCCGCGGAGCTCTTGTTGTATGAATACTATCGTCTAGCATTACAGGATCCGGATCCGGATACGGATAACAAAACGTCTGGTCGAATATCAACATGATGAATGGATAAAACAATTTTTGGTTGAAATTAACATGAACATAAGACACACTAGTCTACACTTAGTTTCACGACCATTACTATTTGAAAAGCATACTAAAGGGTTTGAATAAATGCTGTTTATATCTGAAGTAACCTAATATGTTATACCTGAAGTAGCTTAAATGTACATGACCACTCAGTAGGCACAAAATGTTACTTACATCAGAGACATCATCTGACACATTTTCTGGCAAAATAAACATTCATTCACCGTTATTCCACGTATTTTTTTTGGCATTAGTATACATTTTTATATTAGCCGTAAATTTACACACTGTATCAGGGGCGATAACTGTGTTTCCTTAAAATGTTAACGGAAATTACTATTTATTCTCTGTATGCTATTTATTCTATTTATTTTTTGATGTGCAATGATCATACTTGATAATCTGTCGAAAATATAATTTGTTCAGGTGACACATTTAATTAGTATAAATAATATCATGCCTCATTTGCATATGAAAATAGCCCGATACCACCGCGCGTCACTATCAGTAAAATAAATATTACTAATTGATTATATCTGTATAGCGGGCACTTGTATTTGTATAACTGATGGACTAGTGACACAATTATACACTTCTTTAATTCCTATAAAGAACAGTTTGTGCCTACTGCATGGGCATGTACCTTTACTATTAGTCAGTCTCAACAGCAAATTCAGCGAATTTTAAAATCGAAGTCGCTGTCGGTGCAGCTGAATTTTGTCCATTTTTACAGTAACAGTATATGCGACGTAACCAACGACACGGACATGTCCATTGTGTATGCAATGCTTATTATGACAACTGTGTAGTCTAACTCGAGCCAATATTGAAGCGCATTGTAAATAAATCGGATATTTAATCAGATACAATACCGAATCTACCTAGCGTGGACGCCGCCATTTTGCTTTGAATCACGTCACTGGATTTGTGACACATGACGAGGGAATGACGTCAAAACATGACGTCACGCACGTTCAAGCAATTACGTTTAGTATGCGGTCTAAATTAAATACATGTATATGATTAGTGCCGTATAACATAAAATATATTTGGTTTCGCCTCGACAACTGTATAGGGGCTCGCTAAAGCTCGCCCCAATAAAGCTGTATAGGGCTCAACCGAATATATTAAATTTTTATATTCGACGGCACTAACCATGTATGTACTATAGATATTGTAACGTTGTTTGACGTGGCTTTTACGACCTGAATAGTGGTGTTGTATAAACTATAATATCTTAATGAATATTGCAGATATCATGATCAAATAAAAAGCATTAAATGCATCATACAAATACCATTGTCATCGTAACCAAATGTTAATTTGACCAAGAATTTCCCGAAGACAGGTTTTCTCGCGACGCGGCTCATATGCTGGTATCAGCCAATGCAGTTCCAGAATGTAGTCCTTAATTCCCGGAGGAATGCATATTATACAGTCATTCAACAGCTGTATTGCAAAGTTAATGAAGGGCTCATCTTTTGAAACGTATATTGCTGCTGCATACCGTGGCCTGACAAGTATATATAACGGTAAGTCCTGGGTGAAACCCATGAGGGTCTTCCGGAACCCAACAGCGGCTCTATTGAGGCGGTTTCCTATATACAAGCCCAAAGCCATTGGAGCCGATAGATCAGTATCTGGAAACTGCTCGCCTCCACCTGACTGGTCCTCACTGGGTAGATATAGCTTCCTTTTCCCGACACTCATTGTCCACCAATTTGATCATACAGTGATTTCATGGAACGCATGCTGACATACATTTTCCTCGCTGGACAAGCACAATATGCACGATATCTTACCCAATACCTTCTGGAGATGCGTTCACTTAATACTGAAACGGAGTCTCAGCTGACAAATTTGGAGAACAGACTGCTATCAAGATAGGAAAGGGTCTCTCAAGGGCATGACTTTATCTCCTGAACTTGTTAGTGAGTGGATTGACGACTTCCCATTACCCGACTTGTGTCTGACAATGTTGACAGTACATAGTATGCTAACTCATGAGACCAGTTCCCACAGACACAGTACAATGAGGAGATGAAGAATCGCCCGTATATTGGATGCAGATGAAGCGGCTTTTGTTGAAGCACAGGTGGAGAAATATCCTCATCCACTGAAAGTCCACCGACATATTTTGTACGATCCTGTCACAGGCCAAATTGCCATTACTGAAGTAAATGTGGCTGCTTCTGTCGATATTGGACAAGCATTGGACAGCAAATACATCAGCAGTCTCCCATGCGGATTATATGATCCTGTATGACATGAGCAAAAAATAGCGCCAGTCATCGACATTGAAACCATTTGTCTACGTCTTCTGTTGAGTGTTCAACGGAGGCAGCTGGAGCTTGGGACACTGTTTTCATCATATGAACTTTGTGCTGTACCACCATTGCTTATCGACGAGCAAGGTTGCATCCACAAAGGCAATAAATCGGCGCTAACAAAGCGTCTCGGTGTTGTTAATATCTCACCCACAGCTGCTGAGATAGTCATCGTGTACGTTCGGCAGCTGCTATTCTATCGCATAGTGTGGCCTCATGGCGATTGACCTTCAGATCTGATTCCATAAGGTGTCGTTGACAAGTATCAAGAAATATCTGCCAACAATCATTAGAGAATGCGGCGAGCTGGTGAATAACTACGATCTCTCTATCACCAGTCCTCTGCCTAAACGAGATTTAATTTTGAGGAACAAGAATAACAAATAGGGACTGGTGAGTATTGTGTCCATGTTCTCCATAGAAGAGTGGATAACCATGGAGAATCTGGACGACGGTGTGTTTAACCATGATGTGGCAGACATCACCATGATATATTATGTCCTTGAATATGCAAACTATGGCAAGAACGTTATCCGCATACTTAGCGATGACACAGGTGTGTTTGTCCTACTGGTTTATTAGGTTTTTTGAGAGAAGCTACAATGCATGGTGCAGATGGAGAGATGGGACAGGAGATGGGACAGGAGATGGGACAGGTCAGTGTTATATATTAACGCCACTTGTACTGACCTAGGTCCCAAATGTTTGAAATTACTGCGCATGCACGCCATCAGTGAGTGCGACACTCCATCATACCCATATGGCAAAGGCAAGGCTAAAACACTGAATACGTTGATTAGTGCAGAATTTTTAGACTTTGTTGATGTGTTAGGCGAGCGAAGTTGGTGCCACCACCGACGATCTGATGGAGACTGCAACAGGTTTCTTCATAGCTCTGTTTGGTTTGCCACCGGGAACTTCAATAGAAGCTGCCCGCACCAAAGTTTTTGCCAGAAAGAAGAAAAGTCCTAAAATGAAGGTGTTGCCTCCAAACATCCGACAATCTGCTCATGCACACGCGACGTACCCATATTCAGGTAATGTTGTGGAAGGCGGCAAACCAACAAGACCCATCAAACGAGTCGAATGACATCACTCATTTGGGAGATGCGTGGCGGGGTTCCAGTTCCTGTCACTCATCAAGGTGAACCCACTCCATCACAGTTGAAGCATGTACGTAATTGTCAGTGGAAAGCACATGGAAAGATGTGCATGGCTTGTGGGTCTTATAAAGAAGATATTTCATGCACATCACACTGCAACTGTTCTGGCGAGGATGGTTGCTGCAATCCGCATACTAAAAGGGAAGCTGAAATTGGAGGCAGGTGATATGAAAGGGGAAGTTGTTGAGGCAGATGGTGTTGAAGATGATTTTGAGGACTGTATTCGGGAGGATGGTGATATTTGTAATGGCGCGCTCTTTGGTGTACCTGACATTGAGTATCCGATTCATGAATGGGAGTAAATAAAAAAGTTTTGTAAGAATATGTGTATGTATATACATGTACATGCATTAAGTGTAATGGCATACATTAATATGTAATATGCATATTAATGTATACCATTGCGCTGACGTTTTTCTTTATCTTATCTGATTAATATTGCAAAAATAATCTAAGTATTATCATATGAGTAAGGATGTGTTTATTGGTTGGAACCGTTGACAAAAATCATCATTCCAGAATAATTTATAAAGTGCCATATATTCGGAACCGGTTCATGTTCTGTGAAATATAATGGTATTCTCAGGTTGCTTGTATCACTCATTGCATTAGTCTTTACAGAATTACTTCATAGAGTAATTATAGTTGCAAATAAATATGATTTTCATGGTTCATAACAATGTTTGCAATTAACAGTTCTCATTGGAATTACTTTTTTTTACTAGAAATTTTCATTATTTTGCATACAAATGTAACATTTGACCCTACAATTACCTCTAGACCCTTATGATGACATCAAATTAACCATATTATTGCAAAAAAACGGCTCTACGTACACGAAAACCTATATAAAGACATATTATACATCATTGTATGACAAGTAGGTAAAAAATTTAGATTTTCAAAATGGCGACTGGCGGCCATCTTGGATTTATGCAAATTGCGAGATTTGCCCAAGGTTGCCGCTAGGGCAACAAAGCTAAATTTGCTGTATATGTCTGTCGGAATATGAATCAAGAAAAAAAGTTTATAGGAAACACAATGTCTAGGTTCACAAAATGACTACTCGACTAATATTCATGCTATCCAAAACTTACGATATTTGCTATAAATGACATCAAAATTGGACGAACTGATATCCCTGGTTTTGACATTTGTGTTACTTGAGAGTTGGATCTGGTATGTTTGTTATAAAATAATTAGGGTTAGTACTAATCTTATTACCCTTATGTAGTGGGGCTAAGTGACTGGTGTGGTGAGGAGCTGGCACCAGATCGGTTTATTCTAATTTCAGGGCTGAATATATATTTTCTCTAAATCTTCAGTTCTGATATTGGGATTTTTCCCCCCATTCATGCAGGTGATATATGGGATTCGACCCTGTTAACCCGGCCGAAAATTACCGTAGCTGTTGACATGCCATTAAACACCAATATTACATGCTACCCAGTGATTTACCGTGATTCTGGTAGGATTCATTTCCTTGAAGGAAATATTTCCTCCTAAACGTTCGCGACACATAATTGACGTCGAGTTTTGACGTTATTACCGGCGAAGAAACAAATTATATGTTGACGTCAAAATTGTCAATTTTGACAATGTTATAAGCTTTTCTAAGAGCAAATTTATATTTCGAAAAACATGTAATATACAATTTATTCCACTACCATTTTGAAATACCAGATTTATTTCCCTTGACATCTGTAAATCCGACAAAAAAACTTGTTTTTTTATCGGATTTCCAGATGACTCGGGGGGGGGGGGGGGGGGGGGGGGGGGGGGGGGGGGGGGGGGGGGGGGGGGGGGGGGTGGTGGAATGGGGGGGGGGGGGGGGGGGGGGGGGGGGGGGGGGGGGGGGGGGTGTAAATCCTGTAGTTCCAAATGGTAGTTGACTAAACGTCTTTAAAAAAAAATAAATATATGTCATTTCAGGGTGGTCGATGTTATACAGCAGGAGTTGTTGGCAGAGGAAGGTAGGTGGCCGCGAGTTTGCCCATTGTATTCTGATCGTACACCATTGTGCGCTACATATTTCCATGAGTCGTGCATATATCCATATGTCTTTGATGATCATTTCTAGGAGTTTCTGCTCCATGCCATATGTTCAATATAAATGCATGGTCAGGCGATATAGATGTGACACACGCACGTCACAGTTAACATGACCTTCGGCTTTTTGACCTTCGCCAGGTCACTGACATACTTAACCGTCTTTTACATAAAAAAGATTTTTCAATATGCCATAACTTCAACGTTTGAACACATGATGCCTATGGAACACACTCGCACCCCCATCAATATGACAATTAACCTTTTGACCTTTGCATCAACACATTTTTACCTCGACTATTCGAAGAATAAGTAGAGCTTATGTTGTCACCTCGGCGTCGGCGTCAGCATCGGCATCACCGTCACGCCTTGGTTAAGGTTTTTAGTCAACCTTGTATATGGAATACTACTGGCCCTACACCCACCATACTTGGACAACTTCATCTCCAACCCCTGATCTATATTTGACCTTGACCTACATTTCCTCTTGAATTACTTAGTTAATTCCCCTTGGTTAAGGTTTTTAGTCAACCTTGGTTAAGGTTTTTACTCAAGCTTGTACATGGAATACTATTGTGCATACAGGCACCATACTTGGACAACCTTTTCTCATAGGGATGTACATCAATAACCCCTGATCTATATTTGACCTTCACCTACATTTCCTCTTCAATTACTTAGTTAATTCTCTTTGGCTAAGGTTTTTTGTCGACCTTGTAGATGGAATACTCCTGGCCCTACACCAACCATACTTGGACAACTTCATCTCCTAGTGATGTACATCAACAACCCCTGACCTATATTTCACCTTGACCTACATTTAACCTTGAATTAATTAGTTAATCCCCCTTGGTTAAGGTTTTTAGTCAACCTTGGTTAAGGTTTTTAGTCAAGCTTGTATATGGAATACTATTGTGCATACAGACACCATACTTGGATAACTTTTTCTCATAGGGATGTACATCAATAACCCCTGACCTATATTTTACCTTCACCTACATTTAACCTTGAATTACTTGGTTAATGTTTATAGTCAAGCTTGTATATGGAATACTCCTGGGCCTACATCAACCATACTTGGACAACTTCATCTCCTAGTGATGTACATCAATAATCCCTGACCTATTATTGACCTTGACCTACTTTTATCCTTGGATTACTTAGTTAGTTCCCCTTGGTTAAGGTTTTTAGTCAAGCTTGTATATGGAATACTCCTGGGCCTACAGCAACCATACTTGGAAAACTTCATCTCCTAGTGATGTACATCAATAACCCCTGACCTATATCTGTCATTGACCTACATTTAACCTTGAATTACTTACTTAATTTCCCTTGGTTAAGTTTTTTAGTCAACCTTGGTTAAGGTTTTTATGCAGGCCGCGGCCACTTTGTTTGTCAAGCTATGTGTACATCGACAACCCTCGTAGTCGAGCTATGCTGTTCTCCTACAGCTCTTGTTAGTTTCTTTATCATCAATTTCTACTATAATTGTGGTTGAAGGGAACACAAGTGAATGGTCAGTAGAAGAAGCAATGTAACTAAGGGATCTCTTCTACTGCTGACCCCTTCACTTAACCCTATTCATTGACTGACCCTTCAATTTCTAGTTCAAATATGCAGTGAAGCATAACCCAGAACGGCTTCTGCTGAACCTGCCACTTAACCCACTCTTTCGACTGATCCCTTCAGTTTATACTTCATGTTTATTGTTGAAGTGAACACAAGTGAAGGGGTTAGTAGAAGAATAAATCTAAGTTCATAAGGACTTAGATCTATTCTACTACTGACCCCTTCACTTACCATCCACCCGCCCCTTTCTTTTTGTGGTTGCAGTGAAGCGAGACCAGGAGCGGCTGGAGAAGAAGGCGGGACACATTCTCGCCGTGATGAAGGCTCGAATTTCGAACACCCTCACCAAGTACGTTATACAATCATTGCCATCCGTTACGCATGGACATCTTAGGTCATGTTCAGCAGTAAATAGTAAATTATTATTAAATCAAGTTGAAATCAATATTGGTGGAAAGCGGAAATTTGATAAGAACGTCATTCTGAGAGCTGAACTCGTTTATATATTCTATTTTTTGCAATCTACACTTGGTTTAATACGATGGGATTTATATTTCTATAGGAAATAATTCTTCCTTAATTTTTGTATGTAATATATATCCAATATTTCAAAAGGATACCCCGTCTGTATATGATCTTGCTGTTGAATGGGTGTAAATCCCAATCATTTAGTCAATCAATTGATTAATCAATCAATCAGTCAATAGTATACTAACCTCTATATTGCCCATTGTAGTGTGACGTCGTGGTTGCTACACCATATCCTGCCCATGTTAATAACCAGTCTACAGGTGCACAAAGGTCAGATGAAGGTCATCGAGGCTGCTTCACAGGTACATTGTCAAATGTGGTAAAAAATGTGGTTAACGATGTTTGCCAAGGAATTTCTACTGTTTCGCAGTCGAGTCTGATGAACATGATAACAAAATACACTTTAAATTATGGTATGTGGTAAAATGTGGGCTAACCCATTGCTTTCAGAATACACCTTTATGAGTGTGAACTTGTTATGCACCCCCCCCCCCCCCCCCCCCCCCGTCTCGGTAGAGGAGATATATATAGTGTTAGGACTGTGTGTCCGGTTATAAGGTTTCTGGATTTCTAATCTGCCACCATGGACATTTGCTGATAGGCCACATTTTCACAGTTTATGCAAATATTTAAACCGGTAACGTTTTACTGCATTGGTATGTCATCATCTGATTTTCAACATTTATTTTGTGATCTCGCTGTCTATTCTTTCAAATAATAAAAGACGATGTGAAAAGGGCTGCAGTTCTACTTATTGTTTACAGCGAGGTCAAAGTTCATCGGCAAAAAAAACTTTGAACAGACTAGTTCTCAATGAAAGTATATGTTGTAGACACTTGACAAGATGGTTCAAATGGTGGTCACAACATATAATTCCGATGTGCGGTATAGAAAATATGTGAAATTTACTATCTGTCAAATGGCGTATCTTCAGTATATAATGAATTAATAATGCTTATCATATCCAGCGGGGTTTGCCTGTGTTGTACCTGCCCCTGCACCGAAGTCACTGGGACTATATTCTCATCACGTTAATACTCGCGAGCTACGGCATCAAGAATCCACACATCGCTGCTGGTGACAATCTCAATATACCTTTCTTCAAGTAAGTTCTACAGCTTTGACTATTTTTGTCAAATCCACTGATATTTGGCTTTCTTTGGTATTCAGGGTGTGGGATCACGTGTTTCCGAACTGCGTGACGTTGTGTTTTTAGCTCACCTGAGCGAAGCTCATGTGAGCTATTGTTACCGCAATGTGTCCGTCGTCCGTCGTCGTCCGTGAACATTTTCAAATGTCTTCTCCTCGGTAACCATTGGGCCTATAGTCACCAAACTGCATGGTCATAGTCCTTATGTAGGGGGATTGCAAAATTGTTAAAATGACGTCATTACGTATTACAAGATGGCCGCCATCTAAAAATAGCACAAATTCTTAAAAAATCTTCTTCTCAAGAACCGCCAACCGGATTTCGACAAAACTTGGTAGGAATGATCGATGTACAATGCTCTTTCAAAGTTGTTAAAATGGTGACCCCGGGGTCCAATTGGGATCAAATTTTATTGTTGGCCGAATAAGGTCATGTCATATATCAAATTGAAGGTATCAATGAGGCGATCACTCTGGTGCATTTTTTGTTGAAATCGGATGGTTATGTCATCCAAGATGGCCACCGAAATGTCAAAAGTTTGTTCTTTTTATTAGAGATTTCAAAATTCTTCTTCACATGAACCGCTTAGGCATGTTAGGCACTTTTAGTTTAAAATGGCTAAGCCAAAAATGTAAAGCACCATTTAGATTGGATGCACTAAAGTTAAAATGGCCCCAAAAACTAAGTATGTCCATGGGTGAAGCCTTTTCAGATTTGTTAAAATGCAGGTCATCGCTAATCCAAGATGGCCGCCGTCTAAACATAGCATAAATTCTTAAAAAATCTTCTCATGAACCGCTAGCCGGATTTCGACGAAACTTGCTAGGATTGATCGATGTACAAGGCTCTTTCAAAGTTGTTAAAATGGTCACCCCGGGGTCAAAAATGGGCGTGGCCCGTGGGGTCAAATTGGGGTCAAATTTTATTTCTGACCGAATATGGTCATATTATATATCAAATCGAAGATATCACAGAGGCGATCACTCTGGTACATTTTTTGTCAAAATCGGATTGTTATGTCATCCAAGATGGTCGCCGAAATGTCAAACGGTCGTTCTTTTATTAGAGATTTCAAAATTCTTCTTCACATTAACTGCTTGGCCCATGGTAGCCAAACTTAAAAGTTATGGTCCATGGGTGAAGCCTTTCCAGATTTGTTAAAATGGAGGTCATCACTAATCCAAGATGGCCGCCATCTAAAAATAACATAAATTCTTAAAAAATCTTCTTCTCATGAACCGCTAGCCGGATTTTGACGAAACTTGGTAGGAATGATCGCTGTACAATGCTCTTTCAAATGGTGACCCCGGTGTCAAAAATGGGCGTGGCCCTGTGTAGTCAAATTGGGGTCAAACACATGAACTCGCATTCTCATCTGGTGTTCATGGAGTCAGGTGAGCGAATTAGGGCCATCATGGCCCTCTTGTTTTTAGATGTGTTTACAGTTGATTTCCTTTAATATTTTCTAATGGAATGACATATTTTTATGAATCTGATAATTCTGTTGTTTTAACGAAGAATTGGTTACCATAAATGTAAATAAAAACTAGAGCACACGAATGTAAGAATTAAACGGTACTCGATTCTTTGTGAAAGTTATTTTAAATATTTTTAAATAACTTTCAGAGCGCACATAAAACACATATGCCATCGTATTTGTTGCGCTACATATCATCATCCGTCCGTTTGTTGGGAAGATTTTAAAGAAAATCTGTAAAAATGACGTCACAGATTACGTCGCGTCGGAAAATCGGGTTCGATAACCACGTGATCCCACACCCTGGTATTGCTATATAAATTATATCGGGGTTCCAGCTCAGATCAGACACACCCTGGTATTGCTATATAAACTATATCGGGGTTCCAGCTCAAGATCAGACAACCTGGTTTGTTATTGCTATATAAACTATATCGGGGTTCCAGCTCAGATCAGACACACCCTGGTATTGCTATATAAACTATATCGGGGTTCCAGCTCAGATCAGACACACCCTGGTATTGCTATATAAACTATATCGGGGTTCCAGCTCAGATCAGACACACCCTGGTATTGCTATATAAACTATATCAGGGTTCAGCTCATCAACATGGTATTGCTATATAAACTATATCGTTCCACTCAGATCAGACACAACCTGGTATTGCTATATAAACTTCGGTCCAGCTCAGATCTATTATACTATATCGGGGTTCCAGCTCAGATCAACACACCCTGGTATTGCTATATAAACTATATCGCTCAGCTCAGATCAGACACACCCTGGTATTGTATATAAACTATATCGTTTCCAGCTCAGATCAGACACACTGTATTGCTATACTATCGGGGTTCCAGCTCAGATCAGACACACCCTGGTATTGCTATATAAACTATATCGGGGTTCCAGCTCAGATCAGACACACCCTGGTATTGCTATATAAACTATATCGGGTTCCAGCTCAGATCAGACACCCCTGTCATATAAACTATATTCCGTCCAGATCTCATCTACACACTGGTATTGCTATATAAACTATATCGTTCCAGCTCAGATCAGACACACCCTGGTATTGCTATATAAACTATATCGGGGTTCCAGCCTCAGATCGGACACCAACCTGGTATTGCAATTTATAAACTATATCGGGGTCCAGTCAGAATCAGCACAAAACCCTGGTATTGCATATAAAACCTATTAATCGGGGTTCAGCTCAGAATCGACACACCCTGGTTATTGCATAAAACTATATTCGGGGTTCCAGCTCAGATCAGACACACCCTGGTATTGCTATAAAACTATATCGGGGTTCCAGGCTCCAGAACAGACACACCTGGTATTGCCTATTTAAAATTAAACAATCTGGGTTCCACTCAGAAATCAGACACAACCCTGGTATTGCTATAAATAAACTATATCAGGGTTCCAGCCAGATCAGGATTCATACACACCTGTATTGCTATATAAAACTTATATCAGGGTTCCAGCTCAGATCAGACACACCCTGGTATTGCTATATAAACTATATATTCTAAAAATATGGGGTTCCAGCTCAGATCAGACACACCCTAGTATTGCTTTATACTATATCTTGGGTTCCAGCTATGATCTAGGACACAACCTGGGTATTGCTATATTAAAACTATATCGGGGTTCCGGCTCAGATCAGACACACCCTGGTAATTGCTATAAATAAACTATTATTGGGTCCAGCTTTCCAGATCAGACAACAACCTGGTATTGCTATATAAACTATATCAGGTTCCTGCTAGATTCAGGGGAACACAACTGGTATTGCTATATAACCTATATCCGGTTCCCAGCTAGATCAGTAAACACTGGGCCTGGGTATTGGCTATAAATTAAAAAACTTTATATCGGCGGGTCCAGCTCAGATCAGAACACACCTAGTCTATATAAACCTATATCAGGGTTCAGCTCAGATCAGGTCACAACTGGTATTGCTATTTAAAAACTATAATCGGGGGTTCCGGCTAGACAGACACTGGTATTGCTATATAAAACTATATTTCCCAGGGTTCCAGCTCAGATCAGACACACCCTGGTATTTTTACATAAAACATGTTTTAACTCGATCATATGTTCTGAATTTGTTGTTAACTGTTGACATTTCCGCTATATTTTATATTCAAACAAATTTAGTGCATGTTGTCATATGTAACGGTGCTTTAATGCACATTAACTGGCCTGACTGGGTCTCAGTTTGACAAACTTTGCCAGTAGCCTATTTCACCAACATTGCAAAGTATACTTATCTAGCAAAGTATACTTTGAGGGAGAAATTTTCAATTTAAGGATAAATTTATAAATTTTTATTATACTGAATTTATTACATTATCACAGCCATTTTGGCTCTGATATTGTAATACATTCAGTATAATAATTCTGCATACTTTTAATCATGAAATATATGCAATCGTTAGTTCTATATGACATAATGCATTTCAGGAAAAATAAATGATTAATCCCTCAAAGTATACTTAGCTAGATAAGTATGCTTTGCAATTTTGATGAAATCAGCTACTGGTGGAGTCACTGTCAGATACGTAGGGGTTAAAGGGTTAAAATATGAATTTCCATTTCAGACATTTTATCAAAGGTCTAGGTGGGTTCTTCATTAGACGAAAACTCGACAAGTCTCGTGCTAAAAAGGACACCATCTACAGATCCATACTTCACACGGTGAGCTTTATTTACATCCTAACCTGTATTCACGGATGAAGTGTGGCCGAGAGGTTAGGCACACCGGATTTCAATACCAGAGGTTGCAAGTTAAATCTCCACACGAGGCATGAAAACTACTTTCATAGTATTTCCCCATCCCATTGGTGCCTCCGATGGGACTTGAAACCGAGGTCGGGATGGATTGTGGCCTAGGGGTTAGAACACTTGACTTCAAGTCCGGAGGTTGTGGGTTCAAACCTTGCCTTAGGCGTGAAAAACACTTGCATAGTATTTCCATCCCACTGGTCTGTCGGATGATACTTTAAACTGTGGTCCCATCTATATATGACCTTAGCTGTTGCTGGGACGTTAAACCCATTCACTTTCACTTTATTTTTGAAACCGAATTCCCATCCCTACATGATCTTTATAGCTGTTGCTTGGACGTAAAACACCTTCACTTTCACTAACTGGTATTATTTTAATAAAGATGGAGGCTTGTAGGTTATGTTATAAGTGAAATATGTTGTCATGATAATAAGCGAGCCCAGCACCAGATCGGGATAATGTAGCTATGCCATTTTGTTTGTGGAAAATTCTATATACAGTCAAACCTGTCTTAAGCAGCCACCCAAGGGAAGTGACAAAACTGGCTGCTTAACAGAGGTGACCTCTTAATAGAGGGTTGTGTTTTCAGGTACATTTCAGGTAAATTTTGAAATGGTTCGACTGTATTATCTTTATATGTACTCGGAAGTATATATCGTGACCACCATTTGAACCGTCTCATCTAGATGGTTCAAATGAGTTGTCACAACATATACTTTCATTCAGAAATAACAAAAATAAAATATTTTAAAAAGTCGTACTATCCGTAAAGGTGTATTCATTCTGTGTGCAATGAGGGTTAAAATGGTGTTTAACCCATTTCAGTCTAAGGATACTACGATTTTTGTTGAAAAAATCTCATTATTTTGTTCATTCATCGATAAAGGTATATGTTGTTACCACTCACTTGAACCGTCTCGTCGAGACGGTTCAAATGAGTGGTTACAACATATACGTTCGAAAGGAAATAAAGAAAATAGGGATTTTTTTCTCTCAAAAGGTTCATACTACTAAAAGCGTATCCCGTCTGTAATGGGTTAATCAATGAAGCATTCCTTGCAGTATATGGAGCAACTGCTGTGCAATGGGGAAGGTTTGGAATTCTTCGTTGAGGGCGGGCGAAGTCGCACGGGCAAGGCGTACCCACCGAAGGGCGGACTCATGTCGGTCATTGTCGACACCATCAACAGGGGTGAGGCACTGCGCTGTAATAGTTGTTTAATTAAGGAATGAAACCGTGGGCTATTTATTGTATTTGTATTCCTTGTGGTACACAAACCATTTATGCCAATAATTGAGGAAAAACCTATATCTTTGCATGCGGGCTGTCTTGCTCCAAAAACAAGTCTCTTCCTTTGCATGTAATGACATATAACTGATTGTTGATTATAAGGCCCTCATAATGTAAGATATGGGGGACTGTTGCTTATAATAGGACCGATTTATCCCATGGACATATCAAGCGTTTTTGTTTACGTGGTAACAGATTATTTTGTCAGGTACACATTCATGATGACACTTGGGCACATTTTGTGCATTGTAGACTTCAGATATAAGATTAAAAAACAATATTGCATTCTATTGGAAGCTGTGACCTTGACTGATCTGTGACCTTTTCCATGCAGTGACCTTGACTGAGCTGTGACCTTTGCCGTGCTGTGACCTTTGTCGTGCTGTGACCTTGACTTGCATTACAGGGTTGGTGGAGGACATATACATGGTGCCAGTGAGCATCAGCTACGAGAGACTTCTCGACGGAGACTTCAAAAACGAGCAAATGGTAAGGTTGTCTTAGTTGCAGACCTGTCCTTCCTAAATAGCTAACGTGGACTATTCCATGTAAATCTCAACCCTTAACCCGAAAGCCCGCTATATCGTTTTATGCAAACAGTGCAGATCCAGATGAGCCGGCTCGTAACGAGCCGTCTCATCAGGATCTGCACTGTTTGAAAGTAATTTTCATATTTTTGAGAACAACAAATACCCCCTTTTTAGCTTGACTATTCGAAGAATAGTTAGAGCTTATGTAGTCACCCCGGCGTCGGCGTCACCGTCACACCTTGGTTAAGGTTTTTAGTCAAGCTTGTATATGGAATACTCCTGGCCCTACACCCACCATACTTGGACAACTTCATCTCCTAGTGATGTACATCAACAACCCCTGACCTATATTTGACCTTGACCTACATTTAAACTTGAATTACTTAGTTAATTCCCCTTGGTTAAGGTTTTTAGTCAAGCTTGTACATGGACTACTATTGTGCATACAAACACCATACTTGGACAACCTTTTCTCATGTACATCAATAACCCCTGATCTATATTTGACCTTCACCTACATTTCCTCTTGAATTACTTAGTTAATTCCCCTTGGTTACGGTTTTTAGTCAAGCTTGTAGATGGAATACTCCTGGCCCTACACCAACCATACTTGGACAACTTCATCTCCTAGTCATGTACATCAACAACCCCTGACGTATATTTGACCTTGACCTACATTTAACCTTGAATTGCTTAGTTAATTCCCCTTGGTTAAGGTTTTTAGTCAACCTTGGTTAAGGTTTTTAGTCAAACTTGTACATGGAATACTATTGTGCATACAGACACCATACTTGGACAACCTTTTCTCATACGGATGTACATCAATAACCCCTGATCTATATTTGACCTTCACCTACATTTCCTAGCCCCGTGCAGGCACCGGGGCGGGATCAACTGATCCTGAGAATAGTGCTGCAGTCGCCATTGCTTGTCGTAAAAGGCGACTAAACTGGCTTAACGATTGGGTTCATACTTTCCGGAACCCACTATACCGGATTTGGCCCTCATGTACATTTTTGGCTTTCTTGTATGTGAGTTGAGTCGGGCTATGCCCCATATATAAAAGTAAGATTAGCGCTAATCCTATTACTTTTAGGGGATGGGATAAATGATGCTGGTGTGGCGAGGGCCTGGCACCAGATCAGGTTGTTCTAATTTCAGGACTGAATATATATTTTGATTGTAAATATTGAGTTCTGAAGTTGGGATTTACCCCCCTTGGACAGGTGTATATGGGACTCGACCCCGTTGACCCGTCTGCGTGTAGACTCCCTGAGGCTTGTACCTCTATGTCAGAAAAGCGGACATTAAACCCTATTCACTCACTCACTCACCTACATTTCCTCTTGAATTACTTACTTAATTCCTCTTGGTTAAGGTTTTTAGTCAAGCTTGTATATGGAATACTCCTGGCCCTACACCAACCATACTTGGACAACTTCATCTCCTAGTGATGTACATCAACAACCCCTGACATATATTTGACATAGACCTATATTTAACCTTGAATTACTTAGTTAATTCCCCTTGGTTAAGGTTTTTAGTCAACCTTGGTTAAGGTTTTTAGTCAAGCTTGTACATGGAATACTATTGTGCATACAGACACCATACTTGGACAACCTTTTCTCATACGGATGTACATCAATAACCCCTGATCTATATTTGACCTTGACCTACATTTCCTCTTGAATTACTTAGTTAATTCCCCTTGGTTAAGGTTTTTAGTCGACCTTGGTGAAGGTTTTTAGTCAAGCTTGTATATGGAATACTATTGTGCATACAGACACCATACTTGGATAACTTTTTCTCATAGGGATGTACATCAATAACCCCTGACCTATATTTTACCTTCACCTACATTTAACCTTGAATTAAGGTTTGTACTCGAACTTGGTTAAGGTTTATAGTCAAGCTTGTATATGGAATACTCCTGAGCCTACAGCAACCATACTTGGACAACTTCATCTCCTAGTCATGTACATCAATAATCCCTGACCTATATTTTACCTTGACCTACTTTTACCCTTGGATTACTTAGTTATTTCCCCTTGGTTAAGGTTTGTAGTCAAGCTTGTATATGGAATACTCCTGGGCCTACAGCAACCATACTTGGAAAACTTCATCTCCTAGTAATGTACATCAATAACCCCTGACCTATATCTGACATTGATCTACATTTAACCTTGAATTTCTTACTTAATTTCCCTTGGTTAAGGTTTTTAGTCAACCTTGGTTAAGGTTTTTATGCAGGTCGCGGCCACCTTGTTTGTCAAGCTGTACATCGACAACCCTCGTAGTCGAGCTATGCTGTTCTTCTACAGCTCTTGTTATAAATGGAATAGTCTGAAAATCATTTTGCGATGATTGGATTGGTTGCAAAATTAACATATCGCAGCCCATTCAGTTACTTAGGGGTGAAAGGGTTAAAATGCGAGAAAGGAAAATTGTCATCTACTGTTGTTTTATAGTTATATTGTGTTTTATTTCTCAATAAAAACATAGTTTGACAACACTTTAGAATCATTTCCATTGGCAATGATTATAAAATGTGTTTTTGACAAGAATAATGGAAAATAGAAAATAGACAGCAGACGACAAAATTTAATTCAGCATTGTAATGAACTATTCTATTATAAATTTGAGAAGAGGACATTGTGTAAAATCAACAAAGATATTTGTTATGAGCCAGCATATCGGGATTGACACTGTTTGAAAACTTTTACATTGACGTTGTAGCGTTTATAGAATTAAATTGTAAATTTTGAGTGGTTTACTAAAATGGTCTTGTGTTAATTGAGGGTCCTGGATTTCATGCCCATCTGTAGTCAGATTAGGATTACTTCAGTGACTGAATGTCGACTAGTGTAGGCCCTAATCCAGATAAATGTATATCTGGTCACGAGCTTTACATTTCTTCTGAATTATAACATATTGTTGTGTCCTGCATTGACTAGATTTACATATCCTGAAACAACGAATTAGCAGTAAAGTAAATAAATTGTATAGCACTTTCCACTTGCAGGGCCTGCCGAAGAAGAAGGAGACATTTCGTGGTGCTGTCAGTGCAATACTCAGCATGTTCAGCATGCATTATGGGAGCGTGAGGGTGGATTTCGCTCAACCATTCTCACTCAAGGTCAGTTTCTTTCCTTGTGTTATCAATAAGGATCATATTCTTCACAAGAAGCATCATGAATCATGAATAATGTACTTGATAATATATCATCTGTATGGTTGAAAGTGGGTGATTGTAGTCACACGAATATGTAACTTATTAACTTTAGAGTTATCCCAATTTTACGACATCATATTGTCGTAAAAATACCGGTTGTCTTTGCCATAAATGTTTGTGTTATAAGGTATATTTGTACATGTTAAAGTGTACAGATACATGTATTGATATGGCTGTGTTTGCTATGTGTACGTGGCAGAGAGAAGGCATTTTGGTTTATTAAATAATTACATATTATGAAGTGTGACGTAAGTTTTGAATATCCATATACAAAACAGGTATGTGATGGGTAATTCAATGATCGGGGGTTCATCCTTACCGGAATTCCGACTGGAGACCCGGTTTGGCCCTCACATACGTTTTTACCATTTTGTATTTGACAGTTCAATCTGGTTATACCCCTTATGTGAGTATTACGATTATTCGTAATCCTGTTTTAGGGGAAGGGGCCAAGTGACTTTGGTGTGGTATGGACCTGGCACCAGGTCAGGTTAGGTACATGTACTCTGAAAATTTTGTCAACTTTTGACGCCATTTACGCCATTTCATGAAATTACGCACATGTCCGAAGGTACAAACATGGCGTGTCTCATATGTGGTTGTGACAGGAGAAATGGAGTTTCTGGGTTTTGCAATCAGTGTAGATCCAGACCAGACTGCATCTGCACTGCTCACCATTCCATTAACACATGTTGTGCTTTTAACACACAATATAGATCAGCAGGCTAAAGGAGTGTGCTATTTGATCAGGAGCTATACCGGTGACAAATCCAATAAGCCCTATTTCTCCAGTCACAACCACATGTAGTATAGTCTCAATGTCTGCATCAGAAGTTATACACATTACCAACATTGTATTTTCCCCACGAATTTGCGGATGTGTGGGCAGATTTTATAGAACATTGTGCACATTTCAACCCGCATTTTCTGGTTCCCTGCGTTCAGGAATACCTACAGAACTGCCAGTCATCGGTGCCCAGCCCGCGATCTATGGAACCAGCCAGTTTGGACCCGTTATCGTCGGGTGATTCTCTATCGTCGTCGCCGCCCGTCCTACGCAGGTTGGGCAGCAGTAACTCGCTGTACGGCACAGATGTCGTCATTGAGGACCAGAGATCCGTTGTTAAATACCTCGGCGAACACGTCATTCACAGTGAGTTCATTGCTGAATTTCCATCCGACTATATGACCTTAATGTTTGTTTTGTGAAGAAGCTTTCCGCAGTAATTTGATATGTTGAACTGTGCTTAATAAATCAACAGCGGGTTTGTGGTTTATTAAGCACAGTTCAACACATTTGCGAAGGTTTTACCAATCAGCAGTTCTCTTACATAATCAGTTGTTTCAAGAAGATGTGACTATATTCGCATCTCAACAGCCAATCCACAGTTAGTGGTCCATTTGTATATCAGTGCTGAATTTTCAAACTTACATGTGTTTTCTGTCCGTATATGACCTTGTTGCTGAATGAACGTAAAGCCACATTCAATCAATCACACAAGACAATTCTGTATTTTTCAGGTTGTGTGTTGACCACGGCCCTGATGAGCACAAATTTACTGGCATTTCTACTGCTCACGAAGCACAGAAAGGTAATTTCTGAATACGTCATCAGGGATTCCGCTGGGGAAAAAAAAAAAAACGCCACTTCAAAAAAAATAATAAAAAATCCTTCGAAAATTGTATTTTTTATCGCCAATTGTTTATTTTTATCGCCAATTGCGAAAGTGGCGATCGCCAGCGGAATCCCTGCGTCATTGAAGTGAGCCATCTAGTCATGATCGGCATTAGTGGTGTTTCACTGACTGAATGGCGACTAGTGCAGTCCCTGATACATGACATTTGCATGTCACCGGGCGAGAAAATGTGCACCCGGCCTGGGGCCCGAACCGGGGACCTCTGATTTACCGTACCATCGCTCTATCGACTGAGCTAACCTTGCCAGATACACACTTCTTCCCCATAGCGAGTTATGTACCATCCAAATTCTATATTTCGTTGATCTCAGAATTACATGTTTTTGGTACATTTTGGGCAGTATTTATCAGTCACAGTAGCACATTCGGTATATATGTTCTGTATGTTTTGTAAACAAGCTTAAAAAATACACTACACAGTAGTCACTTACTCAATATTTTAGTTGCTTTTTAGTATGCATTGTTTACCAATTTTTGCATTTTTAATTGCAAATACGCAGCATATCTAGTTAACATTATAACGGTGATAATCATTTGCAGGGAGTTGGTATTGCCCAGCTGGTCCGCGACTACAACTGGCTGCGGGAAGAGGTGATCGTGCGTAAACGTGACCTCGGCTTCTCTCCGTCGTCGAGTAGCGAGGAAGTCGTCCATTACGCTGCATCGCTGCTGGGCGGTCCTCTTGTGGAGAAACGGTGAGCAGATTACCAGGATAGTGTATCAAGTTCATCAGACACGGCTAGGAAATGCGTAGGAATTTCTCGACGTAGGAATTCCTACCGTTTCTGAGCCGAGTCTAATGAACTTGATATCTCTTTCATAGAGAACACCAGGGGGCCGTTTCACTAAACTTCGTACGACTAAAATGTTCGTAAGTGTAAAATTATGATAGTCTGTAAATTTCACATTAACATTGTTTTCTTGTAAATAATTATTGGATTTACATTTATTGAGCATAGGCTGCATATGCAGCCTGTGCTCAATAAATGTAAATCCATAAATTGAAATTTACAGACGATCTTAAATTTGCACTTACGAACATTTTAGTTGTAAGAAGTTTAGTGAAACGGGCCCCAGCCTTGTGTGTTTTGGTTTATCGGGCTCGGCTTGGAAATGGTAGGAATTTCTTGGCTACCCTTTCTGATATGAGCCTGATAAACTTGATGTAAAAAGACACTAGCATAGTATTCTATTTATCAGTAATGTTTTTATGCTACATAATGAGCAATTATGACGTTCGAGAGAATTCTCATGCGATGTCGAAACCTGTTTTCATCAAGAAAAAAAAACACAGAGTGTAATTCAGCATTGTAAGGGTTAAGGAGATGTCAAACACTACCAATCAAACTTAATACTACAGTCAAACTTGCATTAAGTGACCACCCAAGGGAGACACCAAAAATGGTTGCTTGGAACAATGGTCTCTTAACACAAAAACAAAACAAAAAATAGAAATCCGGGTACTGGTATGTCCGGTTATATGGTTTAAAATTTGGAATCAGAAAATCGGGAATATTAAACATTAACATAGAAATAAATACATTAGAATACTACCGGTAATGTTTACTATGCACTTTTCTGAATTATTCAGGCATTATTGTATCAAAATAGATGAATGAATACGAATGTTATTGCGAAATAAAATTGCCCAGCCGAAATCGCAAATAGGCAGTAGTGACTGTGATCATTTCGGACCAGACGTGTTTCGCCCCGGTGATTTTTATCAATCCTTGACAGATAACCAAAGCAGCTGATAGCATAATGATTTATTAACGCAATGGTCGGTATATACCAGTATCGTTACGTGTCAAGAAAATTAGACACACAAAAAAAAATATATTTGTTTAAACAAGTGAAATACGCAGATGTTTTCCCATGTGCTAAGCGACCAGTCCTGTTGTTCCCATGTGCTAAGCGACCATGAGTTAATTAATTCCCTTTAGTAATCACTGAGGAAATGAGCGACTCGGAACGACATTTCTGGTCTCTGGTCTGGTCTGGTCTGGTCTGGTGAACAATGCACCATTCACACTTTGACAGTGACGGGGGGATTTCCTTTGTTTGTCACATGCTCGAGGCTAATTTCACCTGGAGAAAGTGACATCCTGTCAATTAATGGTTGTTTAATGGGAAATTGAAAGTGGTTTCATCAGACAAAAGTCGCTTAATGCACGTGGTCGCTTGTGCAAGTTTGACTGTATAGTCAGCCACACATTCGTTTTCGATTCTCGTGATGTTTTGACAATTTTTAGCCAGGTTTTTTGAAAAAAAATCCAGGCTATTGGATTGGCGAAAGCCGGGCGGGCGGCGGGCGGGGGGGCGGGCGGGCGGGCTGGCGGCGTCCACAATCAATGTTAAGTTTTCGTGTTTGAGTCCATTTCTTTGTTACTGTACCACCTAGGATCACCAAACTTGCACAGCTTCATAATCAAGGGGTGCCCACCACATATTACTATCCAACATGTTACTTTTTTAGCCAGGTTTTTTGAAAAAAAATCCAGGCTATTGGATTGGCGAAAGCCGGGCGGGCGGGCTGCGGGTGGGCGGCGGGCGGGCGGGCAGCGGGTGGCGTCCACAATCAATGTTAAGTTTTCGTGTTTGAGTCCATTTCTTTGTTACTGTACCACCTAGGACCACCAAACTTTCACAGCTTCATAATCAATGGGTGCCCACCACATATCACTATCCAACATGTTACTTCTTTTTTAACTTGACCCATTTTTTCTGCGCAATCGACTTAGCCATTTTCAATGTTAAGTTTTTGCGTTTTCAATGTTAAGTTTTCGTGTTTAAGTCCATTTCTTTGGTACTGTACCACCTAGGACCACCAAACTTTCACAGCTTCATAATCAAGGGGTGCCCACCACATATCACTATCCAACATGTTACTTTTTTTTTAACTTGACCCATTTTTTCCGCGCAATCGACTTAGCCATTTTCAATGTTATGTTTTCGCGTTTTCAATGTTAAGTTTTCGTGTTTAAGTCCATTTCTTTGGTACTGTAGCACCTAGGACCACCAAACTTTCACAGCTTCATAATCAAGGGGTGCCCACCACATATCACTATCCACATGTTACTTTTTTTTTAACTTGACCCATTTTTTTCCGCGCAATCGACTTAGCCATTTTCAATGTTAAGTTTTCGCGTTTTTCAATGTTAAGTTTTCGTGTTTAAGTCATTTCTTGGTACTGTACCACCTAGGACCACCAAACTTTCACAGCTTCATAATCAAGGGGTGCCCACCACATATCACTATCCAACATGTTACTTTTTTTTTTAACTTGACCCATTTTTTCTGCGCAGTCGACTTAGCCATTTTCAATGTTAACTTTTCGCGTTTACAATGTTAAGTTTTCGTGTTTAAGTCCATTTCTTTGGTACTGTACCACCTAGGACCACCAAACTTTCACAGCTTCATAACCAAGGGGTGCTTACCACATACAACTATCCAACATGTGACCATTTTTTTACCTTCACCTATTTTTTCTACGTAATTGACTTAGCCATTTTCAACGTTAACTTTTTAACGTACGTCTGGTTAAAGTTTTTTGGTTAAAACTTTTTCGTTATACTATATATCTCTGCAATTACCTTGAAACTTCACATGGGTGTTTATCATCATCCATATTTTCATTCTAATCCCCAACCGTGCGGCCCCTGTGCCCAATGTCAAGGTCAAATTACTTTGAATTGTTTTGTTAAAGTTTGTTCGTGTACTATATCTCTGCAACTGCTTCACCCAATACCTTGATACTTCACATGGGTGTTTATCATCATTGTCGCACTTGCTTGCGGAAAGCGCAATATCGTCGGCATTTTGGCATACGTCCGTACGTACGTCCGTACGTCCGTACGTCCATACGTCCGTGTGTCCGGCGGAAAGCGCGATCCTGTGCCCAATGTCAAGGTCAAATTACTTTGAATTTTTTTGTTAAAGTTTTTTCGTGTACTATATCTCTGCAACTGCTTCACCCAATACCTTGATACTTCACATGGGTGTTTATCATCATTGTTGCACCTGCTTGCGGAAAGCGCGATCCTGTGCCCAATGTCAAGGTCAAATTACTTTGAATTTTTTTGTTAAAGTTTTTTTTGTTTCGTGTACTATATCTCTGCAACTGCTTCACCCAATACCTTGATACTTCACATGGGTGTTTATCATCATTGTCGCACCTGCTTGTGGAAAGCGCGATCCTGTGCCCTATGTCAAGTTCAAATTACTTTGAATTTTTTTGTTAAAGTTTTTTCGTGTACTATATCTCTGCAACTGCTTCACCTGCTTGCGGAAAGCGCGATATCGTCGGCATTATGGCATATGTCCGTCCGTTCGTCCGTGTGTCCTTTTAAAGTTTTTTGGTTAAAGTTTTTCCATCTACTATATCTATTTTTTTAGTGTCCATGCCTCGCCCCAAGGCGCGACATGCAGGCCACGGCCATCTAGTCTACAAAAAGTGGGTATAATTATGTTATCCAAGTGTCTATGCTTGGAAAAAACCTGGCCTTCATGGCTTTGCCTCGTTTCTTGTTTTTAACTTGACCCATTTTTTCTGCGCAGTCGACTTAGCCATTTTCAATGTTAAGTTTTCGCGTTTACAATGTTAAGTTTTCGTGTTTAAGTCCATTTCTTTGGTACTGTATCACCTAGGACCACCAAACTTTCACAGCTTAATAACCAAGGGGTGCCTACCACATACAACTATCCAACATGTGACCATTTTTTTACCTTCACCTATTATTTCTACGTAATTGACTTAGCCATTTTCAACGTTAACTTTTTAACGTACGTCTGGTTAAAGTTTTTTGGTTATAACTTTTTTGTTATACTATATCTCTGCAACTGCTTCGCCCATTACCTTGAAACTTCACATGGGTGTTTATCATCATCCATATTTTCATTCTAACCCCCAACCGTGCGGCCCCTGTGCCCAATGTCAAGGTCAAATTACTTTGAATTTTTTTGTTAAAGTTTTTTTGTGTACTATATCTCTGCAACTGCTTCACCCATTACCTTCATACTTCACATGGGTGTTTATCATCATTGTCGCACCCACTTGCGGAAAGCGCAATATCGTCGGCATTTTGGCATACGTCCGTACGTACGTCCGTACGTCCGTGTGTCCGGCTAAAGTTTTTTCGTTAAAGTTTTTCCATCTACTATATCTATTTTTTTAGTGTCCATGCCTCGCCCCAAGGCGCGACATGCAGGCCACGGCCATCTAGTCTACAAAAAGTGGGTATAATTATGTTATCCAAGTGTCTATGCTTCGAAAAAACCTGGCCTTCGTGGCTTTGCCTCGTTTCTTGTTATAGACTGAAATTAGGACAAAACCTTTAGTGTTTACAAAATAAGTTTTCATTTCACATCATAGAAAGAAAACCATGTCTTCAGTGACGGTTTAAATATGTTTTTGTCATCAAATAGTGGTTAAATGGACGAAAACTGGGTAGACGAGTATAAATGTCGATTTCCATTTCAGAGCAGGGACAGAATCACAGGAGCTGATGTTCCACCCAAACACGATGATTCCCGCGGTGTTTGAACTGAATTACTACAGCAACCCCGTCATTTCTGTCTTCTTGTTGGAGAGTATTCTAGGTTAGTTTGTTATGCCTCCTTCGTCTTATGGATGAGACTTTCAACCGAGGCCGCGTCTATATGAGGCGAGTTATGTGATTGTGTACCTAGAAGATGTGCAATATCTCATGAAAGATATTTACTATATTTTCCGTAAATGACGTAAAAAGTTGACAAAATGTTCAGGACAAATGCGGAATAGAATAACGCATTTGCTATGAACATTTTGTCACATTTCGATGTCATTTACAGAAAATATCACAGATTGTGTGATTATGTTTTATTCAATTATTTACCAATTTTTTATTTTTTTATTTTTTTTACTTTAATCCCATCTACTAATGCTTTATTATTCTGGCTGTCTGCTAAATTGTTCTCGTAACCATTTTATCTCCAGATCTATTTCTTTTTTTCTGTTTGTTTCCTGTTGCTGTTGAAGCTTATTTGTGATTTCAACATTTGAGAAATGGTGCTTTTGGGTTTTATGATCAGGTGTAGATCCAGATCAGCCTGTGCATTCGCACAGTCTGATCAGGATCTGCACTGTTCGTCATACCATCAATGAAACACCCGTCCTGCTTTTAACAAGCAATATGATCGTTATCAGGCTACAGGGGCCCGTTTCACTAAACTTTGTACAACTAAAATGTTCGTAAGTGCAAAATTATGATCGTATCTAAATTTCACGTTAACATTGTTTTCTTGTAAATAATTATTGGATTTACATTTATTGAGCATAGGCTGCATATGCAGCCTATGCCCAATAAATGTAAATCCATAAATTGAAATTTACAGATGATCTTAAATTTGCACTTACGAACATTTGAGTCGTAAGAAGTTTAGTGAAACTGGGCCCCAGGAGTACTATTTGACCAAGAACTGCACTGGTCACATATTCCATGCGCCCCATTTCTCCAGTCACATCCACAATTGTATTTCTGTTCTTGTTCCAGTCAATGCTGTGATATATAAAAGTGACATCAGCCTATCCACTATGGAGGTGACTGGCCGTGATGATGTGGCCCTAATTTCCCGTGACGAGGTCTTGGAAATCGCAGAGCAGTTATGCTCCCTTTTGCAGTTCGAATTCTTATTTGTACCTGTAAGTTGAACTTTGAGTTCTTATTTGTACATTGTATGTATGTTGACATGATGACAAGGCTCGCCAAGGAATTTCTACCGTTTCCGAGCGAAGCCTGATAAACTTGATATCAAAAGATGCTAGTCTTGTATTAACTATGTAAGAGATATCAAGTTCATCATACGCTTGGCTTAGAAACAGTAGGACTTGCTTTGCAAGCCTCAGAATTACTACCGTGTACGAGCTGAGCTTGACAAGCTTAATGTCAAAAGATGTGGTTTGCTATTCTAGTCGATGTACGATATGACAATTTGTCATTAGTCCGTACATAGCATGTTATCTGATAAATCTCTATGCCATCCTTCACACTTTACTTGTCTGACAAGCTACTTTCAGACTTAGTTTTCAGCCGGTCCACTTCATGCTCGCTATATTTGTCTCATCAAATGTTGCAGGGCAAAACATAAACATTCGCTTTCCCGCTGACCCATTTTAGTTTGGTGGGGAAGGGTGCCTGGCACCAGTTCAGGATATTGTAGATTTAGCGCTGTAACAATGTCGTAATACCAGTGCAGAACACATGATGCTCCCCATACACGTGCATTCGCATTCACGTTACTCTTATATAAACGTAAAACCTCATTCAATTAATAGATTGCCAGACAAGCTACATGTCGGATGTCCAGTCCATATGACAGGTGTAGTGTGTGAGAATTCACACACTCATCTCTTGCATGATACGAATTACAGATAGCAAAATTTCCATATTTTATTTTATTTTCTTTAGTTTTTCATCAACGTATATGATGTTACCACTCATTTGAACAGTCTCGATTCAACAGTCTCGATTCAACAGTCTCATTTGAACAGTCTCGATTCAACAGTCTCGATTCAAATGAGTGGTCACAACATATACTTCTGTGCAGAAAAAAAGAAAAATAGTTATATTAAAGGTACATTCCCACGCAGTAGGCACAAAATGTTCTTTATAGGAATTAAATAAGTGTATAATTATGTCACTATTCCACCAGTTCTAAAAATTACGAGTGCCCGCTATACAAATATAATCATTTATTAATTATCAATTTACTGTTAGCGACGCGCGGCGGTAACAGTCTATTTTAATAATGTGCGGGACCGACGACTTTTACATCACGGCTTGCGGTGCACATGCGCAGTGTACTACGTGTGCCAGTAGGCTTCCCAATATGTAAACAATAATATCAACATGTCGAAACGTCCAGGACGGAAATTGTGTGAAACGGCGTCGGCCAAAAAAAGGGCGAAATGTCTGAGGGACAGGCAGTACAGAGGGAGAGAGAGTGGTTAATATTGGCGACCAGATCATCAAATGGAAAGAGTTACGTGGAGATTTAGATTTAGATTTGGACTCGAACAGAGATTTTTGTTCTCAACTTCCGATACTTAAGTGCGCATGTCAAATATGTGATATGATTGACACGTGACGCGTGTTGGTAAAAATAGTACGAGGTCGGAAAATACCCTTTCTGGTCGCGGCATATGAAATGCGATTTAACACCAATTAACACGCGCCGTAATTAAAAATAACTCGTTAGTGGGTAGCCAAATGGCTCATATAAGGCATGACAGAAAATGAAAAGTAGTAGTACAGTATAACCTGCTGCGTGGGCATGTACCTTTAAACGAGACAACCCCATCCAAATGCTCTGTTTCAGCCATGTATGCATCTGGAGGAAGCTTTATCCGACACGCTCGATCAGCTGGTCACTTCAGAAATACTGCGCGTGGATGAAGCACAGGTACGTTGGTTGTTGTGCTGGTTTGGGGATTAGGGACCGATTGAAAGACGCAATAGGAATATTTCACACAGCATATATAGCATCTTATATCAGTGATGATTTTTATGAAACAAGTTTACTGATTTCATGGGAAACAAGGCTATGCCGAGTTTCCTATGAAATAAGTCCATATGTTTAATAAATAGCATCTTATATCAACACATATGATGGATTTTATTTATTATTTAAGCACATCTTAATACATTGAAACTGTGCTGGTCACCAAACATGTTTTTTGTAACAGCCTCATTTGCTTATTATTACATTTTTGTATTACAATTTTTAATGCACTGTTATTAACACTTTCAACCCTACAGACAATAAAGTCAACATTTACTCGCACTGTAGATCCAGATGAGCCGGCTCGTAATGAGTGTCTCCCCCGCGTCTGCAGTATTTATCATGATTTGGACAATAATACCCCTTATTTGATTAATGGTCAAAAACTAGCATGGAGTCGCATATTTAAGGATGAAACTGTTTGACTCCAAGCCCAATTTATACAATAGCGGATGTTAATATAATTGCCGGCCTCTCATTGTTGCCAATGAATCAATCGAGCCTCTGTGTTTACAGGGAGACACATGCCATCCGGTGTTTGAGAGACTGTGGGCCCAGCGCCTGTCCGACAGTCTGTCCTGGGCGGAAAACGATGGCGACGATGACGACATCCCCCCTTACACCGAGGAACAACTGCTCCGTGTAAGTCGGACGATCTCTATCACCAGGGGTCGACACCGGGGGTCCGAGACCACCAGATTTTCAGGAACAATAACAGGCGTTCTCTATAATCATCATCACCCTAAAAGGATCGGTATTCCCAAGATCTATATGTGTCGGACTGGAGAAATGGGGGCTTATGTGTTTTGCTTCCGCACAGTCTGATCAGGATCTGCACTGTTCGCCATTCCATCAATGATGCACGCGTCATGCTTCTAACAAGCAATATAGATGGTTATCAGGCTACATGAGTGTGCTATATGATCAGGAGCTACACTGGTCGCAAATCCCATAAGCCCCATTACTCCAGTCACAGACACCACACAAGTTCTCATGAATGGTCAATATATGGCAGAAGCCCAAGGCCTGTTTCCCGTGCCATTTCGCACATCGTTATTCAAGGTTCAAGCTTGTCGTGCAAAAGGGGGAGAAATGTTTGCAATAATTTGCGAATATTTTCTCTTCTATAAAGTGAAAAATGTCTTCCTTCAACTCGAAATAGGGAGAAGTGGCACCATTTAGGGAGACAAACTCGTCCAAATCGCCCTATGACTTGATTTGATGCCTGGTTATAGACCTGGGGCCTGTTTCACAAAACTTTGTACGACTAAAATGTTTGTAGGTGCAAATTTACGATCGTTTAGAAATTTGAATTGATGGAGTTACATTTATTGAGCATAGGCTGCATATGCAGCCTATACTCAATAAATGTAAATCCAATCATTATTGACAAGAAAACATTTTTAATGCGAAATTTACAGACTATCATCATATTTTTTCACTTACAAACATTTTAGCCGTACAAAGTTTAGTGAAACGGCCCCCAGGGGTAATCACGAAGCTCGGCTGTAGTTATATGTATGATCCCGTATTGCAGGTGAACGTCGAGCGTGACGATTGTCGAGACAAGATCCGGTTTCTACACTCGGTGCTGGCCCCGATACTGGAGACGTACCTCGTGACTGCCCACAATATCTCCACCGTCATCGACAAGGAAATACCAGGTCAGTTGTCATTTAAATTACAATATTATAATGATTACCATGGCCCGGTAGCTCAAAACCTCTGTTAGCTTAAGCCTTTCAACACCACAGACCCTTATAAAGACAATGTTTGCAAACAGTGCAGATCCAGATGAGCCGGCTCGTAACGAGCCGTCTCATCAGGATCTCCACTGTTTGTTAATAATTTTAAACGTCGTACAGATTACCCTTTTAGAAGAATGGGATAATTTGAATGAACAAAATTAATGAAATGGCGTGAAACATTGGCATGGAACATCCTATTAAGTTACTTGGTGTTGAAAGGGTTAAGCAGCTAACAGAGGTTTTGAGCGAGCGGCCCAGTTTATCAGGACCTGTGATTTTATAGGAAATACCAGGTTAGTTGTCTTTAGTTGCGATTACTTAGATTACTCAATTGCTGGGATGTGAATTGTCCTCTTTTAAAGGATTTTGTCAAGCCCGCTTGCGGAAAGCAAGACATAGTGATCACAATGACGTCTGTCCGTTAGTCCGTGCGTCTGATATTTGTATTTTCTCACCAATGCAGCAGGTTAAAACCACAGGTGGAAGACTCGGACCTATGACACCAAAAAAATGCCTATTAAAAAAAATCCCATTACCCCACCCACTTGGTCTCGTACAGTACTATACGTTAATTCAAGGTGAGCATAAATAGCGCTATTATAGAAAGAGCCCTCTTTTTTCCGGCTCGCACAAACACAATAAACATCGATTAAATGTATGAAATATGTCTCTGGCAATCGATAAAGGTATTAGGTGTGTGAATATACTCACTTCAAATCGCTGTTTCAAGTATTTATTGAATTATTCGCGTTTTGATTACCCCATCCAAAGCGAAAGTTGCGTGTACGAAAGAATCTCACACAGAATCGGAGGCCGTCCGGCTGGATTATCGGTCATATTTGGCTACACGCAACTTTCGCTTTGGATGGGGTAATCAAAACGCGAATAACTCGATAAATACTTGAAACAGCGATTTGAAGTGAGTATATTCACACACCTAATTCATTATCGATTGCCAGAGACATATTTCATACATTTAATCGATGTTTATTGTGTTTGTGCGAGCCGGAAAAAAGAGGGCTCTTTCTATAATAGCGCTATTTATGCTCATCTTGAATTAACGTATAGTACTGTACGAGACCAAGTGGGTGGGGTAATGGGATTTTTTTTAATATGCATATTTTTGGTGTCCTAGGTCCGAGTCTTCCACCTGTGGTTAAAACGGGATCGAACCCGTTTGCCCGGCCTTACATGACCATAGCTGTTGATAGACCCCGTTAAACACCAATAAACAAACAATGCTTGTACTTTCAGAGAAGGATTTCATCCGGACGTTACACGACGATGTCAAGGCCAGAGTCACAGATGGGGTCGCTTCTTATGGTATGTTGGTTATTTAAGGCAGGGATTATTTTTTTTGAAAATTGCAATTTTTTATCGCCAATTTTTTGAAGTGGCGATTTTTTTTTTCCTCAGCAGAATCCCTGTTAAGGCAAAGCCACACTATATGATAAATATGGAATACCACGCTAGTGTATTGTGATCAAGTTTATCAGGCAAGGCTAGGAGACGCGTAGGAATTTTGTACTCTGAGTTGCTTCCAACTTTCAAATTTTTCTTTGTCACCATCCATATTTTCATTATATACCCCACCCATGCGGATTTCATGCCCAAGTGCAAGGACAAATTTGTGTGAGAGGTTCAGAGTACTGGGGGGCGTTTCATTGTACAACTGTGCCCCTATGTCAAGGTCAAATGACTTAGAAGTTTGCGTTAAAGTTTCTGTCAAAATTTGTGTTAAAGTTTTCACATACCGGTACCTACTATCTCTGTAACCGTCAGTCAGATTTGCTTGAAACTTTGTATGTTTATTGGGCATCAAACTTCCAATAAATACACTCTAAGACCATCAAATGCCTCGGCGGGCTCGACATGCAGGCCACGGCCATCCTCGTTTATTGTAAATATTCAGTTTCAGCACCACATGCCTGTATAGTGGTATTGGCAAAAGAGTAGATCCAGATGAACTGGCTTGTGATGAGCCGTCTCATCAGTATCTGCACTTTTTGCAAGTAATTTTCATATTTTTTAGAACAAAAGCACCCCCTTTTCATAAATGGACTTGTCTGAAAATCATGTTGTGACGATTGGATTGTTTGCAAAATTACCATATCAAAATCCATTCTAGTTATTGAGGGTGAAAGGGTTGAACAGTGGTCCTGTAGCCACTTCTGTTGGTGGGACCAAAGCTCCAGATAAGCTGCGTATTGGCGTATTTTTCGCACTGACAACAATGTGAAATACGCATTGATTTTCAAACTTAGTGAAAATACTGTAAGAAGGTTAAACATTTAGTTAGTTGAGCTGCAACAGTGTTTGCTTTTTGCAGCTCAAATAAGTGAATTTTTAAATTTGTTCTATTTTTTATCATTTGTTCCCTATTTAATAAGGAAGAAAATCAAAAAATACATTTGTAAAAGTAAAATACACATTGAATTTGATATCTGGGGGTATAATACTCTTTAGATACAAAACTTATCTGGAGCTCTGTGGGACTTTAAACCCATTTACTTTCACTTTTCTTCTTCAGGTGAAAGTGCGGCCCTCGAGACAGTGAGGAATGCCGTGAAAGCTTTCGAGGAACTGAGAATCATCGACATTTACGATACCAGTAATATACGCATGCTCGGCATATACGACCATTTTGAGGTGAAAGGTCGACTCGAGCAATACCTTCTGTTGTTGCAGTCACTCAGGGATTGATCGGTGTATATGGTTGTGATTGAGTTGTGGCATAATTGTGATCCTACTACACCACCCTGCACTAATCTTGCTGATGTTTGTAATTTCAAAATACTTGAATATTGTGCTTGAAATCAAGCAATTTGATTGGCTGTGCTACAGCTCAGGTTCACCAATGAAACTGCTTGATTGCGAGATTTCTAATAGATGTTCTTAAACGTTGACATCTGGGCAACATTACTGTAACGTTGGCGGTTGTGTAGGTTATAATACAATTTCTATTATTAAACCGACACTCACTTTTATTTGGTTGATTCTCACTTCCTTTTGTTGTAAATTACAAATTATTTGTCGAGCATTTTCATTTGTTGATACTTGTGTAATACCTTTTTAATAACTCTGTCAACCCTAAATAGTTGATATTGCTAGTGCCATGTTCATTTCTGGACTATTCCATTAATCAGATAAGGCATATTTTTAAAATACCTGAAAAATACTGACAAACACTGTAGATCCAGATGAGACGGCTTGTTGCTTGTTGCTTGTTGCTTGTTGCTTGTTGCTTGTTGCAAGCCTTCTCATCTGGTTCTACTGTGTTTGCAAATGTTTGCTTTATTATAGCTTGAATGGTTGAAAGGGTTACCGGTAATCGTGAAAGTGTCTCAAGCATTCTCATCGGTTGGATAGCAGACACTTGTGTCAAAAACTCTTTATAAAACTGTATTTATGTTACCGGTTTTACATTTTAGTAAAATATTAATAAAAAACACATTTTATTTACTAACTTTCAGTGAATTATCGGGATTGTTTGTGAATTATGAATCAATCTTTCCGTGTTCACTCGATCAAAAGTTAGTAAATCTTACACAAAATATAACATGTAGCTCTATTTTACTCTGTATAGAACAATGATTTAATTGGATTTTAATTGGTTCATGTATATCCTGTGTTATGACGGAGATGTTTTAGTAGTGTTTAGACTGGTTGTAGTGCTTAGTTTAAATGTTTTCGACAAAATAGGTCCAAATCAGGTTTTGACCGCTATGGCTTCTGGTCAGCTTTTTCCTACGCATTGTAGAACAGTAATAGACATTGAAGCTATAATGTGTAGACCCTGATCAGACGGCACAAATACATTCGCTGCTGAGTGCACACGCTGTAGGCGTGTGTAACGATACTTGGATCATGATACGATCTTTACTAGTACCTCCTTCACAAAATATATTTTCAATGGTCCATAGACGCGATATTATGAATGCATAAAACCGAACACAAAAATGGTTCCAGGCCGCTGGACTGGTTTGGACTGGTTTGTGTATATTTTTCTCGATAATTGTTGCGCCCGCTTGCACATTGGCGTACGTGCATCCAGGTTAAAGTTTTTGGTTAAAGTTCATTGTATACTATCAAGGACTCGGCGGCCATCTAGTTTAATTTTAGTATTCGTACAGGGTACCAGACAATAATGTCTATTTATCGCGGGATTTGGTATTGCATTGATTTGTGAAAACCATATCGAATTGAATATCAGTGTTACACATCCTGAATCGCATAGTCTGCAAAATATCACGGTGCAGCGAATGTTCGGTGAATCGTGACACCCCTAGTACACTGGTTGCATGTTCGGGACAATTTTTAGTACGGGAAAATTTTATCATTACAGAGTATTTACTCAAATCTGGACCCGTGCGTGTATGTACTCGATTCTCGTGTTCAAAATCAAAAATTTGTGTGATGTCTGAATTGAATTTCGAGAACATGCTCAGAAAGTCTTGTAATCATGGGCCCTGGTGCTGAAACTTATACTGCCTTGTAAATGTGTCGCTACATGTACTAATGTTAACCCATATCATGCTGAGGATACGCCATTTTTCTTTTTTGAAAAACGCTAAATATTTTCTTAATATGTGCTGAGAAGTATATGTCGTGACCACCATTTGAACCGTCTCGTCGAGACGGTTCAAATGAGTGGTCACAACATATACCTTATTTGAGAAACAAAGAAAAAAATAAATCTTAAAGAATGTCATACCCATAAAGGTGTATTCCGAACGTAATGGCTCCATCATGTTTATTGCTATTGATTATTATTTATTGTTGTATATACTTCTAAGTCACATTGTGTGTTCTTATGTACTCTGAAAATTGTTCATGGTACATATACCCCGTGCAGGCACCGGGGCGGGATCAACTGATCCTGAGAATAGTGCTGCAGTAGCCATTGCTTGTCGTAAAAGGCGACTAAACTGGCTTAACGATTGGGTTCATACTTTCCGGAACCCACTATACCGGATTTGGCCCTCATGTACATTTTTGGCTTTCTTGTATGTGAGAGTTGAATCAGGCTATGCCCCATATATAAAAGTAAGATTAGCGCTAATCCTATTACTTATAGTGGATGGGATAAATGATGCTGGTGTGGCGAGGGCCTGGCACCAGATCAGGTTGTTCTAATTTCAAGACTGAATATATATTTTGATTGTAAATATTGAGTTCTGAAGTTGGGATTTACCCCCCTCGGACAGGTGGATACGGGACTCGACCCCGTTGACCCGTCTGCGTGTAGACTCCCTGAGGCTTGTACCTCTATGTCAGAAAAGCGGACGTTAAACCCTATTCACTCACTCACTCACTCATGGTACATATATAGTCGTCACTTCATCCGTCTGTCTGTCGTTTTCTGCATATTATCTCTCTTACCTTCAGTCGGATTGGCTTGAAACATCAAAAATATATTTTGTTGTAATCCATATTCAGGGATTCCGCTGGGGAAAAAAATCGCCACTTCAAAAAAAAAAAAAAATATATTTTTTATCGTCAATTGTTTATTTTTATCCCCAATTGCAAAAGTGGCGATCGCCAGCGGAATACCTGCATATTTTCATTCTATAGCCCACCCATGTAGCCTCTGTGCTAAAGGTCAAGTTCAAGAGACTGGTTAGAAATTTGTGCTAATTTTGTTTTTAAATTTGAAGCTTTTGAAGGGTATTCAGGTATCCATCAGTACTGTCTTTTTCCATGGAGTTAGCCCCACTTGTAATTGGCATTAACACTTTTATTTTAAAGAGCACATCCATCAGGTGGGAGCCTGCGATGGGTAATTTAATGATCAGGATTCATCTTTATCTGAATTCCGAATGGAGACCTGGTTTGGCCCTCATATACATCTTTGGCATTTTGTATGTGACAGTTGAATCTGGTTATACCCCTTATGTGAGTATTACGATTATTCGTAATCCTATTTTAGGGGAAGGGGCCTTGTGACTTTGGTGTGGAATGGACCTGGGGGAATTTCCTATGCAGTTCAAGTTATCTCCCTTCTATGCTCACCGATAAAATAAACCCCACAGCCCTTTAAGCCTTTTAACACCACAGGCCCTCTTAGTGGTATTGGCAAACAGTGTAGATCCAGATGAGCCGGCTCATCACGAGCCATCTCATCAGGATCTGCACTTTTATTCATAATTAATTTTAAGTAATTTTCATATGTTTCAGAACAAAAACACCCCCTTTTCATAAATAAAATGGACTAGTCTGAAAATCATTTTGTGACCATTGCAAAATTTAACATATCAAATTCCACTCCATTTACTGAATAGGGGTGAATGGGTTAATAATCACTGTTGCTACACACCACACCATCTGAACATGTTTCATGTTGATATCTGCACCAGATTCCTGGCGAGTTCCCATTCAGCTACATGCAGAAGATATTGCATAAACACATTTTCGTCTAGTAACCCGCTCAAGAAATTTGCATCGGTTAGGAGACAAAAAATACTTTCATGCGATAACTCTAAGCAGAGCTGAGTGTCAACTCGTCATGAAACCGGTGCATTTTTTTATGTGAAATATTTTACATTGCGCTGAGTGCAGTACCAGTGATAAGGATGTATTTATTGAATGGCATGGAACAAAACCTGAATGCTATTCAAAATTTGCTAGCAGTGTCGTCAACTTCAGATGTTGATAGACGGAAAATAACTTGTTTACCCTGTAAGCCAGGGGCCCGTTTCAATAAACTTTGTACGACTAAAATGTTCGTAAGTGCAACATTATGAGTCTGTAAATTTCACGTTAACAATATTTCCTTGGCAACAATTATTGGATGTACATTTATTGAGCATAGGCTGCATACGCAGCCTATGCTCAATAAATGTAAATCCATCAATTGAAAATTCCAGACGACCCTAAATTTGCACTTACGAACATTTTAGTCGTACAAAATTTAGTGAAACGCGCCCCATGATTGCAAGAGTGTACTGTTGCATGTGTTTTACAATTATTCACAACATTTTGACATTATTTACGGAAAATATTCAGATTCAAATAGTTTCTAATTCGAAAATACAAATATGCACTGTTTTACTTTCAGATCAAATGTCATTCAATGTGTCTTGTCGGTATTAATTATGTATAATATGGCATTAAATATTTGTTATGTATTTTCTTTGTTTCATTTGTGATCATCAATGCACATTTGAGATGAACCATGTGATTTTATACCTAAAAGATGTGCGATTTTTCATTAACAATATTTACAGACACTGATATTTTCTATAAATAACATTGGAGGCCAACATTTCTTTTATAGCAAGTATAGAATTTAATTCTTGATTTGCTCTGAAAATGTTGTTAACTTACGACGTCATTTACGGAAAATGATAATTTTTGTAAATATTTTTTATGAGATATCATGCATCTCCTTAAGTACAAAATCACATGGCTCGTCTCATTCTATTAACAGTCCCATTGTTTATTCCCCAATATATGTGACTGTGAAATGGACCAATGACCTTTGCTCCGACCAGTGTAGACCCATGGCCAGTCCAGCCTGTGCATCCTTGCAGTCTGATCAGGGTCTACACTGCCATTCAGTCTGCCATTCAGGGCTGTATGTATAGTTTATATGTAAACATTCCGTTGGGATTTTCACCCATCCGTACAGGTGAAATATGTGATATCGACCCTAGTAACCTGGCCTAAAATGACCTGAGGTCATTTTAGGCCGAGTTAATAGGGTCAATTTCACATATTTCACCTGTTGACCGGCCGTTAAACACCATTAAACAAACAGTGAAATACCCATCATGATTCCAACAAACTGTATATGCTTAACACTTCACTAGTGGATCAGCGATTAGGAGCTAGACTGGCCATAAAAGGTCATTTCTCTGGTCATAGACACATAATATGATAGCTCCAAGTTGTCTGTTTTCAGGGAGAATGTTGTACATGTATGTACCGGATATATGAAGTAGCACAGCAGTTCAGTCTCGACCAATCAAACTCCCTCATTTTTATATGCCGGTTTTAAAAAATAAAATGGCGTCGGGCAGAAAATCATTGTCCGGAGCATAAATCCGATACCACTTGCCATATGTTCATCACATGTATATTGCTCTCAGTTGTGCAAGGTGGGGTTCGTCCGCCCAAGGTCAGGTCACCAGTGCCAAAATAGATTGATGAATTAAAAGTCTGTCTGTCGGGTTTTCCGTCCGTCCGTCTTCCAAAAATTCAAAAACCTAACGTTGGGGGAAACTTGTTATAATTTCTGTTTCCTTTCACTAAGCGTTTTGATACATTTGTATTTCACACATGCCTTTCTCCAATGATTCTCTCATGCTGTGACAAATCCTACGATGCTCAGACCCACGCTAACCCTAAGGTCAAGGTCACAGCCTTTGTGCTTTCATAAACTTAATGTTTGGGGGAAATTTTTTATAATTCCTGTTTCCTTTCACCAATGGTTTTGATATTTCACACATGCTTTTCTTTAATGATTCGCGATGCTGTGGCAAATCCATGATGTTCAGACCCCCGCAAAATCCAAGGTCAAGGTTGGTGCTTTCATAAACTTAACGTTGGGAGAAATTTGTATAATTTCTGTTTTCTTTCATCAAAACTTCATATTTCACACATGCCTTTTTTCTAATGATTCTCTAACATGTTGTGACAAATCCACGACACTCAGACCCCTGCTAACCCCGAATTTCAAGGTCACAGTCTTGGTGCTTTCATAAACTTAACGTTAGGGGAAATTTGCTATAATTTCTGTTATCTTTCACCAAACATTTTGATATTTCACACATGCCTTTCTCTAATGATTCTCTATCATGTTGTGACAAATCCACGATGCTCGAACCCCCACTAACCCCATGGTCAAGGTCACAGTCTTAGTGCTTTCACAAACTTAACAGTGGGGGAAATTTGTTATAATTTCTGTTTCCTTTCATCGTTCTTCTTGATATTTTACACATCCCTTCCTCTAATGGTTCTCTATCATGCCCTGTCAACTCCATGACACTCAGACCCCTGCTAGCCCCAATGTCAGGGTCGCATTCTTACCGCTTTCACAAACTTAACATGTCAGAAATTTTTTATAATTTCTGTTTCCTTTCACAAAACTTCTTGATATTCGTTAAACTAAAGCACCACCACACGCTTCTTTGTCTTCTGACAACTCTTGTATATATTTTAAACCTGGACTCCCACATCCCAGATTATAATATAGGGAGACATGTTTTTTAGATGTGACATTTTTCTGGCTTAATTAACGTTTATTTACCATTATCGGACTTGTTAATTGGCATTATTATACTTTTTATATCGAACATAATTGTCACTCTTGACATCAGGAGCTATAACCCTGTTTCCTTAAAATGTTAACTGAAACTATTTATTCTCTCGATTTAGGTTTTGATGTGCAATGATCATACTTTATGATTTGTTGATAAAATATTAAATTATTCAGGTGACCCATTTAAGTGATATACCGGTAAATAGTTGGGTAAATGCGATGGGTAATTTAACGATCGGGGTTCACCCTTACCGCAATCCCGACAGGAGACCTGTAGCCTATTTCATCAACATTGCAAAGTATACTTTACTAGCAAAGTATACTTTGAGGGAGTAATCATTTATTTTTCCTGAAATGCATTATTTCATATAGAACTAACAAATGCATATATTTCATGATTAAAAGTATGCAGAATTATTATACTGAATTTATCACATTATCACAGCCAAATTGGCTGTGATAATGTAATAAATTCAGTATAATAAAAATTAATAAATTTATTCTAAAATTTAAAATTTCTCCCTCAAAGTATACTTTGCTACTAAAGTATACTTTGCAATGTTGATGAAATAGGCTACTGGTTTGGCCCTCACATACGTCTTTGGCTTGTTGTATGTGACAGTTGAATCTGGTTATACCCCTTATGCGAGTATTACGATTATTCGTATTACTTTCAGGGGAAGAGGCCAAGTGACTTTGGTGTGGTATGGACCTGGCACCATGTCGGGTTCTTCTAATTTTAGGGCTGAATTTTCTCGATGTAAATATTCCGTTCTGATTTTGGGATTTTCTCCCCAATGCAGCAGGTTAAATACGGGATAAAACCTGTTGGCCCGGCCTTAAATGACCTTAGCTGTTGATAGGCCATTACACTCTAATAAACAAACAAACAAATGATATAAATAATTTAAAAATGCCCTTCTTCATTTGCATATCAAATTAACCACTTATTTGATTCCTATAAAGGTAATTTTGTGCCTAATCAGTGGGACTATAATATATCTATAAACTAGACACACTGGGTCCGTCCCATGGTGTCCTGTTTAGAGAAGTTCCACTGTATTTATAAACACATACGTGGCATCCTGTACAAATATTGCATCTACATATTCTCTCCGGTGGGTGGCAGGTGGGAGCATGTGATGGGTAATTTAATGATCGGGGTTCACCCTTACCGGAATACCAACTGGAGACCTAGTTTGGCCCTCAAGTACGTCTTTGGCATTCTTGTGACAGTTGAATCTGGTTATACCCCTTATGTGAGTATTACGATTATTCGTAATCCTATTTAGGGGAAGTGGCTAAGTGACTGGTGTTGTATGGACCTGGCACAGGTCAGATTATTCTAATTTCAGGGCTGAATATATTTTCTTTCGATGTAAATATTCCGTCCTGATTTTTGGATTTCCCCCCAATGCAGCAGGTTCAGTGCGGGATTGAACACGTTGGCCCGGCGTTAATGACCGTAGCTGTTGATAGGCCGTTAAACACAAATAAATCAAATCAAATCTACATATTATCTACAACTACATACATGTTTTTTCACCAAAGTTGCAATGAAAATGTGTGAAATTATTAATTTATGGAAACATTGGTTTGGAACATTTGATAGCAAACTATACCCTTTTTCAAAGTTTTTTAACCCCTACACTGCTGAATTAAATTGTGTCGTCTGCTGATTATTTTATATTTTCCATTTTTCTCATTAAAAAATCATGTTTTGACAGCATTTTAGAATCATTTCCAATGGAAATGATTCTAATGTGCTGTCAAACCATGTTTTTATTGAGAAGGGTTAAAATGTGCAATTCAATATAAGTATTTACTATAAGTTATGCAAACTTTCAACATCATTTTAAAAATCAATTTTTTGTTTGTTTTAATATAAAACATTCAAAATGACATGTAACTTGGGAGGGGGGGGGGGGGGTGGGGTAACAGGGCTTAGTCACAGGTGGAAGACTCGGACCTGTGACGCACCAAAAAAATGCCCAATAAAAAAATCCATTACCCCACCCACTTGGTCTCGTACTGTACTACATGTTGTATGTTCTATTTATATAGTACTGTACGAGACCAAGTGGGTGGGGCAATGGAATTTTGAATGGGCATTTATTTTGGTGTGTCAGATGTCTTGAGTCTTCCACCTGTGGGATTAATCTTGGATAGCTGACCTGCAGAAACAGCCAATAATTTTGCGTTAGACGTAAGAGAGGATTTCTCAGATCCTACGTCAATATGTCAATACACTAGCATTATTCTTGGCCACATGGCTAGTGAGTTTTGACTTTTTACAAAAGAAACAAAACAATTAAGCGTATGTGAAATCAAATTTCATTTCCTTTGTTTTAGTCCGTTGATCCAAATGTGCGATAAATTATAATACTTTCAAACACTGTATATCCTGATAAGGATCTGCAGTGTTTGTCAGTACGGTATGTCTCGCATTTGACAAAACATATATATTTTCTGATTAATGGAATAACCCAAAAATAGAATGGAATAGTTAATATCTAATATTTAGGGGTGAAAGGTTATTTTCTGGGACAGAATTGACACAAACTGGTTCTGGCCAGTGTAGCTCCTGATCCATCCATTGCCACTCCATGTAGCCTGATAAGTCTTTGTCATTGGTGATTCACAGACGGAATAGCAAACAGTGTAGACCCTGGTCTGACTGCAGAAATGTGCAGACTGACCTGGGACTATGCTGGTTGCCAGCACAGTTACCGGTATGCTGATCTCAAAGATAAACAGAGAATGAATGTGAACCATAGAAAGTGTGTTGGCAGTTAAATTTGCGGTGGGTAAAATATGTTGTGCCCACCTGATATTTTGGCATGCATGCTTATATTACCAACATTTCTATGCCCCCTTTACAAGGCATAATGCTTTGCTCTTGAAGTTTTTATGTCCCACTACGATAGTGGAGGGGGTATTTAGTGTTACACTTCCATCCGTCCCATCCATCGCATCCCGTCTTACCTACCGTCCATCTGTCCGTTTCCAACCTTGTAATTTGTAAAACTTTTAAACCATACTATCTATAGACCTAAAACTTGGTATGTTGCTTTATTATGATGAGTAGATGCGCAAAGTTTATTGTGATTTTTCATTCGACCACAGAGTCATGGATTATCTCCCTCTTTTCAACTTAGAATTTGGCAATTTTGGCTTGTAACTCTAAAACTTTTAAAACGTACTAGCTACAGACCTGAAACTTGGTGTGTAGCTTCCTTATAGTAAGTAGATGCGCAAAGTTTATTTTGATTTTTTATTCGACCCCCCGGGTCATGGATTATCTCCCCCTTTTCAACTTAAAATGTTCCAATTTTGGCTTGTAAGTCGTAAAACCTTTAAACCCTAATAGCTACACATGATGAGTAGATGCGCAAAGTTTATTTTGATTTTTGATTCCACCCCCGGGTCATGGATTATCTCCCCCTTTTTTACTTAGAATTTTAATATGTGTAGAAAAATGTACAGATGAAGGAAGGTAGAAGTAGGCGAAACTAGCCGATGCAGATGACATTATTTACCCACCATAAATTTGTCCAATATGGAATATATTGTGTGTACAACTTATGTTATGATTTAAATCATATGAGCTTACGACAATCATATTCTTCTCGTGAGAAATAACATCAATATGTTAATCTGTTGTTTATTGCAACACCGCTGTGTGTTTGATAACAACATTGAAGGGGTCAGCGGAAGACGGGGGCTAACTCCAATACGGAGTTAGCCCCCTTCTTCCACTGACCCCTTCAATTACTAGAATTAAGTTGTATGATTTTCGGTCAGGTTTCTGAGCTTAAAAGTATCGTAATTATATTGTCATGAATTGTGTTTATGACATTGGTATTATTACTATGAAATAGTGGAATGGCTAATCACAAAAGTATTTATGACGTGCCGTGTGTTTTTGTACCGAAGAATATTTCAACGTCTTTTACGGAAATTTTTTTTCATGAAAAATCGCACATCTTCTCAGATACAAAATTACATGGCTTGTCTCATTTGTGGGACCTTGTTAAAGGTACATGCCCACGCAGTAAGCACAAAATGTTCTTTACAGGAATTAAATAAGTGTTTAATTGTGTCACTATTCCACCAGTTCTTAAAATTACGAGTGCCCGCTATACAGATATAATAATTTATAATATTTATTTTACTGATAGTGACGCGCGGTGGTATCAGGCTATTTTCATATGCAAATGAGGCATGGTATTTTTTAATTATTTATACTAATTAAATGAATCACCTGAAAAAATTATATTTTCGACAGATTAATAAGTATGATCATTGCACATCAAAAAGTAATTACATAGAAGAAATAGTAATGTCAGTTAACATTTTAAGGGAACACGGTTATCGCCCCTGATATCATTGTGAAAATTCATGTGTGATATATGAAGTATAAAAATGCCAATTATTTCGTCTGAAAATGGTTCATGACTGTTCATTTTGCCTGAACAATGTTATATCTAATGTATGGACGAAAAAATATGCCTCCCTATATTATAACCTGGCACGTGGGCATGTACCTTTAAGTCAACGTAAAGTGTCTGCCAATCAGTTAATCAATCATGACTTCCTCTCCTGTCTAGGAGGTATGACGGATACTTCATAACACCACAAGTGTATTGAGGGAATCATGAGACAACGGTGGAATATTTTGTTGCATTACCTGATTGTATGTGTCGAGGTCCAGCTTGTCTATATGCAGATATCTAGTAAGTATAATATATGGACGTATTCATGATGTGTGACTGTGCCTGGAGAAATGGGCTTATTGGATTTGTGACCAGCGCAGCTCCTGATCAAATAGCACATTCTTGTAGCCTGATAACCCTCTGTATTGCTTGTTAGAAGCATGACCGGTTTCATTGATGGAATTCTGGACAGTGCAGATCCTGATCAGACTGGATGCACTGACAAATCTGGATCTACGTATACACTGGTCGTTAAACCCGTAGGCCCACATATATACACATTGTAATAACTCTTGTATTAAAATCTTACAGTAGTGTAATAAATATGCAAATGTTTAGTGATCAGTACACATTCTATATAGGATGCTGTGCTTATGCAATAAATATAATCTAACCTTTGTTTTTATTTAATGTGATATACCGTTTATTTAACCATGTGAACTGATTATAATGAAATAATGCATGTGTGATAGGGTCCTTACGCTAAATACACGAGTTAGCATAGCGAACCAAGTTTATTTGGCGATAGGACGCAATCACGAGGGCATTATTTCAAGATTTCCAGCTCACCTGGTTAAATAAACGTTTTCTTACATTTCACATATGATTCTTCATAAAAACAAAGCGAATCGAGAGTAAAATATGGTATAAAAGATATATGCAAATTAATTTCTAGAGGTAGGCTGTATTGATGTCGACTGTCTCGCGATTCAGTGGGCGTGTCCGAGAACATGATTTGATTGGTCTAAGGAAATACATCATTGCGACTTTACTGACATCATTTCTCCATATATGGTAAACACAAGAGTGGTGTAAACTACTGCTGGCGAGTGGTGTAATTCACCGTTATATTTCTGTAAACTACTGCTGGCGAGTGGTGTAATTCACCGTTATATTTCTGTAAACTACTGCTGGCGAGTGGTGTAATTCACCGTTATATTTCTGTAATTTACTGCTGGCGAGTGGTGTAATTCACCATTATGTTTCTGTAAAATACTGCTGGCGAGTGGTGTGTCTGTAAAATACTGCTGGCGAGTGGTGTAATTCACTGTTATATTTCTGTAAACTACTGCTGGCGAGTGGTGTAATTCACCGTTATATTTCTGTAATCTACTGCTGGCGAGTTGTGTAATTCACCGTTATATTTCTGTCAACTAATGCTGGCGAGTGGTGTAATTCACCGTTATATTTCTGTAAACTACTGCTGGCGAGTGGTGTAATTCACCGTTATATTTCTCTAAACTACTGCTGGCGAGTGGTGTAATTCATTGTTATATTTCTGTAAACTACTGCTGGCGTGGTGTAATTCAGTTATATTTCTGTAAATTGCTGGCGAGTGGTGTAATTCACCGTTATATTTCTCTAAACTACTGCTGGCGAGTGGTGTAATTCACCGTTATATTTCTCTAAACTACTGCTGGCGAGTGGTGTAATTCATTGTTATATTTCTGTAAACTACTGCTGGCGAGTGGTGTAATTCACCGTTATATCTCTGTAAACTACTGCTGGCGAGTGGTGTAATTCACCGTTATATTTCTGTAAACTACTGCTAGCGAGTGGTGTTATTCATCGTTATATTTATGTCAACTACTGCTGGCGAGTGGTGTAATTCACCGTTAGATTTCTGTAAACTACTGCTGGCGAGTGGTGTAATTCATCGTTATATTTCTGTAAACGACTGGCTGAAATGTAAGACATTTATATAAACTCAATATAAATTAATTTCTTGTGAAATCATAAAGCTCATATTAAATCATCACTCATATATGGCTGTAAATGGGGCTTATGGGTTTGCAGACCAGTGTAGATCCAGATCAGCCTGTGCATCCGCACAGTCTGATCAGGATCTGCACTGTTAGCCATTCCATCCATGAAACACCCGGCATGATTCTAACATGTGTGGGTGGTTGATTTTGGGATTTTCCTCCCAATGCAGCAGGTTAAAACGGGATAGAACCTGTTTGCCCGGCCTTACATGACCTTATCTGTTGATGGGCCGTTAAACACTAATAAACAAACAAACAAACAAACTTAACAAAACTTCTAACATGTGATATAGATCGTTATCAGGCTACAGGTATGTTCTATTTGATCATGAGCTACACTGGTCACAAATGTCATAAGCCCCATTTATCCAGTCACAGCCACATATAAGGTCTATTTATCACATTTTCATCACATCACATGGATGTAAAATGTATGCTTATCTTTCTGTCCGTTACACAATTTTAACCCTTAGATCGCTACTCACAACAATTGTCGTCTGCTGTTGCTTTTATATCTTGCCTTATTTCTCAATAAAAACATGGTTTGACAGCACTTCAGAATAATTTCCATAATTCTGAAGTGCTGTCAAAGGATGTTGTAAACTATTCTAAAGTGCTGTCAAAGCATGTTTTTGGTGATAAAACTGGAAAATAGAAAATAAACAGCAGACAACAACAAAAAATAAGGATCTAAGGATTAAGATTAGTAATTAGCTCCAAATGTATGTTTGTCTGGGTTCACTATTATATGTATACCCCTGCAACGAGTTGTTGGAGGGTATACTGGAGTCGATTGTGTCTGTCCGTCAGTCTGTGCATCACAAAACAACTTAACGTAGCGGCCGTAGGTGGCAGGTTGGATAATGCGATGGGTAATTTAACGATCGGGGTTCATCCTTACCGGAATTCTGACTGGAGACCTGGTTTGGCCATCACATACGTCTTTGGCATTTTGTATGTGACAGTTGAATCTGGTTATACCCCTAAAGTGAGTATTACTATTATTTGTAATCCTATTTTAGGGGAAGGGGCCAAGTGACTTGGTGTGGTATGAACCTGGCACCAGGTCAGGTTATTCTAATTTCAGGGCTGAATATATTTTTTCTTGATGTAAAAATTCCTTTCTGATTTTGGGATTTTTCCCCCAATGCGGCAGGTTAAAACGGGTTCGAACACGTTTACCCTGCCTTACATGACCATAGCTGCTGATAGGCCGTTAAACACCAATAAACAAACAAACAAACAAATAATGTAGCAGCCAGCTTTAAAGGACCTTTAAGCTGTTGATATTTCATTAAACTCCAAATATATATAACATGGCGGGTAAATTTCTTGTAATTTCTATTTCCCTTCCTGGATCTACTTGATGCAAATTGCATACATGCATTCCTCTGATGGTCCTCTATCGTGCTGTGACAATTCCATGACCCTGCGACCCCCAGTAGTCCCAAGGTCAAGGTCACATACTACATGCATTCTTGAAACATAACATTGTGGGTAAATTTCTTATAATTCCTACTTCCTTTTACAGACATTTTGGTATTTTTCACACATGCATTCACATGGTGATCCTCCATCATGCTGTGACAAATCTCCACTTATACCTACCGTACGTCTGGGTCACGATTAGGCCATTATAAAATAAATGCTAGATTCTCATCCATTTCTTTGAAATTTTACTTTTTATTTTATATTTTCAGGATATCAGAAATATCGACCATCGACCATCGTTTGTGTTAACCCTTTGCATACTGGGAATGAAAATTATGGCTATGCTCTCTAACTTAATAGCAAATGACAATTCATCAATGTATTTCTTATTTCTCCGAAAATATGTAATTACCCATCACATGCTCCCAACCAACGACCACGTTTTATAAATTTTATTGCCAATAAAAAGAAATCGGGGCGGGCCTTAAGTCTCGGGGCGGGCAGGGATGAGAATCTAGCATGTATTTTCTAATGGCCTTAGAAAGATTGGTGTCGGGCCCTACTCGCGGGTATCCTGTAAGCCCTTACTTACTGATAAATCAAGGCAATTTATGGCATATCTAGCTGGTCACTGCTGACTGAATACACAACTGGAGAACAATAAATTGTCATATTCTCCATTGACTATGATGTGCATATCTGGCTCAATCTGGTGTCATCCACTATATAGGCCGAATACAATTTACAGTAATATGAAAATCTGGAGAATTCTTTTCAGCTACCGTATTTCTGTGGTAACAAAATATTATACTTTGGTGCATAATATAGAAAAAATTCTCAAGAAAAAATGCTTTTCCATCAATCAATCAATCAATCAATCAATCAATCAATCAAGCAACCATTCACTCACTCCAATCATTTTCAGAAATCAATCAATCAATCAATCAAGCAACCATTCACTCACTCCAATCAATCCAACCAACCACCCAATCAACGGATTGAACCTGTTGGCCTGGCCTTAAATGACATTATCTGTTGAAACACCAATAATATAAATCAATCACTCACTCCAATCAATCAATCCAGCCAGCCAACCAACCACCCAATCAATGAATGAATGACTCCAATTACAGATGACTTACAATGCGCTAGTTCTGAGATTGTGGGAAGACCTCTCTCCACGACCAAGATCGAGATCAACAGTAACCAAGGTAACCATTCCGCGATTATTGTGCTTCATAAGTTTTGCTAGGCTCATACGGAAGGATCATGGATCATATTTAACCCTTAGATCGCTATCTTATTTGTTTTGTCGTCTGCTGTTTATTTTTATCATCAAAAACATGCTTTGACAGCACTTCAGAATCATTTCCATTGGAAATGATTCTGAAGTGTGTCAAAACATGTTTTTATTGAGAAATAAGGCCAGATATAAAAGCAACAGCAGACAACAATTTTTGTGAATAGCGGTCTAAGGGTGTCCGGTTTAGAGAGGTTATACTGTACTTGGAACAGATCTGAAGATATTTACACCACCATTGTTGGAAGTAAATCGGGGGGGGGGGGGGGGGGGGGGGGAGGGGGGGGGTCAATGGAAAGTTTCAAACCAATAAAAAATAAAATAGACTGAAACCAGATGTATCGACTGGAAATTATCTTGGAAAGCAAAATTTACATTGTTGAAAATTGGTTGACAGAGTTATTGCCTAACCGTATCAGTAGATGGGTTGACAGATGTACGTTCATATTTATAAAGTTGTGCCATCGCACCATTTGTCGCTCTTTGTCTACGATGTTGCACAGATACATGATGGGCACTGCCGGGAGATATTTTGACTGTTATTGCAGTTTAATTGCTGAAGCGTAGGTAGCTGCATGCTTTATAAAACAGCCCATTTACCATCATGCAAAACTGTGAAATGGGAATATTCAGTTAGCCTCGGAATTCCTACACATTCCGGGCCTGCCTAAATATGATCAACATTATATTTCAAAAGACCATTAGGTCCGCAGGGGACGTAGAATTATGTTGTGTATTAATATGTTCCCACAAAATAACAATTTGTTCCCTCAATTTAACAATTCGTTCCCACAAATTTCTAATTTGTTCCCTCAATTTAACACTAGAATTGTTAATTCGTAGGAACGAATTGTTAATACATTTAAACATGTAGATGCACAGTAGGATTGAACTTCACTTTTTTCAGAGCGGCGGTGCTGATTCAGTGAGATCATGGGTAATAGTAACTCTTTGCATGCTAGCGGCGAAAATATCCGCCAAACAAATTAGAACTACCGGGTATATGTTTTATTTCTCTCTCTAAATATGTCTTGGAATTTCATTAGAATTGAGTCCTCAATTCTAATGAAATTCCAAGACATATTCATGATATTTACAAGGAGAAAATATGATGAATTTTTGTCCGCTAGTTTTGAACTACATGTATTTATAGCCCACAAGTTTCCCAGCATGCAAAGAGTTAATCAAACTTTGGCTCTTGCAGTGCTGGAGAGTGACATTGCTGTCTGCGGGTCTATTATATGTATTGCTGTATTTTTTTTAATAACGCAGGCAAGTTTTTTATAGCAATTTTAGCTGCTCATTAGTGACGAAACTACTGTATTACTCTTTTTTTTTTTAATAACACGACCAAGTTTTTTATAGCTTTTCATAGCTCTCTCATTGGTGACGATTCTACCATACCACTCGACCATGCAGTCTTAAACAATAACAGGACAGTGATTTCTACCCAGTACTGCCAGAGTAAAAGAGGGTGAATATCTGTAATTGTATATTTTGTATCTGTACCTGAATATTGCATGTATAATTATTAATTATGTACAGTTTGTGGGGGATGGCCCTGACCTATCACAAACCTATTTTACATTTTGTCAACAGACACTAGCTTGGTATTTTCTACCATTCAGCGTTCGGGTACCTTGCGGAGACGCCGGAATTCACCATCCAGTGTTGTGGTCGGATCACCGAGTGGAGGCTCAGGGCGGGCAACTTGGGCACTCTACAACTCCAAGTATGGCGGCAGCTGCGGCCCACTAGCACAACCAGCGGCGAATATCTACTGGTCGGGGAGAACTACTGCCTTGTAGAAGGTAAGTATTTAACCCTTAGACCGCTACTCACAACAATTGTCATCTGCTGTTGCTTTTATATCTTGCCTTATTTCTCAATAAAAACATGGTTTGACAGCACTTCAGAATCTTTTCCAATGGAAATGATTCTGAAGAGCTGTCAGTACGTTGTAAATTATTCTAAAGTACTGTTAAAGCATGTTTTTTATGATAAAAATGGAAAATAGAAAATAAACAGCAGGCGACAAAATGATAGCGGTTTAAGGGTTTAATTACTGTCTGTTCGACGGTTTTCTGCCGACCAACTTGTGGCTATTAACCCTTTCATTCCTAAGTAAGTGACATGGAGTGTTTGTGAGGGGCCGGTGGGAGCATGCGATGGGTAATTTAACGATCGGGGTTCATCCTTATCGGAATCCTGACCGGAGACCTGTTTGACCCTCACATACGTTGTTGGCATTCTTGGATGTGACAGGTTAATCTTGTTAAACACTATTAAATCAATCAATCAATTAAAGTTGAGAATGTTACATTACGCAGAAAAGGGGGTCATTTTGTAATGATGTAAAAACATTCACAATTGATGCAGATCTTGATGAGACGACTCGTTACGAGACGGCTCATCATGTTCTACACTGTTTGCATATATCAGAAAAGATAAGGTCTCCAGTGTTGAAAGGGTTAAACAATTACATTTAAACATTTTTTTTAGATTTAATGCATTTAATAGCCAAAGGTACATCGGCAGCAAAACGTGGAATAGACATGCAGTAGGTGGGGATGATTTGGTGGGTATTCTAGTACATTTCATCCGTGGAGAAAATATTCGGGGATGGCAATTATTCGGTGAATGGATGTACATGTACGTAATACAAAAAATAAAATAAAAATTTAGAAAATAAATATTACATAAATTTAGCATTTATGGAATGTGCTTACTGTACTGTAAATATAAGCAATAATAAAATACATAAGGGAATGATGGTCGCCCAATACTATACATTATTATAACAGGGAATTTTCAGGATATACATGTACTGAAATCAGGATTTGAGGTTCCTGATAACTGCAGAAAAACACTAATGTTTCAACATGGAAATCACACTTTTACGCATTTGTGGGTGCAAAAATATGTTTATGCCCCCCGCCCCCCGCCCCCCGGCCCCCCCGCCCCCGCCCCCCGCCCACCCGGCTCCCACCCCCACGAGGAGTATTCTGTGCATCTGTCCGTCACTGAACTTAACATCAGAGAAATATGTTATAACTTCTATTACCTTACATATTTAGGGCACCTGCACCCACGCGGGGTATTCCGTAAGCCTCGTTTACTGGCAAATCTAGTTATTTAGCCATTTCAAGGATTTTGCATTTGGAACTGTTCGCGGCACTGAGTAACATAGTACTAGTACACTCCCAACTTGTAAGGGTATGCTTGTTTTGTTACAGATCGCAATATAGACATAACTTGCCCAGTGGCGATACAAGACCAATTTATGGTACAGAAAGGGGACATAATTGGCTGGTAGGTAGTTAGTATTAACAATTTCACCCCATAAAGCCAACATTTGCAAACACTAGATCCAGATGAGGCGGCTCGTAACGAGTCGTCTCATCAGGATCTGCAGTGTTTGTGATTATTTCTAAGATTTTTAAGCAATAGCCCTTGTTTGATTAATGGTATAGTCCATATTTAGCATGGAACAGACCATGCTATGTATTTAGAGGTGAAAGGGTTAATATATGGTGACTAAATTGCGAACATTGTTGACATAAATCTGACTGTGCTTTATATGCCTTTTGATATCAAGTTTTTCAGGCTCGTCTCGGAAACATCTCATACCTTGCCTGATAAACTTAGTTTAAACACTATTTATTTCAAATTATGTCAAGTGAGATATATATACATACAATTGAGAACAGGATTAGAAAACAAGCTTTTACACTTATGTGATAAACTTGATAACAAAAGACACTAGCCTGGTATTCTTTATTTATCTAGCTGTGTATTCATATGCTAAGGAATTAGTTCATAGATAGATACACTTGGCTTCACTGATTATTGCTTCATAAGAGTGATGTAATACTATATGAATATAACAAATGTGAATATTGTCTTCTTACTGTATACATACTATATGGTACATTGAGTTGCTATCTCCGCCATCTTAGTATGTACAAGCCATCGTACAGTTTCACCACTTCGAGCATTTGATGCATACAGTAAGTATTATGACAGTAAAACTAATAAAATTTGGTGCACTACATCATAGACAGATATGACAACAGCGTGCTATAAATATTATGCCAGCAAACTATACAAAATAATAAATATCTGAGCATTTCTCCTATCAATCTCAAAATAAATTTCAATGTGTAAACCTTTTAATCGTAACGATCCATCATCAGGATCTGCACTATTTGTCAATATTTTTGTAAGTTTTAAAAGTTCCACCTTTTCTGATTAATGAAACAGTCTGGAAATTATAATGGAATATTCCATTCCAGTTACTTAGGGGTGCAAGGGTTAAAATGTATCGGGCATTGACGCCGATACAATGTATGCTTTATGTATATCTTTGAATATGGTGTAGATCCACTCTCCTGATCATTTTTATGTGAAATTTATTTTTGCGGTATATTCAGTCGTCAAATCCTGTCTTTCCGTCCATCTGTCCGTTTGTCCGGAATTTACATTACAGTTTTTGGCTACCTACTATCTCCGTTACCTTAAGTCAGATTGGCTTGAAACTTCATATACTTGTTTGTTATCTATCGTGCACATTTTAATTCTATAGCCCACCAATGTGACCCTTGTGCTCAAGGTCAAATAACTTAGAAAGTTGCTTTAAAATAGTTTTTATATGTCCGTTTGAAAAAACGGGACATATTATGTATTCATCTTGTATGGGCGGGCGGGCGTTCACAGCTTGTCCACACAATAACTAGAGTTCTACTTGACGGATTTTAACCGAATTAACCCCTTGGCGGCCATTTTTATTTTTCGCACTCTGTATCCTTGTCCACACGATAACTCAAGTTCTACTTCACCGCTCGTAACCAAATTTGGTGTACATGTTTATCACAGCAAGACGAAGAAGCCTATTTATTTTAAAAAATTTCCCATGACTTATCTCCCCTTGGCGGCCATTTTTTTTTCACACTCTGTATCCTTGTCCACGCAATAACTCAAGTTCTACTTCACCAATCGTAACCAAATTCGGTATACATGTTTATCATGGCAAGACGAAGAAGCCTATTGATTATGAACAATTTCCGATGACTTATCTCCCCTTGGCAGCTATTTTTATTTTTTGCACTCTGTATCCTTGTCCACGCAATAATCCACCGCTCGTAACCAAATTTGGTGTACATGTTTATCACAGCAAGACGAAGAAGCCTATTTATTTTAAAAAATTTCCCATAACTTATCTCCCCTTGGCGGCCATTTTTATTTTTTGCACTCTGTATCCTTGTCCACGCAATAACTCAAGTTCTACTTCACCGATCGTAAACAAATTTGGTATACATGTTTATCACGGAAAGACGAAGAAGCCTATTTATTTTGACAGATTGTGACCAAATTCAATATACATGTTTATCACGGCAAGAACCCTATTAATTGTCAGTGACTTATCTCCTCTTGTTAACTGGCCTTGCCTCGACGGGCGTATATTGTGACATTCGGCACTCTTGTTTGTTAATGTTTTTGAGGGGTACATCCATCAGTGATTTCTTGTTTCTTCAGGCACTCCAATGGAGAAGATATTGTATTTTTTCAAAGTGAGAACTTCACGGATAGCACATTACCGAACATGCATCGTCGTATCCGTACGGGGAACTTCTACCCTGGCAAGAAGTTTGACTGGAGCACCGTGGAGGCCTACAACGACTATGACTATGCACTCGAGGCTACAGTAGATACGTGTAAGTCTGCAAAAGGTGTTTGGTTCCTGAAATCTGTGTAAGTCAGGAAAAGGTGTTTGGTTCCAGGATTGTTTGTCTACATCTACTGTAAACACGTGTAAGTCAGGAACAGGTGTTTGGTTCCAGGATTGTTTGTCTGCATCTACTGTAGACATGTGTAAGTCAGGAACACGTGTTTGGTTCCAGGATTGTTTGTCTACATCTACTGTAGACACGTGTAAGTCAGGAACAGGTGTTTGGTTCCAGGATTGTTTGTCTACATCTACTGTAAGACATTGTAAGTCTCGAACACGTGTTTGGTTTCCAGGATTGTTGTCCTACATCTACTGTAATACACGTGTAAGTCAAACAGTGTTTGGTTTCCATGATTGATTTTGAGTCTATCTCATCTAACTGTAAATACTGTGTAAGTCAGGAAAAGGTGTATTTGAGGTTCCAGGATTGTTTGTCCTACATCTACTTAGACACTGTAATGGCATCCAGGAAAAGGTTTTGGTTCCTAGGATGTTTGTCAACATCCTACGATAAACATCGTGTAAGTCATGAACCACGTGTTATGGTTCCAGGCTATTGGTTTGTCTTACATCTACTGTAGACAACGTGTAAGTCCAGGAACCCGTGTTAGGTTCCAGGATTTGTTTGTCTACATCTACTGGAGACACGTGTAAGTCAGGACAGGTGTTTAGGTCCAGGATTGATTGTCTATACAATTCTACTTGTAGACACGTGTAAGTCAGGAACACGTGTTTTGGTTTTCCTAGGATTGTTTTAGTCTACATCACTGTAGACACGTGTAAGTCAGGAACAGTGTTTGGTCCAGATTGTTTGTCTACATCTACTGTAGACACGTGTAAGTCAGGAACAGGTGTTTGGTTCCAGATTGTTTGTCTACATCTCTGTACAGTGTAGAACAGTGTTGGTTCCAGATGTTTCACATCTATAGGATAGTGTATCAGAAGTGTTTGGTTCAGGATTGTTTGTACATCTATTGTAGACACGTGTGTCAGGAACAGGTGTTGGTTCCAGGAAATTGTGTCTACATCTATGTAGACACGTGTAAGTCAGGAAAACAGGTGTTTGGTTTCCAGAAACTATGTCTACATCTATTGTAGACACGTGTAAGTCAGGAAAAGGTGTTTGGTTGTTTGGTCCAGAACTATAGTCTACATCTATTGTAGACACGTGTAAGTCAGGAAAATGTGTTTGGTTGCAGAAATGTATGTCTACATCTATTGTAGACACGTGTAAGTCAGGAAAATGTGTTTGGTTGCAGAAATGTCTACATCTACTGTAGACATGTGTAAGTCAGGAAAAGGTGTGTGGTTCCAGAAATCTATGTCACATCTATTGTACTCTAGTCAGGAAAATGTGTTTGGTTCATAAATAGTCTACATCTACTGACATGTAAGTCAGGAAAAGGTGTGTTCCAGAAATGTCTACATCTACTGTAGACATGTGTAAGTCAGGAAAAGGTGTTTGAAAGGTCACTTATGTATGTCTACATCTATGTATGTAACATGTTGTAAGTCAGGTGTTTGTTCCAGGAAAATATATGTCTACATATATTGTAGACACGTGTAAGTCAGGAAAATGTGTTTGGTTCTAGGAATGTATGTCCACATCTAATGTAGACACGTGTAAGCCAGGAAAAGGTGTGTGGTTCCAGAAATACATGTCTACATCTATTGTAGACACGTGTAAGTCAGGAAAATGTGTTTGGTTGCAGAAATGTATGTCTACATCTACTGTAGACACGTGTAAGTCAGGAAAAGGTGTTTGGTTCCAGAAATCTATGTCTACATCTATTGTAGACACGTGTAAGTCAGGAAAATGTGTTTTGTTCCAGAAATGTATGTCTACATCTACTTTAGACACATTTAAGTTAGTAAAAGGTGTTTGGTTCCAGAAATGTATATCTACAACTATTGTAGACTTGTGTATGGCAGGAAAAGGTGTTTGGTTCCCGAAATGTATGTCTACATCTATTTTAGACACGTGTAAGTCAGGAAAATGTGTTTGGTTCCAGGATTGTTTGTCTACATCTACTGTAGACACGTGTAAGTCAGGAAAAGGTGTTTGGTTCCAGGATTGTTTGTCTACATCTACTGTAGACATGTGTAAGTCAGGAGCAGGTGTTTGGTTCCAGGATTGTTTGTCTACATCTACTGTAGACACGTGTAAGTCAGGAACACGTGTTTGGTTCCAGGATTGTTTGTCTACATCTACTGTAACACACGTGTAAGTCAGGAACACAAAGGTGTTTGGTTCCAGGATTGTTTGTCTACATCTACTGTAGACATGTGTAAGTCAGGAAAATGTGTTTGGTTCCAGGATTGTTTGTCTACATCTATTGTAGACACGTGTAAGTCAGGAAAAGGTGTTTGGTTGCAGAAATATATGTCTACATCTATTGTAGACACGTGTAAGTCAGGAACAGGTGTTTGGTTCCAGAAATCTATGTCTACATCTATTGTAGACACGTGTAAGTCAGGAAAAGGTGTTTGGTTGCAGAAATATATGTCTACATCTATTGTAGACACGTGGAAGTCAGGAAAATGTGTTTGGTTCCAGAAATCTATGTCTACATCTATTGTAGACACGTGTAAGTCAGGAAAATGTGTTTGGTTGCATAAATGTATGTCTACATCTACTGTAGACACGTGTAAGTCAGGAAAAGGTGTTTTGGTTTTCCAGAAATCTATGTCTACATCTATTGTAGACAAGTGTAAGTCAGGAAAATGTGTTTGGTTGCAGAAATGTATGTCCTACGTCTACTGTAAAGACACGTGTAGTCATGAAAGGTGTTTGGTTCCAGAAATCTATGTCTACATCTATTGTAGACACGTGTAAGTCAGGAAAATGTGTTTGGTTCCAGAAATGTATGTCTACATCATCTACTTTAGACACATGTAAGTTAGTAAAAGGTGTTTGGTTCCAGAAATGTATATCTACAACTATTGTAGACTTGTGTATGGCAGGAAAAGGTGTTTGGTTCCAGAAATGTATGTCTACATCTATTGTAGACACGTGTAAGTCAGGAAAAGGTGTTTGGTTGCAGAAATCTATGTCTACATCTATTGTAGACACGTGTAAGTCGGGAACAGGTGTTTGGTTCCAGAAATCTATGTCTACATCTATTGTAGACATGTGTAAGTCAGGAAAAGGTGTTTGGTTGCAGAAATATTGTCTACAAATCTATTGTAGACACGTGGAAGTCAGGAAAAGTGTTGGTTCCAGAAATCTATGTCTACATCTATTGTAGACACGTGTAAGTTAGTAAAAGGTGTTTGGTTCCAGAAATGTATATCTACAACTATTGTAGACTTGTGTATGGCAGGAAAAGGTGTTTGGTTCCAGAAATGTATGTCTACATCTATTGTAGACACGTGTAAGTCAGGAAAAGGTGTTTGGTTGCAGAAATCTATGTCTACATCTATTGTAGACACGTGTAAGTCGGGAACAGGTGTTTGGTTCCAGAAATCTATGTCTACATCTATTGTAGACATGTGTAAGTCAGGAAAAGGTGTTTGGTTGCAGAAATATATGTCTACATCTATTGTAGACACGTGGAAGTCAGGAAAATGTGTTTGGTTCCAGAAATCTATGTCTACATCTATTGTAGACACGTGTAAGTCAGGAAAAGGTGTTTGGTTGCATAAATGTATGTCTACATCTACTGTAGACACGTGTAAGTCAGGAAAAGGTGTTTGGTTCCAGAAATATATGTCTACATCTATTGTAGACACGTGTAAGTCAGGAAAATGTGTTTGGTTGCAGAAATGTATGTCTACGTCTACTGTAGACACGTGTAAGTCATGAAAAGGTGTTTGGTTCCAGAAATCTATTGTCTACATCTAATTGTAGACACGTGTAACGTCAGGTGAAAAGTTGTTTGGTTCCAGAAATGTATGTCTACATCTACTTTAGACACATGTAAGTTAGTAAAAGGTGTTTGGTTCCAGAAATGTATATCTACAACTATTGTAGACTTGTGTATGGCAGGAAAAGGTGTTTGGTTCCAGAAATGTATGTCTACATCTATTTTAGACACGTGTAAGTCAGGAAAATGTGTTTGGTCCCAGAAATGTATGTCTACGTCTACTGTAGACACGTGTAAGTCATGAAAAGGTGTTTGGTTCCAGAAATCTATGTCTACATCTATTGTAGACACGTGTAAGTCAGGAAAATGTGTTTTGTTCCAGAAATGTATGTCTACATCTACTTTAGACACATTTAAGTTAGTAAAAGGTGTTTGGTTCCAGAAATGTATATCTACAACTATTGTAGACTTGTGTATGGCAGGAAAAGGTGTTTGGTTTATTCCCCGAAATGTATGTCCTACATCTATTAGAACACGTGTAAGTCAGGAAAATGTGTTTGGTTCCAGGATTGTTTGTCTACATCTACTGTAGACACGTGTAAGTCAGGAAAAGGTGTTTGGTTCCAGGATTGTTTGTCTACATCTACTGTAGACATGTGTAAGTCAGGAGCAGGTGTTTGGTTCCAGGATTGTTTGTCTACATCTACTGTAGACACGTGTAAGTCAGGAACACGTGTTTGGTTCCAGGATTGTTTGTCTACATCTACTGTAGACACGTGTAAGTCAGGAACACAAAGGTGTTTGGTTCCAGGATTGTTTGTCTACATCTACTGTAGACATGTGTAAGTCAGGAAAATGTGTTTGGTTCCAGGATTGTTTGTCTACATCTATTGTAGACACGTGTAAGTCAGGAAAAGGTGTTTGGTTGCAGAAATATATGTCTACATCTATTGTAGACACGTGTAAGTCAGGAACAGGTGTTTGGTTCCAGAAATCTATGTCTACATCTATTGTAGACACGTGTAAGTCAGGAAAAGGTGTTTGGTTGCAGAAATATATGTCTACATCTATTGTAGACACGTGGAAGTCAGGAAAATGTGTTTGGTTCCAGAAATCTATGTCTACATCTATTGTAGACACGTGGTAAGTCAGGAAAATGTGATTGGTTTGCATAAATGTATGTCTACATCTACTGTAAGACACGTGTAAGTCAGGAAAAGGTGTTTGGTTCCAGAAATCTATTTCTACATCTATTGATACACGTGTAAGTCAGGAAAATGTGTTTGGTTGCAGAAAGTATGTCTACGTCTACTGTAGACACGTGTAAGTCATGAAAAGGTGTTTGGTTCCAGAAATATATGTCTACATCTATTGTAGACACGTGTAAGTCAGGAAAATGTGTTTGGTTCCAGAAATGTATGTACATCTACTTTAGACATGAAGTTAGTAGGTTTGGTTCCAGAAATGCTACTGTGACTGTGTTATGGCAGGAAAAGTGTTTGGTTCCAGAAATGTATGTCTACATCTATTGTAGACGTGTAAGCAGGTGTTTGGTTCAGAAACTCATGTCTACATCTATTGTACACGTGAAGTCGGGAACAGGTGTTTGGTTCCAGAAATCATAGTCAACAACTATTGTAGACATGTAAGTCAGGAAAAGGTGTTTGGTTGCAAATATATGTCTACATCTATTGTAGACACGTGGAAGTCAGGAAAATGTGTTTGGTTCCAGAAATCTATGTCTACATCTATTGTAGACACGTGTAAGTCAGGAAAATGTGTTTGGTTGCATAAATGTATGTCTACATCTACTGTAGACACGTGTAAGTCAGGAAAAGGTGTGGTTCCAGTATATGTCTACATCTATTGTAGACACGTGTAAGTCAGGAAAATGTGTTTGGTTGCAGAAATGTATGTCTACGTCTACTGTAGACACGTGTAAGTCATGAAAAGGTGTTTGGTTCCAGAAATCTATGTCTACATCTATTGTAGACACGTGTAAGTCAGGAAAATGTGTTTGGTTCCAGAAATGTATGTCTACATCTACTTTAGACACATGTAAGTTAGTAAAAGGTGTTTGGTTCCAGAAATGTATATCTACAACTATTGTAGACTTGTGTATGGCAGGAAAAGGTGTTTGGTTCCAGAAATGTATGTCTACATCTATTTTAGACACGTGTAAGTCAGGAAAATGTGTTTGGCTCCAGAAATCTATGTCTACATCGATTGTTAAGACTGTCTCCACCCCATATTTATGGGTCTTCACTGGTTGTAAAGGTCCTGCTATGACCCCTGCTGCTTGTTAATCCATTTCCGGCGGGCGGCAGGTTGGGAGCATGCGAATGGTGATTTAGCCATTGGGTTCATCCTTGCCAGAATCCCGATATCCCTGGTTTGGCCCTTAGGCATGATTTTTACTTTCTTGTACATGAGAGTTGAACCCAGTTATACCCATTATAAGAGAAGTAATATTAGTGATAATCCTATTACTTTTAGTGGGTGGTACTAAATTAACCATCTCATCGGGACAGTTCAAATGAGTGGTCACAACATGCTCTTTTGATGAGAAATAAGAAAATTTGCCTAACAAAATATTTAGAAATCTTTATGCCCAGTGATTTATTTACCAAAATATTCACATTTTTTTGGATTTGACACAAAAATGAAGAAATTTTATAACTTTCCATAGGATGACGCACCATTTTTTCAGAAGAGACAATTTTGACTCACAAACTGAAAATGGTAGATAAAACACTGTATGGGTATTTCGCATGGAATTGGTTAAACAAACGTAAAGTAAATACTCCATTGCAGCATCGCCGCCTACATTCACGTTGACTGCCGCGGTGGCCGTGCCAGACTACCTGGTGACGGGCACCACGATAACCAGGGTGACGTACAGCGACCCCGATGTGGCTGACAACAGCACGCTCACTGTATATCAGACGGAAACGGTGCCGTATTACAGTGTCAATATACCATCAGGTACGGTTGGACATATTTCTGTCTGTGACTTGAGAAATGGGGCTTATGGTATTTGTGACCAGTGTAACTCCTGATCAAATAACACACTCATACAGCGTGATAACAATCTATATTGCTTATTAGAAGCTTGACAGGTGTTTCATTCAAGGAATGGCGAACAGTGCAGATCCTGATCAGACTGTGCGTCCGCACAGTCTGATCTGGATCTACACTGGTCACACAATCCATAAGCCCCATTTCTCAGCCACATTTCATGTAGTAGATTCTTGTATACTGTCTGTTTCACGAAAAACATTTTTTTTGATAATATTAAATTTTATCAAAATTCAAGAATGAGCCTTCTTTTTATTTTGTGAAATTTAACTTGTGTTTTCTTAGAGGTGTACCGCTTTGAGCTGGCGCGTTACTATTGTAAATATTATTGTAAACACGTGCTATTTTTAAATATTTTACGTCATATGTTGTAGACATGGTATTTGTATACCAGCACAAACGCATTAACATTTGATAGAATTGCTAATAATAGTAACATCGTTTAGTGCTCTAGTGGGTAGATCTGCTGTTTGGTGATCGCACGGTCGTGAGTTCGAATCCTGCCAAAGGCATACATTTTTCTCTCGATTTTACTATTTTGGCGCCAGAGGTAACGCACACATCCCAAAACAGTCGTGCATTTACTTTTACACAACATTATAAAACACTTCACTTTGAACCTAATCATTGTGAAATGCATTCTGCACATTCGTGTGTTATTGTGAAAGTCCACCTCGACTCACTACAAATGCAAATATGTTACGGAGAACACCATGTCGAAAAATAAACCTCTCACTTCAGATAATAAACAAATAAATAAATAAACTTGGATGCATGTGGTTCATAATTACCATGTCAATTGTTGTTACATGTAATAAAGATGCATTAAAAAGAAAAAGAAAACACAAAAACAATATTTAAAAAAAAAAATATATATATATAATGGCCAAAGTGAGGATCGAACGCATGCAGTGCAAAATTAAAATCAAGTGCCACCGTTGGCCACCAGTTTACCCACTGCTCCAGTATGAGAAACTGTTTTGTTAATCGCAATATATCGATCATGACTATAGCGTCTCGCCATAATAAACAGGGAAATACCTACAGGTATTCCATGTATATTTATACACCAATGTTTATATAAACAAAGCATGTAAACAACGCCATGTCAGGCTGGGCCCGGTTGCTCAAAACCTCTGTTAGCTTAACAGACTGTTAAATCCTTAGCAATGCTAAGGATTTAACAGTCTGTTAAGCTAACAGAAGCTTTGAGAAACCGGGCCCAGGTATACTTCTAGATCACTTCCAATCTATCTAGCCAGGTTTCGGAGTCGATTTCCAAAAATGTTCTTTTTTTGACTCCTCCCCCAGTTCCTCCACCGCCATTTCCCTCATGTTAATTCCCATAGCCAAATAAATTTTTCGTAATAAAATAAATACTTGACCAAATTTCACGAAATAAAAAGAAGGCTCATTCTTAAATTTTGATAAAATTTAATATTATCGAAAAATATGTTGTTTTTGCATTGTTTTATCATCTCCTTTACGTTGGTATATGGTGTCGTTTAGTAGCCGTCATCGACAATGGCCATGACGCCTACAACAAGGTGTATGATCACGTGGTACTAACAACAACAACAACAAGTACCGATTCAATGTACGTATTCTTTTATAGTGTCCTTATTACGTAACGGATTTTGATGAAATATGGCGCATCAAACGCGTCTTGTTAAGCTGCATTTAGTGGTCTCTGTATTTTCGCCCAAACTTCTGTTGTTTTTGCGAAGAATCGATTTCCGTGTCTCTGACACGGAAATCGATTCTTCGCAAAAACGACTTAAGTCTGTGACAAACTCCCTAAAACACCAAATGCAGCTCATGCGCCATATTTCATCAAAATCCGTTGCATATTAAGGAAAATATCAAATAATACTTACTTTGGAGTGGGCAACGTTGTTGTTGTTGTAACCACGTCATCATGCACCTTGTACAACGACGATGCCAAAACTGTGACCGCTGTGTCTCACTTTCCACTTATGTGGGTGAGACTATTAATTTGTAGGTGTCCACAATTAATTTTGGACATACGTTAAAATGTTGCTTATCTCCTGATAAGTTGGACTGATCTTTGCCAAGCTGCATCAATAGCTTCCTCACATTCATGGCTATCCACCCAGTGTCATTCAAGGTGACCTTGACCTTGATGATATTGACCTTCGTGGGCGAGACACTCGCCAGCGATGCCTTGTATTCTATTGAAATGTGTGTAAAACTGCGTAAGGCCATACCATATCTTTTCTATGTTAAGCGTCCACCCAGTTGACCAAAACCTACCTACGTATCTGGGAAAAACAAACAAGGCCTTGAAAAATACAAAGGTAAAGTATTTATGTTAAAAAACTTCCTCAACCCTTTGCAGGGTTGAGGAAGTTTTTAGCATAAATTTAAATTTCAGCCAGCAAACTCTAGAAAAAAAAGATGAAAAAATACTCATTCATGAACGGATCGAATACTTGGACAAGTCCCTGGAATCAGTTTTCATATTACTTCACCAGTAAATAGTGTAAAATAGCATACACATTGTGTTTATTTTTTCACAAAAACAGTGTCAAAACATACACGCACATGGATGCTTAACAGAAAAGAGCTTGGTATGTCCTAAAAGAAAACAAACAAATGGTCACGTCTTACCTCACCCACATCACTTACACTTTACATAGTTGTAGTTGGTTTGGAGTTTACTCAAATAAATTTAAAAAATGGCTCTTTTGATGTAATAATGTACCTTCGTCCTTGGGTGTTTCTTAGACTAAATATGGCATTTATATTTGACAGGTTATGTAATTGCCAGCAATGACCACCGACCAAGGGCTGCAACTCTGAGTTACGCTGCATACGACCAATGCTACTATACCGCCACGGCCACTCAGTCAATCTCTGTGACAGAAACTGTAAGTTTTCTCACATTTCAGCCCATTTACGAGAGTTGGTCAATAAGTAGTGTCATTTGACCATAATCTTTCTCACAACTTGTCCAACTCTCACATTTCAGCCCATTAAAATACATATTTGTGCCTGTTGGGCCATCTGTTTTGCTACCAGTGTAGATCCAGATCAGAAAATCAGAAAATATCTACAAGCAGTGCAGATCCTGATGAAACGGCTCATTACAATCCGGATCATCTGGATCTACACGGTTGGAAAACATATGGAATGCAGTCTGTGGTATTGAAAGGGTTTTGCATGGATACCCTGGATAATATATCTAGGTGTATGATCAGGTGGTTAACCCTTTCAACACCAAGTAACTTAATGGGCTGTTCCACGCCACTTTTTCATGCTATTTCATTGGTCCATTCAAATTTTCAGGCTATTCCATTCTTCAGAAAGGGTAATTTTTTCAAATTTGATAACTATTAACAAACAGTGGAGATCCTGATGAGACGGCTCGTTACGAGCCGGCTCATCTGGATCTGCACTGTTTGCAAAGATTGTCTCTATAGAGGTCAGTGGTGTTGAAAGGGTTAAAACAACAAGTACTGAAACTTCCAGAAACTCTCTGATTCAATGTATTTATTCTTTTATTTTGTCCTTATTATGTAACAGATTTTTATGAAATATGGCACATCAAACGCGTCTTGTTAAGCTGCATTTGGTGGTCTCGGTACTTTGGCCTAAACTTCTGTCGTTTTTGCGAAGAATCGATTTCCGTGTCTACACGACATAAGTATGTGCCGAACTCCTGGAACCACCAAATGCAGCTCATGAAGACGCGTTTGCTCGCCATATTTCATCAAAATCTGGTGCCTATTAAGGAAAATATCAAATAATACTTTCTTTGTAGTGGCGCTCTTTCAACACTTTCAGCCATTGTTGTTGTTGTTGTAACTACGTGATCATGCACCTTGTATATGTGGCTGTCACGGGTGAAATGGGGTTTTGCTACCAGTGTACATCCAGATCGGCCTGTGCATCCGCAGTCTGATCAGGATCTGCACTGTTATAGATCATTATCAGGCTACATGAGTGTGTTATTTGATCAGCATCTACAATGGTCACAAATCCCATAAGGCCCATTTTTCCAGTCACAGCCACATATGAGACACAGTCATGGGATTCTGTACCTTAGGACATCTGCGTAATTTCATGAAATATGTTTACAAATATTACAATATTTTACGTAAATGGCATCAAAAGTTGACAAACTTTTCAGAGTACATGCGGAATTATATTCCGCATGTTCTCTGAACATTTTGTGAACTTTTGACTTAATTTATGAAAAATATTTTAAATTTTGTGAACATATTTAATGAAATTATGCAGATGTCCGATGTACAAAATCCCATGGCGTGTCTCATAATTATATGGTTTCCCACAATGAAGACTGTCCTACTATTTTGCATAAGCTTAACATTTTGTTTTTTTAATTTAAAGGACAAACACTGCAGATTCTGATGAACCGGCTCATCTGGATCTACAGTGTTTACAAATGTTGGCTTTATGGTATGTAGGCTTGAAAAGGTTTCGATGAATCCATTCTTAAGGATTCATAGCTTAATGGTTACTGACATTAATGACATTAGCTGTTGACAGGCCGTTGAACACCATTAAATCAAATTATATCAAACCAAGTGATCTGTAGCCGATTTCATCAAAAATGCAAAGTATACTTATCTAGCAAAGTATACTTTGAGGGAGTAACCATTTATTTTTCCCGAAATGCATTATTTCATATAGAACGAACAACTGCATATATTTGATGATTAAAAGTATGCAGAATTATTATACTGAATTTATTACATTTATCACAGCCAAAATGGCTGTGATACTGTAGTAAATTCAGTATAATAATGGAAATGATTCTGAAGTGCTGTCAAAGCATGTTGTAAATTATTCTAAAGTGCTCTCAAAGCATGTTTTTGATGATAAAAATGGGAAATAGAAAATAAACAGCAGACGACAACAAATTAAGATAGTGGTGTACGGGTTAAGTAATTTTCTGGAAATCTAACTGCATGGACAGTTCGTGTCTATGTTGGTCTTGAAGTCTAGAAGTCACATTTCTTCAAAATCAGTCTGCGACGAATGAAGTAATCTGAGCATTTAGCCCTTACACACACACACAGTGCTGAATTAAAATTTGTCGTCTGCTGTTTATTTGTCATTTTCCATTTTTCTTATCAAAAACATGGTTTGACAGCACTTTGGGAAATGATTCTAAAATGCTGCCAAACCATGTTTTTATTTAGAGAAAATACAAAATAAGTTACAACAGCAGACAACAGTTTTCTGTTCCCGCCTTCTAAGGGTTAATCTCTAACTCTATAACAAGACTGTATTGCTGATCTTGGTCTACCAATCAATCAATCAATCTCCAGCAATCACCTTGGGCCGTTTCACTAAACGTCGTATGACTAAAATGTTCGTAAGTGCAAAATTATGATACCGGTGTCACAGGAAATTCTCCCCCCCCTCGAGCCTGGAAATTTTCCCCCCGGAAAAGAAGGGGGGGGGGAAGAATATTTCCAGGCTCAACCCTAGGAAATGCTCCCCCCCCCCACCCTGGAAATTCTCCCTAGATGGGGGGGGGGGAATAATTCCTAGGAAAATCCCCCACCAATACATGCCACATGCTGTCTGTTCTACACCAACATATTTTTATTATTTACATTATTTTGTTTCTTCAGAAATACTCCCCCAATCGTGGGCTGTTCTTGTCTACAAAGAGACGTCCATATCCACTATGCATATGGTAGATGGTGGCAGGGGGGGGGGGATATTTCCTAGGAAAATCCCCCCCCCCCACCCCCCCCCCATCAATACATGCCATATGCTTGCTGTTCTACACAGATATACTGTTTTCATTTTCTAGACCCACCCCCACCATGTGCTATACATTTATACCAATCATATGCAGCTATGGTAGAGATTTAACCTAGAGAACTCTCTACCAGCCAACATACATAATAGTTATGGTACGGTAATGGGAAATATACCGGTAAATAGAATCTCTACCGCCCCACCACTATATTGTCTATGTATAGATATTATACTAAATTGGATAGCTCTTTTATAGAAAATGCTGCCTCGCCTATTCACATTCTTCTCCACAAGCAGACATACATTATGACTATGTTAGTTGGGTATATACATGTAGGGATATTACGTCCTCTGTTACCAACAGACTGGTTCTAGCATGTGCATTTTGTATGCTCCTGAGCACAATATCAACAATGTATATGAAAATACATTAAAAGTTTTGTGGACAGTGTCTGTGAAGGTGGTGATGGGGGGGGGGGAATATTTCTTGGCTTAAGCCTGGAAATCTTTCCCCCCAGGGGGGGGGGGGGAGATTTCCTTTTACACCGGTAGTCTGTAAATTTCGCATTAACAATGTGTTCTTGTAAACAATTATTGGATTCACATTTATCAAGGTGCATGATCACATGGTTACAACAACAGCAACAATGGCTGAAAGTGTTGAAAGCGCGCCCACTCCAAAGTAAGATTATTTGATATTTTCCTTAATAGGCAACGGATTTTGTTGAAATGTGGCGCAGCAAACGCGTCTTCATGAGCTGAATGTGGTGGTCCCGGGAGTTCGGCACATACTTATGTCGCTTTTGCGAATAATTCTTCGCAAAAGCGACAGAAGTTTGGGCCAAAGTACCGAGACCACCAAATGCAGCTTACTAAGACGCGTTTGATGCGCCATATTTCATCAAAATCCGTTACATAATAAGGACATAATAGAAGAATACTTATTTTGAATCGGAGTTTCAGTACTTGTTGTTGTTGTTTTAACCACGTGATCATACACCTTGTTTATTGAGTATAGGCTGCATAGGCTATGCTCAATAAATGTAAATCCATCAATTGAAATTTACAGACTATTCTAAATCTGCACTTAAGAACATTTTAGTCGTCCAAAGTTTAATGAAACGGCCCCCCATCATCGCAAAGGCGTGACGTATCACACACAATATGTAAATTTGCAAAAGATCCCCCTCGAGTGCCCCAAATTCAAGTGGCCTTTCAGATGCACGCTTATGATATTGTCTGGATGACACGGATATTGTAAACATCACCACATTTCAGGTAAGATTGTTTGGCTATTGTTTAATTTAATTGACAAAGAATTTCATTTACTTGCTAGTAGGTGTCACAGTCACTTTGTGGTATGAACAAGAAATGCCTCTTTATATCTTACCAAATTTTACTCTGATATTGAATATGCAGAATTTAGGACATTCACCATCTTTTCAACCAATGGAAGTGGATCATTTACCTTGGGCCCGGCTCGCTAATTCAGTAATTGTAACGCTCGCTTTACACTTACTAGCGAGCCGGGGCTGAAGGTACACTAGTACCACTTCCGTTGGTTGAAACAATGGCGAGTGTCATACCTTCTAGATATTTAATATCAGAGTAAAATTGGGTATGATATAAAGAGGCTTTTCTTGTTCATACCACAAAGTGCCTGTGGTAGGTGTTTTATCTGTTTGTTGCTAAAGAGCACGAATATTGGAGAGAACAGGATACTGCAAAAATGGCATCACAGATCACGTCATGTGTGAAAATGTCGTTCGGAAACCACGTGATCCCATGATTCCCTGAGGTGGCCATCCATCTATTACAGGCAGTGGTTATAGACAACCTGCCGGCAGACTTCACCATATCGGAGGACATAACGGCACAGACGTTACTGCACACGGTCACCGTTACTGACCCAGTCGACCAGATCTACTGTTACAGCCGCGACGGTTCCTGGGATGACCTGTTCATGTTGAAACCAGAAACTGCCACAAGTAAGTAGGGCGTTGATTCTCTGTAGCCGATTTCCTTAAAATTGCAAAGTATACTTATCTAGCAAAGTATACTTTCAGGGAGTAATCATTTATTTTTCCCGAAATGCATCATTTCATATAGAACTAACAACTGCATATATTTGATGATTAAAAGTACCTGTATGCAGAATTATTATACTGAATTTATTACATTATCACAGCCAAAATGGCTGTGATAATGTAATACATTCAGTATAATAAAAATTAATAAATTTATCCTTAAATTGAAAATTTCTACCTCAAAGTATACTTTATTGCTCCATATTTTATTAGATTTGCTGCCATATTTGCTGTACGTGTCAAATGCTCCAATTGGTGAAACTGTCCGATAGCATGTGCAAACTAAAATGACGGAGATGGCAATTCAATGCTCAGTCACATATTCAGTCACATGTATGATTCTACTACATTTGAAATTAACCCTTCCTACGCTGAATTAAATGTAGTCGTCTGCTGGAAATGTTTTATTTCAATATTTCTCGACAAAAACCTGGTTTTGACAGCACATGATAATCGTCTCCAGTGGAGATGATTCTCATGTGCTGTCAAAACCATTTTTTTGTTAAGAATTAAAGCAAAAATGAAAAAAAGCAGACAGCAATTTCCGTCAACAGCGTAGTAAGGGTTAAATGTCATATTCCATAAAGTCGGTAAGAATAAGGGGTAATTTTTCAAAATCTTGAAAGTCTTGACTAATCTGCAGATCCTAGTTAGCCGGCTCCTAATGAACCACTCACCTTGATATACAGTGTTTGCAAATGTTGGCTTTATGGTCTGTAGGATTTAAGGGGCTAACGGCTCTACGATGCCCCATAACTATGTGGCTCAATATTTGAGGGCCATTTTGACCGCCATTTTGAGCTGCTTCCGTTTTGGACACGTGTGCTTTTAGCGTGTCTTGGAAACACTTTTCTAAACAATGTACAAAACAATTTAAATTGTATATTGTTAATACAAGCGCATATGTTTTAATTGTATATTATCAATACACGCTGGTGCATTTGAATTGTATATTGTCAATACACGCGGTGCATTTGAATTGTATATTGTCAATACACGCAGGTGCATTTCAATTGTATATTGTCAATACACGCAGGTGCATTTCAATTGTATATTGTCAATACACGCGGGTGCATTTTAATTGTATATTGTCAATACACGCGGTGCATTTGAATTGTATATTGTCAATTCACGCAGGTGCATTTCAATTGTATATTGTCAATACACGCGGGTGTATTTCAATTGTATATTGTCAATACACGCAGGTGCATTTCAATTGTATATTGTCAATACACGCGGTGCATTTGAATTGTATATTGTCAATACACGCAGGTGCATTTCAATTGTATATTGTCAATACACGCAGGTACATTTGAATTGTATATTGTCAATACACGCGGTGCATTTGAATTGTGTATTGTCAATACACGCAGGTGCATTTGAATTGTATATTGTCAATACACGCAGGTGCATTGAATTGTATATTGTCAATACACGCTGGTGCATTTGAATTGTATATTGTCAATACACGCGGTGCATTTGAATTGTATATTGTCAATACACGCAGGTGCATTTGAATTGTATATTGTCAATACACGCTGGTGCATTTGAATTGTATATTGTCAATACACGCGGTGCATTTGAATTGTATATTGTCAATACACGCAGGTGCATTTCAATTGTATATTGTCAATACACGCTGGTGTATTTGAATTGTATATTGTCAATACACGCATGTGCATTTAAATTGTATATTGTCAATACACGCAGGTGCATTTGAATTGTATATTGTCAATACATGCAGGTGCATTTCAATTGTAATTTGTCAATACACGCAGGTGCATTTGAATTGTATATTGTCAATACATGCAGGTGCATTTGAATTGTATATTGTCAATACACGCGGTGCATTTGAATTGTATATTGTCAATACACGCATGTGCATTTGAATTGTATATTGTCAATACACGCGGTGCATTTGAATTGCATATTGTCAATACACACAGGTGCATTTCAATTGTATATTGTCAATACACGCAGGTGCATTTCAATTGTATATTGTCAATACATGCAGTGCATTTAAATTGTATATTGTCAATACAATACACGCTGGTGCATTTGAATTGTATATTGTCAATACACGCGCGTGTATTTGAATTGTATATTGTCAATACACGCAGGTGCATTTGAATGTTTTGTATATTGTTAAGAAAAGTATTTCATGTATATACAAACAATAATTGAACATCCAAGACACACTAAAAGCACCTGTGGTTTTGGATACCTTGGTGCTCAGTATAATAGTTATTGTAATGGTCTACTTGACCATTCAGAATTATACTGTCATTACTCGGACATCCTCTGTCACATTTAATAAATAATTTCATTCACAGCTTTTGGTTTCTACGTAACGGAGTATCCAGAGTTTGATTTTACGACAAAAGCATTGTACACACCATTGACGATAGCATGCGGTGAAAACAAGGTTAATGACATCACCAGCAACGCTGTGACGGGTAACTTCACCATCTACCTAACACCGAATGCAGCTCCGGTGGTCACAAATCTTGAAGGCAAGTTAATTGCTTAAAACATAGTGTATTAAAAAAAAATAATACACTAGCGGAATAAATATGTAAATGAGGCCATTAGAGTAATGCCTCAGTCATAGTGTCACGTTTTGGCCGCGCCTTTGTGCCCAGTTTCTGACCCCTACGATTCGCTCTATCCTCGCTGTTGCCACGTTGTGCTCGCTGCCGCAGAGCATATTATAGGTATGAATGTCCTCTTTGTGGAATTGTTTGGGATATAAACTTGGAAAAGTCGCGGGAATACTGGACGAAGGGCCTTCGTCCAGTATTCCCGCAACTTTTCCAAGTTTATATCCCCGATAAATTCCATAAAAAGGCCATTCATTCCTTATAATTCCAGCATTTGAAATAAATTCATCAAGAAAATGTGTTTATTTTTGACAGACGGCAGCCATTTGTTTACATTGACAGCACTGACAGCGCACCTGTAGAAAGTAGTTTGGCGTGGGAGTTTACTGGGATATACATTTTGGACAGAGACTTGCTACGGGCCAATCAAATGTTAGGGAATTGTGTAAATATTTGTGTGCTTGAATTATCATAGCGTACGACAACGTATCATAGCGTACCACAACGTAGTACAACTTATCATAACATACCACAATGTAGTACAACGTAGTACAGCGTAGTACAACATATCATAACATACCACAATGTAGTACAACGTAGTACAGCGTAGTACAACATATCATAACATACCACAATGTAGTACAATGTAGTACAACGTAGTACAACGTAGTACAACGTAGTACAACTTATAACATACCACAATGTAGTACAACGTAGTACAGCGTAGTACAACATATCATAACATACCACAATGTAGTACAATGTAGTACAACGTAGTACAACTTATCATAACATACCACAACGTAGTACAACGTAGTACAACGTAGTACAACGTATCATAACATATCACAACGTAGTACAATGTAGCATAAATACCACAACGTAGTACAACATAGTACAATGTATCATAACATACCACAACGTAGTACAACGTAGTACAACGTAGTACAATGTAGCATAACATACCATAACGTACCACCGTAGTACTACAACGTATCATAGCGTACCACAATGTAGTACAACGTAGTACAATGTATCATAGCGTACCACAACGTAGTACAAAATAGTACAATGTAGCATAATGCTGTTCATAACGTAGTACAACATAGTACAAAGTAGTACAATGTAGCATAATGCTGTTCATAACGTAGTACAACATGTTACACTGTATCATAGCGTGACATAATGTGGCACGGGAAACATGGGTGCAACAAGGCTACAAAAGAACGTAGCAACTGACGGGACGCGTTATGTTCACGTTCTGTAACGTTTTTGCTATGTTGTACCATGTTCTTGACACATTGTAGTACGTTGTGGAGAAAATTCAGCAATTTTGACATGTCAAAAATTTCCAGTTTACGTTTGATCATGTTTTAGCCACGTTGTTTCACTTTTGATCACATTGTAGCCACGCTCTGTCATGTTTCCCATCGTAGCCAAAATGTGACACTATGACTGGGGTATTAATGTGTTAGCGATCAGTACAGCTTCAGTGTATGAAGATGCACATATGCAATAAATAGAAACTAACATATGTGATGATTTAATGTTGTAGTTATTACACTTGTTTACTGATTTAATAAGAAACTCGGCATTGCCTCGTTTCTTATGAAATCATTCAACTTGTCTATTACTGTGTGCTCTGCCACAGCATAACCAATAACCAAAATTTACCTGTAACCTATTTCACCAAAATTGCAAAGTATACTTTAATATCTCGCTAAGTACACTTTGAGGGAGAAATTTTCAATTTAAGAATAAATTTATTAATTTTTAGCCAGGTTTTTTTAAAAAAAATCCAGGCTATTGGATTGGCGAAAGCCGGGCGGGCGGGCGGCGGGCGGGCGGGCGGGCGGGCGGCGGGCGGGCGGGCGGGCGGCGTCAACAATCAATGTTAAGTTTTCGTGTTTGAGTCCATTTCTTTGTTACTGTACCACCTAGGACCACCAGACTTTCACAGCTTCATAATCAAGGGGTGCCCACCACATATCACTATCCAACATGTTACCTTTTTTTGAACTTGACCCATTTTTTCCGCGCAGTCGACTTAAGTTTTCGCGTTTACAATGTTAAGTTTTCGTGTTTAAGTCCATTTCTTTGGTACTGTACCAACTAGGACCACCAAACTTTCACAGCTTCATAACCAAGGGGTGCCTACCACATACAACTATCCAACATGTGACCATTTTTTTTACCTTGACCTATTATTTCTACGTAATTGACTTAGCCATTTTCAACGTTAACTTTTGAACGTACGTCTGGTTAAAGATTTTTGCTTAAAAGTTTTTCGTTATACTATATCTCTGCAACTGCTTCGCCCATTACCTTGAAACTTCACATGGGTGTTTATCATCATCCATATTTTCATTCTACCCCCCAACCGTGCGGCCCCTGTGCCCAATGTCAAGGTCAACTTACTTTGAATTTTTTTGTTAAAGTTTTTTTGTGTACTATATCTCTGCAACTGCTTCACCCAATACCTTGATACTTCACATGGATGTTTATCATCATTGTCAGCGCGATATCGTCGGCATTTTGGCATACGTCCGTCCGTACGTCCGTACGTCCGTACGTCCGTGTGTTTGGTTAAAGTTTTTTGGTTAAAGTTTTTCCATCTACTATATCTATTTTTTTAGTGTCCATGCCTCGTCCTAAGGAGCGACATGCAGGCCACGGCCATCTAGTCTACAAAAAGTGGGTATAATTATGTTATCCAAGTGTCTATGCTTGGAAAAAACCTGGCCTTCGTGGCTTTGCCTCGTTTCTTGTTATTATACTGAATTTATTACATTTTCACAGCCATTTTGGCTGTGATAATGTAATAAATTCAGTATAATAATTCTGCATACTTTTAATCATCAAATATATGCAGCCGTTAGTTCTGTATGAAATAATGCATTACTGGAAAAATAAATGTTTTCTCCCTCAAAGTATACTTAATAGCTACATAAGTATGCTTAGCAATTTTGGTGAAATCGACTATAGGTGTTTTGATAAACCAATTTTTCTTACAGCCAGAACACAAAGGTACCTTTTCTGTCAACTCTTCCTGCGCCGCCAGTGAGCACAGGAGTTATGCATTTAAAAATCTGTCAAATAATTCATATATCACAATTTCCCTCATACTATATGTTAGTGGGATATTTATCAAAACAACATGTACCTGAAAAAGAAAAATCTCTTAAAACGTTTTATTCACATTATTCCAATACCATGTCATAAAGAGTCGTGCTCAATTTCATGATATCAACGTAATTACGTGTTACAGACAGAACATTCGGATTTGTGTTTTGGTTAATTTGAATCTTAGCCGTACTCTACTGCCAGGTCTAATCTTGCCAATATGTGTCTAATGTCTTTATTCCAAAATACAATGTACTTGGTATAAAACATATTTTATTAAATAATAATTTACATCAGTTTTAGGAATACAAGCAGTGTAAAGAGGATTGGAACGAAATATTGCTATCTTATAGAGTTCCTCTACTTGCAAAATACTTGAACTTGAATATTGTGCTTGAAATCAAGCAATTTTACTGTCTGAGCCTGAGCTGTAAAGAGGATTGGAACGAAATATTACTATCTTATAGAGTTCCTCTCCTTGCAAAATACTTGAATATTGTGCTTGAAATCAAGCAATTTTACTGTCTGAGCCTGAGCTGTGATACAGCCCAGGCTCAGACAGGCAAATTGCTTGATTGCAAGTTGGCATTGCGAATAGATGTTTATTGATGATTTTGGCAAGATTAACGTAGGCCGTGACTGTACATGACCGTTGTCAGAAAACTTGTAAATAATGTTATGTCACTAATAATGTTAGTGTTGCTAACATGTGATTTCTTGTGCCACAAACATATATGGTGGGCTGATTTTTAGATAAAAGAAATTGATTTCAAGATATTTATCTATATATATTTATCTAAACTTGTGGCTTTGCCACTCATGAAAATACGACGCTTCATGCTCACTTGATGAATAATTACCTGATTTTGCCCTAAAAACAACACGCTGGTCACACTCATCCTATCATCATTTTTCACAGACAGGGGAAATAACTCTAGCGGCTCTACCTTCCAGATTCAGTAATAGTCGATGCGACGTCGGCACAAATTGGCGACACGGTATTCAGCACAACGGCCACGGATGCAGAAAACGACGCCCTGGAGTTTGTAGCCGTTTGTAGCCCACGCACGGGCGCTGACTGTCCATTTCAAATGCAACTATGTATGTATTTGTTTGTATATGTGGCCGTGACTGGATAAATGTGGCTTACGATCTGTGCGACATTGTAGACCCAGATCAGCCTGTACATCTGCGCAGTCTGATCAGGGTCTGCACTGTTTGTATTTCTGTCAGTGAACTACCCTTAATGCTTCTAACAAACCGTATAAACCATTAGCAATGACCGTAATAACCCTAATAAGTGTTCGGACACAATTGATTGTAGGGAACACATGAATGTCTGGTTTCCCACAATAAATAGTGTCCCAATGTTTAGAGTTAGTAGGCTTGTACTGGTTTATGGCAATAATAATAACTAGGGGTTTCCCAAAACAAATGGTGTCCAAATATGTAGGGTTGTTACGGTAGCAGGAATGTGTTCGGAGACCATTCATGAGCTAAATTGGCTACAAATGTCAGAATCCCCATTTCCCCATGCATGTATGTATATGTACGAGGGTTTTTAAAAAAATAACGTAGACTTTCTTTCTCAGTTATTTACAATATGTCCATGAAATATAGTTTACTGGAACCCGCTATCTATTTGAAAAATAATCAGAGTTAGTTTTGGTACAATTGTGTTACCAAGTTTCAAATAACAAACATTTGAATTACCATAGTAACGTATACCCAACGCACGCCATTTTTTTGTCACAGAATAATATTTTGATTCCTTGATTATTGTCTCCACATAAACCAATAAACAAGAGACTTCGCGAAAATATGTTAATGTGATGTGACTCTAAAATGTGACGTTAATCGAACGTTCGAATCAGAAATAAACAATTTAGATCAGTATTTCTTCTTGACCCGGTCTTAAATGACCGTAGCTGTTTATATGCCGTTAAACACGAATAAACAAAGAAATCTTAAGAAGTTCTATGTAATGATTATATACTATCGCGCTGGGACAATTCACCGTTCTAAAAGCCAGGGGGCCGTTTCACTAAACTTTATACGACTAAAATGTTTGTAAGTGAAAATTTATGACAGTCTGTAAATTTCACATTGACAATGTTTTCTTGTAAACAATTGATGGATTTACATATATTGAGCATAGGCTGCATATGCAGCCTATGCTCAATAAATGTAAATCCTACAATTAATATTTCCAGACGTTCATAAATTTGTACTTACGAACATTTTAGTCGTACAAAGTTTAGTGTAACGGCAATTTGCTGACTGAAATAAATGGATTATTTAAATACATTGTAACAATAATTGTCCTTAATTTCACATACTGCAGTCACTAACGTTCCCTCGCATTTAATTAATTAAAAGTCCAATATGTGAACAATAACTTACGCTAATGATATTTCAGCCGGTCATGTGCAGGTAACCGACTGGTTGATTTTCAAAACGGTGGAGTATTACAAGTTAGACGTGACCGTCACAGATGCCAAAGGCAATACAGACACAGGCACACTCTCGATTATTATACAACGTAAGTTGACACAATCGCGTGAGTTGTTCACAGGTGGCCACATCCGGGCACATGATGAGAGTTCATACATGAATACACTCCAGAAGAGTTGTATTAACTCTAAATTTTACATGCGTAAATCACAATATTGTGGAGAAATTTGCAGTCATTTGGTCTAATTTTATTCTGAACGTGATGTCCTTATACCCCTGTCATACAAAGCATGTCAAGGGATATATAGTTTTTGTATTTCCGTCTGTTTGTTCGTCCTTTCAGTCCATCCGTCCATCTGTCTGTCCGTCCGCACCATCATATAGGGGAAATGTGGCTAGCCCCCACAGAGATGGACTTAGTAAAGAATAGGGTTAGATACATTAGCCACCTAAACAAACCGTAGTACTCAGAGGGGCCGTATGTGGCTCGTAGACACATACACATTATTTTTACGTCCGTCTATCTGTCCATACATCTGTCCGTCTAACCATCCATCCATCCATTTGTCTTGTCCGTAAGATTTGTGTTAAATTGTTTGTATACCTATTATCTCTGCAAAATGTAAGTCGGATTGACTTGAAACTTCATATACTTCTTTATCATCATCCATATTTACATTCTATAGCCCATGCATGCGATGTTCATGCCCAAGTTCAAGGCCAAATGACATATAATATATTAACATCTGTTGGTCAGACCAGGCGGCGGCCAGAGATATCCATGAGCCCCTGCTCACTTGCTCTGTAGCAACATGGCAAATTATACTTATCTAGCAAAGTATACTTTGAGGGAGAAGTTTTCAATTTAAGGATAAATTTATTAATTTTTATTATACTGAATTTATTACATTATCACAGCCAGCCAGCTGTGATGATGTAATACATTCAGTATAATAATTATGCATACTTTTAATCATCAAATATATGCAACGTTTAGTTCTATATGAAATAATGCATTTCAGGAAAAATAAATGATTACTCGCTCAAAGTATACTTTGCTAGATAAGTATACTTTGCAATTTTGATGAAATCGGCTACTGGTTTGTTCATGATTGATTTTATACTATTTGCGTTTGTCTGAACAGATATGGTACACAATATGTGTGTATATATTAGGCCAGATAAAATCAATTTGCAGATTCTTATCCCCACATGCCCATAAAATAATTGCCGAATTCATATTTATTTGAAGAAAAAAATACAGAAATTATTGTTTCCTCCATAACAAATAAAGCTGCTCCATTTTAATAAAAAAAAAAATGGATTTGAATATATTACAGTACATTTAATTAATTTTCTATGTCCTTGTGCTATTAACCCATTCAACTGTACAGACCATAGTTCCAACATTTGCAAACACTACTGTCTGTTTCACGAAAGCTGCCCAAATTTTTCGGCTATATAAACAATTCAAAAACAAGATTTCTTTTGATAATATTAAATTAAAGGAAAAATTAAGAATGAGCCTTCTTTTTATTTCGTGAAATTTTGTAAAATATTGATTTTATTGCGAAAAAACAATTTCCCCATGTTAAATCCCCATAGTCACGGAGTGAAGATGTCTATGGGGATTTAACATGGGGAAATGTTTTTGAAATTTAGAAATATTGGACCGATTTTTAAAATTTAACTTTTGTTTTCTTAGTTCGATCATATCCAAGCTATGTAGTCAGGTTTCGGAGTCAATTTCCGAAATTTTTCGTTTTTTGACTCCTCCCACACTGCCTTACCCCTTTTTCCCCCATGTTAAATTCCCATAGAGAAATCAATTTTTCGTAATAAAATCAATATTTGACCGAATTTCACGAAATAAAAAGAAGGCTCATTCTTAAATTTTCCTTTAATTTAATATTATCGAAAATAATATTGTTTTTGAATTGTCTATATGGCCGTAAAATTTGGGCAGCTTTCGTGAAACAGACAGTAGATCCAGATGAGCTGGCTCGCAGCGAACCATCTCCTCATCATCTACAGTATTTCTCATTATTTTTCAGATTTAACAAATATTATCCCTCATATATGGTGGCACAGAGGGGACATGGAAATAGTTTTGTGTGCACACGCGATAGTCTTTGTGTGCGCACGCGATAGTCTTTGTGTGCACACGCGATAGTCTTTGCATGCGCATGCGATAGTCTTTGCTTGCCCACGCGATAGCTTAAACATTAGAATGACGTCCACCAGTTTACCAGGGTCGTCTCCATTGTCAGAATTTAATCAGAATTTAATCGCCATTTGCATTGTCGGACTATCGTGTGCGCACACAAAGCCTATCGCGTGCGCATACAAAGACAATCCCGTTCGCACACAAAGCCTATCGTATGCGCACGCAAATACTATCGCGTGTGCACGCCAAAGTAACAAATATTTCCGTCTCCCCTCTGTGCCAGTGTACACATACCTATCTAAGCCAATTAGTTACCGTAATAACACTAAATATTTCAACACCATTATAGGGGTTTCCCTAAACGAATTGTACCCAAATACTGTTATTGTGATAAACCAGTACAACCAAACTAACCCTACACATAGGGACACTCTTTATTGTGGGTAAGCATATAGTTATATGTGGCTGTGACTGGAGAAATGGGGCTTATGGGCTTTACGATCAGTGTAGATCCAGATGTGCATCCACACAGTCTGATTAGGATCTGCACTGTTTGCCATTCCACTGATGATTACCCGACACTCTTCTAAGTTGGACTATAGATCGTTACCAGGCTACAGGAATGTGCGGTTTGATCACGAGCTACACATCCTATGAGCCCTATTTCTCCAGTCACAGCCATATATTTGTTTCCGAGAATAAATGGTGTCCGAATATATAGGATTATTACAGTTGTATAAATGTTTGTTTTGACCTTGCAGATGTTGATAATGAGGCCAGCTTCACGAACGTTCCAGCAGGTATCGAGATAACGGAAAACACACCCGTCGGCACGCCATTGTATACCCTCGAGTACTTTGATATTAACAACGATGCGAAAGTTTTTACGATGACGTACGACGATGACAGGGCAGGTCGCCTGTTTAACCTTGACCCTACAAGTATGTTGACTGAAGAACTCACCTGGGAATGATTACACAATAATAATTAGCACAATTACCATCATAAACATTTGGATGTTGGTTGTATAAGCGCTCAAATAAAAGTATTTTTTTTATTTTTTCATTTCTCAATGAAAGAATATGTTGTGACCACTCATCTCGATGAGACGGTTCCAATGGTGGTCGCAACATACATACATATAAAGCAAATATTTACAATTTGTCACAAACAATTAGGTCACATGTTACATTATTTGATCCCATACATCGGATACGGCTACTAACATAATATTGTTGATCGAGACACCAAAGATTTTTCATATATAAACTAACCAATGACCACACATTTTGCTATTCTCCGCTACTTTCATTTTTCGTATGGATGTTGTGGGACCTATTTTCTCATAACCTGCAGCCATTCTGCTCTGGATGTTCACTAATTAAAATATAGGTTTAATTATTGTTAATAGAGATAAATTCAATCTCCTGTGACCACCCTGGTGGTGCCACAAAACGTTAGTGGCTGGAATTGTAACCGCCTCACATGACAAACATGATCCGACTTAATCCCAAAGCATATGCTTGAAGCTGATGTAAATGATACATTAACATGCCTGTGAAGTAGATTAGTGCATCAATTAACTGGTTTCTGCAAGCAAGGAGTGTCTATGGCATAACAAATCTGGCTTATTTTTTTAACATACTACTTTTGACTACACCGCGCATGAATATCTGATGATTTAGTGTGGTTAAACCTTCAGTAATACGGTATGTCTAAGTAACCCATTACCGGTACATTCGGATTACACCTTTAAGGGTATGACATTTTTTAAATATTTTATTTTTATTTTGTTATTTCTCAATGAAACTATATGTTGTGACCACTCATTTGAACCGTCTCAATGAGACGGTTCAAATGATGGTCGCAACATATACTTCTAAGCACATATAAAGCAATTATTTAGGATTTTCAGCAAGCAAAACAGCGTATCCGCAGTATGACATGGGTTAATTCAATAGGGAACAATGTAGGCCCCGATCAGACTGCTCAACACGAGGCTACACTGATCACAGCCAATTAACTCAATGAGACCCATTTTGTTGACCAATATAATATATGCCCCTGCACTCAAGATCAAGGTCAAATGACTTAGAAATTTGTGTTGAGGGGTGCATCCTTCAGTGTTACTTATTTCTTGTTTGAATATGTACCAATATGTATTCATAGGTGGACAAATAACTACAGCGTTTTCCGAGTTTGATTACGAGACAGAACCCGCGCCCAAGACATTTCAGCTGTTCATAAAAGCGAGCGACGTCAAGAGGGTTCTAGATACCACGGTGACGATTACCTTCGTCGACGTGAATGAAGCTCCCTCGTTTACAGAAGATGACTACAATTTCATCGTGGATGAGGGACAGGTAAATATCACCGAGTTTTGTCTCATTAACCCTTTGCCTGCTGGGAAACTTGTGGGCTATAAATAGTTAAAAAAATGATGACGACAATTTAGTATACAATGTATTTTATTTTATTTCTCCTGTAAATATCATGAATGTCACTTAGAATTCAGTAGAATTGAGTCCTCTCCTCTCCCGGACTCAATTCTAATGAAATTCCAAGATACATTTACAGAGAGAAAGAAAAAATACTCTGAAAAATAGGAAAATTATTTGCAAAGAGTGCAGATCCTGATGAGACGGCTCGTCACGAGCCGGGACATCTGGACCTACACTGTTTGCAAACACTGCTATAGAGGTCTTAGTGTTGAAAGGGCTAATGTTATTGGACCCATCTTGTGGTCCCATGTAAAGTCTATGGAAATCTAATAAAAAACCTTACTCATAAAACAATGGTTAGTTAACACCAATAAAGCATATCTCAATAAGGCAATATGCAGATCCTGCCATTGAGGAAATGACACCATATGCTTCTCCAAAAAAGTCCCCAATGAAAAGTAAAAAAAAAAAAAACCAACTAAAACTTTTCACTCCCCATGCAAATCATTATGTAGGAACATGTATTTGTGAAATTGACTGTGATTTAAAATTTGTAATAGAAAATTCCATATTAAACTTGTGATAGGCATTATGTTTTTGCAAAATTGTTGAAGAGGTCAGTTTCCATAAATCACTTTCTTATTCCATGCACTGCCAGAAAATTCTGGTTACATATCCTTGTATCCATGGTTACAGGATGGTACTGTAGTTACGGATGGAAGCCAAGACAGCGACGGGACTTTGATCACCGTCATTGACCCTGACTTCGGTGATGCTCTCCGCTACTCCCTCGACTGTGGGTCGGAAACACATCGCTTCTACATCAACGAAACTACAAGAGAAATCACCTTCAGTGGACCGTATGACCTTGATACTTCAGGAACGCCAGATTCGGTTGACTGCACGATGACAGTCACCGACAAATGGGGGCTCTCTGATACAGCCGTGTTTAATATTTATATCAACAATGTGAACGAATTTGCCCCAGAGTTTACCCAAGCATCGTACATCGAGTATTTATCTCCGTATGCTCTTATAGGGTCGAAGGTCGTGGGGGTCACAGCGTTTGACATTGACGCTGACCTCGATGGGGATAAAGGTATGATATTTATAGTGACAGCTTGCGTTCAACTGTGTTTCAATGGGAAACGAAAGTATGTATATATAATAAGTAATTTCGCAAATAGGCAGGAGGGCATATAGCAATAAAGTTTGTGTTTAGTTTTTGAACTCTTTCGAAGGGGTTCTTTGCTATACCCGTCCTCCCATCCATCTGTCTTTTCTTCAAATTAGTTTTTGTCACTCCTGCTTTAGACCATTTTTTAGTCGTCGTAGTTTTCGTCGTCTGTGTCAACAGTGTCAAAATGTTTTTTTTGAGTTTGTACAAGTTTCTTCATTATCATATTACTTTAATATTACTTGATGGATTGCTTCAATATTTGGACACTTGATACATGTGAGCATTTGGAACACACTTATTCCCCCATTAACATGACCTTGACCATTTTAACCTTCACATGGTTGTGGAAACACCTAGCCATTTTCTACGTCAAAAAGTGTGTACAAGTTTCTTCATCATCATATAACTTTAATACCTTCATACTTTTGTGGAAACACTTAGCCATTTTTTGTTTGTACAAAAAATTGTACAAGTTTCTTCATCATCGTATAACATTAATGTTACTTGATGGATTGCTTCAATATTTGGACACTTGATACATGTAAGCATTTGGAAAACACACTAATGCTGCCATTAACATGACCTTGACCTTTTTCATGCCAATTATCATGTTACGGTCAAATACCTCGGCAAGCGCTAAACCACTTCTGTGGCGGAAATTTTGTGTGTTACTTAACTGACATACATGGTCAAGTATGAAAGGTTTGAGAACACATTCCCACCCTGTACAGTATATTTGTGATAATAAATATTGTTTAAGCAAATTCCTACTCTTAAATACAGTGCAACTGCTCTAATACAGCCACACATGAGAAGATACAAAACTGGGCCCGGTTGTTCAAAACATCAGTTAGCTTAACGGACTGTTAAATCCTTAACTGAATGGTTAAAATCTCTGTTAAACAAAGATTTTAACCATTCAGTTAAGGATTTAACAGTCCGTTAAGCTAACTGATGTTTTGAACAACCGGGCCCAGGCTGTTGTAGAGAGGTGGCTTGTTGTAGGTATGTTGTCCTCTTGGGATATACAATATTGGCAGGTACAGAGAGGGTGTAGAGGGGTGGCCATTCGCTGAGGTTAACTCTTTGCATGCTGGGAAACTTGTGGGCTATAAATAGTTCAAAACCAGTTGACAAAAATTCATCATATTTTCTTTTATTTCTCCTTGTAAATATCATGAATATGTCTTGGAATTTCATTAGAATTGAGTCCTGAGGACTCAATTCTAATGAAATTCCAAGACATATTTACAATAAAACATATAATCCTAATTTATTTGGCGGATATTTTCACCACTAGCATGCAAAGAGTTAAATATAAGTTAACTTATATTGTATGCATGGTGACAATACGTTTATGATTTTTCAGATATCATGTATGATCTAGTACAAGGAGCGTTAAGTGACACGTATTTTCATGTGAGTCACAGCGGTGTAATATACACGGCCAAGTCTCTGCTGACATTTAACAGTCAAACATTGCCTGCATTTGGCGTGATCGCGTATGATAACGGTGGAAATGGTGCCACACCCCTCACTGGAACAGCGTCTATTACGGTTACCATAGCAGCGTCGACGACAACAGCCGCTACAACAACAACAACTGACAGGTATGGGCGACCAAGCTACGTTATGTACCTCTCAATGTGTTTCCCACCCACCCTTTTAATTTGTGGCTGTAACTGGAGAAATGGGGCTTATGGGTTTTGCGACCAGTTCGATCCAGATTAGCCTGTGCATTCGCACAGTCAGATCAGTATCTGTACCGTTCGCCATTCCATCAATGAAATACCCGCCATGCTTCTAACAAGCAATATAGCTCGATATCAGGCTACAGGATTGTGTTACAGGATCAGGAGCTACACAACCACAGTGTTGTCCTGAATGTACAGTACTCCCCCAATACAGTAGCCTATTTCACCAACATTGCAAAGTATACTTATCTAGCAAAGTATACTTTGAGGGAGAAATCTTCAATTTAAAGATGAATTTATTAATTTTTATTATACTGAATTTATTACATTATCACAGCCATTTTGGCTGTGATAATGTGATAAATTCAGTATAATTAAATAATTCTACATACTTTTAAGCATCAAATATATGCAGTCATTAGTTCTATATGACATAATGCATTTCGGGAAAAATAAATGATTACTCCCTCAAAGTATACTTTGCTAGAAAAGTATGCTTTGCAATTTTGATGAAATCGGCTACTTGTACATTCCCGTCTGTATATGTGGCTGTGACTGAGAATTGGGGCTTATAAGATTTGTGACCACTAAACTTCGTACAACTAGGAGGCTTGTAAGTACAAAACTAAATTGCATTCAAACTAACACTTTAAACAGCTGATTTTGGCAAATCTTTGGCCAATTTGTTCAGATTTAATGACCTCTAAATGGAAAATGGTTGCATTAAAAAACCTCCTTAATGCGTTATTAAAGTGAATTTATAGAACTCTTCATAACAACATGTTTGTAGTACGAAGGGTAGCTCTTGATCAATTAGCACACTCCTGTCACCTGATAATGATCTCTGTTGATTGTTAGATGATCGGCGTTTCATTGACGGACTTGCGAACAGTGCACATCCTAATCAGGGCCCGGTTGCTGAAAACATCAGTTATCTTAACGGACTGTTAAATCCTTAACTGAATGGTTAAAATCTCTGTTTTTTTACAGAGATTTTAACCATTCAGTTAAGGATTTAACAGTCCGTTAAGCTAACTGATGTTTTGAGCAACCGGGCCCAGACTGTCGGGGTGGGGTGGCCAATGGACGTACACTGTAACATGAAGATATTATCACTGGCGCAATCAGTCCTTATCAACATCAGCATTAGCCAAGAAAAGTGTGCAGCTCACAAAGTTCTCTTACATATGATATAAATAAAATATGCACATATATAGTGTTTTGAAAATATAAAACTTATCCCACTTATTCCATCTTGACAAGCCTCGTTTGTCAACACATACATACAAACAATAACGCAATACACAAGTTTCTAAGTAATTTGACCTTGAATTTGATCACAGGGGCCTGCATCGGTGGGCCATAGAATAACGCTATGGATGATGAAAAATATGTATATTAAGTTTCGAGCCAATCCGACATACGGTACCAGCGATAGTGGGTAGCTGACAAGTTTAAATGCAAATCTCAGACAGACAGATAGACACATGAACAGGGTGGCAACTACATGTATCCAGAAACTTTGTTTGGGGTACATTTAACAGGGGCAAATCTAGAGGGGGAGGTGGGTTCCGGGGTTGTAACCCCCCCCCTCTGAATTTAAATACCGTACTGTAATGCCATAAAACACAGGAAAGTGCATTTTGAAGATCTCGAAAATAGGACAACCCCCTAGTTGCGAACGGTAACTTGCAATTACAAGTACATTGCAACTAGACAAATGGAATACTGATTTTCTACATTATTAAATAGGGAACAAATGATCAGAACGTGAAATAAATTTAAACATGCACTTATTTGAGCAGCAAAAGTTTTTTTCAGCTCAACTAAGTACATTTTCAACTTTATTACAGTATTTTCACTACTCAATTTGAAAATCAATGCGTATTTCACATTGCTATGAGTATTTTGTACTCCCACTGTTGATACTCAATGTGTATTCAGCTAAAATAAGTGTGTAAAATACGCCAATACGCACCTTATCTGCAGCTCTGTTTTATTTATACCATGTTTAAAATTGCTTTGTGTCATGGAATATGTTCTTGGCTAATGACTATTCTATATACATACATGTATAACAGTATATGTTTCCAGTGTTCCTACATGTGTATTACAGGGCTCCAGTTAAGGTGCGTAATTTGACCAACTTGGGGTGAAATTTTGTTATTTCTTCATCAAAAATGGCAAGTTGTGAGTCCTTTAGAATCGTCTCGCTGAGACGATTCTAAAGCACTCCCAACATGCCATTTTTGATGGAGAAATAAGAAATTTACCTCCAAATTACGTGGGTGGCAGGTGGGAGCATGCGATGGGTAATTTAATGATCGGGGTTCATCCTTACCGGAATCCCAACTGGAGACCTGGTTTGGCCCTCACATATGTCTTTGGCATTTTGTATGTGACAGTTGAATCTGGTTATACCCCTTATAAGAGTAATCCTACCGGTATTACTTTTAAATAGGGGAAGGGGCCAAGTGACTTTGGTGCAGTATGGACCTGGCACCAGGTCAGGTTATTCTAATTTCAGGGCTGAATATGTTGTATCTCGATGTAAATATTCTGTTCTGATTTTGGGATTTTCCCCCCAATGCAGCAGGCTAAAACGGGATTGAACCTGTTTGCCCGGCCTTACATGACCTTAGCTGTTGATAGGCCGTTAAACACCAATAAACAAACAAACAAAACCTCCAAATCGCACCTTATCTGGAGCTCTGTATTAGTGTTTGGTGATCAACATATTTCAGTGACTACCGCTACTACGACGACTATCGGAGCTATATATGGATGATACTAGTCGGCGGCGGCATTTTCGTCATCATCTTAACCATATCCATCGTGCTGTTTGTTGTGTGCCGCCTGCGCAGGATCCCCGCGTGGTTTAAGCGACATTTTTGTCCACCAAAACCCCCACCCAGGTAACTGAATAAATTAGAAAGCAACCACAATATATGTGCAAAGTAAATAACATTTTGTAGAAATATGTGGCCGTGACTGGAGAAATGGGGCTCATGGGATTTGCGACCAGTGAAGATCCTGATCAAATGGCATACTCCTGTAGCTTGTTAGAAGCAGCATGGGTGCTTCATTGTACAGGCTGATCTAGATCTACACTAGATGCAATACCCATAAACCCCATTTCCCCAGTCACAGCCATATATAAACAATGATCTACGACACTTAATAACCAAAACTCCATAGTTTGTCCTGAGAGGTTCAAATGAGTGATAACAGCATGTACTTTAATTGAGACGAGAAATGAAGAAAATGTTTGTAAATGTAGATACCTGTGAATGGGTATCCCACATGAAATGGGTTAAGGACCCGTGTGATCCCTGATCATCGTTTGATTCAAACATTATTGGTTCTTTGTGATGGGATATATATATATATATATATATATATAGGAACATTAGCTTGTTCCTGTATACTATATGGCACATGGCGTGGCCATGTCTGCCATCTTAGTGTGTACAAGCCATCAGTCAGTTTTTACCTCTTTTGGCGTTTGACACATACCATAAATACTATGACATATACATACATACCATTTGTTGGAATATCTTCGAAAGATGTTAAACAATAACGTCATATGGGTTGTTTTCATTGCACTTATATACAAAGTCTGATTTCTGAAGAGTTTGTTGACCAGTTGTTAAAATGTTTGAGACTAGTAATGGCTGTGTAAAAGTAAGATAAATACATTGTACTGTCGATATATACCTGTATAATGTATTTCCATGCATATTGTATCAAATCAAGTGACATGTTAGCTGTTATCTGAGTGTATTGTCACTGGTGTCTAGTCGCCTACTATATGAGTAAATATGGCTTTACCTTTGAGTAACGTATACACTAACAATCAACTGTGCATCAGATTGAAAACTTTACACATTAAAATTAATTTATAGATTGATGGGAGAACTCCACAGATATCTCGTCTTTTGCTGGCATAATATTTATAGCACGCTTTTATCATATCTCTCTATGATGTATTGCAACAAATTTATTAGTTTTATATTATTTGCTGTATGTGTCAAACTCTCGAAGTGGTTAAAGTGTATGATGGGTTGTACATACAAAGATTGCGGAGATGCCAACTCAGTGTACCATATAGTATACAGTAACAAGACAATATTCACATATGTTACATTCATATATCACATCACTCTTATGAAGAAATTATCATTGAAGCCAAGTGTGTCCTTTAAGTGTTTGTACTGCACATTCAAGGCAGTTTGTACAGGTGTTAAACTTTCTTTCTTATTTCAATTTGCAGGCCGGTCAAGAAAAGCTTTGGTGGTAAGTTTTATATCTGACCATATATCTGGGCTACAGTATGACTGTAATCAGGTACTGCACTCATCCAACTTTTCCATATTTCATGGGTAAAAAGGATTAACCCTTACACCGCTATCTTAATTTGTTTGTCGTCTGCTGTTTATTTTCTATTTTCCATTTTTATCATCAAAAACAATCCATTGGAAATGATTCTGATGTGCTGTCAAATCATGTTTTTATTGAGAAATAAGGCAAGATATAAAAGCAACAGCAGACGACAATTGTTGTGAGTAGCGGTCTATGGGTTAAGAAATACAAATACTCATTTAGGTGTACCGGTATGTAACTTTTGAAATACACATCAATACTTTCTTTTCTATTGTTCTTATTTCTCAATGAATATATATTCTGACCACTCATTTGAACCATCTCGAGTGGGTGGCAGGTGGGAGCATGTGATGGGTAATTTAACGATCGGATTCATCCTTGCGGGAATCCCGACGTAGACCTCTTTTACGAAAATCGGAGGATACTGTGGTCTATTATTAAAATCAGAAGCAGCTGTGCAGGCATACAGCCCATTTCATACCGAATACTGCGGGAGGGCAACAATTAACTCATTTTTGTCAAGCCCGCCTGCTGAAAGCGAGACATAGTGATCACAATGACGTCCGTCCGTCCGAAATCTGCGTCAATATTTTTGAATACCTTATATCTCTGCAGTCCTAGGTCACATTGACTTGAAACTTCATATGCTTATTAGTCATCATCCGTATATTCATGCTGTATCCCAGTCATGCAGCCCCTGTACCCAAGGTCAAGGTCAAATGACTTAAATGTTAATTTTTGCGTAAAAGTTTTCAGATACCTACTATCTCTGTAACCGTAAGTCAGCTTTGCTTGAAACTTCATATGCTTATTTGTCATTATCCATATATTCAGTATGTGTCCCACTCATGTGGCTCCTGTGCCCCAAGGTCAAATGACTTTGAAGTTTCCATATTATAAAATCTGTCTTAAAGTTTTTACATAACTTATATCTCCACAAGTGTTACTCCAATTTACTTCAAACTTCCAATACTTCCTTTTCATCATCCATATTTTCATTCTATAGACTGCCCATGTGGTCCACATGCCCAAGGTCAAGGTCAAATGACTTTTTTTTTACATACATTATATTTCCACAACACTTACTCCGATTTACTTCAAATAATTATTTATTATCATCCATACTTTCATTCTAAGCTTTTACATACCTTATATCTCCACAGCCCTTAATTCAAACTTCAAATAAATACACTCTGAGACCATCAACTGCCTCGGTGGGCTCGACATGCGGGCCGCGGCCATCTGGTATTACACTCTTGGGAGTTATTTGCATGGGTTTTGCTGTGAGAGAAAACCTGTAATCAACTCCTTACAAATACTACACTGCCAAGAGAACACCCTTAATTGCACCCTCTTTTATTACAGTCAAAATAAAGTTAATTGAAAATTTGGAGAGAGTCACGACTAATGTACAATGTTAATGTGATTGAACACATTCCAAACATGCACTCAAATATATCTAGCTCATAGAAACAGCTACGTAATTTGGATTGCAAAAAGTTTACATGACGTCACATGAAAACGCGGGAAACACATCAGTGTGTAACTATTCATAGCACAGAACAATTCTTTTGTTTAAAATCTCAAACAATATTCATATATATCCGCCGTGAAGTGTAATAAATAGAGAATAGTAGGTTAGTGCCGTGAAGTGTAATACATAGAGAATAGTAGGTTAGTGCCGTGAAGTGTAATAATAGAGAATAGTAGGTTAGTGCCGTGAAGTGTAATACATAGAGAATAGTAGGTTAGTGCCGTGAAGTGTAATACATAGAGAATAGTAGGTTGTGCCGTTGAAGTGTAATAAAATACAGAAAATGTAAGTAGTGCCGTGGAAGGGTAAATATTTCATAGAGAATAGTAGGTTAGTGACGTGAGTGATAATACATAGAGAATAGTAGGTTGTGCCGTGAAGTGTAATACATAGAGAATAGTAGGTTAGTGCCGTGAGTGTTAATAAATAGAGAATAGTAGGTTAGTGCCGTGAAGTGTAATACATAGATAGTAAGGTTAGTGCCGTGAGGTTGTATAAATAGAGAATAGTAGGTTAGTTGCCGTGAAGTGTAATACATAGAGAAATAGTAGGTTAGTGCCGTGAAGTGTTTCATAGGAGAATAGTAGGTTTAGTGCCGTGATTGTATTAAATAAAGAGGAATAGTAGGTTAGTGCCGTGAAGTGTAATACATAGAGAATAGTAGGTTACGATGGCCGTGAAGTGTAATACATAGAGAATAGTAGGTTAGTGCCTCCGTGAATTGTAATAAATAGAGAATAGTAGGTTAGTGCCGTGAAGTGTAATACATAGAGAATGGTAGGTTAGTGCCGTGAAGTGTAATACATAGATAATGGTAGGTTAGTTGGTCCGTGAGTGTAATAAATAGAGAATAGTAGGTTAGTGCCGTGAAGTGTAATAAATAGAGAATAGTAGGTTAGTGCCGTGAAGTGTAATAAATAGAGAATAGTAGGTTAGTGTTGTGAAGTGTAATAAATATGAGATTGTAGGTTAGTGCCGTGAGTGTAATAAATAGAGAATAGTAGGGTTAGTGCCGTGAATTTGTAATAAAATAGAGAATAGCTAGGTTAGTGCCGTGAAGTCGTAAGTATATAGAGTATGGTTAGGTTAGGTGCCGTGAAGTGTAATAAATAGAGAATAGTAGGTTAGTGCCGTGAAGTGTAATAAATAGAGAATAGTAGGTTTGTGCGTGAAGTGTAATAAAATAGAGAAAATAGTAGGTTAGTGTTGGTGGAGTGCCGTGAAGTGTAATAGAGAATAGTAGGTTAGTGCCGTTGAAGTGTAATACATAGAGAATAGTAGGTTAGTGCGTGGGAAGTGTAAGACATAGAAGAAATAGTAGGTTAGTGCGTGAAGTGTAATACATAGAGAATAGTAGGTGTGCCGTGATTTTAGTGTAATAATAAGAGAATAGTAGGTTAGTCCGAAGTGTAATACATAGAGAATAGTAGGTTAGTGCCGTGAATATTGTATAAATAGTAAGAATAGTAGGTTAGTGCCGGTGTGAAGTGTAATTACATAGAGATAGTAGGTTAGTGCCGTGAAGTGTATACATAGAAATAGTAAGGTTAGTGCCTGTGAAGTGTATACTAGAAGTATTAGATCAAGTTAAGTAGTAGGTTAGTGCCGTGAAGTGTAATAAAGTTAGTGCCGTGAAGTGTAATACATAGAGAATAGTAGGTTAGTGCCGTGAAGTGTAATAAATAGAGAATAGTAGGTTAGTGCCGTGAAGTGTAATACATAGAGAATAGTAGGTTAGTGCCGTGAATTGTAATAAATAGAGAATAGTAGGTTAGTGCCGTGAAGTGTAATACATAGAGAATAGTAGGTTAGTGCCTTTGTGAGTGTAGTAATAAAATAGAGAATAGTAGGTTAGTGCCGTGAAATTTGTGAAGTGTAATAAATAGAGAATAGTAGGTTAGTGCCGTGAAGTGTAATAAATAGAGAATAGTAGGTTAGTGCCGTGAAGTGTAATACATAGAGAATAGTAGGTTAGTGCCGTGAAGTGTAATACATAGAGAATAGTAGGTTAGTGCCGTGAAGTGTAATACATAGAGAATAGTAGGTTAGGTTAGTGCCGTGAAGTGTAATACATAGAGAATAGTAGGTTAGTGCCGTGAAGTGTAATACATAGAGAATAGTAGGTTAGTGCCGTGAAGTGTAATACATAGAGAATAGTAGGTTAGTGCCGTGAAGTGTAATACATAGAGAATAGTAGGTAGCCGTGAAGGAATTGCCGTTGAAGTGTAATACATAGAGAATAGCCCTAGGTTAGTGCCGTGAAGTGTAATACATGTGATAGTAGGTTAAGTGCCGTGGAAGTGTATTACATAGGACAATTAGTAGGTTAGTGCCGTGAAGTGTCTAATACATAGAGGAATAGTAGGTTAGTGCCGTGAAGTGTAATACATTAGAGAATAGTAGTTAGTGCCGGTGAAGTGTATTACATAGAGAATAGTAGGTTAGTTGCCTTGAAGTGCCTTGAAGTGTAATACATAGAGAATAGTAGGTTAGTGCCGTGAAGTGTAATACATAGAGAATAGTAGGTTAGTGCCGTGAAGTGTAATAAATAGAGAATAGTAGGTTAGTGCCGTGAAGTGTAATACATAGAGAATAGTAGGTTAGTGCCGTGAAGTGTAATACATAGACTAGTACGGTAGTAGGTAGTGGCCGTGAGTGTAATACATAGAGTATAGTAAGTTAAGTGCGTGGAGTGTAATTACATAGAGATAGTGGTTAGTGGGCGTGAAGTGTTAATAAATAGAATAGAATAGTAGGTTAGTGCCGTGAAGTGTAATAAAATAGAGAATTAGTAGGTTAGTGCGTGAGTGTAATACATAAGTGATATCCAATTAAGAGAATAGTAGGTTAGTGCCGTGGAAGTGTAATCATAGAGAATAGTAGGTTAGTGCCGTTTGAAGTGTAATAAACATAGAGAATAGTAGGTTAGTTGCGGTATGTAATATTAGAGAATAGATAGGTTAGTGCCGTGAAATGTAATAATAGAAGCATAGTAGGTTAGTGCCGTGAAGTTGTAATACATAGAGAATAGTAGGTTAGTGCCGTGAAGAAGGGTCGTGCCATGACCGTGGTAATACATAGAGAATAGTCCGTAGTCCTTGAATAGTTAAGGTTGTGCCGGTTAAGAAAAAGAGGATGTAGGTTTTGCGTTTAAAGTGTATAAATAAAGAGAATAGTAGGTTAGTGCCGTGAAGTGTTAATTAACATAGAGAATAGTAGGTTAGTGCCCGTGAGTTGAGTGTGAATATCATAGAGAATAGTAGGTTAGTGCCGTGAAGTGTAATACATAGAGAATAGTAGGTTAGTGCCGTGAAGTGTAATACATAGACAATAGTAGGTTAGTGCCGTGAAGTGTAATACATAGAGAATAGTAGGTTAGTGCCGTGAAGTGTAATACATAGAGAATAGTAGGTTAGTGCCGTGAAGTGTAATACATAGAGAATAGTAGGTTAGTGCCGTGAAGTGTAATAAATAGAGAATAGTAGGTTAGTTTAGTGCCGTGAAGTGTAATACATAGAGAATAGTAGGTTAGTGCCATGAAGTGTAATAAATAGAGAATAGTAGGTTAGTGCCGTGAAGTGTAATACATAGAGAATAGTAGGTTAGTGCCGTGAAGTGTAATACATAGAGAATAGTAGGTTAGTGCCGTGAAGTGTAATACATAGAGAATAGTAGGTTAGTGCCGTGAAGTGTAATAAATAGAGAATAGTAGGTTATACATAGATAATAGTAGGTTAGTGCCGTGAAGTGTAATAAATAGGATATTCCATCTTATAATGAGTAGATGCTCAAAGTTTATGTTTCAATTTTTGATTTGACCCGCGGGTCATGGACTATCTTTTTTGGACTTGGAATTTTGCCTCATTTATTATCAAAGCGGTATGTGGGGCATCCGTGTTCTATGAACACATTTCTAGTTAATAGACCATTTATTTACATTTGACTCTTGTAATGCAATTAAAGGTACATGCCCACTCAATAGGCACAAAATGTTCTTTATAGGAATTAAATAAGTGTATAATTGTATCGCTATTCCACCAGTTCTAAAGATTACGAGTCGCCGCTATACAGGTATAATCATTTAGTAATATTTATTTTACTGATAGTGACGCGCGTTGGTATCAGGCTATTTTATATGCAAATGAGGCATGCTATTTTTTAGTTATTTATACTTATTAAATGCGTCACCTGAAAAAATAATATGTTCGACAGATTATAAAGTATGATAATTGCACATCAAAAAAATAAATACACAGTGCAAACATTTTAAGGAAACACGGTTATCGCCCCTGATATTAGTGTGGAAAGTTACGTCTGATATAAAATGTATAATAATGCCAATCAATACATGGGGTAATGGTGATGAATGTTTATTTTGCCAGAAAATGTCTCAGATGATGTCTCTGATATAAAGAACATGTTGTGCCTACTGAGTGGGCATGCACCTTTAATATAATATATGGCTGTGACTGGAGAAATGGGGCTTATGGGTTTTGTGACCAATGTAGATCCAGATCAGCATGTGCATCCGCAGAGTCTGATCTGGATCTGCACTATTCGCCATTCCACCAATGAAACTCATGTCATGCTTCTAACAAGCAATACAGATCATTATAAGGCTACAATAGTGTGCTATTTGATCAGGATCTACACTGGTTACAAATTCCGTGTAAGCTCCATTTTCCCAGTCACATCCACATTTGAGTCGCTCCACGTGATTTTGTTCCTTGGAACATGTGCGATTTGTAGGTACAAAATCACATGATTCGTCACATTTGATGATGCAGAGTGACCCTGCAGTGGTCAGACATGACAAAGTTGCCTGAATGATAGCCAATGCCTAATTTCAGATCGCGGCCACGAGAATGAAGGATTTCTCCACGATCACAAATACACGGACGAGGACGATGTAGAAGACGGTTGGTTTAAACGGAAATATGACGAGGTGTCTATTCCAATAATCTCTTCTGTCATGTTATCAATAAATTAACCTTTCAACACCACAGACCTGTATAGTGGTTTTGGCAAACAGTGTAGATCCAGATGAGCCGGCTCGTGACAAGCCGTCTCATCAGGATCTGCACTTTTTGCAAGTAGTCTCCTATTTTTGAGAACAAAAACACCCACTTTTCATAAATGGACTAGTCTGAAAATCATTTTGTAATGGATGAATTGGTCGTAAAATTAAAATATCAAAATTCATTCCAGTTACGTAGGTGTGAAGGGGTTAAAGGAAATGTTCAAAGTCAGGAAATGAGACTCCAGTGTCTGTCTGTGTGTTTAGGATACAGTTAAGACGTTTTAACCTTACACACAACAATTGTCGTCTGCTGTTGCTTTTATATCTCGCCTTATTTCTCAATAAAAGCTGTTGTTAAATTATTCTAAAGCGCTGTCAAAGCATGTTTTTGATGATAAAAATGGAAAATAGAAAAGAAACAGCAGACGACAAAAAATTAAGATAGCGGTGTAAGGGTTAAGAGCTTTTCTAATCTGCCACCATCAACACTTGTGTTTTGACAGGCCACATTTTCTTGTTAAAATCTATAAAGAAACTACAAACTTGTTTAATTTTTGCATTCTGCAGCCTGGAAGCTAAACTGATAGTGTATTGTAAGTAGGATATATTCAAACATTTGTCCGCAGGATGGGATGGTATTGTTCAATGTTCCATCCATCAGTAACCCTTAGAATACCGGAAACATAAATTCTAAAGGGCTGTCAAAGCATGTTTTTGATGATAAAAATGGAAAATAGAAAACAGCAGACGACAAAAAAATAAGATAGCGGTGTAAGGGTTAACACTTGTTCTATAACTTCACCTCCAGGCCTTACCAATTGTTAGCCAGCCAGCAGCAGGAGGGTTCAACATCGAACCTGAAACCCACGAAATGTTTCACGTGCCGGCCGCGGCTAATTACAAATCACCGCCATCGGCCGGGAGTGATAAGAAGGGCGATGATGAGAGAATACCGTCGCCGATCGTGTATACCCCACCCGCTCTGTCTAACGAGTCCACAATCCCTGACTGGGATAGCGCCTACCCCGATGTAGAGAGGTACCGTTTGTTGCATGTCAAATTCAACGTATTAACAATTTAAGTATCTTTTTTTATATACCCTGAAACAAATTTCGGGGTGCAAATGTCGCCCATATAAATCAATCGTTCACTACAATACAATCAGTCATCAAATCAATAATAATCAATGATAATCAACCAATCAATCACAAGAAGTAAAGAAATCCACCAATCAATTAAATTAATGCAGTAAGCCAATTGCGTTTAATAGTATGCCCATCTACACTGTATATTTTCACATATTAATTTAATGATGACAAACATCAACATTTCCATGTCTTGTGCCATAACAATGCACAACCAACTTCGGAAATCTGCACAGTCAAGCAGGTATTTAATGGAATAAATTTAATCTCACCAACCAATAAATAAATAAAGCAACCAACCAAACAAGCAACAAACCCACCAGTCCATCAATCCTTTCCAGGTACTACAGACCCTACACATGGAAGAGACAACTGCACGACATACAGCAGAGAGAGTTTGTATAACAGGCGGAGCACCATCACAAAATTCCAATAGAGCTAGACGGGACGCCCAGAAAACACTATGTATTTGTTGCTAATGAATGTCACCAGTGCTCCAGATAAGAAATTAGTAATTGAGTATTGTGACTCCATCATTTCTGAAGCAATTGGGTATTTCAAAATATTAATTGGGTAAAATAAAATTATTGAATAGTTTACTTCGAAATGAAAACATTTCTAATGTAATAACAAGATGTGTTTTCATGGAAAATAAGAAAACTATGCTTTATTTGTGGTCTGTTTATTGTTTTCTGCAGCATGATAAAGTTACCACAATTCTTTTATTGCTTTTTGATACTCGCTACTTCTGATTTCAATTGGGTTTTTTGCAATTTGAATTGGGTATTTAAGCAAATACGCAGCTTATCTGGAGTCCTGGTCACTGTAATTTATCTGTAATCACTGCAATCCGCACCACTGTAACATGTTTCACATCGATAAATGCACCAGTTTCCTGACTGAATGCTACTCGGCTTTACTTTACATTAACATGTCACATGTCGTGAAATGGTATGGTCCCTCAAGTCTGTCGGTATCCTCAATGGAGACTGTATCTCAGTTTTAAGTTTCATTTGACAAAAACGTGGGATAGAATGTTGTTGATCCACGATGTATTCCTCCTGAATAACTCGACTTGTAAGTGCAAATTTAGAATCGTCTGGAAATTTAAATTACTGGATTTACATTTATTGAGCATATGCTGCATATGCAGCATATGCTCAATAAATGTAAATCCAATAATTGTTTACAAGAAAACATTGTTAATGTGACATTTACAGACTATCATAATTTTGCACTTACAAACATTTTGGTCTTGCAAACTTTAGTGAAACGGCCCCTGAAACAAGGCGAATCCCTGTGCAGCCTTGTATGGGTGTTGGTTGTGCTACGGGTAGTACAGCAGGTTTTGCAGAGTTACACGCCCACAACCATAAGAGAATGTAGCACGTGTCTGATTGTGGGGTTATTCGTTGTATATGATAATATTGAAATAAAGCATATCTGCACAATTAAAGTAATGCGACCAGGTTCTAACAAATATGTATGTCTTTTTTCTGTTTGCCAGAACACGGTCTATTTAAACATACATGTATAACCTATATTTGACTGTATTGACCTTGTCAATTATGTGTAAGATTGTATCTTACTATATACATGTAACAAAAAGCATTAAAGATTAATAAAAAATAATATTGAAATAAAGTGATTATGTAAATGCAATTTTGTTACCGATTTCTTGAGTTTGTTCATAGCTGAGAATGTGAAAGGGGTTTGTTGCCTTTTACCAGCGTAATGACGTAATTACGTAATGACGTAATGACGCGTAACTAGGTACACACTCCTATACATTCCTGAACATGCAGTGTCTGAAAAAGTTGATGGTATCAAAGAGTCTCGTATCTCTATGTTCTGCCTAATTATTTTGTATATTTGTGGTAAGGAAGTCGGTAAGCCTTAAAATGCTGGAAACAAAACTTGTTGTCTGTTGTTTTATATTTGGTCTTCTTACTCAATAACAACGAAAGTATTTGAATGTACTGCCAAAGCATGTTTTTGATGAGAAAAATGTTCCCTCTTAGAATTATATACTGGTGGTGTGCGAAAAACTCGTCATTTTTTACTTATAGCTTATACAATGTATGTATGACCCCTGGAAAATATACATGGTATACATTGTTTTATGTGTTCTTGATGGCGGATGGTGGCCATTTTGGAATTTCAATACATGATTTCATACAATCTAACAAACTATTCCTACAGCTGTGACAATTACTAAAATGAGTAAATAAATCACACCGTTTGTATGTTTACCCACAGACATACATGTAGAATGGTTTACCTTATTTCCTGCACACCAACTTATTGTGGTATGTTTAATACAAGGTGGTGGATGGCGCCATCTTGAATTCAAGAGCATGGTGACTTACAAACTAACGAACAACCCTTCCAGCATGTGATGTGTGCTAAAACTTGTGAAACATTACACATGATTTGTACTTTTAGAATATACCCACACTAAAACATGTTCTTCAAGATGGTGAATGGCGGCCATCTTGGATTTCAAGGCCCAACTCAAAAAGGAGTATAAAAATAATTTGGTATGTTATAATTAGTGGGAAAAGTCTTTTAGACACCTCATTTGTATGTATTGCTTATCACATTACAAATTCCCATTACAAACACACTTGGTCTCATACAGTACGGAGTCGGGTTGTCTGTCCGTTCATCCGTCCGTCCGTGCGTCACTAAACTTAACATCCTTAACATCAGAGAAATATTGTTATAACTTCTATTTCCTTCATCTAAAATGTTTAATATTTCACACATGCATTCATGTAAGACTCTACTACCATGATGTGCCAAATCCACGACCGTCCAACCCCCGCTGATCCCAAGGTCAATGTCAAATACTTGGTCTCTTTACAAAACTTAACATCAGAGAAATATGTTTTAACTTCTATTTCCTTCATCTAAAATGCTTAATATTTCACACATGCATTCCTGTAAGGCTCTACTACCAAGCTGTGCCAAATCCACGACCGTCCAACACCCCACTGATCCCAAGGTCAAGGTGACATACTTCCTCTCTTTCCAAACTTATCATCAGGGAAATATGTTATAACTTCTATGTCTTTCATCGAAAATTCTTAATAGCTCATGCATGCATTCCTGTAAGGCTTTACTATCATGCTGTGACAAATCCCCGCTGATCTCGAGGTCAAGGTCATATACTTTATAACCTCTATTTCCTTGCTCGGATCTGCTTCACATTTCACAAACGCATTGCTCCAATGGATCTCTACCACCGTGTGACAAATTCACGTTCGTGCCGCCCCGTTAAGTCCAGAGTCAAGGTCACAAGCCCACACACTTGGATTTTTTTTATATATTTAGTGGTACCTGGGCCCACGCGGGGGGTATTCCGCAAGCCTCGCTTACTGACCAATCTAGTTTGTAAGGGCCATTTTTGTTTTGGTGTCACAGGTACGAGTCTTCAACGTGTTGTTTTATATATTTCAAAATGGCTTTGGCGGCAATTTTCAATATTGGACTTAGCAGAGTTAGCTCACATTTTTGAAAGTGGTAGATACGAGCTCAAATGGTTCTTAAATGCTTCAGATAGTCAAATTAACAATATAAGAACATGTTAGTCACGGATTCCATGGTAATGACTAATGATTATAAAAAAGTTATATAAAATATTTGTGAAACTGGCCAAATTAACAAAAAGGTCTAGCAGAGCGAGGTTTCGATCCTCGGACCTCTGGGTTATGGGCCCAGCACGCTTCCACTGCGCCACTCTGCTTTCACGTCGACGTCCGTGACATTGATCGTATTTCAATGAACTACAGGCTGATGCAATACTTCACACACGAAACACGAAAGACAACTCTGTATGGGAAAAGTTATTTCTACATGGGACAGTTATTTCCCTTGCTTATATATATAATTATGTGTGAGTAGATCACAGGTAACAGAAAAATAAATCAACTGATGCCACGAGTCGGTGATGTGTACGGCAACCCACGGTGAATCAAATGGCCGTTGTGTGTGTGACCTTGACTACAATTGCAATATTTACGTTTCAACGTGTGTCTTCAATAGTTTTAGACCTACAGCCACCATACTTGCACACTATCATGAGCAAGTGATGGGTACCGCAAACGACTGAAAAACACATGGCCTCCATGTGACATTGACCTACTATTGCCATATGTACATGGGTATATTTCCCTTGAGCTTGTAATATTGGAAGTTTGCATTTATGTGTGCCTCGTTTACTAACACAACGTCAGTGGGGCATCCATGTTCTATGGACACATTTTCTCGTTTTATTTTTCCGGTTTAAAACCGTGCTATTCACGGAGAGGGCAGGGGGTGATTTGGCCGCAGTGCTATGTCTAATCGACAGCTCTCTTTTTCCCATATTTATTGTTATACCATTGATAGTTTTATTTAACTAAACTTATGCTAGCGGTTAAATAGGGTGTACGTGTGACTGCGTGCCTGTGTGTGTGTCTTTTAACCCTTTAACCCTTACTACGCTGAATTAAAATGTTGTCGTCTGCTGGAAATGTTTTATTTTCAATATTTCTCGACAAAAACCTGGTTTTGACAGTTTTTTGTTAAGAATTAAAGCAAAAATTAAAAATAGCAGACGGCAGTTTCCGTCAACAGCGTAGGAAGGGTTAAAGTGTTTCCATAAATCTAAGTGAAACAAAACCTTATTTGCAAGTGTATCCTCCACTAAAATAGTCTACACCTTGTACGGCAATTTAAGAAATAATACGAGTAAATTTTATTTGTGAAACTGGCCAAATGAACAAAATAATCTAGCAGAGCGAGGTTTCGATCCTCGGACCTCTGGGTTATGGGCCCAGCACGCTTCCACTGCGCCACTCTGCTTTCACGTCGACGTCCGTGACATTGATCGTATTTCAATGAACTACAGGCTGATGCAATACTTCACACACGAAACACGAAAGACAACTCTGTATGGGAAAAGTTATTTCTACATGGGACAGTTATTTCCCTTGCTTATATATATAATTATGTGTGAGTAGATCACAGGTAACAGAAAAATAAATCAACTGATGCCACGAGTCGGTGATGTGTACGGCAACCCACGGTGAATCAAATGGCCGTTGTGTGTGTGACCTTGACTACAATTGCAATATTTACGTTTCAACGTGTGTCTTCAATAGTTTTAGACCTACAGCCACCATACTTGCACACTATCATTGAGCAAGTGATGGGTACCGCAAACGACTGAAACACATGGCCTCCATGTGACATTGACCTACTATTGCCATATGTACATGGGTATATTTCCCTTGAGCTTGTAATATTGGAAGTTTGCATTTATGTGTGCCTCGTTTACTAACACAACGTCAGTGGGGCATCCAGTTCTATGGACACATTTTCTCGTTTTATTTTTCCGGTTTAAAACCGTGCTATTCACGGAGAGGGCAGGGGGTGATTTGGCCGCAGTGCTATGTCTAATCGACAGCTCTCTTTTTGTTATTTATTCTTGATTTTACCATTGATAGTTTTATTTAACTAAACTTATGCTAGCGGTTAAATAGGGTGTACGTGTGACTGCGTGCCTGTGTGTGTGTCTTTTAACCCTTACTACGCTGAATTAAATGTTGTCGTCTGCTGGAAATGTTTTATTTTCAATATTTCTCGACAAAAACCTGGTTTTGACAGTTTTTTGTTAAGAATTAAAGCAAAAATTAAAATATAGCAGACGGCAGTTTCCGTCAACAGCGTAGGAAGGGTTAAAGTGTTTCCATAAATCTAAGTGAAACAAAACCTTATTTGCAAGTGTATCCTCCACTAAAATAGTCTACACCTTGTACGGCAATTTAAGAAATAATACGAGTAAATTTTATTTGTGAAACTGGCCAAATGAACAAAATAATCTAGCAGAGCGAGGTTTCGATCCTCGGACCTCTGGGTTATGGGCCCAGCACGCTTCCACTGCGCCACTCTGCTTTCACGTCGACGTCCGTGACATTTGATCGTATTCAATGAACTACAGGCTGATGCAATACTTCACACACGAAACACGAAAGACAACTCTGTATGGGAAAAGTTATTTCTACATGGGACAGTTATTTCCCTTGCTTATATATATAATTATGTGTGAGTAGATCACAGGTAACAGAAAAATAAATCAACTGATGCCACGAGTCGGTGATGTGTACGGCAACCCACGGTGAATCAAATGGCCGTTGTGTGTGTGACCTTGACTACAATTGCAATATTTACGTTTCAACGTGTGTCTTCAATAGTTTTAGACCTACAGCCACCATACTTGCACACTATCATGAGCAAGTGATGGGTACCGCAAACGACTGAAACACATGGCCTCCATGTGACATTGACCTACTATTGCCATATGTACATGGGTATATTTCCCTTGAGCTTGTAATATTGGAAGTTTGCATTTATGTGTGCCTCGTTTACTAACACAACGTCAGTGGGGCATCCATGTTCTATGGACACATTTTCTCGTTTTATTTTTCCGGTTTAAAACCGTGCTATTCACGGAGAGGGCAGGGGGTGATTTGGCCGCAGTGCTATGTCTAATCGACAGCTCTCTTTTTCCCATATTTATTGTTATACCATTGATAGTTTTATTTAACTAAACTTATGCTAGCGGTTAAATAGGGTGTACGTGTGACTGCGTGCCTGTGTGTGTGTCTTTTAACCCTTACTACGCTGAATTAAATGTTGTCGTCTGCTGGAAATGTTTTATTTTCAATATTTCTCGACAAAAACCTGGTTTTGACAGTTTTTTGTTAAGAATTAAAGCAAAAATTAAAAATAGCAGACGGCAGTTTCCGTCAACAGCGTAGGAAGGGTTAAAGTGTTTCCATAAATCTAAGTGAAACAAAACCTTATTTGCAAGTGTATCCTCCACTAAAATAGTCTACACCTTGTACGGCAATTTAAGAAATAATACGAGTAAATTTTATTTGTGAAACTGGCCAAATGAACAAAATAATCTAGCAGAGCGAGGTTTCGATCCTCGGACCTCTGGGTTATGGGCCCAGCACGCTTCCACTGCGCCACTCTGCTTTCACGTCGACGTACGTGCCATTGGTCGTATTTCAATGAACTACAGGCTGATGCAATACTTCACACGAAACACGAAGGACAATTCTGTACATGTACTTACAAACGTATTTCTATATAGAACATTTATCTCCCTTGCTTAAAGGTGCAAATCACAGGTAAGAACAAAGTAAATAGTCTGATGCCATGAGCCAGTGATGTGTACCGCAACTCGCTGTGAATCAGATGAACTTTGTGTGACCTTGACCTACAATTGCAATATTTACAGTTATTTCCACTGCGCTATTCACGGGAGAGGAACGGGGGTGTTTGGCCGTAGAGCTATGTAATTGACAGCTCTCTTTTCCCAAATGTATTTGTTAGCAGTAAAATATGGTGTGCGTGCGTGACTGCGTGTGTGTGTCTTAAAGTGTTTCCATAAATCTAAAAGAAACCGGACCTAACTTTCAAGTGTGTCCGCCACTAAAACATGCCGTGAGCGAGCGGTTTGTAAGGCAATTTAAGAAATAATACAAGTAAATTTTATTTGTGAAATTGGCCAAATTAACAAAAGAAATCTAGCAGAGCGAGGTTTCGATCCTCGGACCTCTGGGTTACGTCACGTGATACGTCACGCGAAACACGAAGGACAACTCTGTATGGCCAAGTTATTTATGCATGATGCATTTATCTCCATTGCTTAAAGGTACATGCCGCCCACTCAGTAGGCACAAACTTTATAGGAAATAAATAAGTGTATATTTTGTGTCACTATTCCACCAGTTCTAAAAATTACAAGTGCCCGCTATACAGATATAATCATTTACTAATATTTATTTTACTGATAGTGACGCGCGGTGGTATCAGGCTATTTTCATATGCAAATGAGGCATGATCTTTTTTAATTATTTATACTAAACGCGTCACCTGAAAAAATAATATTTTCGACAGATTATAAAATATGATCATTGCACATCAAAAAATAATTACAGAGAATAAATAGTAATGTCCGTTAACATGTTAAGGAAGCACGTGTATCGCCCCTGATATCAGTGTGGAATTTACGTCTGATATAAAATGTATAATAATGCCAATCAATACGTGGGATATTGGTGTATAGCGGGCACTCGTAATTTTTAGAACTGGTGGAATCGTAACACAATGTTACACGTATGTAATTCCTATAAAGAACATTGTATGCCTGCTAAGAACAGTTTATGCCTTCTGAGTGGACATGTACCTTTAAATATATATATGCTTTGTGCACAGAGACAGAAAACAATCCCATGTGCATGACAGTGTTTTCTAGTATAAGTCTATGATCAGCAGCATGGTGAAACACATCCTTTAAAATGATAGAAATCGGTATTGTAATTCTATACGAATTTACGTTAAATATTAGCAAAATGCAGAGCCCAGCGTTTCCACTGCGCCGGTGACTCTCACGATCCAGTTGTCCCTATCCATGGTGTAAGAACGGGGTCAAAACTAAAATTGCAAGTGTACCTATAACATTTTACAGGTTCATCTGTAAACAATAAACCTGTATATTGTATGTATGTCCCGGCGTAAAATTAATTGACATGCCGTTCAACAGCATTAACTAAATAAATAAATAATTAACTTGGTATTACTTTCATGTATCTTGTTTCACTGGTGCTGCACTCCGCGCCAGCGTAACATATTTCACGTCGAAATAGACGCCAGATTCCTTACGAATTCACATTTAGTTACACGCGGAGAATACTGCCATATAAACACATGTGCGCCGGTTACTAGACGAAAAGGTGTTTATGCGACATCTCTAAGTATGGTAGGCCGAATTTTCTGTCTGTAAGTTAAGCCGCCCTGCGTTTCAGACAAAAACTCGGGTTATAAGTGGAGCTGAGTGGCATCTAATAAGAAACCGGTGCATTTTTCGACGTGAAACATTTTACGCCGACGCTGAGTGCAGCACCGGTGTGATTTGATATGACTAGATGTATTTGCACTCGATTGCACGATGGCACTAGTGTGTCGTGATTCCTGTAAGATCCCGCGAGATTGACGAAATCTCGTGACGCCATTGAATCGGTCGCGTTTTCCCGCAATTTTAATACGCCCATTTCATTTTCTGCGGAAATTGCTTTACAAACTTTAATATGGCGTCATTCCTACATACCCAGCTCCAGTATTATTGTTAAGTCAACCTTTCGATAATGTCCTTAATTTCCTAATCATTTTTTCCGCGTCAATTGGCAACGAAAAAGGAGTTTAATGGCTGAAACGACCAGTGAAGCCTCAGATCAGACTGCGCGTTCGCGCAGTCTGATCTGAGACTGCACTGTTCGCCATTTAGTCAATACACATATACGGTATTATATTGACGAATAACGTATACCTTACCAGAAGTAAGATTCATGTTCAGGAACTACACTGATTCGTCAATACTCGTCGTGTCGACATAAAGGTTGATATTGTATACATACTATGAATGGAAGGGTCTCCTAATCACAGTGTGTTCTATCCATGTACCATCTATGTCACTTTTATTTGACATAATCGCATTGTTATATAACCACCGTTAGCCATTTTTTGTGACTATCAAGTGATTTGAAATGTTACTATTGTCAAATCATTCCGATATTTGCTAATGTTTTTACGTGTTGACAGACAAATTGTTTTAAAATTTCGTGAAATACGACAAATGTAACACGATCTAGTGATTTGTTAGCATTCAGGTTCAGTGTACGATTAATGCCGCTTTCTACACAAACAAGTCTGGCATACGAAAGTAATGAATCGCGAAAATACAATTGAACTCGCCTCGGCACATCGGAAGCGCTTATAGAACAAGTGTTAATACGCATTAAAGCGTCAGCCGCAACCATATGTTGGCAATTTACTTAATTTGTTTCGTAATATTTTCGTTAAGCCGCTTAAGAGAGAAAATCAGAGAAAATAAGCATCACTTTCCGACTAATATGGAACACGCAGTGAAACCTATATAACCGGACAGTCTGTGAACGCGTAGAGAGGTTCCACAGTAATTTAGACACATGACTGTGACTGGACAAATGTGGCTTATGGATTGTACAACCAGAATCGATCCGCACAGTCTGATCAGGATCTGCACGGTTCGTCATTCCATAAATTAAACACCCGTCACATTATTTTTGCAGCAAATTCATTCGTCACAAAATTATTTTCAGACTAGTCCATTTATGAAAAGAGGGTATTTTTGTTTCTAAAAAAAAGTATGAAAATTGCTTTCAAAAGGTGCAGATCCTGATGAGACGGCTCGTTACGAGCCGGCTCATCTGGATCTGCACTGTTTGCTATAGCGGGCTTTCGGGTTCAAGGGTTAACGACAATATCCATCGCTGTCGTCACTATCATTCACCTTAGAATCCGCCTCCGCCGTTTGACTAATACCCGGTAATGGTGTACACTGATAGACAATGGACCCGCGCCTCGGGGATCGGCTATGGCTAATGAGATTTGAACAACCCGTTGAACGAGTGCGACTTACATGATCTATATGAGTTCCTGAGATAGTATGGCAGGCTCACACGACCTGTTATTTCCAACCAGTGTATACCCAGATCAGTCTGCACTTTCGTGCAGACTGATCCGGGTGTACACTGTTTGCAATGATCGTGTGTTGCACATTCTTATTCTACGTGTGTGGGGCGGGGGGGGGGGGGGGTGGAGAGGGGGTGTTAAATGTAAAATAGCGTACATATCGTGATTATTCAATATGTGAACTATAACTATTTCATATATGGTACGGTGGCTTGTTATGGACATTCCGTAACTTCGTTTCCTCCAAAAGTAAGCCGTAGAATGCCGGAAACATAATTGTCGTCTGCTGTTATTTTTTTAATGTAAATTGTTGTTGTTTTCTCAATAAAAATGGCGTGGCAACACTTTAGAATCATTTCCATTGGACATGATTCTAAAGTGTTGTCAAAGCACGTTTTTGATGAGAAAAATGGGACGATAAGCAGACGTCAACATTTAATTCAGCATTTTAGGGTTACATATAAACATTAAACTTTTATTTCACGTATCTATGCCGCGTACACAGCAAAATGTGCCACATATGCAATTCATATGAAAAAAATCATATGATGTTCATATGTAAAACATATGAAATTCATATGCCATACATGTTGTAGTATAGAGACAGAAGAAAATGCGGCTTCTTAAGCGTCGTCTCTATGCTGCGTAGAAACACGACGTAACGAACATCTTAATTCCGTTTCTACGAGACGAAATAACGAAGAGAGGAACTGTCCCTAATGAGCCACCATTTCCTGGGCGACGCTCGCCGAGTTGGTTATTTTCTCAGCGTCAGAGACAATAACTCTTCCACATTGCTCGCTGACGGCAGAGACGCGCTGCTAATTTCCCTCATAACAGACATGCGCAAATATTAATGTTCTGCTTGAACACGCATGCGCGTGATGTGCAGAAATATGCGCGTAAGGGTGTGTGTCAACAACGAAATGTCTTTTCTGTTTGAAAGCATTTTTTTTGTAAAATCGCATTACGATAACTAATGTGACCCATCACATAGTGATGTTATTATTTTATTATTGATTGAAGATCATTGAAAATGATATCTATGTGCATTACATAAATATATTTGATCAGGAGCTACACTTGTCATAAATACGATTAGCCTAATTTCTCCAGTCAGAGCCACAACTACCTAACTACTGACCATAGTCTGGCCACAGAGCCATCATATCATTCCTGGTTCCGTTCCGCTAATACGTTTAAACTTACTAAACCGTCGTTCGGCGAAGTACAAAACAAATGGCGTCGATGTCACACTTCTCAATTTACGGAATGGACCGAGCGGTCTGACAAAGTTCCTGATGATACGACCAACGGATTAGCTTCAAATTGCAATAGGTTAATTTATTTTTGTATTCTTTTTATTTTCCCCACTCGTCTCTTCTTACATGTGCCAATATATATACCTTTATCACTCGCGATAGCAATTTAGTCGCAATCCAAATATTTATATGAAATAAATTTTCTGAGCTGGAGCTGTTGCAAAACAACTTCCGTATTTTAATTACTTTGTGTTAGCAATAGGTGAATGTTTTACTGGGGGCGGGGGATTTTAATGAATTATCCGCGGCGGAATTAAGCGATTATTTATTGATCTGGGCGGTATTTATCTCTGGTCTCTTTCATCATCTTCTCTACTGTTTACCTGTGTCAGGACTTGTGGAATTTACAACATCGGCAGATTTCTGTTCACACGTGCTCGTTTCACTGATGCTGCTCTCCGCGCCGGCATAATTGTTTCGCATCGAAAAATGCACCGGTTTCCTGACGCGTATGCATTTTCCGTCTAGTAAACGGTTTATTGCGCCAGTTACAAGACGAAATTGTGTTTACGTAGTAAATTAATTCTGCAGAAGCTGAATGGTAATTTGTCAGGAATTCGGCGCCTATGTCGACGTGAAACATTTTACACTGGCGCGGAGAGCAGCACCAGTACAGGGGCGGATCCAGCATTTGGGGAACAGGGGGGGGGGGGGGGTGTCGTATTTTCGAGCTCCACAAAATGGAGCGAGTATGCTAGGGGGTCCGGGGGTATGCCCCCACGGAAGAATTTTGAAATCTAGATGTCCGGAAATGCACTTTCCTGTGTTTTACGGCATTTAAATTCAGACTCCAACTGGTGGTAAACTGTGATGTATGTAAACTCTAAGGCTGAACGTGCAACCCCGGAACCCCCCCCCCCCCCCCCTCCAGATCGGCCCCTGAGGTATTGTGAGGTGGAAATAGACCCGTCGTATAAATAGGTTATACCTGACTTGAATAATCTCGGAGTAGCTCCCCTCTCCCGCCCCGCCCCCTCCCCGCCCCACCCCACCCCGGGCATCGCCGGTGTTGTAATTGGCGGCGTTTATTTTTATTTTTATTTGATATCAAAACAAACATACACTAGCATGCTAATGCTAAGATTTATTATCATATGAAACCTTTTTTACGACGTGTTGTAACTAATTTCATAAATGTAAAATGAGACACATGGAGGGAATCTGATCGGCGGGGCGCATCGCCCTAATTACGTATTCGTATAACGTTCTGTCAAACGAACAAAATGAAGACGTTCCAAATGACGTTCCAAATTGCGGACAAAGCAGTGATGTTTTGACGTTGATGTCATCGCGTTTTAAAGAATACGAACTGCTTACAACGACGAGAACCTGTGTTATGGCACATTTATAATAATTGCATTTTTCTCGATAGGTAATTTAACGATTCTACAGTCTACCTGGTTTTACACTCATGCATGTCTTTCGCTATTTACTGGTGTGGTATGGACCTGACACCAGAGCAGGTTATTCTTATTTAAGGGCTGACAAAAAATATGTCGTAAATATTCCGTTCTGATTTTAGGGATTTTACTCCCAATGCAGCAGGTTAGATGCGGGGATAGAACCCGTTGTCCCGGCCTTAAATGACCTTAGCTTTTGATAGGCCGTTAAACACCAATGAATCAACTCAAATCAATGGCGTTTGCTCACTAAAACGTATTGGATAACTCCTGGGCCCGGTTGCTCAAAACATCCGTTAGCTTAACGGACTGTTAAATCCTTAACTGAATGGTTAAAATCTCTGTTTAACAGAGATTTTAACCATTCAGTTAAGGATTTAACAGTCCGTTAAGCTAACTGATGTTTTGAACAACCGGGCCCTGGTTTTCTGTCGTTGAAAATAACGTGGACTGTTTGCGTTGTATCAATTCACGAACGTCGTTCCGTAATGTCATGTGACTCCGTTCGACTAATGTAATAGCGGAGAATGTAGCTGTGACCCGGATGTACGTATCACGTCAATGCAGGATACAATTTGTGACCAGTCAGCGTGTATTCATAAAATTGAAGGGGTCAGTGGAAGAATGGGGCTAACTACATGTGGAGTTGGCCCGTTTAAATTATATCATGTATCAATCTGGTCAATGTACAGCGAGCAACCTGATACATCCGGGTTCTGTAGAATCAGCCTCGGTTTGGCGGAGCTTTCAATGAGTGGCTAATCACACTGGTGTTGCACTCCGCGCCGGCGTAAAATGTTTCACGTCGAATAATGCACACGTTTTCTGACGAGATGCCCCATAATCTCTATAAGAGATATTCGCATACACGCATTTTTCGTCAAGTAACCGCCGCAAATTGCTTGCACCTGTTACTAGACGAAACTGTGTTTATGCAGTATCTTCTGCACGTAGCTGAATGGCAGTTCGTCGGGAATCCGGCGCATAGTTCGACGTGAAACAGTTTCCGCCGTCGCGGAGAGCAGCACCAGTGAATTAGATTATAATGGGTAGCAATGACAGCACGGCCAACATTAGGCTTATCAGTTAGCAGTAGGCTGGCTGCAATAAATGTGTCAATTCGTAATGGGCGATCACTTACGGCGCTCATTTAGCCAAGTGCGGGGATTATGTGCATACACCACATGGTGAGGGGCAGATATATGCACGACTCGATGGACGGGTTTTATTTGTTTTAATTTACTATACGTACGAAGGAATCGTCTACGTGATAATAAGTTGGTTCGTCATTACGGTTATATGAAAACATTTTCTCTGAAACATTTCGTAAATCCGCTGTAATTTCTGTAATAAGTAACTGAATTTAGGCGAAAATTTCAGAACAGATGCGTAATGAAATTGCACATGTTTATGTAATATTGCTCATGTTTAAATCAAGTTCGATAAAAGAATTTCATAGACCCACTTGCTGACTTCACGTACACCCACACATTTCATTTAACCCTTACTCCACTATCTTAATGTTTTGTCGTCTGCTGTTTATTTTCTATTTTCCATTGTTATCGTCAAAAACATGCTTTGACAGCACTTTAGAATAATTTACAACATGCTTTGACAGCTTGCAGACGACAATTGTTGTGAGTAGCGGTCTAAGGGTTAAATATCTGGATATTTTTCGCGTTAAACAGTGCGATAATACTATTTCATCCCGTCACCACAGTACGTATGTGCTGTGAAACACGGTGCCGTGAAACATTTTTGATATCCAGTCAATACGATTTTTGCATTTTACAGCCATTTGTAGGTGTTGACGGGATAAATAGAATAATAGGTTAGTGCCGTGAATGGGAAAAAATATCTGGCGCGGCACGGAAACGGGATGTGCTCGACAGAGCCTCGCCCATCCCGTTTCCTGAGCCTTGCCAGATATTTTTTCCCATTCACGGCACTAACCTACTATTCTCTATCTATTTTCCTTATTTCTGAACCAAAGTATACGTTGTGACCACTCATTTGAACCGTCTCGGCGAGTGTTCACAACATATACTTCTGATGAGAAATAAAGAAATTATTGAGCCTTGCCGGATATGTTTTTCCATTCACGGCACTAACCTACTATTCTCTATAACAACAGCGTTTTCTAATTTCATATAGAAGACGATATACGGACTCGGCCATTTATGATTAACAAATGTCACAATATGCAGATAACATGTAGTGAGTGACAAAAAACAACACACAACAATTTGAGGAAGTGCATCAATCGCATGTGTAAGACCAATCAAACGAAGTATCAGCAAATATGCGACAATGTACATTTTCTCATGAATGGTTTCATGTTGCACGTTACAAATTTGCTGAGAATATGGACGCTAATTGATTAAATCCGGGATTATAAAAAAAAATAGAAATCGCGCAGTTGGATGTTATAATAATTATTTACATATAATTATCGACTTCTGCTATATAAAACATACGCAGCCTCCGGGGCGGGAAATGTGAACGCAGTATCACGGAGAACGAGTGAGTTACAAAATGACGTTCCAAAGTTCGAATACGCGCAACCGCACGCCCACAGCGTTCTCTATTGACGACATTTTAACCAGAACGTCAAAACGAAGTAAAATACCGGGGGTATCAGATGGTGAAAATGGAAACTTGGAAAATAACGACTACCGTAGACTTCGTAGTGTATATCCAGACAGAAACGAAACACTAGACGTTTTAGATTTAAGAAAACAATCGCTAGATAAAACTACCCTAACATCTGGTGTGGAAAGTGGAATGAAAATAAACATCCATACGGAGGGGTATTCGCCCATTAGCGTATCTGATGGCGACCACTTAAACTGGGACGAGTTGGAAGTGGAGAACAATGTAAATAAGTAAACACAGATACAACAGGTTCGGAAAATAATCACACGGCAGGAATAGTCCCGACGCCACCTGAAGCGAATAGTAGTTATCGTGATAGAAACGGCGAACAGTGCAGATCCAGATCAGACTGTGCGGATGCGGATGCACAGTCTGATATGGATCTACACTGGTCGCAAAACTGCACTGCTGTTGAAATATGCAAAAAGACAAAACTGCGGGTACGAAATACGGCAGCGAACGATTCATTCGGCACACACGACTCTGATTTCACGGATGATGAATCGGAAAATTCAACTAACGAACAATCCGTGTTGGAAAATTCATTTGAAGTTATAAGTAAGAAAAACACGCGCAATATTTCGGAAACTTCGTATATTGATAGTACAGAGATTGACGTCGACGCTGAGTTTGAAATTGACGTCGATGAGACGGACGACGTTGCCATAGAAATGACGGCCTATGATGACGACTCGTTAAACGACGGCGACAATGACGATGTTATACGTCTAGGCACAGCGGATCAAACGCGACTGGAAACCAAAGAACGAAATGGTACGTATAAGTCTAGTTGCGGACACACAACTCTGCAAAATCTCCATTATCGTCTGGACGGGAGTTTGTACAAAGTTGCGTGTCCATGTACATGTATTATGCTTTGATTATGTCATCCCCACCTTGTATATTATTGCTGACACCATTTTATTGCAAAAGATATGATGTTTCCTCGCATGTTTTCATTTATTCGCGGATTTCCAATGTAATAATTAGATTCCATTATTTTCTATTTATGATATCTATGCAATATGTATATATGTATATTTGCCTTACACTACAATATGCCAGTAAGGTGAGATTGTACTCCATATTACTGTATGTTAACCCTATCAACACCACAGACCTGTATAGTGGTATTGGCAAACAGTGTAGATCCAGATGAGACAGCTCGTCACGAGCCACAGGATCTGCACATTTTGCAAGTAATTTTCATATTTTTGAGAACAAAAACACTCCCGTTTGAAAATCATTTTGTGATGATTGGACTGGTTGCAAATTATCATATCAAAATCAATTCCATTTACTTAGGGGTGAAAGGGTTAAATTAATTAAGCTCATTGTTTCTGAAATGTATACCAAATGTTCGGCGTAATTCTAACTACATGTATACACATGTACATCAGGCGCGGATACAGAAATAATTGCAGGGGGGGGGGGGGGGGGGTCTGTAATTAAAATTCGGCATAGCCGACCTCCGCGAGCGCGAAATCGTAAAGTAGGGGTGTCTGGGGGTCCTCCCGCAGGACATTTTTAGATGCCAGATCGCCGCAGATGCGATTTCCTGACACCTAGGCCACGAAAAAAGTCATCCAACTATTCAAGTATTGTAGATTTTCGTATTTTTTTTCTTTTTTTTTGCCGAGAGCAGGGGGGGGGGGGGACCCCTGGGGGGGGACCCCTGGACCCCCCCCCCCCCCACCCCTGTATCCGCGCCTGGTACATGCACATATTTGTATGCAAAATATGTACATGTATACAGTTAGAATTACGCCGAATCAAAAGCATCGGTAGACGATACATTGTACATCCCTAAATATATTCGTACATTATATCGAACTGTTCCAACGACGAATGACGGACGGGTTATGCGATTACGTATTGTGACTAAAAGTACATGTAGCTCGGTTTGGTAAAATACTGCAATAGATGTCCAATACATATTTACAATCCTGAAACTAGTGATGATTATTATTTTATATATATGTATATCATTTAACTCTTTTTTCACCCCTAAATATCTGACATTGACTGCTCCATGCTATACGGTTTTAAATAGTAATTGGAACTGTTTTTTTTATCAAAATGGTAAAAACAATCTTGACAAATATTCCAGTTTCAGCTGAGACGGGTCGCAATCAGCCGGCTCAGTGATTGCAAATGTTGGCGTCATTGCAAATGTTGGCGTCATGGTCTGTGGGTTGAAAGGGTTAAATGAATTAACGAATTTAGTGAGTATATATATAACTTGTAAATATGTGCTTTCAAAGTGTGTTTATAGTTCGCCGTACTTTCTAAGCCAGTCGCTCGGCAGCATTGTGGTCCGCTTATTTCACATATTGCGATACGTTATATACTACCAGATTTAAAGGTACATGCCCACTCAGTAGACACAAACATGTTCTTTATATCAGAGACATCATCTGAGACTTTTTCTGGCAAAATAAACATTAATTCACCATTACCCCATGTATTGATTGGCATTATTATACATTTTATATCGGACGTAAATTTCCACACTGATATCAGGATCGATAACCGTGTTTCCTAAAAACGTGAACGGACATTACTATTATTCTCTGTACATGTATTAATTTTTTGATGTGCAATGATCATACTTTATAATCTGTCGAAAACAATTTTTTTTAGGAGACGCATTTAATTAGTATAAATATCATTTGCATATGAAAATAGCCTGATACCACCGCGAGTCACTATCAGTATAATAACTATTACTAAATGATTATATCTGTATAGCGGGTACTCGTAATTTTTTAGAACTGGTGGAATAGTGACACAATTATACACTTATTTAATTCCTATAAAGAACATCGTGTGCCTACTGAGTGGGTATGTACCTTTAATGACTACATGTTCGACAAGAAATGGAAAATCAATTCTCGGATGGGCAAGTGCATTATAGATTTGGCTGAACTATAAGTCAGTTATTGTTCACATATTGCATTTTAAATGAACTAAATGATGCGGTCGCTTATAAATGAAATATGTGACTAGTGTAATAAATAATATGTTACAACAGACATGTCATGTGATCGGTCGAACTTCAGTGTATACGGCTGTGCTACTACATGTACATGTTAATGCAATGTAGTTTACCCAAGGTGCATGATCACGTGGTTATAACAACAACACCAGTGGCTGAAAGTGTTGAAATCTTGAAAATATTATTTGATATTTTCCTTAATATGTCGGAAACGGATTTTGATGAAATATGGCGCAGCAAACGCGTCTTCATGAGCTACATTTGGTGGTCCATGGCAGGGAGTTTGGCACAGACTTATGTCGTTTTTGCAAAGAATCGATTTCCGTGTCAGAGACACGGAAATCGATTCTTCGCAAAAAAAGACAGAAGTTTGGGCGAAAATACAGAGACGCGTTAGATGCGACATATTTCATCAAATTCCATTACCTAATAAGGACACTATACAAGAATACGTACTTTGAATCAGATGGATTCTGGAAATTTCAGTACTTGTTGTTGTTGTTAGTACCACGCGATAATATACCCTGTTATCTATCCTTTGTATTGGTGTAATATGGTATTTATTAAACTCTGTGACGTAGCCTCGTTTATGAAATTACTATACTACTTTAATACATATCATATTAAAGAGGGCAATTTGCAGGCAATGGAATAAATATATAGGATATTCAATCGAGTGGTGTGAGATGTCCTTATTTTACGAGTGCCGTTAGGCACGAGTGAAATATGGACATTTCACACCACGAGATGAACATATATGTCATATTCGTTGAAAAAATATGAATATTCTATTTATTATATACCGCTCCATGGAAATTAACAGTTTTTTAGATTGTATACGGTAATGAATGTGTATTTGCAGCCTATTTGCGCTGTTTCCCCGAACATAGATTGTATGAATATAGATAGCGGAAGTAGTCGTATTTTCACCGGAAGTTGTTTATTTCATCGGTGAGAACATATTACTTTTATTTACATCATATAACTATGTATTGCATGGGTAGGTATATAATAAAACAGTATATTCGACGGAATCCACTTTTATTTAATATATAAATAATATAACTTTTCTACATAATAGACCATGTCCGACATGAAAAATATAAGTGTGTTCTTTTTTCAGTATATTTTATCACTGTAGACAATCCGATCTATTAGTTCGTATTACATATTGTATTTATCTGACATTCAACAGAATATAAATATAAAAGTATAGATTTGTGTACAATGCTCTTCACATTTAAATGATCGCCATATTGGACGCCATCTTGGATTTGTAGGTGTTCGCAGTAAATACACTCCAGTACACCAGCAGATTATTATCTTTAACAATATGCAAAAACAGGTCTCATTTGTTTGTACAGTGAAACCTCGCTTAACGATTTAGTGAGCCTCGGAATTCCTACGCGTTTCATAACATTGCCTGATAAACTTGATATTAACACACACTAGTCTGGTATTCTCTCTATGTTTGTAGGAGATGGTCATTTACTAGAGACGGAGAAATCTACCTTACAGTCACATAGCTGTCGACCCCGGAAGAAGCGATCACGTGCCGCATTCTCGCATGCGCAAGTGTTTGAACTTGAGCGTCGCTTCCGGCATCAGCGATACCTTTCCGGTCCAGAACGCTCCGAGTTAGCAGGCGCTTTAAAACTGACGGAAACGCAAGTGAAGATTTGGTTTCAGAACCGAAGATATAAGACTAAAAGGAGGCGGCTGCAACAGGAGCAGACGTTTCATCTTCAGCATGAACAGACGTGTTCCAACAGCGCCAAGACTGCAGCAGTTACCGTTATTGTGAAGGACGGGAAGCGTCTGTGTAACGCGCACGAGTTGGAGCGCCCTCTGGTGTTTCCGTCGATTCCGTTTCCGGCGTTTAATTATTACTGCCATTTTCTTCACTGAGCATGTTTCGTTGAAGAGAACAATATAAGTAAATTAATATATTAACAACTTGCTGTATGTGATGTTTCTATTGAATGCACCGGGTCTCAGATATGCGCAGAACGTGCAGAACAGATTAGTGAAAAGGAACATTGTATTGGTTGATTTTTACCGTACTCTGAACTCGATTGAACCAGAGTCGCATGAAACAAATCGGGTTTATCACATCTTTGATACATTTTTCATTTTTGTCTGCATGTACACAGCCCATGGGCAATGTATGGACATGATGGTGTGATACCACAGTTAGATCACGTTCGTCCGCATGTACGATCGCTAATCCACTCGATAAAGCTCGCGGATTATCTCCTCGTACATGCGGACAAACCGTGATCTAATTGTTTCTTGGTAGCATTGTTATGCCGCTGCAGCGAATGGTACCTGCGGCATATACAGCGTTATGCTTGTCCTTCTGTACGATCGTATGATGTCCGTACGAACTCGTTTCCGCGCGTTAAATTGACTCATCTTTAGTATAGTTCTAGCATACTTCGCCGTTGTATTGATATCATCAGTTAAGGGTCAGACACCTATTGAAAGTTGAGTTCTCTGTCAATTTCGGGTGCACGCCATGATAGTGGAGCTATAGATGCACATACGACGGCGACCGGCTGATTCAACGGTTCCTGAGGATGCATGATCATTGTAGATCCTGATCTTCATATGTACTCAGGGAAACTAATTTAAATGTACGTATACATGAATGGCAGGCGTTCCTGAACATCTCGCTGGCACTGTCAAGGATTTAGGGTTGGTGTATGTCGCTGGCTGGATTGAGTGGCGTTTGCTAAGTGACCAGTAGTTGCTAATTATATACGCGTTGACACTGACCCATTACGGCCAGACCGATGTCATTTGGACGGCCAGCTGATAAGCTGTACCTTAGAACTGTTGCCATCAGCGTAGCCCTATACCAGCATGTGCATACGCGCGGTCTGATCAGGACTACACTTCTCGCCAATCAGTAATAAATAGTGAATAATGGTATTGGCTTCAGCAAAAGAGGTACACCCTGTACCCTGATGTAACCGTGGAAGTGTGCAGGATGATTAGGACCTAGCGTCTCCATAAATGCCCTACATTTTCTCAACGGATGACCACGTGTAAATAACGCGTGGCCGGGATGGTATCACTATCACTACATTATGTTTGGAAACAAGTAGAAAGTAAACAAATAAAATTGCCCAAAACCGCTATCTACAAGGATATCTATCATTAGGACTTTTTGTTAACGGTTATGAACTTTCATGGCATTTTTTTATATATCTGGCAGGCATTTTGCAGGTTTCTAAACATAATATCGAACATTTGACCATTTGTCTATCCCTCGCCTGTGTCGGCGACGTCATTTACAGCTATTTATCTAGCAATTCGTATAACTGTCCAGATATATCGCCACCTCTATTCCATCGGCAGTTCGTAAATAAACAGTGGAGACGAAATACGATAGGTACATTATGTGTTTTGCAGCTGTACGAAATAACTGCCATGCTAACCCAGATTTTCCGGCGTTCATACAGCACTCGCTGTTGCATTTTCTAGCGTTTGCTCATATGGAGCCCGTTTCACTAAACTTCTTACGACTAAAATGTTCGTAAGCGCAAATTTAGGATCGTCTAGAAATTTCAATTGATGGATTTACATTTATTGAGCATAGGCTGCATATGCAGCCTATGCTCAATAAATGTAAATCCAATAATTGTTTACAAGAAAACAGTGTTGATGTGCAATTTACAGACTATCATAATGTTGCACTTACGAACATTTTAGTCGTAAGAAGTTTAGTGAAACGGCCCCCAGATGTAAGAACAGGGTGACAATGAAAAGTATGGGTGGACCTATACATTTACAGATCATATGTGCATATTTTACAGGTGGATCTGTAACATTTTATATAGGTGCACTTGTAATTTAAGGTTTGACCCCGTTTGTACACCATATGAGTAGGACGTTTTAATTTTTAATTCGTTTATACATATTCTGTTGTTTGCGCATGTATGTTAATTTGCGTGAATGGGAGGCGCTCCATTCAAACGAACATGTGCACGCAACGGGGTGGACCAAACAATAAAACAGTTACAGTTCGCATATTATTGAAAGTTTAATAAACAAATTCCTCTCTCGTAGCGCTCGCTCGAAAGTAATTTATTAAAAATTAAATATGTGAACTCTAACTATTATGTAATAAATTGTAAAACTTAATACGGACAATTGTTAAGTGTCGGCGTCAAACAGGGTGCGATAAGGTGGGAAAAACCAAAGTCACACTCATGTATCTAAACACACCATTATCACCGAATTGCCCAGATATGTTTTGATAGGATAATTACTTGACATGGATTATAAGTGCGATATACCAAGTTTCAAGTGATATATGCGGGGAATACTAGAAATTAAGACGGACCACGACAAAATGGGCTTATTGAATTGTTGAACAGTGTAGCTCCTGATCATCACGCAGCCTAGAACATATCTGAAAGTCATATACGCATTAGTATTGTTTCACCAATAGCGAACACTGTAGCCCCAGATCAGATCACGCATGCGCGCAATCTGATCTGGGACTACATTATTCGCGAAGCCAATAAGTACATTGCCGCCGAGGGCTAGTGTTACCATAGTATGATTATATAAACAATTATCGCCTGAGTATAGCAATTGAAATATGCATACCTTAATAAGCGTCTATATCCGGGTAACCCGATCCGAGTCAGCTGACCGCTTGTCGGGCATTGTCAATCACAGGGATGTGACCAGCAGGGGTCGATGGTGTAATAAACACTTATTTCTAAGTTTACATGATAACAGGATCACCATATGTAACCCGACACTAGAAACACAAATATTCGTGTGTCTAGTGTCAAGTTCCATAGAGTGATCATGCGTTACCATATGCAACTTGATAGTACACGTATTTTCAAGAATATTCGTGTGTCTAGTTTCGCATAAAACCACGGTAGTGGCCGTTGTTGCCACTGTTTGTTTTTACCAATATTAAGTGTACCAGTTAACCTTATGCAACCCGATACCAGAAACACGAACATTCTGATTGGTGCAATTGACATTCTTGAAAAATAAACATTACAAATCACATTATTCACCGCCATATTTTCGTTCAGGTAGTATACATAAACGCTTGTTCTAAACGACGAATAACAATGCTTTTAATTGTGTTTAACGGCACATGCTACTCTTCTCTGTGTCGATGGACAGTTAAGCACCAATCCATTCCAACAATGTTCTAAACATTTGCTAGAAACATCAATAATGTTCCAATGCACAGTGTAACCTGGTTTTGACAGCACATGAGAATCGTCTCCAGTGGAGACGATTCTCATGTGCTGTCAAAACCAGTTTATTGATAAAGCTGTGTGAATACGCAGGCTGATCTTTGTTTACACTGTTCGCAAATGCATCCAATCCCATTTTTGTCATGGCGCATCGCGACGTTCTATCATCATGTTCGTCCTACGCTGATCATGTTTACAGATTCGTTTCTGGCCTCTTAAACATGTTTGTCAACAAACAGTTAAGTCAATGGTTGTGGAATAGTCGTAATGACGAAACCATACGAAAAAGACATTACACGCAAACATATTAGTAACGATTCAGGAGAAAATCTGCATCGTAGTGCTTGAAGTAGAAGCAGATATAGAGAATAGTAGGTTAGTGCCGTGAATGGGAAAACATATCTGGCAAGGCTCAGGAAACGGGATGGGCGAGGCTATGCCGAGCACATCCCGTTTCCGTGCCGCGCCAGATATTTTTTTCCCATTCACGGCACTAACCTACTATTCTATTTATCCCGTGAACACCTACAAATGGCTGTAAAATGCAAAAATAGTATTGACTGGATATCAAAAATGTTTCACGGCACCGTGTTTCACGGTACATACGCACTGTGTTGACGGGATAAATTATCATAGACGCATATCTAGAAGAGCTTTCTCTACACTACAAAATGTGTGAAATATGAATTTCATATGTTTTTCATATGAAAATTTCATATGCAAATGATATAAAATGAGCCGATATACAATTCATATGCAAAATCTTCATATGCATTTCATATGCAAATTATATGAACTTCATATGCAAATCATAAGAATTTTATATGAAGACCCATCTACAATGCTTTTAAATCTATACATTTTTCATATGAATTGCATATGTAACATATGAAGTTCATATGAAAATTGCATATGAATTTCATGTGATTTTTTTTCATACAAAATTCATATGAAAAGTCTTCATATGAAATTCATATGAACATCATATGAATTTCATATCAGCTCTTTTCATATGAATTTCATATGCAATGCATATGTTTTTCATATGTTTTACATATGGACTTCATATGATTTGTTTTCATATGAATTGGATATGTGGCACATTTTGCTGTGTATGTTTCATCTCTCATTCTGTGATTGATTGATTTATTGGTGTTTAACGGCCTAACAACAGCTAAGGTCATTTAAGGCCGGGGCAACGGGTTCGGCCCGGTATTTAATATGCTGCATTGCGGGAAATCCCAAAATCAGAATGGAATATTTACATCGAATTTTTTTTTATTCATTCCTCATTAGGATGGCATGTACATATCCAGTATATTAAATAATTGGTTGTTGTGGAGATTAACCATTTCAACCGTACATATTATAAAGCCAACATGTGCAAACACTGTAGATCCAGATAAGCCGGCTCGTAACGAGCCGTCTCATCAGGATCTGCATCATTTGTTAGTATTGGTATTGTTCAATCCTAAAACGATATAATATCCGCATTTGCTCATTACTAAAAATAATCCAATACTTAGCATAAAAATGTTGGCTGTTTAGGGGTAAATGGGTTATACATGTATTTAAATATATGCATACATGTATGTACACTTCGGATCATACAATTCATACACATGAGTTACAAATGTTAGTGCGCTAACTGGATATCAAATTTTCACATGTCAAATTTTCGCCTAAATTGACGTTCAAATGATTGTGAAAACCGATATGTGAATAATCTTGCTTTCCATTTATATTTTCATTTTTTTTTCATGGAAATTGCGTCGCTTTTTATGGAAAATTCGACGTTTTTTATGGTACATTCTTAGTTACTGCCAACGGAATTCAAAGTAAGGTTCCTTTCTTCAGACCCATTATATTATAATTCCGAGTTGTGTGTTTTCCTGCACCTGGAAACATTATCGTTTTCCAACGACCCGAGGAATGTTTTGGAAACATTTAACAATATTATTGACCACCTCGTTGACAATACAAGCGATTTTGCCAGCCTGAGCCCATTTGTTAAAGAGGTACCGACAATGAAGGCATCATCACGTCATTAACTGCATCTCTGGCTTTTGTTTTGTAAGCGATTACATCTTGACACACAACTTTCTGTAGCCGAGTTCACCAACATTGCAAAGTATACTTTTCTAGCAAAGTATACTTTGAGGGAGTAATCATTTATTTTTCCCGATTTTTTCCGTTGGCCGGAGTAGAGACGTGACCATTTGAGAGAGGTGAAATAACGTTAACATATAACGGGGGGAATTCAAACTGGTCGTTGTTGAGAGGTGACCGTTGCAGGGAGCTGACAGTTACCGTTAGCCGATTTCATCAACATTGCAAAGTATACTTTTCTTGCAAAGTATACTTTGAGGGAGTAATAATTTATTTTTCCCGAAATGCATGATTTCATATAGAACTAACGACTGCATATATTTGATGATTAAAAGTATGCTGAATTATTATACTGAATTTATTACATTATCACTGCCAAAATGGATGTGATAATGTAATAAATTCAGTATAATAAAAATTAATACATTCATGTTAAAATTGAAAATTTCTCCCTCAAAGTATACTTTGCTAGATAAATATACTTTGCAATGTTGGTGAAGTAGGCTACTGGTGAAGTCTTTAACTTATAGTTTGGATCTGCAATGTAACTCCGATTAGATGGCTGAAGTATTTAAACCATTTCACCCCTAGTTATCTTTTATTGACTATTACATGCTAGTTTTAGAATATAGTATACGAATAAATACTATCAAAAGACGGGCATTTGCTAAGGTAGAGCTTATAGAAGATCATCATTTGTTTCAAAGATAATATCTTTGTAAAAGTGATTGAATATATGTATGACGTATATCTAGCCCTGTTCTTCTTATTGTATACTATACTTGGCATTGAGTTGCCATCTGAGTCATCTTGAGACACAAGAATAAAGATTTTACCTGAAACCACTCGATTACTATTCATAATGTCATTTATATGCATGTCAATCCCCAATTATGTTTAGTGAATTGTCATTTTGGCCTGTGCATTTGAGTAGTATATTTTTACTGAAAGTTTGTAGTTCGTGCTCGTAGAGTTAAATATACTGATCTTAGCATGGACAAGCTATCAGTGAGTTTCACCTCCTATATAGTTTGACACAGAAAGTTCAGAATTTAACAGACAAACTAATAATAAAATTTGTCTGATTTCTGACGATAAATATGCTCATTATTTTTTTTAAAACAGGCACCTCGATCGATTTGTATGTGTCATCTAGAATTACCGTCTATATTGGCTATCTAGAATGCACAGTCATATATGCTATCTTACTTATACACAGAGAATATACAATATATGTACATGTATACAGTATTAACATGCAATAAGGTTGAATTTGTAATACATAACTTCTGTGCAAGCGTACAGAGCGAATAAATGAGTTTATTAAAACTTCAATATGTGAAGTATAACTATCATATTGTTTACCCCGCACTTTCGCATGCATATGCCTGTTTGAATATAGCCCCGCCACTAACCTGCTTTCGAATTGCAATACTACGACGTCATCAGCGGTTAGATACCGAAACGTGCATGCACCCATTTGAACATAATGCGCATCATATGCATTTATGACAACAAGCCGTGACGTCTGGCTCAAAATATAACTTGCTACTTATGAAATATGTCATGAATACATTTAATAGATATCGACGAAAGAGTCGCGATATGTGATTAATTGAAACCAAATGCTATGCGTTCAGTGGTCTATAAATTAGAGCAAACAATACTGATTTGTTATTCTAGCATACACCTGTTTGTTGCTAGCAAACTATGTGTGTAACGTCATACCTGTAATTATAACATTAGGTAAGTGGAGTGACCTGATAATTTACACAATGCAACATGGCCATTGTAGATTTTGAATTATGATAACATAATAGCATATGTACCAGACATGGGGTATACTCAGTCATGAGCTAATTGATAGCACGTATCTTTGGAACATGTTGTACCTAACTTTCCTAGTTTATCCGTCATACATTTGCTGTCTGTGTCAAACGCTACACTAGGTGCAACTGGCCAATGACTTGTACATACTATGATCGGCGATAATCATATGGCAACACAATGCATCGTATTGTATACACTAATACTACCATTTTCATATATATTCAATATATGTGCCCCTTCACCCTTAGGGAGCAAATATATTTGAAACCAATGATGCGTGTCTATGAAGTATGTCATTAACTATTAAAATATTTGACATACATGTGCACTACAGAACCTGATGGCACGGTACATCCAGATTAGATCTAGGCAGTGTTTGAACATGTTAGCGCAGTAGGACTTACATGGTAACACTTCATGCATACATGCTGGTGTACGTATTTGTGCACTGCAATTCCATTGAATCGTATCCCTAACAGTGTGTATACAATGCCATTAATCGAATTCTTCCACCGATAATGTCGGTAGATCCAATTGAGTTTTGTTCTGCGGTGTTACCCGTTGGTGTTCCAGCAGTGCCGAGCTAGTCCATCGCCTTTGGAACACCTTCGAATGGCCACTACGCTTTGTTCCTTTTGTTGAAATTGGCTTCGTCTTATCATTATTGAGCCGTTTATTTCCATTCGCCCCTAATTTCTTGTCCCTCTCCCACGGTATTGTTTTCTCCTTAGAAATGGATAAATGTTTATTTCGCGTTTCAGCTGCTTCTTGTAACTGTTTAACTGCCATGTTTTCAATTACCATATCCTGGTCGTGTTGACTTTTTCTTGCATATGATTCATAGTCATTTGTGTCTGATTGTTTTAAGAGTATATTTTGTATATCTTTCGATTGCATTGCTTCCTGGTGTTCAACTTCGGGAGAGGAATCGTCTTCGTCGCCCTTTGCTTCTGCATCGGATTCATTGTCAGAATTTGTCGGTTTTTCTTGCATCTGTCTCGGTCTGTAGTCACTGTCCGTGCTATAAAACCAAGCTATGTCATTTCTACGAATTGGCAGATGGACAGATGGCATCTTTCTGAGAATTGCTCGTGGTTTTGGCTTTGGTCGCGAATTAACGTTAGCTTCGTTATCGCCAATGGAAGCAGTGTCTTGCTCCGATACGTTATCAGGGAAAGCACGCCTTGTGAAGAAATGTCCGAATGTGTCTTCGGCGTCGTCAATGACTTGTAGCGATTCGGGACTGTGTGGGCGCGAGTCGCCGTACTCAATGGTAGTGGCAGGGGAGGATGCCCGTGCACCAATCGTAGTGGATGGTGCACTAGGCGAATATACCAGTTCTTCTTCTAGTTTCATTTTCCTGTCTTGTATTTGTTTTACCAAGAGCCGAGAGGAACCTGAATGAAAAGAACCACATCCGTTACAATATAGATGCAAGAAAACGTAAAACGTGATATATTTACAGGTAAACACTAATATAGTCTGGCACAGTTAAGAAATGAATATGTAATGCACCTTACATTATAGCAATGATGGTATGTATATAATTATATGTCAGGTTAGTTATATTTTTTCTTAAACTTATTTCACAATCTATTACTAATGTCATATTGACATAACTGTATTGTTGAAAAAATAAGACATATACATTTACAATTTATATCCATAACATAACTGTTGTCTTTGATGAATAATGATAATACAAAATATGTAGTTTGTATAAAGACATCTATATGCAACTGTATACTATATAGTATACACATGTAAGTTGTTCTCTCCTGAGAAAGCGCTGTGCATCGGATCTCATGAAACACAATTGTAAGTTGTTCTACTCTAATCTTCTCTTTCTTGTTCTCTCTTCACCTCGTCAACATCCACCCACCCCCCCCTCTCATCCAACACAGTCTCCCCCCCAAACACGCTGGAAGAAAGCGCTGTGCATCGGATCTCATGCAACACAATTGTAATACATTAAGTGTTACAAGGCAACACACTACATTAAGGATTGCTATACAATATAATTCGTTAAGGGTTACTAGGAAATATAATACATTAAAGGTTGCAACATGATACATTGAAGATTGCTATGCAACAGAACAAATTAAAGTTTGCTATGAAACACAATACAGTAAAGGCACATTACGTTGGAATGCTGGATAATCGCCCATTTTCTTTGCCATCAACTGTTGCAACTTTTCGCGAATCTTCAAAATGCTTGAATCCTCTAATGACGCCCCTGCTCGTCGCTGTGCCGCTATGGATTTCGCCACCTCTTGTCTGTGTATTTGTTGGGCTACCAGTAACTCACTAGGAACATAAACATTACATATATTGTAGCTAAGACTGCATCACATTACCCTGGAACATGCCATTGTTAACAAAACTACAAGTTAATGTGTAGTGATATAACACGACTACCGAAGGAAATATATATTTCAAGCTTGAAGTTTATTGCACTTATTCATTTGTGCCAATGACTCGTCTGTATTCTCATAGTCCATGACACAGGAATCATTATATATTCCGTTCTTCTTGTCGGCTCCGTATATATGCGACAAGCCATGTGAGGTTGTACCCAAGAAGTTGCAAGGTGCATGTTCACGTGGTTACAACAACAACAACAACGTCGCCCACTCCAAAGTAATCATTATTTGATATTTTCCTTAATATGCAACGGATTTTGATGAAATATGGCGCAGCAAACGCGTCTTCATGAGCTGCATTTGGTGGTCCATGGTGTTCGGCACAGACTTATGTCGTTTTTGCGAAGAATCGATTTCCGTGTCGGAGACACGGAAATCGATTCTTCGCAAAAACGACAGAAGTTTGGGCGAACATACAAAGACCATAAAATGCAGCTTAACAAGACGCATCAAAATCCGTTACGTAATAAGGACAATATAAAATAATACGTACTTTGAATCAGATGGATTCTGGAAGTTGCATTACTTGTTGTTGTTGTTAGTACCACCTGATCATACACCTTGCGATTTGCGGTATTTCATGAAAAATATTTACAAGATTCACGATAAATATCACAATATCTGTTTAGGTACAAAATGGCATGGCCTGTCTTTATCTACATTTATTTACATACCCGAAGTCGATATCACCATCTCGGTTCGTGTCCAGTTTCAATATCAGTTTCTGTAGGCACTTCTCACTCAGTGGAATATTGGCCATCTGAAGCCAACACAGATACCATATCCAAACATGCTATAGACAAATGTCTTAGGTGTTCCAGTATTTATTCGAACTGATTTACAAATTCAGCTGGGTAAGATGTATACACATTTATTTTACGTCTTGTTTTTTTGTGAAAATTCATTACATAACGAACGTGCAGGACTACGTATATAGAGTGAAACATGCATTCTTGTTTTGGAGGGATGGAACACCGCTTTGCTTTGTTCTGTAAAGCTACTGTTTCATTGAACATGCTACGCGATGCATATGAAGACAGAAAAACTACGATACTAAACATTATATATATCTAACAGCATTAATAAGTGAAACAAATAAGCTAAACAAATTCTTTACTCCCTCCTATACACAGTGACAGTACCATTGGTACTGTCACTGTGTATAGGAGTGAGTAAAGACTCTATACCTTTAATCCATTCGCGATCTCCCGTTTGCAAATAGGGTTTAGACACACTGTAGTTAAAATGGCATCACATTGCCCTGGACAAATGACACTGTAAACAAAACTACACTTACAAGATAACGTGAAGTGAAATAACGCGACTACCAGGAAAAAAGATACATGTCAAGCTTGGGTTTTATAGCACTGACTTATTTGTGCCAAGGACTCGTCTGTATTCTCAGAGTCCATGGTGACACGAACAAAACCCGTATATTCTTTTCTTATTGTTAAATATGTCTGTGACCGGAGAAATGGGGCGATCAGTGTACATATATCTAGATCAGCCTGTGCAAACGCACAACCTGATCAGGATCTTCACCAATGACGCTATTCCGTCAATGAAAAATCCGTCATGTTTCTAACAATGAATAAGATCGTTATCAGGCTACGGGAGGGTGCTATTTGATCTGGAGCTACACATGACACAAATCCAATGAACCCCATTTCTCCAGTCACAGCCATATATAAGATGATTTTATACCTTTAATCCATTGGCGATCTCGCGTTTGTCCAGAGCTCTATTGCCGTTCGTATCGAGGCTACAAAAGAGGTCGTAGAGCCTGAAGCCCATCAGCTTGCCGAACTCAATCAACACAACTGCGGGGTTCTCCTCCAGTAGATGGAGCTCGTCTTCCCCGTCATCGACGACCACGTGTCCCACCACGTGTCCGTACACCACCTCCAGCTTCCGACCTTTCAGGTGAAGTTCGTTTAACATCACCACAAAGTTCGACTGTACTTGCTGTACCTGTCAACATAACATAGTTATTTATATTAAATGTACATGCCCACTCAGTAGGCACAAACTGTTCTTTATATCAGAGACATCATCTGCGACGTTTTAAATCTTTATATCAGAGACATTTTCTGGCAAAATAAACATTCATTACCCATTCCCCCACGTATTGATTGGCATTATTATACATTTTATATCAGAAGTAAATTTCCACACTGATATCAGGGGTGATAACCGTGTTTTCTTAAAAGTTAACGGACATTACTATTTGTTATCTGTATTTATTTTTTGATGTGCAATGATCATACTTTATAATATGTCGAAAATACAATTTTTTTCGGTGATACATTTAATTTGCATTAAATAATTAAAAAATATCATGCCTCATTTGAATATGAAAATAGCGCGTCAGTATCAGTAAAATAAATATTAATAAATGATTATCTGTGATAGCCTAGTCCTATCGGATGGGGGAACTTAAATAGTCGGTCCCGACATGCAAGGTCATCGAACCAGTGCCGTCGTTAAATCAAAGCATTTACATTTTTATAGCGGGCACTCGTACTTTTTAGAACTGGTCGAATAGACAATTATACACTTATTTAATTCCTGTAAAGAATATTTTGTGCCTACTGAGTGGGCATGCACATTGTTTTGGCCTATAGTATATCTTGTAGCAATATACAGTTCCACTGTACATCAGACATGTGAGCACTTCATGACACAGTTTAGTGTCTGCAATCATGATAAGTCAGAAATACATAACAGCGAAACACATTTAAGTCAAGCATCCATATTTTCCCGAGTGTCCGGTTTAGAGTGGTTCTACTGTAATAACATTATCTATTGCAGAAAAATGGGCTTTCGTAGCGTACTATGAATAGCTTCAATACATGATTCTGTGATTCTCTAATGTACATGTATATATGGTATATTATTTTATTCTTCACCTTTGTGATATTGAACAAGTGTGTCCAATTAATGTACTGATTTATATAAAACCTGTGCTTATTTCATTAAATATTTCTAGTGCACCATCTTTTGTGCATGTCTGTAGATCTATGTAACTCATGATTTATGCCTGTATTTACTGTCGTGCAATGTCCTTGTCACATACAAGGTGCTACTCTCCGCGCCGGCGTAAACTGTTTCACGACGAAATAGGCTTTTTTTTTTTTTTTTTTTTTTTAGCTTATATTTAACGGCGGCACTGGCTCTAGGACCTTGCATGCCGTCTCCCAAGAATGGGAGAAAGAACGGAGGTAGAGATTTTTTGAGAGAAGCCGGAAATTCGTATTTACAGAGCAACTACGAATTATCGGTACCCATTCACAGCTGGGTGAAATGGAGCAGTGTGGATAAACTGTCTTGCTCAAGGACACAACGCAGCGCCTCCGGTGAGGCTCGAACCCACGACCTTTAGATCAGCAGTCTGACGCTCTAACCACTAGGCCACTGCGCTCCACACTTCTCGAAATAGGCACCGGATTCCTGACGAATTCCCATTTGGCTACATGCAGAAGATACTGCATAAACACATTTTCTTCTAGTAGCCGGCGCAAAATGTTTGCGCCGGTTACTAGACGAAAATGCGTTTATGCAATAGCCCCATGTAGACCTGAGTTTTCCAACGCGGAGTGCAGCACCGGTGATGATATACAGTACAACCTCTACAACAGCCACTCATGGGAAGACGCAAAACTGGGCCCGGTTGTTCAAAACACCAGTTAGCTTAACGGACTGTTAAATCCTTAAACGGACTGTTAAATCCTTAACGGACTGTTAAATCCTTAACTGAATGGTTAAAATCTCTGTTAAAACAGAGATTTTAACCATTCAGTTAAGGATTTAACAGTCCATTAAGCTAACTGATGTTTTGAACAACCGGGCCCATGCTGTTAGCAGGTTTTCGCTAAACCGAACACGCTGGGGGCACAGGTTGAAGTAACATACCAATGCCTATAAATACATTAAATATACCTAAAACTGATCTTTTCCCATTTATTGATACTTTTAGGTATATATATTGTATTTGTAGACCTTGGTGCGTTACTTCAACCTCTGCCTGGGGGTCCCGAGGGTGTCCGGTTTAGCGAGGTTTCACTGTAAATCAGGCATTTGATTATTCCGAGCCATAGGTGTGTGCTATGCGATCACGAACAGACATTATCACCTGGGATATATGACCAAGAAAGCCATCAAAATTTGCATCACATGTGGTTTCTTGTTGTCCGGTTTAGAGAGGTTCAACTGTAACTTACGGTAAGCGGTAAACTAGTTAGGTAGCGGAAAACGTTAACGCAAATCTCGGACAGACAGACGGACAGATGGACAGACGAACAGGGTCGCGACTATGTGTACGTACGTAGAGATCTCGTGTTTCGGGGTACATACTGAAGGTGCATGATCACGTGGTTACAACAACAATAACAATGGTTGAAAGTTGCACACTCCAATGTAAGTACATGTATTATTTGATATTTCCATTAATAGGCAACGGATTTTGATGAAATATGGCGCAGCAAGCGCGTCTTCATGAGCTCTGCATTTGGTGGTTCCGGGAATTCGGCACATACGTGTGTCGTTTTTGCGAAGAATCGATTTCCGTGTCAGTATACACGGTAATCGATTCTGCGCAAAAACGACAGAAGTTTGGGCCAAAGTACCGAGACCACCATATTTCATCAAAATCCGTTACATAATAAAAGAATAATAAAATAATACGTACTTTGACTCGGAGAGCTTCTGGAAGTAACATTACTTGTTGTTGTTGTTGTTGTTGTAACCACGTGATCATACACCTTGATACTGACATTAGTTGCTGCGCGAACCACATACCCCAAGGTCTAACTTGCTAATCCCGGAGGTAGGACAGCCGACTATAAACTTCAAGATGTCGTTCGCCCCTTCACTGGTCAGCGGGTTGAACTTCAGCTGAAACACAACAGAAATATATTTATCTGGAAAACGTTTCTATGAGCATAACTTGACTCGGATCTCCGACATAAAATAAATGCCATTAAAACTCCCATTACCCCACCCACCTAGTGTTGTTTATAAACGCAGGCCCGTACGCAGGAATTTCTATTGGGGGTGCGTCAGGGGCGAATGCTCCCCTTGAAATTTGTTAAACCTAGATGGCCTGAAATGCACTCTCTTGCATTTTAAGTCATTTAAATTCGGATTTCAACGGTGGTAAATTGTGACATTTTCATGCAAATTACCTGTTTAGTCAATCAAGCTGCATGATTTCAATCACAATATACACATACTTTTAAATAAAGAAATTTACACATATTGGCAAGATTAGCGCAGCCAGCAGTGTACACGTATCATGGAAATGAACATGACCTTACAATCAATGTTTTTAACGTGTTGTTTTTCGCCAGTCCCTTCGTCAGCCATTCGATACACTCTCTGTCTATCCGGTTGTTCGACAGGTCCAGTACCCGGAGCACTGTGTTGTGGGTCAGACAGCGGCTAAACGCCATACACCCCTCCAGATAGCAGCCGTTCCAAGCCAGGTTCAGCACCTCCAGCGACGTGTTGTCCTGGTCAATGATAGGTAGAGGATCTCACATGTGTCTGTGATGGGAGCAATGTGGCTTATGGTATGGGGAGTTCTGACCAGTGTAGCTCCTGATCAAATAGCACAATCATATAGCCTATATAATGGTCTATATTGCTTGTTAGAAGAAAGACGGGTGTTTCGTGGTTCATGGATGGACTGGCGAACAGAGAAGATCCTGATCAGACTGTGCCGATGTACGGTCTGATCTGGATCTTCACTGGTCGCAAAACCTATAAGCCCCATTTTTCCAGTCAACGACACGAACGAGTTTACATTTGATATGAGATTTATGAAACGAGTTGGACATAATTTATGCACCGACGAGTTTAATTTATCCCGTCAACACAGTGCGTATGTGCCGTGAAACACGGTGCCGTGAAACATTTTTGATATCCAGTCAATACTATTTTTGCATTTTACAGCCATTTGTAGGTGTTGACGGGATGAATAGAATAGTAGGTTAGTGCCGTGAATGGGAAAAAATATCTGGCGCGGCTCGGAAACGGGATGTGCTCGGCATAGCCTCGCCCATCCCATTTCCTGAGCCTTGCCAGATATGTTTTCCCATTCACGGCACTAACCTACTATTCTCTATAAACCTGATCAAATGGAAACGAGTTTGAGATTATGTCCATCACATGCCTTCATCCTTCAAAAAACATGGAGATATGCAATTTGTTTCAGTGAGCAGATGCCATTGACTATTTTCGCATGTATTTGGAAATTTCCACACAGAGAAAATAGGTTTAATACCAGCAATAAAAGTTTTACTAATATGCAATATCATAGGTTCCTGTTATTTGTACACTCTCCCTATTATAAAACTGAAGAATATTCCAGAATTGGTAGTACATGTACTTTTACTGAGCCACTGAAGTTACATATGTTTTTGCGAGTGTCTTAGAGAGGCAATTATTGTTTTGTAACTACATAAAACACAATATTAATATTGTGAATACACCCGGGCGCATTTGAATTGCGTTGTACCTTGTTTAGAAAGAAGTTTCAATGATATACACAGCAAAATGTGCCACATATGCAATTCATACGAAAAACATATGAAAGTCATCTGCCACACATTTTGTAGTATACATACAAACAATAATTGACCGTCTAAAACAGGCTAAACTACATATGGATCGAAGAAGCGATAAGTTAATGTGTTCTCTAATTTGTTCTCTATATTGTTCTCTAATTTAATTAGAGAACAATATAGAGAACAAATTAGAGAACAATGTGTGGGGTGGAGTTGGAGATGGTAGTATATCATCAGTGTGGTGTGGGGTGGAGGGGGAGATGGTAGTATTACTATACCAGTAGTCCGTCAGCGATGCCGATGGCGCCTGACCTCCGGAAGTGGTTCCAACTGAGGTCAAGGTCAGTGAGACTGTCGTTCCAGCTGAGTGCCTCCCCAATCAACATGCCGCCATTTTCCCGGAACTCGTTATGACTGAGATTCAAATACTTCATGTTCCGCGTTTCCTAGAATGTAGTATGAGTCCAAGCGGATAGCCGAAACACCTTGTCGTCGAATGTCACGCGACATAGTACTATACGCTTAATGTAAACAAAGATGTCGAAAAGTGGTGACGATGGCTTAACAGTGAAAATAGTACATAAATACACCACAACCAACACACGTTACCAGATTGTTGTGAATGTGCTGTATACGAACCTCTAACATTTGTTTGAAAATCGGAGCATCGTTCTCTGTGAATCCATTGTCTGCAATTAGAAAATGAAACATGGGTGTTATTGACCTTATTTTCACTTTATTTACACTGATCATTCCACAATTGAATGGGTGATGGAAGACAGAGCTAAGTCTATGAGGTATCCCTATTATCCTAAATGTGAATATAATAGTTTAATGTATGTACCTGTAAGTTTCATTGTTGAAACAATGTAATTTTCACGAAGTACAAAAAGCGCCATTTCATAAATGTTTGAGACAGATAACTATTTCTAAGCCAATGTAAGTTCAGACAAGAGTTGCTGCGCATGCGTGACCCGTCATGGTAAAAATTGTACTGGAAGATAGTTTCATTGACAAATGAAAATATTTGCTAGTGCCATTTTTACCATGACGGGTCACGCATGCGCAGAAACTGTTGCTGTGCCATTGTCTTCAGTCTGGAATTGCTTCTTTTATCACATCACCGTTTGTTTCGCCGATATATTAGTAATAAAGTTCGGTAGTTCGAAAAAACAATGTGTCGACATTATCCGACGATGTTATTAATAGTTAAGGTAGCTAACCCTTTCAACACTGTATAGCCTTCGATCATGTATATAGCGGAGCTTGCAAACAGTGTCGACCCAGATGAATAGGCTCGTGATGTACTTTTTACAAGTGATGTTCAAATTTCCTTTAGAGAAACAACAACTTGAACAACAAACACCCAATTTTCATAAATAATGGGCTAGTCTGAAATTTATTTTGTGACGATTGGATTGGTCGGGAATTTAACATATCAAAATGCATTCCAATTATTTAGGGGTGAAAGGGTTAACAATATATTTTTCTCACTTCTTCCCCATAATGTATCTTCTGACTACCATTTGGGCCGTCTTCAGACGCTTCAAATGGGTGGTAACAACATATATTTTGGAGAGAATGAGAACAATTTGTGAAAAATATTTCAAAATTGCTGTACCCCTAGAGAGGTATTCCGCTTGTACTGGATTAATGTGGTAATTCGACAGCCATGCTGATGAAAATTATAGTTGATTACATGTGGTATAGTAGGATAAACGATATGTACAGTGGGACCCCTCTAAACCGGACACCAAGGCAACCTTTGTGGAGTTATTTGTATTGGTGTCTTGATCATTTATCTCGTATGTTAATGTATGGTCACGATTGCAAAGTACGTTAATACATTTCAGAATGGCCATATGCCTGATTTACAGTGGAACATTTCTAAACCGGACACCCTGGGGACCTCCCATGGTGTCCGGTTTAGAGAGGTTCCATTGCACAGTGGGGTCAACGTGTAAGTGCACACACAAACGAACACGACATATTGGAACCAACCTATCGTGTTCGTTCGTGTGTGCACTTACACGCTGACCCCACTGTATTACTTACTGGATAAGTCAAGTCTGTAGACCTTGTCGAACTCAATGACGACGTTGGCGATATGAGTGAACCCTTCCACGCGCATATGGTTGTCCGACAAAGTCTGGAAACAATGGACAGTGAGTTACACTTCGGTCAACTGATCTAGCAAAAGAATTCCGCCACGGAAGCGGTGTCGCGCCTGTCGAGACATTTGACCGTAACATGATCGTGAGCACGAAACACGTCAATGTTAATGTCAGCACGAGTGTGTTCCAAGTGTTTACATGTATCAAATGTCCCAATATTGAAGCAATCCATCGAGTAATATTAAAGTTATATAATGAAGAAGAAACGAGTCTTACTACTGAATTATACTCGTATACACCGCCCTGTAACATCACGTTGACAACTGTGAGGACATTGCCGTGCTTTCCTGAACATTGGCACCTATCTTTGCGGAAACTATTGCGAAATCGCCAATAGAAGCAGTCAGGTTCAGGCGCGTAGTGGTGCTTAAAATAATGCCACGTCCGACTTTTGATTTGGATGTCTAGAGGCCATCCACTAGAAAAAAAGTGTCAACCTAAACCATCAAAATGGCGTGTTCTACATCCTAGAGGCTATCTCCGGTAGACGATTGGTCTTTCAATGTAAATGTACAATAGCCAGTAACAAAAAGGAAGGGACAAACCGGACCAAATTAGTGGGTCATGGCTGCCGTGTTGGTGCCTACATTTTAGATCCTGATCCCCTGACCACAATCGCCTCGACTGTCGTCAGGGGATCATGATCTAAAATGTCTTTAAGCGTCTCCTTTTTTCGGAGATGGTGAAATTGTGGTGAGTACGAACCATGTCCGAGATGTGGGTGTTCTCCTGCAGCACCTGGGCGATATGTCGGGCGCCGCCCGGTCCCAGGTCATTGTCTGCCATATTTAATGTATGTACTCCCGTCGCTTTCTGAAATGGAATGTGGAATACATGTATGATGCCATTGAGGGTCGCATGGAGGGGACATATATATTGGTTTATTTGAGAAATAATAAGAATTAAAACAAAACAAATCGCTTTGTTCCGAATGTAGTGGGTTTATTCATACACATGCGCACAGTAGCCTGTTTTGTGTGATTGTTGTAGAGAGGTTACGTTGTACGCTCATATTTGAATAATTATGTATAAAATACTACAGGAATGAGGTTCCGTCTATTATAGTGTCATCATTTCAAATAAAGTGGAGTTCGTCTCCATTTGCTTTTGTAACAGTTAAACGTACAGTCAGTGCAATAGCACATGCGTGTGCCCCCTTACGGCCGATGTTGTGATGCGCAAGATCGATAACTCCAGAGTTAAGGCCCTTGACAAAGATGGTGGACGGAGCTATCTGGAAGTCTGAACATTTCTTGAGATACATCTTCTGTACGCGACTCCCCGAGCTTGCCACTTCTTCCAAGTATGGTATGTCCACTGTAACGTGAAAATATGACAAACGTGACACAAAGTGCACATCGTCTAGACATGAAGTGAAGCTCGATGCGCACTAGGAGTGAACATCCGTTTAACATTCTATTGAACAAGTGTTGACTTTGCGATGAACTGCAAGTCTAGAAACATCGCACAATATGTCGGATAGGATGTGAAGTACCTTCTTAATCGTATCGTTTTAACGTACTGGTCACAACGAACTACTTTCCTAAACGTTCCATTTGGCTAACGTCCTTATCTGACGTCACCGAATGACGTCAGTTTAATGACGCTATGTTAAACGCTATGTTAAACAAGTAATTGTCAACGCTCCACGTTATATTTCTCCTTATGTTACAGAAAATTATATGTGAATACCAGACTAGTGCCTATTGACATCAAGTTTATCAGGCTCGGTTTGGAAACGGTAGGAATTCCTCGGCGAGCCTACGCGTTTCCTAACCTTGCCTGATATATTTCATCAATATCACATGCCACTAGCCTGGTATTATCTAACTTTTATGTTAATACGGCATACGTACTGGAGTCGAATATTGTGACCAAGGGTCCTCTCGATTTGTTTCTGGGTTTGTTCAGGAACCCTTCCATCATGCCAAACACGTCTGGAATGCAAATTGTCCGTGTATATACAGTCAAACCTGTCTTAAGTAGCAATTGTCCGTGTATATACATGTATATATAACATGTATACTGTTACTATTTATATGGTTCAAACCATTGAAAACAATGGGTGTGTAATTTCAATAAGCGCGATCAGCATTACAGAGGTTGCGATGGGGACATTGTAAATACCTTTGCCAAAAACATGTAAAATAATATCGGTCTGGTTTCACATGTAATGTAATTTCCGACAAATGTAATAACATTTATACCGCATCCATTGCTCCATGTATCATAAGAAAGGGGGTTGAATAAATGCTGTTTATATCTGAAGTAACCTAATATACCTAAATTTAGTAGCCTAATATGCATGAAGTGCCGTTTTTGCATTTATGTTTTCACCTTTGAACCTAATCGCGGCCTCTGATTGGTCAGTCTCAACAGAAAATTCAAGATGGCGGCGAATTTTAAAATCGAAATCGCTGTCTGTTCATTTGAATTGTGTCCATTTTTACAGTATATGCGACGTAACCAACGACATGGATATGTCCATTATGATTGCAATGCTTATTATGACAACTGTGTAGTCTAAAACCAGCCAATATTGAAGCTCATCGTAATATGGAGATTTCATCAGATACAATACCGAATCCACTTAGCGTGGACGCCGGCATTTTGCTTTGAACGACGTCACTAGATTTGTGACGTATGGCGAGGGAATGAAATCAAAGCATGACATCACCTACGTTCAAACGATTAAGTTTGGTATGCGGTATAAATTAAATACATGCTTAGTGCCGTCGAATATAAAATATATTCGGTTTCGCTCCGACAACTTGATATGGGCTCGCTAAAGCTCGCCCCAATAAATCTGTCTAAGGCTCACCGAATATATATTATATTCGACGGCACTAACCATGTATTTACTATATATGTAAGTCAATGAATATTGGGTTTTGCTTTCCTTCGCTTTCCTTAATATATCACCGAGTATCATCAACCGGGCGGAAAATGGAAATTGTTAAATAATTAGTATACACCACTGAGTGTTGACATAGATGCACACATTATTAGAAAGACTCGAGTTGTACTTGAATTACAACCATGTTTGTGGCAACCGGCGACATCGCTAGTTTTAACCTTTTGAATGGGGGAAACGAAAACTGTCGTCTGTGTTTTATGTTTTATATTCCTTCTCAATAAATACATGGTTTGACAGCACTTTAGAATCATTTACATTGAACATGATTCTCAAGTGCTGTCAAACCATATTTCGCGGAGAAAAATGTATATATCTAATAGAAGGTAATCAGCAGATGACGCAATTTAATTCGGCATTGATTATGTTAACTTACCGTCGTCGTCATCAAAGTTGTCCCACTCGAAGCTCGTGTCCGACATTGATGACGACGATCGGCTGCCTACGTCCACGTGTTTCCCAGTGTCCCCGCACTTCCGTTTCCGGATGACCTTGGCACTGTTGGAGCGGATTAAGGGCTTGTTTAGTCGAAACTTCGTCACCGTGGAGAATGTGCTCTCGCATGTTCCCCGCTTGATAAGGGACCATATATCAAACTGAAACATTACAAAATGCAGCAAAACCAGACACAAAACTAGTTTTATGTCCTTCCGTCTTAAAAATGATTCTTACAAAAATTATAAAACACATGCCGTTATAGAGTGCTCGTATGCATCAGAGGTGATTTACGTTAATTGGATGGTAAATTATTGTCCGTTTATGAAACACATTTCTATTTACTTCTCATATTAACGTGGCTAACTAATGTTACCATTGTGGACCTATACGGAAACATCATTGCATGTGAATACATCCACTAAAGATTTTCCAACATCAGCTGTTATAAATTAAAGTTTGCACTTGCCACTTACGAACTTCCTCAGTTTGTCTTAGGCAGTTTACCGGTAGTTAAGGACCCGTTCTATACCTGATCATCGTTTTATTCAAAGATAATTGCTTCGTAAATGTGATGGAATATATATGTATGTATAACATATATGTGAACACTGTCTCGTTACTGTATCCTATACGGCACATGGAGTGGCCAAGTCGACCGTCTTTGTGTGTTCCCGCCATCAACCAGTTTCGACTGTTCTGTCGTTTGACAAAGAACACAAAATGTGAAGTAGAACATGTGATATAATGTAGCTAATCACATGTAAACAAGCTAGGAGAACAGACTCCTATCAATTATATTACACCAAACTGTAAAATATGTCAGTTTTCTAGACAAATTTGTGCCTATTTTTTAACAACATGAACCACCATTATAAATAGCCTCATACACAGAAAAGTACACCGTGTATCACTTTTACCAAGCAAACCACACAACACATACCATATATACCCATCCAGTGTCATGTAAGCAGTTACCTGAGTGTATTGTCCATGGTGTCTATTCACCTACTGTACGAGTAAATATGGCGTTACCTGGATAGTGTGTACATTAAAAATAGGCTGTGCATCATATTGAAAAGTTTACACATAAAAATATAGTTTGAGAAATGCTCAGCTATCTCGTCTTTGATATAGTTTGCTGGCATAATATTTATAGCACGCCGTTGTCATATCTGTCTATCATGTATTGCACCAAATTATATTTGGTTTATTGTCGTAGTGTTTGCTGTTTGTGTCCAACGCACACAGTGGTGAAACTGTACGATGTCTTGTACATACAAAGATGGCGGAGATGACAACTCAATGCTCCATATAGTATACAGTAACAAGACAATATACACATATATTTATATTCATATATCACATCACTCTTCAGAAGCAATTATTGTTGAAGCCACGTGTATCTATATATGACCTAATACATTAAACGTGTCCCATGTACATACCTGTGTTTTCAGCGAGTCCATCCGGGGGATTGATGACGCTGACGACATCGACGACTCCGTTCTCATGCTGGCCCGTGAACTACTGACCCGCGACATGACGACGGTTGTCATGGAAATATCCGAAATGAGGTGGCAACGTCTCTAATTCAGACTCGTGTTACGAGAATACAATTGTTTGTCCAATTTTTTTTTTTTATTATTTACAAAATTCAGTTGTTTCACTTGATTATTGCAGGAATAAATGTCAGAAATATGTAATGATTATATAGGTTTCGACGGCAGCTTAAAAGGGATATCAACTTGTTCCCACGAGTTATGTACTTCGTTCCCGCGAGTTACCTATCTCGTTCCAGCGTGGGAACAAGATGCTATCTTCGGGAACGAGATGTTATGTCGTGAGAATGAATTAAGCTACCGTAGGTTTCCGTATTTTGTAGATGTTTTTATTTTTTCGTTTTCTTAGATGTTTTTATTTTACTTATTTATTGATGTCTTTATTTTTTTTACTTGGTCTATTTCTCAATAAGCACATTTTGTTTACTTGGTCTAATTCTCAATAAATGCATTTTGTTTACTTAGTGTAATTCTCAATAATTCCAGCACAAAAATATTTATACAATTCCCTAACATTTGATTGGCCCGTAGCAAGTCTCTGTCCAAAGTTTATATTCCAGTAAACTCCCACGCCGAACTACTTTCCGTAATCGTGAGGCGCAGTTAAAATAATTCTTAAGAAAACGGAAAATAAACACATTATCTTGATGAATTTATTTAAAATGCTGGAATTATAAGGAATGAATGGCCTTTTGTGGAATTTATCGGGGATATAAACGTGGAAAAGTCGCGGGAATACTGGACGAGGCCTTTCGGCCTTCGTCCAGTATTCCCGCGACTTTTCCAAGTTTATACCCCGATAAATTCCACAAAAAGGCCATTCATTCCTATAATAAACACATTTTGTTTACTTGGTCTAATTCTCAATAAACACATTTGGTGACTCGCATTTTACTCATCCCCTCGGTGAGACATTACAGTCAGTACTTACAACACGCAGACAAATAAGAAAACATTTTGTATTTTATTCACAGTATTAATAAACAGTTACCATGGTTATTTGCATATAACATAATAATATTTCCAATTAAACACGAGGCATATGTGTAAATAAATTAATTATTTAAATCTCAAGCAACATTTTATAAACATTGATTGTTTTTCTTTTCTCAATATTTACCATCTGATATGAACTTACAAATAGCCACAATATTACATGTGTATTATACAAGTGTAATACAATCACTGGAACACGTATTATACATGTAGCAGGTTACGGTTAGTAGAACAACGTGTATATATAGCATATAAACAATGCTATATGCATTGAAAATAATATTCATATTAATTTCAAAACACGCTGTCATGTAATCCATGGCACAATCATGCCTTGAATATTTATTTTTGTAAATGTATGTATGCATGTATAGTTGACACAATTTCCATACATAACGCCGACATATAGCGATCATTATATGCTACAAATACAGAAATAATGTTCACTGTAGTGTGCATTAATTAGTATCGCTATGCATGAGGGCGTAACGTGGTTATGTTCTACACTTGTCACAAGGAATATATTCGTTTTTTTTCAAATCTCAGGCCATGCGAGATATGCGATATGTGCCATAGAATTCCCTGAACCATTTCATAAATTTATTGCAAACACCAATAGTTTCACTGAAAAAAATGGTGACCAGCGTAAACCATAATCAGACTGTGTATAACTATTTGAGTGTTAACCCTTAGACCGCTACTCACAACAATTGTCGTCTGCTGCTGCTTTTATATATTGTCTTATTTCTCAATAAAAACATGCTTTGACAGCACTTCAGAATCATTCTCAATGGAAATGATTCTGAAGTTCTGTCAAAGCATGTTGTAAATTATTCTAAAGCGCTGTCACAGCATGTTTTTGATGATAAAAATGGAGAATAGACAATAAACAGCAGACGACAAAAAAATAAGATAGGTGTCTAAAGGTTAATGTGTGCGTGTACACTGCTCACAAAAGTAATTACACCGGTGTGTTTATGTTCGGTCACATGACTGGCTCGGCAGTCAACAGAAACCTTTTGTCTGCCGTTACACGTAAACTAAAACAAAGGAAAAAGCGAGAGTTAATCAGATATGCGTTCTAACGTACGAATACAAGTATCACATTATTATTGTTTTTAGTCACACGTTCAATGATCACGAGTGCGACTGTGCCTTTGGAATGCAGCTTATTACAATTGTGGCCAGTCTAGCTCCTGAGCCGGCAACATACTCCTGCACACTGATCAGGATCTACCCCTACGGTGTTGCGCTGTGATGTTGATGTTGCAAAATTTCTACTATGTGTTTTTCAATCCGCCACTGAGACTTCGTATTTTATGGAAATAATAGTGCAGGTAGCCGTACTTTCAGTACTTTGATTATACTATATGATGTGATGATTCGACAGTTTTATGCAAGGGAAATAACTGTTTCATACAGAATCAGAATGCCCATACAGAGTTGTCCATCGTGTTTCGTGTGCGAAGTATTGCATCAGCTGTATTTCATTGAAATACGACCAATGTCAAGGACGTTGACGTGAAAGCAGAGTGGCGCAGTGGAAGCGTGCTGGGCCCATAACCCAGAGGTCCGATGATCGAAACCTCGCTCTGCTATATATTTTGGTGATTTTTTTTCTTGGGAGTCTGGTACATTATTTGGACAAATTCACAAACAAAATGTCACAGTCATCTGTGGAAGCGTCTTGGTACAATGCTGAAATAGTTTAAAACCTAATTAGGAGTTAGTATGAGATACTAAATCCTAATTAGGAGATAGTCACTCACAGGACTTAGTATCTCCTAATTAGGAGGAGGGACCATATACATACATGCATGCATACATACATACATACATTCATACATACATACATACATACATACATACATACATACATTCATACATACATACATACATACATACATACATACATTCAACTGCGTGCCAGTTAGGAGTTGGTATCTCATAATTGGGAGTTACAAGGAGTTACTATCTCCTAATTATGATATAATATCTCTTAGGACTTAGTATCTCCTAATTAGGACTTAACATATTTCAGCATTGGCACCAGGACGCTTCCATACACATCTGGGGGCCGTTTCACTAAACTTCTTACGACTAAAATATTCGTAAGTGCAAAATTATGATAGTCTGTAAATGTCACATTAACAATGGTTTCTTGTAAACAATTATTGGATTTACATTTATTGAGCATAGGCTGCATATGCAGCCTATGTTCAATACATGTAAATCCATTAATTGACATTTCCAGACGATCCTAAATTTGCACTTACGAACATTTTAGTCTTACGAAGTTTAGTGAAACGGGCCTCTGAATATGAATGGAACCTTGGCGATGTTCTGCTGGATTCCCATCTTAGCTAGTATACACTACACTCTTCTCACTGGTATCATCCCCAGGGACGTCGGGACAGGTCCGACAGTCGCCGGACCAATACTTTTGACAAACCAAGTATTTAGGGTTAGATGTATTATATCTCTGGACAAACATGTTTTTTTTTTATTGATAAATTTAGAATTCATATTAGAAAAAATACGGTCAGGAATGTATTAATAGTATATAAAAAATGCCTTTCCCATACTGCTGTTGACTTGAACATTAAGTTTCGGTTTTGTTGTTCGTGCCGGTTAGATCTCGTTTGGTAGACTATATCACCCGATGCACACAATTATAAATATGTTTCTGCATTTTTCTCATTTCTCATCAAATGTTTTATGTTGTTACCACTAAGTTGAACCGTCTCGACGAGACGGTTCAACTGAGTGATAACAACATACACTTTCCGCGTGGATGGGTGGGGCCACTCCCACTCGCCGGACCAATCTCTTGATGCTTCCGTCGCCCTTCATCATACATGGCCAGTGAAACGTGTCTACCGTCTGGCCAACATTTGGCTTTAAATGTAAGTACTTTTTCAATAAAAACAAAAATTTCACCATCCACACGTTTTATTTGATGACATTCCATTAAATAGCGATTTTATTGCGGAAAGAAAAACAAAATTTTTCCTATGGTAATTTAACATGGGGCTAAAAAGGAGCTGGATATATATTGATGAGGAGAGTTGAAGGACGAAAAACAAATCTATTCTTAGCCCCCATGTTAAGTTCACATAGGGTTTTTTTCGCACTAAAATCAATATTTGATGCTGGAATTTCAACACATAGAAATGGAGAGGCGACTTTTTTGGTATTTGTGAAAAAGTACTTACATTCAAATAGTTTTATATTCAATACGTTCAATAGCCAAATGTACGTCGACAGTAAAACGTGGAACAGACAGCGAGTACTTACACATTGGAACCTCTCTAAACCGGACACCCTGGGTGGTCCCCAGTGTGTCCGATTTAGAGATGTTTCACTGTGTAATTCTGATGTAATAGCACTGAAACATGCCTCTGTGCATTGCAATCATGAACACTGGACAACATCAGCGATATTTGGCAGTTAAATCGGTCATAATTTAACACATCGATGTCGCAAGGTTGTTCGGTTTAGAGAGGTTCCACTGTACTACATATATAGTGTATGAGCAAAATGTGTGAATGTGACTGGAGGCGATTGGCTTATGTCATTTGCAGCTACTGATACAGTGAATCCTGAGAATGTTTCACTGTAAATCTGGGGGCAGTTTCACTAAACTTCGTACGGCTAAAATGTTCGTAAGTTTAAAATGATGATAGTCTGTAAATTGCACATTAACAATGTTTTCTCGTAAACAATTATTGGATTTACAATCATTGAGCATAGGCTGCATATGCAGCCTATGCTCAATACTGAAATGTAAACTCGATCAATTTAAATTTCCAGACGATCCTAAATTTGCACTTACGAACATTTTAGTCGTACGAAGTTTAGTGAAACGGGTCCCAGGTATTTGATCATTCTGAGCCATCAGTTTGTGCTATGCGATCATGAATAGCATTATCACCTGAGACAAATGCCAAAGAAACCCATACAAATTATAAGATCGCACATATTTTCTTGTCGTCCGGTTTAGGGAGGTTCCACGATACGGGACTTGAGAAATGGGCGTACATGACCTTTGTAAAACATGACCTTTGTAAATGACCTTTGCATGGGCGGATTCAGGGGGGGGGGGGGCCGGGCGGACCCGCCCCCCCCCCCCCCCCCCTAAAATTCACCGAGTAAAGATTGTTTACAAGTTACAATTGCAAGGCACGTTGCAAGCCAAGTGCCATGTATTCCATGCATTTTTCGGTCGTTTTCTTATTTCTTATTGTTTCAAAATTTAAACGTTTTCAATCAAAAATCATGTCTAAACATACTGTGACCGTGTCAATATGTTTGTTCCAAAATGCGCCAGAACGCAGAAAATGCAATGCAAAATTTTCCGTGGGGGAATGCCCCCGGACCCCCCTAGCCTCCGCTCGGTCGACTATTTTGCAATACTTGACTATATTATCGTACGAGCTAAAATATAGTCAAGTATTGCAAAATAGTTACGCCCCCCCCCCCCCCCCCCTAACCCGAAATCCTGGATCCGCGCCTGATCATAGTGACCTTTGTTATTGTAAGCCATCGAGCTGTTGATATGTAACTCGAAAAAATGACATTTCTGGAAGACTCGGACCTAGGACCAGTACACGACAAATTAGAGAAATATTGCACACCCACGTTCGACTATACATACTAGTTTTATAACATGATATAATAGTCTAGCAGAAATGGGCGGGTGGGTGATATCTTTCGAACGACTATTTACAGGGTATTGTAGTGGAAAACGTCAAGAAATAAAAAAATACATGGTTTACAAATTAAATGTCTTCTATGGTATTTAACATACTGCACACCACAGCCGCGGACGAGGAATATACCGTATATTTATAATAGTAGCCTCTAGTAGTACCCCCTCCACCATTTTCAGCCAATTTAATTTATTTTCACAGTCGTCATCTCAAAATTAAAAATTCTGTGTTTTTTTTCTCACTTATAATGGCAAAATATACCAGTATCAATTCTATATAATAAATGTAAGTAGTAACTTAAAAATATATCTATATAGATTACTCCCACGTCCGTTAATTTGTATCAGACCTGCTTTAGTTTACGAATTACACCTTCAGCCGGGTCGACGAAACGCTTGGTTATCGTCAGCATTCAAGCGTCAAGAAGATGGTGACTGACATTCCTCCCTTTTCTAAAAAGAAAATGTAATTTATGTTATCTTTTCCTTGTAATATTGCGTACCATGTAACATATATTTGAAATAGATGTTGTATATATTGCTTTTTTCAGAGAAATACATTGTGGAGGCAACTTCACTACAATCTGTCAAGGGTTTGAATTTATTTCTACGTTTACTAAAACTCGAGTGATACCAGAAGTCGGACAAAAATATAATCAGGGCGATTATTACGGCGATGACCTTCCTTCCGAGAAGTGGCACTGGTTCTGGACTCTGCGCCGGCGTAAAATATTTTACATAAAAAAAATGCTGTGCTCAGCACTGTGTTGAAACCTGCCTCCACTGGGGGCCGCATGATTCACCCAAATCCTCCCCAAATCGTCATTTTCCCCCCCAAATCCTCCCCAAATCCTCATGTAAAGAATAAGTTATCCAATTAATATGTCTCAAAACCTTTTAATATTGTTCTTAAGAAGTTATTGAACCCGATTTGAATACGTTTTTATGGTAAAAAGAGTCTTATTTCGATGTTTTAATTTAACTTAGGCATTCTAGCAGCCAAGGGAGATCATCCAAAATAAATGATGAGATAAATGCAAGGGAGATAAATGTTGTTTGACCCATTTTGGTCAATTGAAACATGCAAGTTATTTACCATTCCAAATGTGTATAATACTATTCATCTGTTTTTTATCTCAATCAATCAATCAACCTCAGCACATATATAGCTTTAAAATATGAATGGAATTCTGAAAATTAAGACCATTTATATTGGCCACCCATGACATTTTCTGACGAGCTTCATTTTAATATCACGTTCTTAGCCAAACTCCTTGCATCAGCTAGGTACCTGAAAATAGTATTATTCAATGATTAGTAACAATTTAAGCTGGTATTTACATCACACAGTGAGTAATTAAGAGGATTTGGGAAAGATTTGGGGATGATTTGCTTCATATCATAAAATAACAGATGAATAAACATTTGGAATGGTAAATAACTTGCATGTTTCAATTGACCAAAATGGGTCAAACAACATTTATCTCCCTTGCAATTATCTCGTAATTTATTTTGGATGATCGCCCTTGGCTGCTAGAATGCCTAAGTTAAATTAAAACATCGAAATAAGACTCTTTTTACCATAAAAACGTATTCAAATCAGGTTCAATAACTTCTTAAGAATGATATTAAAAGGTTTTGAGACATATTAATTGGATAACTTATTTATTACATGAGGATTTGGGGGAAAATGAGGATTTGGGGAGGATTTGGGTGAATCGTGCGCCCGTCGACTGGGGCGTACGCCAATATACGCCCAGCTATATAGATGACCACTCACCATTTGGGTTGAGCATGTATTGAAACTTGATGCCCAGCTGGCAGCTGCTGGTCACAGGCATCTCGGCGTTGTTTAGACGAGCATTGCGTTTGTCAAACCTTGTTGAATGTTGAGACTAGGAGCTGAGCTGATCACTGTAGCCTGTAGGAGACATATTCCCAGACCCATGGTACAAGCCCCGTGCTTGGCTATAGCTCGAGGATAGCCCAGCATGATCCACCAAGCTCATCGCCTGAGACATTGGCATATGCCAGGCTGCGAGCTGGGAATAGATAGTTCAGATAGCTCTGAGCTGAGCAGTTCAGGATGTCGCTTAGTTCGGAAAGTCGCTCAGCTGAGAAGTTCATAACATTGCTGAGCTAAGTAGCTCGGCTTGTTGCTGAGCAGTATCTCCCACACATATCCTAGTAGTAATACCATAGTTTCAGCTTCAATTAGGATATACTATGCTGATCGACATAGAGTAGGGTACGGGCATGTTAGCTCAGAGTTGAGACGAGCTACATTCCCGGCATCACATGTAGGTTCATGATAGGATGCTCAGCTAGTGGTATCGCCCATACCACAAGACAAACATCGTCAATAGGGAATTGATATACAGTGGCAAAGCCCATGCCAGAGATGTGAATCACATTGGTAGTTTTTCACCACTTTAGCCAAGACACTCCGCCCAGAATATTGCTTGTAGTTGATTATTGTTAAATTCATGTCTTGATTATTTGTGCTCATCCAATCATTGTACTGATCAGTCCATAATCATTGGTAACCAAGGAAAATCTATATCTATATATATTATACCGGCTCAGCTTGATACCAGGAATGGTAGAATTCTATTATTGGTTGTCAGGCTGGACCCGACTTACGAGAATATTAGTTAGGTTGCCCTGTGCCAGAACTTAATGTAACTTGGTGCTCAGCATATTGGTAAGTTGATAGCTGATGCCAGCCGTGAACGCTGGTCTCGTGTTAGAGCTAGCCAGACCAGCAATACGAAAATACGTACATATATTTGGCACCAAACGACGGACTGCCAGACTTTAATATAATACCAGTATACCTTTATGCTCAGCATTCTGATAATAAGGCTGATTACGCTGGTCTCGTGCTGGAGCTAGCTGGACCAGCGGAAGTGAAAATCCCTTGCATACTTTTGGCGCCCAACGTAGGACTCTCAACTTGGTAATATAACATTTAGTATGCTCAGTAGCCTGCCTAGACCATGACAGAGCTAGCTGGTCCAATAGGCTGAAATATGTTACATAATTTTGGCTCCCAATGTGGGGCTGCCATACTTTAATGTCCTATACCCTTATGCTCATTATTCTGATAATAAGGTTGATTACGCTGGTCTCGTGCTGGAGCCGGACCAGCAATAGGGAAATACGTTACATGTATGTGCCGGGAACGTGTTCTCCCAATCTGTGATTTCCGGTTTCAATGTGGTTCCCGATTTCCGCATCTATACGTAGTGTATGCGTACATCGAATGCGGGAACCATAACAAAATGTCTCGACAGTAAATATTACCGTGGAAAAATAAGAAAACAAGATGCCAAAGGCACGGAAACCATCAATATATTTTGGTCAGTGTCAACATGTACAGCTAGTACTAGTAATGTTTCTCCTTCCCCTTCCACAAATGAAGACCTGGAAAGTCAGATCGAGGTCGATGAGGCCCGAACTCTGATCATTGAGTATAAGTAATATGACAGTTCGTCTGACACCTGTCAAGGATACAAGCAGCATAGATCAGTATCATGATAATCCGGCTACATGATTGTTATTTGATCTGGAACTACACTGGTCACATATGCCATAAGCCACATCCACATACATGTGCAATGTATGTGTGTTTAATTTAGAGCTCACTTTAATGTAGATCTAATAATATTCTCTTTTCATGAATGAAAACATGAAATGCTACATGTATAACAGAGCACTCGTAGACATGATTTATGGTGTCACATCTGCGAACCAGACACCTTGGGTACCTCCCAGTCTGTCCGATTTGGAGAGGTTTCACTGTACCATACAATTTCTTTTTGTTTTTAGGTTGTAAATTTTCTCGCTGCCAAGATGCCCGAATCAAAGCCACTTGTGAAGGAAGTTCTCCCCAAGCAAGGACAAAGTTACAATGAGGACATGCCCACTGTCGTTCTATGTAAGTCATGTGATTTTGTACACAGGTGGAAGACTCGGACCTATGACACCCAACAAATATGCCTATTAAAAAAATCCCATTACCTTACCCACTTGGTCTCGTACAGTACCATATGCTATATCAAGGTGAGTATAAATAGGGCTATTATAGAAAGAAGCCTCTCTTTTCCGGCTCGCACAAACACAATAAACATCGATTAAATGTATGACTTCTGTCTCCGGCAATCGATAAAGGTATTAGGTGTGTAAATATACTCACTTCAAATCGCTGTTTCCAGCATTTATTCAGTTATTCGCATTTTGTATACCCCATCCAAAGCGAAAGTTGCGTGTACGAAAGAATCTCACACAGAATCGGATGCCGTCCGGCTGGATTATCGATCATATTTGGCCGATAGCTGATCGCCAGATCAAAATAAAGTCGTGCACCATGACCATATACATTAGAGACTCCAACCATACAAAGTTCGTCCAATTGTGATCGTTCGCCGATCTAAAAAACACTTTTTTCTTTAATTTCATTCATTATCTGGAACTGGGTCAATGCACCATCTTCCATAATACAATCACCGAAGCGTCTATGTAAGAACATCTCTGATTGGCTAAACCTAAAAATAGACGCGAGGACTTTCCCTTTTCAGGGTTTCCGGAAGACATAATCTGATTGTACTCGAATCATGAATGAAAGCCAATGAAATTAGAAAAAAGTGTTTTTTAGATCGGTGAACGATCACTTCTATTTCCTTTATCTAAAATGCTTAATATTTCACACATGCATTCCTGTAAGGCTCTACTACCATGCTGTGCCAAATCCACTACCGTCCAATCCCCGCTGATCCCATGGTCAAGGTCAAATACTTAGTCTCTTTACAAAACTTAACATCAGAGAAATATTGTTATAACTTCTATTTCCTTCATCTAAAATGCTTAATATTTCATGCATGCATTCCTGTAAGGCTCTAATACCATGCTGTGCCAAATCCACGACCGTCCAAACCCCGCTGATTCCAGGGTTAAGGTCAAATACTAAAGTCTCTTTACAAAACTTAACATCAGAGAAATATTGTTATAACTTCTATTTCCTTCATCTAAAATGCTTAATATTTCACACATGCATTCCTGTAAGGCTCTACTACCATGCTGTGCCAAATCCACGACCGTCCAACCCCCACTGATCCTAAGGTCAAGGTCAAATGCTTAAACTCTTTACAAAACTTAACATCAGAGAAATATTGTTATAACTTCTATTTCCTTCATCTAAAGTGCTTAATATTTCACACATGCATTCCTGTAAGGCTCTACTACCATGCTGTGCCAAATCCACGACCGTCCAACCCCCGCTGATCCCATGGTCAAGGTCATATACTTAGTCTCTTTACAAAACTTAACATCAGAGAAATATTGTTATAACTTCTATTTCCTTCATCTAAAATGCTTAATATTTCACACATGCATTCCTGTAAGGCTCTACTACCATGCTGTGCCAAATCCACGACCGTCCAACCCCCGCTGATCCCAAGGTCAAGGCCAAATACATGGTCAAAGCTTAACATCAGAGAAATATGTTATAACTTCATCTAAAATTCTTAATATTTCATGCATGCATTCCTCTAAGGCTCTACTATCATGCTGTGACATATCCCCGCTGATCCCAAGGTCAATATCACATACTTAGTCTCTTTACAAAACTTAACATCAGAGAAATCGGTTATAACTTCTATTTCCTTGCTCGGATCTGCTTCACATTCACGTTCGTGCTGCCCCCGCTAAGCCCAGAGTCAAGGTCACAAGCCCACACACTTGGAAAGTTTTACATATTTAGGGGTACCTGGGCCCACGCGGGGGGTATTCCGTAAGCCTCGCTTACTGACCAATCTAGTTTTCCATGAAAACACATCTTGGTATTTCATTAGAATTGTCTCCAAGGAGACAATTCTAATGAAATGCCAAGACAAGTTTTCATTTCAAAGCAAACTATTAAATAATTGCTGTCTGTTGATGTGTAAACAGTAGTGTGATTTTATTTTTCCCAGAATTCAATATCACACATGGCCTGCTATTTGTACCACTGGCTTAACAAAGTATCAAGGGGTATATAGTTTTCATATATTTCTGTCTGTTCATTCCTCCGTTTATCCGTAAGATTTGCATTAAAGTTATTGGGTACACATTATCTCTGCAACCGTAAGTCGGATTGACTTAAAACTTCATATTCATGTTATTCATGTACTTCTTTATCATCACCATATCTTGATGCTTTAGTCCACTCCTGCAGCTTTCATGCCCAAGGTCAAATTACTTTGAAATTTGTGTTAAAAGTTTTAAAATATTTGCGTAAATTTGTGTTAAAAGTTTTAAAATATTTGCGTTAAAGTTTTTAATGTCCCTGCAACTGTAAGTCAGATTGACATGAAACTTCATATACTTCTTTATCATCATCCATATTTTCAATCTATAGGCCAACCGTGAAGGCTTTCATGCCCAAGTTCACGGCGAAATGACTTTAAAGAAAATATTTGGTGGTCGGACCAGGCGAAGAAATCATGTGATATTTCATGAAAAAAAATTATGATATTTTCTGTAAACGACATCAAAAGTTAACACGATTTTCATAGCAAGTACAGATTTATATTCTGCATTTGCTATGCAAATTTCGTCAACATCGCACATCTTTAATAGGTAAACAATCTCAATTTAGGTCCGAATTTTGTTACAACTTACGGTATTGAGCTACATGTATGTGTATCTAGAGAAAGGCTGGTTAAAAAGTCAATAAGCCCCATTTTGTCACATCTTCCTAGGTAAGCCGAAGCATCTGCATCATAAGTTAACAAAATTTTCATAGCAAATGCGGAATTCTATTCCGCATTTGCTATAAATTTTTGTCTACTTTCAACGTGATTCACGGAAAACATGACAGTTTCTGTAACTACCGTTATTTTTCATGAAATTCTCCATCTTCCTAGGTAAGCCCAAGCTGCTGCCGCTGAAGTCTGTGTCACTAGAGAAAATGGAGAAGATGCAGCGTGAGGCCCAGGAAACTGTGAAACAACAGGAGAACGAGGCCCAAGATGAAGACTTCAATATGTATTGATTATTGAACTAACTTGTTGCATTACGTCACTCTGTTTGGAGAAAAAGAACTTTAATATCTATTGATAAACTCGTGTTGTACATTACACTGTTTTGTGAGTCGTTGTTTTGAGAGAGAAAACACTGCCAAAGGATTTTTGTAGTTGCGCACTCTGCTTACATTTTGTGTTTTTCAGTCAGTTTAAACTGTGTAGATTTGCGACTGTTTCTAATAGTAACTGTTAAACAGCTGTGACTTTGTACCGTGTATGTGCATTTGAGAGTAATATACAATTACTGTGTTCATCAAATGGTTATTTTATATGGATGGTGGATAGCTCAACGTAGTGGTATTACAAAGTGTGTTCAGGATCGAGTCGACATCTCTGAAGTTGTGAATTTGCTGTAATAACTGATAGTAGAATATATCCATCGCTGCCGATCACAGATTGGAATCAAGCCGACACTTCAAGCATCCTTAAAACATCCTTGCACCAGTTTGAATAGAAGATTTACACACCAAGATGGCGGCCACTGAAATGCCATGGCAGTACAACTTCCCGCCATTCTTTACTATACAACCAAACATCGATACCCGCAAGAAACAATTGGAAGCCTGGTGTGAACTCGTGTTAAATTACCAAAAACTGCGAAAGAGCTACAGGTTAGACGTGAATGAATCACAGACGAGTATATTCGCCAACAAGGAAATCGATCGGAAGCTGTCGATCGACGGAATCCACATGGTTTTGGACGAGTTGCGTAAGAAGGGACATCTGGAATGGAAGGATCCGAAAACAAGGAAGGAATGTTTGATAATGTGGCGAACACCGGAGGAGTGGGGAAATGTCGTCTATAAGTACATCACTGCCAAGAGCATGACCAACACGGTGTGTACACTGTTTGAGCTCTCCAGTGGGGAAGACACTGAAGGAGAGGAGTTTCACGGAATGGAGAGCTGGCTGCTGGTTCGAGCTTTAAAGACGTTGGCAGCGCAGGGTAAAGCAGAGCTGATGTCCTTTGACGGAAATGATGGCGTGAAATTCTTCTAGACGTGTGGATCGCTCTCGTTTTGAACTGTTGAGGATGTATTGAATGTTATGATTGGTTCTTATATGTGGTCGTGACTGGAGAAATGGGGCTTATGGCAATTCTGGTCAGGCTAGGCCCGGGTCTTATGTTATCTTAAATGCGACTGGAAAATTGAGACTTATGGGTTTTGCGACCAGTGTAGATCCAGATCAGCCTGTGCATCCGCACAGTCTGATCAGGATCTGCACTGTTCGCCTCTCAATCAATGAAACACGAATTATGCTTTTAACAAGCAATACAGATCGTTATCGGGCTACACGAGTGTGCAATTTGATCAGTAGATATGCTGGTCACAAATGTCATAAGCACGATTTCTCCAGTCAGCCACATAGTTGCATAAGTGAGAACTAGAATATATGGACATATGCAGACCTCCAGATAACTCGCAAAAAGGAGTCGATTACTCAGATTTTTAAGAACCGACTCCCTAAACTGGACTCATAAAGAATCATTTCGGAGTAATTGAATTAAATTCACTTTAAATTTTGTATTCACTCCTAGACGTTAAATGATTTCCGACTCCTAAATTGGACCAAATTACTCCAAAAATGCAGATAGATGAATCAAACGACTGCTGGCATAAACGCGCCACTGGGAGCTCTACATATGTATATCTGGCACATTGATCGTTCCTTGCAGGTCATGTGTTTAAAAGTAGGAATCTATGTGTTTTTTCGCACATTAGCCAGCGCTCCAGATAAGCTTTGTGTCAAAAGAGTATTATACCCCCTACATTGTGGTTTCAAATTCTTTATTTTTACAAATGGATTACTGAATTTATCCATTATCAAATATTTAAAGGAATAAATGATCATAAATTGAAACAAACTTAAAAATTCACACTGTTTGCTTTTTGCAGCTCAACTAAGTGAAATTTCACTCCTCATTTTGAAAATCCATGAGCATTTTAAAATTGTTGCAAGTGTTTTGTAAATATGAAAATCGATGCGTAGTACACATGTTTATATGGAGCTCTGCTTTAGCTGAACTTGAATGCGGATTAGTCACGTGGTTAAAAGCAAGTATACATGTATCGTGCAGTTTGCCACACTGAACGTGAATCATATTAATCAATTGTATAAATCAAAAGTTCAAATGAAATTGTTTCTTAATATATTTAACACAAGGTTGCAATGTTGGATTACAAAACAGAACAAATTTTGATAGCACATGAGAATCGTCTCCAATGGAGACGATTCTCGTGTGCTACCAAAACAAGTTTTATGCACCCTGAACGACAGTCAAGGGGCAATAATTCCAGCACAAAAATATTTACACAATTTCCTAACATTTGATTGGCCCGTAGCAAGTCTCTGTCCAAAATTTATATCCCAGTAAACTCCCGCCGAACTACTTTCCGTAACCGTGAGGCGCAGGTAAAATAATTCTTAAGAAAACGGAAAATAAACATCGTCCATTATTCCCGCGACTTTTCCAAGTTTATACCCCCGATAAATTCCACAAAAAGGCCATTCATTCCTATATTATAATTTGCACCTGTGCTCCCGGAGACGTGCTTGTCTGATGAACACTACAGATTTCAGCTCGTCCTCTTCATACTCGGTATACATCACACTTCAACTCCCGGAGTGTGTTCTTTTTTTTATACTATGCAGTCGGTATACATCACACTTCAACTCCCGGAGTGTGTTCTATTATTTCTATGCCCCCCAGTCTCGGTATACATCACACTTCAACTCCCGGAGTGTGTTCTATTATTTCTATGCCCCCCAGTCTCGGTATACATCAGACTCAAACTCCGGAGTGTGTTCTATTATTTCTATGCCCCCCAGTCTCGGTATACATCACACATCAACTCCCGGAGTGTGTTCTATTATTTTCTATGCCCCCCAGTCACGGTATAGCATCACACTCAACTCCCGGAGGTGTGTTCTATTTATTTCTATGCCCCCCAGACATCGGTATAGCATCACAAACTTCACTCCCCGGAGTGTGTTCTATTATTTCTATGCCCCCCACAGTCTCGGTATACATCACACTTCAACTCCCGGAGTGTGTTCTATTATTTCTATGCCCCCCAGTCTCGGTATACATCACACTTCAACTCCCGGAGTGTGTTCTATTATTTCTATGCCCCCCACCCCTGGTCTCGGTATACACATCACACTGGCATCTTTCAACTCCCGGAGTGTGTTCTATTATTTCTATGCCCCCCAGTCTCGGTATACATCACACTTCAACTCCCGGAGTGTGTTCTATTATTTCTATGCCCCCCAGTCTCGGTATACATCACACTTCAACTCCCGGAGTGTGTTCTATTATTTCATGCCCCCCCAGTTTCTCGGTAGCCCCATCACACTTCAACTCCCCGGAGTGTGTTCTATTATTTCTATGCCCCCCAGTCTCGGTATACATCACACTTCAACTCCCGGAGTGTGTTCTATTATTTCTATACCCCCAGTCTCGGTATACATCACACTTCAACTCCCGGAGTGTGTTCTATTATTTCTATGCCCCCAGTCTCGGTATACATCACACTTCAACTCCCGGAGTGTGTTCTATTATTTCTTATTGCCCCCCAGTCTCGGTATACATCTCACTTCAAATCCGGAGTGGTTGTTATTATTTCTATACCCCCAGTCTCGGTATACATCACACTTCAACTCCCGGAGTGTGTTCTATTATTTCTATGCCCCCAGTCTCGGTAGGCATATAGTGTTTGGTCTGTGTGTCCAAGTTTCTGTGTATTCAGAAGTTCGCCAGAGTTTCAAAATTCTGTTGTAACTTCTACATCGATTGAAGAATTACTTAAATATTGCAACACAGTATACATGTGGACAAATGCCACACACCCATGCTGCCCTTAATATGATATTGACCTTTTGACCTGGACAACTGAACCTTTTCCCACATTAAAAAGTTTGCTGGAGTTTCGAAATTCTGTTATAACTTCTATATCCCTTGAAGGATTACTTAAATATTTCAACACAGTATACATCCATGCTGCCATTAATATGACCTTGACAACTGATATTTTTCCCACATTAAGAAGTTCGCCAAAGTTTCTCTATTCTGTCATAACTTCTATATTCCATGAAGGATTACTGAAACATTTCAACACAGCATACTTGTGGACAAATGCCACACATCCATGCTGCCCTTAATATGACCGTGATAAATTTGAACTTTATCCCACATCAAGAAGTTCGAAGGAGTTTCTCACTTCTGTCATAAATTCTATATCCCTCGATGGATTACTTGAATATTTCAATACATCATACTTCTGGACAAATGCCACACATCAACACTGCCCTTAATATGACCTTGACCGTTGACCATAACTGTGCTTGTGACTACTTTGGTTTATTAACTTTGCCAGTTTCTCCAATCTGCCACCGGGGGCATTCATGTGCCGACAGGCCACATTTCTTGTTCACTATGCCCCGTAGGGTCCCATCTTTTTAGGACACCCTGTATATTCAGCCCTGAATTTAGAATATCCCGATTTGGTGACAAGTCCTTGCCATACCAGACACTTAGCCCCAATAGGATGAGCAATAATTTGACTATTATAATGGGTATTATCACAGGGGCAGATCCAACATTTGGGGGGGGGGGGGTTGTCTAGTTGCGAAGGTAACTTGCAATCTACTCCCTTGTTATGACATGTAACCTATTTCATAAATGTGATATAATACACGTGTAATAACACTTAGTGGGTGGTTTGTTGGGAGCATGCGACGGGTAATTTAACGATAAGGGTTCATCCTTACCGGAATGCCGACCTACATGGTTTGGCCCCCATCTACATTTTCGACCTGATACTTGAGAGCTAAATCCTGTTATTCCCCATTAAAAAGTAATAAGATTAGTGCTGATCATATTACTTTTGGGGTTGGAGCTAAGTGACTGGTATGGAATGGACTCGGCACCAGGTCAGGATTCTAATTTTAGGGCTGAATATATATTTTTTTGTAAATATTCAGTTCTGATTTTGTGAATTTCCATCATTATGGACAGGTTAAATACGGGATATTCCAACCCGTTGGCCCGGCCTTAAATGACCTTAGCTATCAATAGGCGATTAAACAGCCATAATCAATCTAGGTAATATAATTGTGGGTGGTTGGTCGGGTGAGCGTGACGGCGTAAATTAATGGTAGGGGTTCCTCCTTATAGGAATCGCGATTTGCCTGGTTTGGCCCTCGGGTACGTTTTTATCTTTGGCTCCTTTGTTACCTGGGCATTGAATTGGGTTATTGCCCATTATTACCGATCCTATTGCTTTTGGGAGGGCGCCAAGTGATTCTAGTGTGGCGAGGACCTGGTATCAGATCAGGATTATTCTGATTACAGGGCTGAATATTGTTTTTATATTGTAAATATTCAGTTCTGATTTTGGGATTTTCTCCCCATTTGTACTTGTACATGTAATATATGCGATTTAGTTCTAAACATATTGACCTTAGCTGTTGATAGGCCGTTAAACACCAACAAACAAACAAACCAATAATCAATCTTTTAATTATGTATTCTAATGCACTCTATAAATATCACGCAATCTGATTGGCTGATGGTCATACATTACAATATCATTGTTGATGAACGGTCTGAAATTATTTCAATATGTATTCCTACGCCAATACTAAGTTTGAGTTCGGACAATTTACTCTGCCACATAATGACCGAAACATGGGGTAACTCACATAAAATGTCCCAAGTGGTATTCTTGTCAAAGACACAGCTGGCTTGCATATGAAACATCCTGCTGACCTGGAGCCTATTTCATCAAACTTGCAAAGTATACTTTCCTAGCAAAGTATACTTTGAGGGAGCAATCATTGATTTTTCCGAAATGCATTATTTCATGCAGAACTAATGATTGCATATATTTCATGATTAAAAGTATGCAGAATTATTATACTGAATTTATTACATTATCACAGCCAATTTGGCTGTGATAATGTAATAAATTCAGTATAATAAAAATTAATAAATTTATTCTAAAATTGAAAATTTCTCCCTCAAAGTATACTTTGCTAGAAAAGTATACTTTGCAATGTTGATGAAATAGGCCCCTGGTCCGAAAGTTGCATGGTCCGAAGCATACGGCGAATTGTTTTTACAAATATCTCACCATTGATCACGTTTCATGTTTTGGCATATACATGTAGATCGTTCACACAAAGAGAAAGTATGTATCTGTGTAATCTTGCTTCTCAAATGGTAGTATATCACGAATGATTAGACAATATGTATCAACATCAGTGAAATTTGACAGGTGGCCGCCATTGAAATATTGTTGCTAAGAGATCACACTGGAGTGACATTAAATGTGCAAAGTAGTAAATGAGGCAATTATAATTCTAACGACAAATTTATTGCTTTTATTATTGAAAAATAATGAAAAAATCGCTAATATCTTGTAATTGTGTTGGAACTATTTTCTTCGTAGAAAATATTATTTGTGTGATCCGTCCGGTATGACCTGCTCAACCAGCTTGCAATCCGGTAAGATTTTCCAACAAGACTCGATAAAGTTTGCAAAACAGTAAAGGAGTGCATTAGAAATAGGTTAACCGCATTGTAATTTTAAAATTTGCGTCGCCATTAAACAGATTTTCTGACCTATCATTTTCTGATATACGCCGCAAATTTCAAAATTACAATACAGTTAACCCAACGTTGACGTCATCCTATTTTAAACATCATTTCAAGCGCCTGTTAATCATTACAATTGTGCAATTACCGTTTGGTAATATGAAGTGTTACAAAGAATGGGAACCTATAATATTTGGAGTGTGAAATCATGTGATAAATAGAATCTCAAATTAATTTATGAAATTCATTTGAATCCTTTGCGTCCAGTAGATGCATGCGCGTTTCTCCATTCTCCTATAACTTCTTAACTGTATGACCGATTGGCTTTAAACTCCATGTCCATGTTTATTATTATTATCCATATTTTCATTCCCTACCCCACGCATGCTCTCTTTGAAGTTCCTGTGCAGTAGATGCGTGCACGTTTCTCCATTATGCTAAAACTTCTTACTGTTTTTCACTGGACACTTCATGTACATGTTTGTCATTGTCGATATTTTCATTTCCCACCCCAGCATGCCCCCCGTTGCCGCAGGTCAAGGTCAAATAACTGTAAAATTCATAAAAATAGTATGCAGCTCTTACAAGGTGTCCCAGCACCACATTTAATTAATACAAAGCTTTACAGTTACAAAATGAGTTTCTTCATGTTATAAGCAGGTGATTTGCGTTTCCGTGTGCCCCGGAATGTGTTGATGTTTGGGAGGAGGGCGGGTTGCCGTAGATACATTCCCTCCCCACCAGGCATGTAGGCCTTGATATGGGCGGTCACTTCGTTCTTCAGCATGAAGGAAACCCAACCTGAAACGGAGACAATTAAGTTAACCTTTAATTTTGTCCTCTGCCGATTCATTTTCCATTTTTATCAACAACTAGAAATGTGGCCTGTCGGCATACGAATGCCCCACGAGCCGGGAACCACACTACAGCGTGCATTGCAAACCATTTCCCCGCGAACTGGGAACCACATTACAGCGTACATCGTAAACCATTTCCCCACGAGCCGGGAACCACACTAGAGCGTGTATTGCAAAGCATTTCCCCGCGAACTGTGAACCACGTTACAGCATACATTGAAAACCATTTCCCCACGATCCGGGGATTGAATCACGTGGCACGCAGTGATTTGGCTGGCTAATGGAAAATTACATCAGTCTCCAGTAACCAACCAAACCACTGCGTGCACGTCATTGAAATATTTTCAAAGATGGCGGCTAATATTTATTGCTAATCAGGAAGTGAATGTGTTTGATTTTAAATGGGAATTTATGTTAGTGGCAAATTTTTGGTACAGTTTACACTCGAAATCCCGACTTGTGGGGAAATGGCTCCTGGCTGTATTCCTCAACCCTTTCAACACCACAGGCCTGTATAGTGGATTCGCAAAACAGTGTAGATCCAGATAAGCCGGCTCGTGACACACCGTCTCATCAGGATCAACAACATTTTGCAAGTAATTTTCATATTTTTGAGAACCTAAATGTCCCCTTTTCATAAATGGACTACCAGTAGTCGGAAAATCATTTTGCGACGATTGGATTGGTTGATAAATCAACATATCAAAATCAATTTCAGTTACTTAGGGGTGAAATGGTTAAATATGTGCATTCGCAGCTGTACGATTGCAATGGACACAAACGAGTATTGTAGTTCTGAAGTGCCCAACGTACAGTGGAAGTGCTTGAATTACAGTGGAATCAGAGCTCCAGTTAAGGTGCGTAATTTGACCAACTTGGGGTGAAATTTTGTTATTTCTTCATCAAAAATGGCAAGTTGGGAGTCCTTTAGAATCGTCTCATTGAGACGATTCTAAAGCACTCCCAACTTGCCATTTTTGATGAAGAAATAAGAAATTTACCTCCAAATTACGCACCTTAACTGGAGCTCTGAGTGGAATGTGTCTTAACTGGACACCATGAAGACCTCCCAGGGTGTCCGGTCTACGGAGGTTCCACTGTACATGTTAAGCACTTTGGATTGCAATGCACACAAACAGATCTTTCGGTCCTCATATGCCTGAATTCCAGTAGATATTCTGTTAACTGGACACTCTGGGGACCTCCCAATGTGTACGAATTATAGATGTTACACTGTACATTTTGAAGCCATGGACCGACGCTTGAACTCTACATTCAGAGTATATCTAAACATATTTAATAAATGCGTATATTGAAAAAAGCTAAACCTTATCTGTATACACTACTTCTCGCCAGAATTGTGTTGTAGTAGGTGTAATATAGGTATTACGAAGACACCTGGAAAATTTCAATTTCTACAATATGAATCATGTCATCGGGATATTCCCTCTTACACGAAGAGTCGAGGTCGACCGGAAGAAGCTTGTTCAGCAAAGAAAAGGATTTGATCTGTGCGCCATCTTTGGTTCAATCGCGCATGCTCAATTTATCAACATAAATATCATGTGACACAAGATTCTGAAAAGCGTGCAATTCAAGAAACCTTGAATGGGCTACGTAGCCGTTGGTGCAACGTCCCAGGATATAAGACCATATTTCTGGCGGGTATTAATATTCATAATCATAGAAAATAAGCATATTTAATAAACGAAGGCAGTTAAACACATTTCCGTTATAGTATTATTTGCAGGTCAATACCGACAGATCTTTGATTCCTCATATGCATGAATTCCAGTGGAACTTCTCTAAACAGGACACCTGGGTACCTGATTTCAAGGTACATTTTAATCACTTTGGATTGCAAAGTACACAAATGTATCTTTGAGTCCTCATATGCCTGAATTGCAGTGGAACAGCCGACGCCCAGGGGACCTCCCATTGTGCCCAGTTAGAGGGGTTCCATCGTACATTTTAAAGGTACATGCCCACTCAGTAGGCACACACTATTCTTTATACGAGTTACAGTTACATAAGTGTATAATTGTGTCACTATTCCACCAGTTCTAAAGATTACGAGTGTCCGATATACAGATATAATCATTTAGTAATACGAGGCATGATATTTTTTAATTATTTATACTAATTAAATGCGTCGCCTGAAAAAATAATGTTTTTCGACATCATAAAGTATGATCATTGCACATCAAAAATTAAATACAGATAATAAATAGTAATAGTAATTTTAAGGAAACACGGTTATCACCCCTAGTATCAGTGTGGAAATTTACGAATAGTGTGGAATATAAAATGTATAATAATGCCAATCGATACGTGGGGTAATAGTGAATGAATGTTTATTTTGCCAGAAAATGTCTCCGCTGACGTCTCTGATATAAAGAACATTTTGTGCCTACTGAGTGAAGCACAGATATATCTTTGAGTCCTCATATACCTGAATTCCAGTGCAATTTCTCTTAACTGGATACCAGGGCTCCTCCCAGTGTGTCCGGTTTAGAGGGATTTCACTGTACATTCGCAGCACGACTATCCTTACCAAGAGAAGATATCTGTATATCTGCAGACGCCGTGAACGAATTGTCCGATGTGAATGAGAAGTCTCTGGCACACAGCGATGGCAACTTTTGAAGTCGAGCTTCATCGCCAATCGGAACCTGAAAACATTGAATAGTTAACCCTTTCAATGCCGCAGACCTCTTTAGCAGTGTTTCAACAAACAGTGTAGATCCAGATGAGCCGGCCCGTGACGAGCCGTCTCATCAGTATCTGCATGTTTTGCAAGTAGTTTCCATATTCATTTATTTTAGCTGAATATGTATCAATTTTAAATAGTGGGGTTTTAAAAACATGCACAACCATATTGAAAATACTCAGTGACTTTGAAAATGAGTAAACAGTTTACAGTTTGAAAATTCATTTATTGCTTAAAATGGGACCTTGCAGTGCACTAACCTGGTGTAATAAATAATCAAATTAGCTCATTACAGAAAACAGGTGTGGTGACCAGTATAGCTTCAAGGTATGATGATCTGTATATGCAATAAATAGTATGTAACATTTGTGTTGATTTAATACGATATTTATTACTTGTGGACTGATTTCCTAAGAAACTCGGCATAACCGCATGTCTTATATGAAATTAGTAAACTTGTTTAATAAATATAATTAGTTGAAGTTACTTAATTGAGCTGCAAGAAGCAGCTCAAATAAGTTAATTTAAAAAAAAATTATCATTTATTCCCTATTTAATAAAGAACATCATTAATACATTTGTAAAAGTAAAATACGCATTGAATTTTAAATCTGGGGGTATATTATGCTTTCGACACAAAACTTATCTGGAGCTCTGATGTTGTCCAACCCAGTGAATCTGTGCCATTGATTAAATTCATAGGAACTGGTGTAAAATACATGAAGTTTATTTATTTAAACATTGATAGATTGGGGTGTTACGTCCATTCAACAAAACATTGTTTAGCTGTAACACCATACTCGATTTATGGGATTGAGTATATGACTCTTTTTACAACAAGACGTAACTAAACACCTACTGGTTAAACTTCACAATTGTTTATGCCCTAATTAAAGTGAAACATCACTAAACTGGACACCCTTAGAAGAATATACATATTCAGCGCTGAAATTAGAATAACCTGATCAGTAGCGTATTTCACCAACATTGCAAAGAATACTTTTCTAGCAAAGTATACTTTGAGGGAGGAATTTTCAATTTTAGGATAAATTTATTAATTTTTATAATACTGAATTTATTACATTATCACAGCCATATTGGCTGTGATAATGTAATAAATTCAGTATAATAATTCTGCATACTTTTAATCATCAAATATGTGCAGTTGTTAGTTCTATAGGACATAATGCATTTCCGGAAAAATAAATGATTACTCCCTCAAAGTATACTTTGTAATGTTGGTGAAATCGGCTACTGGTGCTAGGTGCTCACCACACCAGTGTCACTTCACCCCACCACCAAACATTAACAGGATTAGCACTACCCTTACTACTCTTACAACTCTTACCAGAGCTCCAGATAAGCTTTGTGTCTAAAGCGTACTATACCCCCTGATTTCAACATCATTGCGTATTTTACTTTTACAAATGGATTATTGATTTTCTTCATTACTAAATAGGGAATAAATGATAAAAAAAGATATAACAAATTGAAATATTCACTTAATATTTGAGCTGCAAAAAGCAAACACTGTTTGCTTTTTGCAGCTCAACGAAGTGAATTTTAACATTGCTGTGCATATTTTGTACTCCCACTTTTGATAATCAATGCGTATTCAGCTAAAATAATTGCGTAAAATACGCCAATACGCACCTTATCTGGAGCTCTGTCTTATAATTGGTATATAACCGGATGTAACTCTCTCATAAATGAAAGCCAAACAAGTGTTGGAGGGTGAAACCAGGGATATCAGGATTCCAGTGAGGATGAACTCCATTGTTATATTGCCATTCACAAGCTTCCACTCTGCCGCCCACTCCAAAATGGCAGGAAACAAAACCCAGATAATAAACAAACCTGCAGGACATCGGTGCCAACGTTGGTCGCATAGAAATCATCGGCCTCGTGGTCAGCAACAACGTGAATGGGTATATACATGTACGTGTGGACGGTCACCTTCGTGTTGAAGATACCCTGTAATGTACATGTACGTGTGACTTGCAGTAATTTTAACAAGCAAATATAGATGGTTATCAGGATACAGGAGTGTGCTATCTGATCAGGAGCTACACTGGTCACAAATACCATAAACCCCATTTCTCCAGTCAAAACCACATATTTGACCCTAAGTGCCTTGTAACGAGGATGGCCGCGGCCCGCATGTCGAGCCCGCCGAGGCATTTGATGGTCTCGGAGTGTATTTATTTGAAGTTTGATGCCCATTAAGCATACACAGTTTCAAGCAAATCTGACTTACGGTTACAGGGATAGTAGGTATGAGAAAACTTTAACGCAAATTTTGACAGAAACTTTAACGCATTTGACCATGACATAGGGGTACAGGGGCCACAGAATGAATATATGGATGATGACTAATAAGCATATGAAGTTTCAAGTCAATGCGACTTAGGACTGCAGAGATATAAGGTATTTCAAAACTTTAACGCAGATTTCAGAACGCAAACTTCTAAGTCATTTGACCTTGACCTTGGGCACAGGGGCTGCATGAGTGGGATACAGCATAAATATATGGATCATGACTAATAAGCATATGAAGTTTCAAGTCAATGTGACTTAGGACTGCAGAGATATAAGGTATTTAAAAACTTTAACGCAGATTTCAGAACACAAACTTCTAAGTCATTTGACCTTGACCTTGGGCACAAGGGCTGCATGAGTGGGATACAGCATGAATATATGGATCATGACTAATAAGCATATGAAGTTTCAAGTCAATGTGACTTAGGACTGCAGAGATATAAGGTATTTAAAAACTTTAACGCAGATTTCTGACGGACGGACGGACGGACGGGGACGGATGGAGGACGGACGTTATTGTGATCACTATGTCTCGCTTTCCGCAAGTGGGCTCGACAAAAAGTAAATGGGTTTAACATCCCAGCAACAGCTAAGGTCATAAAGGTACGGGACCTCGGTTTCAAGTATTATCCAGAAGACCAGTGGAATGGAAATAATACGAGTGTATTTTTGATGCCTAAGGCGAGGTTTGAACCCACAACCTCCGGATTTGAAGTTAGGTGTTCTAGCCCAAAGGCCACAGCCCATCCACAGAGTGCCTTTAGCTCCTACCTGTATGTAGTCGAGTCTAGCGAGGCCTGAAACGAACATCACCTGACCGGGCCGCATCACAAACACCCGGGGCCGTAGGATCATCTTTGGGTGGATCAGTCGCAGCTCAGTCGCAGTCAGCTTATTTATGATCTTTAACGAGAGAAAATGTGGAACGGTTTAATGTCCCAGCAACAGCTACAGTGTACAGTTCTTTCATGGTCATTTTGGAAACTATTGCCCAGAGGTGGTGTGGATGACCCGAGGCCCTGAAGCTGAATGCCGAGGGCAATAGTGCCGAGGGTCCTCCACAGCACCGAGCGGCAATATGTTTCGACTGTTCCCGAATCACCATGAAATAACGTTTATTACTCAACCTGTAAACAGTGTATGTGACACAATTAATATAATTTGAAGGACCGATCTATGTTGACAAAAATCATGATGTCATGATTTTAAGGGGTGAAATAGTTTTGACTATTGACCGGGCATGCGGAGCTATTGCCCAGGCACATGAAAACCCAGGTAATTAGTCAAAACCATTTAATAACAACTTGTATAGGGATTCGAGTAATAATTCCATGTATATTTCACATCATTGTGAGAACTATATCTCGTTTTCCGCCAGCGGGCTTGACAATACAGCCATTGCGTAAAATAAAGGAAAATACAGTCTACACTTGTTATCTCAAACTCTAAGTAGTATAGTGGGGATGGAAATGATACCACCTAGGTTGGAGGGTCTTATCGGGGCTGATTATAGTCCCACCTACCACAGGAAAGTGTAAATAATTTGTAAGCAGCCCCGATAAGACCCTCCAACCTAGGTGGTATCATTTCCATCCCCACTATACTACTCTCTAAACTAGCTAAAGTCAAACAACTGATAACTCAAAGACCAATTCTTGGTGCCAGGTACATGTTATGTTAACTCAAGTATTTTCCTCAGTCCTCAGTAGCCGATTTCATCAAAATTGCAAAGTATACTTATCTAGCAAAGTATACTTTGAGGGAGTAATCATTTATTTTTCACAAAATGCATTATGTCATATAGAACTAACCACTGCATATATTTGATGATTAAAAGTATGCAGAATTATTATACTGAATTTATTACATTATCACAGCCAAAATGGCTGTGATAATGTAATAAATTCAGTATAATAAAAATTAATAAATGTATCCTTAAATTGAAAATTTCTCCCTCAAAATATACTTTGCTATAGTCTGTTTCACGAAAGCTGCCCAAATTTTACGGCCATATAAACAATTAAAAAACCATATTTTTTTCGATAATATTAAATTAAAGGAAAATTTAAGAATGAGCCTTCTTTTTATTTCGTTAAATTTGGTCAAATATTGGTTTTATTACGAAAAATTGATTTGTCTATGGGAATTTAACATGGGGGGAAAAAGGTAGAGGAGTTGTGGGAGTCAAACAACGAAAAAAATTGGAAATTGACTCCGAAACCTAGCTAGATAGCTTGGAAATGATCTAAGAAAACAAGTTAAATTTTAAAAATCGGTCCAGTATTTCTGAAATTCTAAAATATTTCCCCATGTTAAATCCCCATAGACATCTTCACGGAGTGAAGATGTCTATGGGGATTTAACATGGGGAAATTTTGTTTTCGCAATAAAATCAATATATGACCAAATTTCACAAATTAAAAAGAAGGCTCATTCTTAAATTTTCCTTTAATTTAATATTATCGAAAACAATATTGTTTTTGAATTGTCTATATAGCCGTAAAATTTGGGCAGCTTTCGTGAAACAGACTATAGATAAGTATACATGTACTTTGCAATTTTGATGAAATCGGCTACAGGACTTTCAGTAAACGAGTGAACTGTACAAGCCAATCTCTGGTAACTGCCACCTCCCTACAACGGTCATCTCTCAACAACGACCAGTTTGAATCCCCCCCCCCCTTATATTTTAACGTTATTTTACCTCTTTCAAACGGTCACCACTCTACTCCGGCCAACGGCCACGCAATTTTCAACAAAGTCGTCAAAAAACCTCTGAATGGCAAGTAAAATTGTCCACGTGTTTTCACAATCGGATTACCTTGGTGATAATCAATAATCGCTCCAATAATTGTTGTGTAAGGAAAGTTGTGTATTCAGAATTAACACAAGCCTGATGTATTGAAAGTTTTGTCTCAATATCATAGTTAACAACTTCAGTAGACTGTACATCAATAAGCGCCTTATCTGGAGCTCTGACCAGCCAGCTATATGCGTTCTCTACATACCTGACTGTCGTTAATGAGGCCGGGAGTGTCGTACAGCCATTTGGAGTTGGGATACATCTCGTCCGACACAACACGTCGCTTCTGAAAAACAATGGAAGAGCTCCAGATGCGTATTGGCGTATTTTACACTTATTTTAGCAGAATACGCAAACGATTCACAGCAATGTGAAATACGCATAGATCTTCGAATTGAGTAGTGCAAATACTGTAATCAAGTTGAACTAGATTGGTCAGTAAGCGAGGCTTACGGAATACCCCCCGCGTGGGCCCGGGTACCCCTAAAATATGAAAAAAAAATTCCAAGTGTGTGTGCTTGTGACCTTGACTTTGGGTAAAACGGGAGCGGCATGAACATGAATTTGTCACAGGGTGGTAGAGGTCCATTGCAGCAATGAGTGTGTGAAATGTGAAGCAGATCCGAGCAAGGAAATAGAAGTTATAACCGATTTCTCTGATGTTAATTTTTGTAAAGAGACTACCGTATAGCCTCGAATTAACGCCCCCGGGGGCGTTACATTTTACAAAAGGGGGGCGTTTATTAGCCACTAAATTTTTTTTTACCAAGGACTGCCAATTTCAAACACAAATAAGGATTTAAGGATTATTTGTGTTTGAAATTGGCAGTCCTTGGTAATTTTTTATTTCTTTTTAATTTGGAGGCGGGGGGGGGGGGGGGGGGGGGGTATTAGGGGGGGGGGGGGGGGGGGTTGGAGGGGAGGGGGGCGTTTATTAGGAGGGGAGGGGGGCGTTATTCGAGGTTCGAGGTTATACGGTAAGTATGTGACGTTGACCTCGAGATCAGCGGGGATTTGTCAAAGCATATGAAATATTAAGAATTTTCAATGAAAGAAATAGAAGTTATAACATATTTCTCTGATGTTAAGTTTTGTAAAGAGACTAGTAGTATATAGGGAGTCAAAATGATACCACCTAACGGTGGTATCATTTCTCCACCCTATATACTACTCCACCACCCCCCGAAAATCAAAAATTGGTTAACGAGGAAATTGTCTCCCACCAACCACGAAATATTCAAAATTGGTGTCATAAATACATCATGTTTTTTTCACGTCCAATTGAACATATAAATTTAATAGGTTATAATAAAATTATTATAACAAAATGGATAATAAAATACACAACGAATGACGTTTATAATGATTTGGATGAGGATTTTCGATGTGTTTCTACAGTATTAAAACACGGTATAATAAAATGAACAATTACTATGTGATATCGATACATGTAATTATCAGCGTAATTTATTACGCGGCGGATATAATACGTTGCATTTACAATATTAAACGGGCATTTATGTCGCCGGTTAAGTATCAAATTTATATAATGTGAAGCGACTAAATAGGATCCGGACAAACACTTACCGAAACATTATCAAAATAATTTTATAAAAGTTTAAAATCAAAGATTCGTTTTACGGATTTGCGTTTTACAATATCGCTTTTACGAAGAAATTGGAAAATTATGAGAAGAAATTGAAATTTATTGAACAGAAACTAATTTATGTTATAAGCCAGACGACAATGTTCCAAGTACAGTGTTTATGAACATGTAAAATTAGGTGTCCTATTTTATAGAGAGATTACACGATTTACGTCTTCCAGGATGAAACATAACACAATGTAATAGTGGTATCATTTTTGAATCCTCTATACTTACTGTAATTTATACTATTAAATTTTTTATAACTGTGTTGAAGAACTTTACGAAGATATCGGGGGATATAGTCCTATATATAAATTCTATAAAATGAGAAACACTAGGCGATATCGAATACTTGAAATATCAGCGTAATTTATACGCTCGATAAAAACGTTTGGCAATTTTTTTTTTTTTTTACAATATTATACCGCAATTATGGTCAACCATACAAGATGGAAAATACAAACATTAAGACGGATAAATGCGTATCGGATTTGAAACTAAGGTGATTTTATATAAAATTGTTAAAACCAACGTTTCGTTTACGATTATCATTTTCTCGATATCGCTTATAAAGATATTAATTAATTTGTAAAAATTAAAAAAATAAAATAGCAAAGCGTCCACTCGTGCACCAACACCCCCAGCGACTGGGCCGTGTTTTCTAGCCGGCACCAGCCACTGGGGTTGTTGGGACCTTTTTTAAGCCACGATCTGTTGCTCACATTCTAGTCGCTTGAACCCATTGCCAAAATTCCTCTATTAAGAGAAACCAGCGACGAAGTAAGGACGAGCCTATGTGTGAATTTGGTTTCCGAAATTGCAAAGTCTTAGGCAGAATTCTTTTAGGACGGCACCTTTGGAGCTACACAATTACATCGCCAAATACACACCATATGCATAGGACCTGCTACCATTAAACAGACGAGGACGGACGTCATACCGGATCAACAACATAGCACACACGAGATGAGACCAATTGTTGTATAGGGTCATCTCTCCAATATATTACTCATCATGTTTCCTATACAACATTACAATAGGTGTGATATTATAATTATTTTTACATACCTATTGGCGAAAGACAAACATTGTGATGGGTTCGTTACTCCTCTTCGTCTACTTTAATCAAATTTAATTTTATTTACTTTTTTTCTTAATAATCTTAAAGATTGAACCCCTTGAGTGTATTAGTTATTACATAGTAATTAATTTATGTTGTAACGACAATGTTCAATTACTCGGTAGGGACCATGCGTAATTGAAAGACGAGGTAAACAAGAGCCGATAATTCTCAGTGAAAAACCACATGTTGTATAGGTATGTAAATTTGTTTACTGCACCAATATAATTTTGAAAAATTAGGAAAATTATAAAATTAAGATTTTTTTTTTTTTTTTTTTAAATTATTATTTTTTATTTTTTTTTTTGTTTTTTTTAAATTATTATATTATTTTATTTTTTTTTTAATTATTTTTTTTATTTTTTTTTTTTTTTTTTAATTATTTTATATTGGTGCTTGTAACATTTCCTCACTTTATTCCAAGTTTTTACCCTAAATTTATACCCAATCAGTACACTCAATTTTTTGGCATGGTGGCGCGCGCTTGATCCTTATATCTTTTTTAATTCTTCATATTCCCCATTTCTTTCCAACCAAGGATTCAAACTCTAAATTTGATATTTTCTTATCGGCAACGCTTTGGACACCATAACGTCGATGCTCATTTTTCTTAGACCTGAGCGAGGACAGAACGGATATTCTATATGTTTTCTACTTTTTTTCTCGAGTTTTTCACACGCCGCACTAATGACCATACAAAGTGTCCAGATAAAACGGGTAATTTCCACTCAAAACCCTGAAGTGGAATCATTACAATTGTAGATAGGCGTGTGCAGCAGTCCCGCCCCACACACACAGAACACTTGTTACCCAGAACCGTACTAGTGCTTCAGCTATGTTTGCGCGCGCTATATTTATTAGAGTGTTTTTTTCTATATTGCACATCTCTAACTAAATTATCCTGCATAGCGACGATATTATTAACCTAAAATCTGAACTTTTTTCGTTAATTGAATACAGTGTTGGTGGAGTGGTATTGAGAGTTGAATACAGTTTTGGTGGAGTGTATTGAGAGTGGATTACAGTGTTGGTGGATCGGTTATTGACAATTGGATGCGGTGATTCGTTCCATGTTAAATTTATTTCTAGTTTATTTGAGTATTTACACAATAAGTTCAATTAACAAATGAGGACAATAGTGGGAAGAACTCTCTGAGTGGGGGGGGGGACAACGATTTTCGTAACAACGTTAATAAACACTACCTTGGGAAAGTCTAATGACGATCATCACCGGAGAACGAAACCACCGTCGAACACTATCTCCAGAGATTTTAGTGACTTCCAACCCCCGTTTCTTCCCCATCTTACTACAATATTTATCGCGACCGCGCCCACAGTTTTTGAAAAAAAAAAAAAAAAAAAAAAAAAAAAAAAAAAAACAAAAAAAAAAAAAAAAAAAAAAAAAACACACCAAATCCTTCGGCGTGTTTTTTTACCATTAGCATTAACCGAGCAGACGCCATTTGGGATAAACTTCACCTGCAGCTGTCATAGTGTATCCCCATCCATATTATTACTCGCTTTGGCACGAAAAGAATTTTCATAGTTGCCCCACAAACCAATGGGCCCCCGCTTCTCAGCCAAACTGTTATGACACGTTTTGGGTGTTTTCATTGTTTTCACTATTCCGGCAAGCGCATTGTTTGCGTTATATGCCTCAGTACTGGAAGAATCTATAAGAGGCCTCTCAAGAGCTTTGGTCGCGGCTATACGATCATGTTTCGTTTATCCGGTTATTTTTTCATCTAGTTCAGTAAGTGTCGCTTCTCTGTTGATAGAAGTCTCTGAGCGCAAAGCGATCATAAAGCCTCGGTAATGGTTGCCTGGTGGTCTTTAAGGCTTTATCAATACCGGACCGGGTCTCTTTTTGAAATTCGGTTATTTTTTCATCTGAGGTTTAGTTAAGTGTCGCTCTCTGTTGAATAGAGTACTCTAAGAGCAACCCCTTATAAGCCTCCGTAATATACGCCTGGTGGTCTTCTAGGGCTTTATCAATAACCCGTTCGGACTCCATCAAGATCAAACGGGTCTCTTTTTTAAATTCGGTGTTATTTTTTCATATAGGTCGTAAGTGCCGCTTCTCTGTTGAGAGAGTCTTGGGTAACGCCCCGTAAGCCTCCGCAATGGCCTCTTTGTGATCTCTCGGACACCTCACCCCAGACCTGGTCTCTTTTATAAAATTAGGCTTTTTTTTTCATCTAGTTCGCGGAAGTGTTCGAATCTTTACTGTGAGAGTTCTCTAAGCGCAACGCTCATAAGCTCCGCAATGGCCTCTGCAAGGTTAGACTGGTGGTCTTCTCAGGGACTTTAATCATTACCCGACCGGGTCTCTTTTCGAATTTGGTTATTTTTTTATCTAGTTTCAGTAGTGCGATTCTCTGATGAGAGAGAGTCCTCTGAGGCAACACCTCATAGCCTTCATAAGGTCCGCTGGTGGTCATTCTCGTGCTTTCTCAATACCGACGTGGCCTCATTCGAAAATCGATTATTTTCCCGTTCTAATTCAGCATGTGTAGCTTCTTTGCTGAAGAGAGGTCTCTAAGCGCAACGCATATAAACCTCCGTAAGTCAGCTTACGGTCTTTCTCGGGTCTTTAACAATCCCCAACCGGGCCTCTTTTTAAAATTTGGTTATTATTTTACCTAGTTCGTTTAGTTTCGTATGCGTTCTTCACGACTTTGTGTATTCACAGCCAGGGGCATATTCTTTCTAAGTTGTGAAAGTAGACTCTTGTGAATCTCGTCCGTGGCCATCGATATAGTTCTATTATTCAAGGCCTTTGTTTTTTTGGGTAGTTAAAAAAGTCGCCCTCTGTCGGGATGAATCCCCCTTCTGCAGGTTCCATGTTAATTTTTGGGAAAAAAAAATAAAATTTGTTACCTCAATCGGAAGAACCTACTGGTCCAGTTATATACTCATTATGTGGATAATATATTTTACGAACATGCGTTTTTAATTCTAATTGTTTCTTAAAATTAATTAATTTGAAATTTCTACGGACGAGCCCGAAATCGGGTAATCTGTTCTTCAACTCTCGCCCTTTATCATCAAGAAATATAAATCTTCAACTGTGGATGGTCCGATTCCAAATCTTTCATTCTCTGGGTGTGGGAAGTCTAACGTTTTACAGTCTCGCCATAGAAACCAATGCTGGCGGGCACAGTTTTCAGTAATGTGCTGGGGGATCCGTTCTATCGTGTTGTACGATTGTGTTCACACGATCCAGGTGCACCCTGAGAGTTTTCGTGAAGGTGAAGTCCATAGGAGCTTATCACCGACGTACTCACCCGGGGTGAACACTCCCTGTTGTTATGAGGAGTATGTCTCTTAAACCGAGTTTGGGATATACCCAACCCGGGGGGACCACTCATCCATGTGATGATCATTGTTGTGAGCCCGGGTAAACATTCGATACTGTGAGGGTGATTATACCGTCAAGCTCTGAGTTGACAAAAATCTTTGATGCTGTGTCTTATTCCCCACAGTCCGTGAGGCAGCCTTTTACACCTAATTTGTTGTCCATCCTTCAACATAGTAAAACCTTCACTCTTCCCACTTTCTTGCCATCAACCGTGAACGTGATTGATCTAAGGCCTACCCGGCATTTTCCGCAGCAGTTGTCTAATTTATTTTTTGTAGTTCAAAAACTCCTTTTTGAAACATTAGTTATAGTAGCAAACATAATATATCTGTCAATGGTTTACCAAGCATTTAGCTTTAACTTAATGTAAAGTACGCGGTCGGAGGTAAATAACACAAAAAGACGTTGTTTAACCGCCTTGTACACCCAACCGAACGGTTAGACCGGACAGGTGGCTTTGCCACCAAGCTTCCCTAAAATCTGTTGAACAATATAGGTTGCCCAAGATTACTCGATGGTGGTGGGAAACGGCTGGAGCAAACACGAGCGTTTAGGCAGAACCAAATAAATTTCGTGTATGGTGCGCATAGCGGGTGTGAGTCTTCATATAAAGACCATCTGACATCCAAGAATGTTCATGCCTGCCGAAGATCTAAACTTTCAGTGTATTATACTATTAGGAGGATTCTCCAAGAAATAGGTTTTTCACTACCTCAAGACGGAACGCCTGGGATCCCATTTCAACACATATAACGTATGGCCTTGAAAGATCTGTGTACGAATTTTACGTTTTCAAAAGACGCGAATGGAGACAGAAAGCATTTCCTACCAGCACGGCTCGGGGACGTTCTCCATCACGGCCAGGTCCGGGAATTGGACACAGACTGATTTTTGACCGATCACTCCGGTGACCACATCGTCGTCGGAACGTCCGGGGAATTTTTGACCCCTGCGACTTATGACTTTCGGGACTGATGCTGTCTGGAGGTCGACACTGTGGAGTGTTTTCTTGTAAAATGTTACTCCGAAACTGGCTCATAACATCGGATTACATACAGCAGGTTGCTGAGGTTCAGAAGACGCGTGGGGTACTTTTATGTTAGATAGGGTCTAGGGTTCACGCAGGCAGGGGTTTACTCGCGTTCAACGACTCCATTCGCACGTACGTCTGGGCCATTCTCGGCGCACCAAAAAACAAACTCGACAGTTCTATACTGGGCATTTGGAACAGCGTTTGATGCACCAAAAACAATTTTTGGAACTTGTAGAGGACGCATCTCAGATAGGGTGGACCTGGAGAAGGGCGATCCAGAATTATCAGGAGTTTTACAGTAATGCCAGAACCCCAGTAGACTATGTATTTGGAATAGGTCTTTATATTGGCGACGAAGCAATATGATACTACGAGACGACCCGGTTGCCGGGTTACAAGAATTATATGTTATCGCACCGCCAATAAAAAAAATCGGCCACAACGTAACTGTGAAACACGGGGATATCATCAAGCGCACCCCAACAGTGGAAAACGTATTTCATAAAAACACAAAATGGATACACCCCCCCTCTTCCCCCCCAATTCGTAATCGAACCCAGTACCCCAATTCGTAAATGGATGCACACGAGTTCCATCAACAGGACCTAATCGCTATTGGAGAAACACCAATCATCACAATGTTGAAATTGGAGCACAAACAACACGAGGAGGGAGAAATTGGGGCTCGTCATCGCCCTCGTTGGCGATCGGAATATTTACGCTTTGGTTGTAGGAACTCCTGGCGTGTAGTAGGAGACGGCGATTGCCACGATAAAGCCCAGTTTTTTTTGGCTAGCCATCGGCCGTTTTTGATAATTTAGATAGCAGTAAGAACGATACTTCCGATTCAGTCCAGGTAGTGCGGCAGCCGCCTTTCCTGCTAATTTAGCTAGAAGAGACTGGCGGGAGGGGCTTTTTGTTGTTTTTTTTACCACTCCTTGGCTCCACCGGATGGAGCGGGGGTGATGGTGCGGTGCTGGTGCTGGAGCGGGTGGTAGCGCCGAACACACCAGTGATGACTGTTAGAACTATGGTCAGATATAGTCATGCCGTTAGCAACGAGGATGCTTGCTATAGTGACGCCCCTGCTCTTGAACAGATGTGCGAAAAGACGCTCACCGAGTGTCGTCTCCTCGTGCAGGACCTCGTGATTGATTCGCGGATCCGACTTATTTGGTGTGCGGAGAAGCCTCACGGTTTCCAGTTAGCGAGGCGGCCTCCAAGCGAGTTCTTTTCATCCCGCAAAGCAACGCAGGGTTTGTTGATCCGCTCGGTAGATTCTCTATGTCACCGGCTTCTCCAGTTTTCTTCTTCTAGAGCGTTTGTTCATCCTGCGCCGTGAGTTTGGAGAGGTTAAGGACCAGTTCGACCCCGGGACCGTTTTGTGTAGAGCCTTATCGAGTCCACGGATGGAGGTTCTCGATGAGGTACCGGTGGGTCTTCGTTGAGTATTTTTCCCAATTGCGATTGGGACGCTGAACGTGGACTCCATAGTGTTTAATAACGTATGGTGGCTATTTGAGCGGGACCTCGCTGAGCTCGGAGCCGTTTCTATCGCGGTGGGCCGTCTTCGCTTTATGTTTCGTCGGTTGTAGACTTTAGGGCCTTCTACAGGCGGGCCGGTTAATTGTTTTACCCCTCTTCCAATCCGTGAATCCTAGTTCGTCCCTTATGAGCTGGCCACGCCCGGTTTCCTGCAATGGTGTTTAGTGATAGTGTTTTCTGGTCCTCCCGTTAACTATTTGGACAGTTTGTGCTGCTCTTAGTCGCAATTTACCGCTCATAAATTTGAACTTGGGAGTTGAGTCGCGACCGAACAGAGGGGACCAGACCTTTTTCTGTGCCAAATTGTTGTAGTAGTCGTTTACAGGCTCCCGCAAGTTATTCCTGACTTTGACTTGTGGTGGATCTTGAGCGTCACCCAATTGTGATTGGATTGTTCGGAACTGGAGTTTCTATGGTGGTGTCGGAGGGAATCTCGAAGTTTATTCAATCCATCACATCGAGGGTAATCTTCTCGGGTCGCCCGTGTGCGATCGAATTCGTCCATGTAATCAGCCATATTTATATTTTTCTTAATATTAATTATGTATTAAAAGACCAAAAACCATACGGGTTTAATAGTTTCAATATTTTGAAAAAATTAATATGTCTTCGAGGTCAATTACTAGTGGTCGCAAACTCAATCCATTACCGCCAGGACTGCGTGAGCCCTCGGGGGCAAACAAAAGGCGTGGACAAGTGTGTGTTATTTACGAACAAATCCCATCGACGAATCGACCAGGAACCCAGTCAGCTCTTAGTCAGCTTCCCAACCTCGGAGGCTGAATACGACGTCATGGTTCCGAGGGTTGTTCGCCTCGCTTTCACTATTTCGCTAACGTCGACGGACGCGGACCGAACCGTCGTTTCAGGATCTTGGGTCGCGCCATAGTCAAGAAGATATGATAAAGATTTATGGTAATGTAGTTGATGTCGATCGATGACGAGCGAGTCTACCATTGCTATAGGACCTGGGAAGACGTTCACACGAGCTTGAAAACGCTGTCATATCAAGGTATTGGAAACAGGCAAAATAAGAATCGTAACAATCTTAGAATCGGGGGCTGCTAACAAGGCAGATAAACAACGCGAGTGACAACGCGGGTCGGGCGCTTACGGAAACCGTTCTACATCCCGCTCGATTTGAAGTTGATGGAGAGTCACATGCCCTACTATTCAGGCGCTTTGGCTGTCCGCCTCGTATACGAACTAACGTTCAACGGACTACGGCGAGTTATTCTTAGCCCCACCGACAGTTATCGACGTATACGGATCGATTATGTTTCGCTGGAGTACGACATGGTCACGATTCCCGAACTTAGCGCGATGATCAGACCAGTACGCCGGAGCGCGTTGCCATACTTTACGACCGAGTTCTTCGCCATCGCAAGATTGCCGAAAAACAAAGAGACACATTGTGGAATATTAACGGTCAACGTACCCGCCGCTCGATGGAAAGTATATGATGTTGTTCGAGGATGCTCGGTTCGCGTTCGGTGCTAGAAAAACCGGACAGATTCTCATAAACCCAAAATCACGAAGGTAGAGGTGACGATCGAGGGAGTCCCCAATCAACTCTACAGGCGGGTCTTCGCGCGCACCAGCAGTTGGATGAAGTAAGAAAGCTGTTTGCTGCCGGATCTAAGCGCTCTCCGGAGGTTGCAGCAGTTGATAAAGACTGATCTCTCGGCCGTCTCCCTCGCGGAGTTCTGAATACCAAATACGAGTTTATGCTAGACATGCGAGGCCATCGACGTGACCAATACACGGTAGCGGACGCCAAGTTGGAAGCTAGTGAGGGTGTGACGATCCAGATAACCAAAAGAGGGCGGACGGAGCCGGGGCCATTGACCGTTGTACTTATAATATAATTACAGAGCACAACTCAACATCGAAGATGGTCGATACGTATCAGCGATCTTACTGATTAATAAAAAATCATCTAACGATTTATGAATACATAATTTGAATAAAATTAAGAAATCTAGCAATCAATACCAATTCACGATTGGAGATGCTCACTCTGCCATAATATGTGGGCAGACAGGTTGTGGAAAAAGGTTTTCATCCTCGACGTTACTCGAGGGATCCTACGCGATGCCTTTTCGTCACTTTGTGTTCCTATTGTTCCCGCTGTGCGGCACAAACGATACTTATCAGCGTGCCCGTGGATATGGTACCGTCCCTGAGGTATACATTATTGGACCCGGTGTTGGCTTCACGATTGGTTGCGTGGTTATATACAAATAATATTCAGGGGCGGGAGCCCACCCTATACGTGATTGACGATTGCTCAGCCAAGCGGAGGCAGATGACAAAAAAGAATGGACATGCTCTACGAGCTCGGCATTTTCTTGGCGCCATGCGAGGCAAAGCGTCATATGGATTCCACTCAAAAATACAACGCCGTCCTCAAGGATCTGCGCGAGCAAACGAAATGGGTCGCCTCTTTCACTGCACGGGCGAGGAACTCATTCGATGGGACTGTCTTCGATGAGGAATGACGTTCTCCAACGCGCGAGGGCGCCTGGAGGTTCGACAGATACTTCGAAAACTAAGCACGGCCAAGCTTCTGCTCTAAAGACTGATCAACAACTGCTTATAATAAAGTTATCAATTAATTAAATAATTAATTTTAAGAAAATTAGGATAATTACAAGAGTATTAAGCTATTGCAATGCTTAGCCAATTGCTGAACAATGCATAGCAATTGCTGAAACAATGCATAGCAATTGCTGAACAATGCTTAGCAATTGGAAAACAATGCTGAACAAATGCTTAAACATGGTTTAACAATTTGGTGCTCCGCTGCGGAGCTTTGTTGCGGCATAATGGTGCGCATTTATTATTTTTGTATAAATAAATATTGTTAAAGTGATGAGATTGTTAGAATAAGTTAAATTAATTTTAGAAAAAATGAACTGCGTCGACTTCTCGATCAGCTAATAGAAGAAACCTCAACTCCGACTGGCATACAATAATGATCCGACGAGCAATCGGAATCGGGGTTGAGTGCAACGACTCCGAATGAAAATGAAATGCGGGCGCGACGAGAGCGGCTAGTGCGGCTGGTTGCTGGGGGACAATCGAGGAGCATTTATCTCGGTAGGCGTCTCTTCAGTTTTTGCAGGTGGATAAGATGTCAGATGCGGAGATCGATAAATGTTAATGCGCCGGATACGAATCCAAATTGGGAGCAGAGATGACAAAAACTCTTGGATCGGAGGTTATTTTCATTTGTACGCTACCGCCGTTAGTAGACTTCTCCCTATACCAAACACCGAAGGGTGATTTCAACGATCTAGAGAATGACCCTTTTAGACACACTCTTAGAACGGCATGCTGTCAATTTATCACAAGTTTGGATATGTTACTTAGCTCCATAACAACCGCGTTGACCACGGGGTAAACACTGTTCAATTTGGACATATATGCCCCACGAACTTAAGCTCTAATATTAATATTATAAATGATGACACAAAGAACACCCAAGCGAGAGTGACGGAGTTGAACCAGATTGCTCCAACACAATCGAACCAGGAGTGTTACTCCGCCACTGGATGATACCACATATAAAAAATTCCCAAAAGAAGGCAGCTGGGGAGGGCGGCGGCTGCCACCCGAAAAGTTAAAAAGATATAAAATACTGCGAGCTTCGAGAGGCTAAACTCCAATCGAGATTGGGGTTGTCAATCGGGGACGGAGGACAGCAAAAACATCTGGGAATACGAGTTGAGTACAACAAACCCCCAATTCCGAATTGGAAGCACACTCAATACACCCAATACCAAAACTACCGTTGGAGTTGGGCGAAAATCCGATTGAACCCAATTCGGTGAATTGGAGTTGGGTTGTTGGTGGTGGTCATGGCAGTTGTGGGTGCCTGTGCGGTGGAAAATACCAGAAAAAACAACCAGCCGTGGTCAGAAGAAGTTACTAAACACCAATCATCAAAATTTTGATTTTGGTTGCGCCCCATTTAAACATTGAATCGCGAACCCATTTTATATGAATAAATTATAACAATGGCTAAACAAGTGTGTATAAAATGTTAGTGAATGCGCTTTATCACGCAGGTGGTGATATCGGGTTTCAGTATCGGGTATGCTCGACTATCAAGATGGCCTTGGAGGGGATACGCTCCCAAATTGGACTTACTGTGAGAGGAGTAGGGCTCGCGACCCCTGAGATGTAGGCGGCCGCAGTTTGGAACCCGAGTTATCTAGTTAAAGCTGGAATTTACCAGTTAATATATGGAATAAATGGCTGTCAATCGCAAGTAATAGTAGGTGGTGCGCTTGTAAACGCATTGGCGTTCAGCGGTAGCAACTTCTTTATTTCTCTAAAATGAAAAGCTGTGTCGAACGTGGATGAGGAGCGTAAGCGTCATGATTTAGATGGTAGAACAACTCCAATAGCGCAAAGGAAGCATGGTCGAAAAAAAACGGAAAACCGCCCTTATGGACTGGGTCAATGGAAGAGCTTCGCGCGAATTCACGCCGCGCAAACTTTTTCAGAACGTTGAGAAGGCCAATCGCGACGTAGCGGATGGCATATCCGCACAAATAGTCTCGATCAATGGATCCCGAGCCCCAACTTTCAGATTTCTATTGTACGTCAGGGCCCCAAAAGGACGCGAGATCGAGTTCTTCATCGTGGGAATGGGTGTTGTGGTGGGTCTCGCCGGCTATTTATATTCATCGAGATTGTAAATTATAATTAAAAACTTTTTTTTATAAATTATATATATTGAACGATGTTAGTTGACGAAACTTTATAACGCTATGATTGATGTAGGCTTACACTGCCCAAAAACATCGTTTACTGGGGCAAGAGTATGATTTCGTCTGGCCGAGATTGTCTCGAGGACGGAAAAAGCGGCCATCCTTTTTCGCAAGCGGATGTTAGATTCCTCCAATCGAGATTGGTGAAATTAGATTTACCTTCTCCTGTTTCCAACCCAAACGCGATTGGGGCAGCAGCGGACAATCGCATTGTACTTCAACAAAGGGTTTATTATTAACGACGCAGTTAATCGGACGAATGGCGAGGGCATGTGGGATTGTTCGATATATTAGAATACTTCGCATACGATGAACACGCGCAAACTTGATACCAAACTAACGCGCAAGCTGTCGAGATACATACTATAGTCCAAGCGGCTACTGGAAGGGCACTCTGCGGCTATCAAGAACCTCGCGGCGAGAGACCAAGGTTTCAGAAAATACGCTGTCAAGGGAATGGCTCAAGAAGCAGGCCATTGGCAGATATATTTACCGCGCCTAACCATATTCCTGCGCCCGAATTTCGAAGGGCCGGGTGCAGAACCAAGTTCACCAAGCGGATCTCCTGTTTCTCTCACGATCGCGTCGGTCGCAAAACGTACAAGTACGCACTGACATCGTTGACGTTGCGAGGTCGTTACGAAGGGGCTGAGCCGTTGGCCCACTAAAGAGTCTAGGAAGTGGCCGAGGGTCTTTCCCGAATATATAAGAGGAGTCCTCTCAAATGGCCGAATCTTGCTCCAGGTCGATCCGGCTGCGGAGTTCATGGGCGCGGTCTCTCATCTATTGTCTAAGCATAAAGTTGCGATCAGACGCGGCCGCGTCTACATCCACCGGGACCAGGGGATCGGTGGAACGCTTCATCGAACCTGGCTATGTTAGAGGGATGTTCGGACACCCAATACGACCAAGAAACTTGTAGACCCCCATTCTCGGGATCGACGAGTGGAGTGGCCCAGACTGCCCGCCGCCGTGGTCTCCGCACTGAACGGAGGGAAAGGGTGACCAGATTGATAGGTTAGAAGCTGTAGTGGCTATCCAATGTTTAAAAGGGTGCGAGCAGCCCTCTGACGTCTCGCGTGGGCGACCCGTCTGGTTTTAGAGGAGCTGCGGTTCATCAGATATTGACGTCGGGTACCTCTATCAACCGGGAGAAGCTCGAAGGTGGGCAGCCGGCCCGCGGGACTGATCCAGTGTGGTCTCTCAATGTATATCATTCTAGATCGAATCTATTACCAAACCCGATGAGCCCGTGCTCTACTATTTGGATGATGGGCCATCTCTGAGGGTTTGTTCGCGAAGAAATTCTTTATATTGTCTTCTGACACCCAGCTGACCCCGATTTCTTAAAATATAGAGGTTCTGTATGTATTCCGTCTGGTAACGACGCGTCTTTTATCGTAGATGCCGAGGAGTCCTAATTTTGTTGACAGCTACGTTTCATTAACGCCGTTTTCATTTTAAAATCCTCTATTTTGTGCTACATCTATAATGTGTTTTTCATTTCCTGTAGTTTCACTTAGTACTCGTTTATATTCTATCCCAATTTAAATTGTTAGTTCTTTGGACATTCCTTTCGCAGGAGTTTTTATTAATTTTATTTGTTTCCCAAATTATATTTAGTGAAATTAATTTTTCTTACAAAATAACACTTTACAAGAATAACGCTATAGTCCCTATCCGCCTAAATTCCCATTTTGAAAAGTCCGGGCTCTCTTTCGCTCCATTTATCACAAGCCAACATTTATTTTTTTCTTTTTCAAACTCGTCTAGTAAAGTTAGGTCTAATCAATTCTCTATCGTTTTTTCCACTAACTCCTATAATTACATACTATCTGAATCCATTCTGCATTAATTCATGTCTTCTCTTTTTATGTATTTATCTAGAAATTCGTAGTAAAATTCCAACATTCTCAATTTAGCTAGTTGATAATCGCTATTCCCACAATGGAATGGTTCTTTAGCGCACACACCTGGGTTTTCTTGAAAGATATTTCGTACGCATATCCTATCTCTTCCAAATCATCAAAATTCGCGGATCTTAATGCTTTGTCAACACAGGTTTCGTCTGCTATATGTAGTATATAAATGTCTCTCCGTTGCCTCTATCGATTTTTCCACAAACACGAGTGTTTCCTAATAATTTCATTATGTCGGCTACTGGTTTCTTATTTGGTTCTACATCGCTGTTGTCTTGCGGCTGTAACTTCTTTTGCGACATTCGAAGGGTTTACACTAATATAATCTTTAACACGATGAACTTCCCGTTATTTCTTGGGAGCGTGTTTTAAATACCATTTCAACAGTGGGCGATACAGCATTACTATAGTGGCGGTCATAGATCCCACAATTTTCTTCCATTTCTCTAGTTCTTCAGTATCTTCCAATTTTTTAAAACATGTTGTGGGAACTTCATAACCCTTCTATTCTCTGTTTATTAAATTATTGGGGAATTTCAGAAAACTTATGTTTTTAAGTTGTGTTGGAAACTTCTATATCCACCTCCGCAAACCCAAACCAGTTCCAGATAAAACTCTTTTACAAAAACTTTTTAATAAATTTGGGTTTGTTGGGGTATCTATATGGTGTATAGTTTTCTCCCACACGCATCTCTTTTTTTATCGTAGAGATAATATAACGCGTTTGCATCGTACCCAAACAGCCTTGCAAGGTTTGTTACTTTCATTTGATCTAATTATTGGAAAACACTGGGTTCTGCATAGCGTGTAAATACTATTGAGGACACCAACTAGAGCGTCCTTCATCATTTTCGTATTTTTTCTTTTGGTGCATCATATAGAGCATCCTCCGGTATAATCGTCTTTGAAGGGATTTTTGTTTCTTTTATGGTTCCTCTCAATAAATATTGTATAGTACCCAGGTCGTGTTACCGCATCTTTGAAAAATATCCACACCTCTGTGTTATAAATTCACACATTTTTTCCACCGCTTTTCTAGGATCGGTGCTACATCTAAATCGTTATAATATTTCAAACCAAATCTCTGAAAGTTTCATATTATTTTCTTCAGTAAGCTTTACGACATTTTACTTTAATTCTGTTTGTCTTATTAACATTTTCACAGATAGTTTGGAATTAACCATTCTCTAAATCCGGTTGTCTGGGTAATTCCAGTTTGTCTGCGAGAATTCGAACACTCTATGGAAAGAAAGACTTCTGTCCTTTGCAGTCGTGGCTTTTATCCAACTATTCATAACTTTACACAGGTCCTGATAAAAGTATTACATCAAGAAAATCTAAAATTCTTTGGAGTAAATTAGAAATATTGTTGCGTTTGCAGTTTTCCGACCTACTTTCTTTGTTGTTGATGTCAGTTCGCTACTGGTATTTCTTTATTAGGTTTATATCGTACTTACTGATGTTAAAACCTATAACCGGTACTTGCTCTATCCACTGTTCGATTTTGGCGATTGGTTTTTACGTAAATGTTCTGTATTAAACTATATCTTAGACCACATTCTTCTCTTATAGCTTTTCCCCTGACTTTAATCTTCTACGAAATTTTTCTATAAGTTTTGCGGGATCTTTATCACAAATTATGAGTTACTGTTCCTGAGAAATTATCTCCTATACTAACGCTTGCGGAACGTGCTAGCTCGTACTCTAACTATTACGGTAGTTTCAACTTCTGGCTGGAGATTATGCCTCAAAATCGTTTTTTATACTATCTTCTATGGATAAAGAGTAGTGTCACATCCGTTTCTTAGATCTTTACCCGTTCTTTGAATTCGCAATTCCCCACATAACTACTGGTGAATTCTTTGCTTTTTCTAATAAACTTTTATCTGCTTATAATAAGTGGATGGACGTTCTTCTTTTCTATTCTTTGCATGAATTTCACACCAGTGCAGTAACAGCCGTGATATTGATATACGGTATCTGGTTTCTGGACGTATCAATCTACCGGAGCTCCTAAAAGCCATCTTTCACCTCCGTGTCCGCACTTGTGTTTCGGGTGAATGTGAATTCACTCCCGCTTTTTCACAGAATACATCCAATCATCGCCCCATAAACTGTTAGAAAAAAAAAAATAACCCCTTTTGGGTGTTAAATCGCTTTCTCGAAGACGAACGCGGGGCGCTCTAAATAATTACATCACATTTTACTTTTGTCTCCCTCTCATACATGTTGGTCCGTAGTCTCTTAAATTACTCGCTTTTTTTTCGTGAATTTCTGCTTGCAATTATCGCAGGCCGTAAAATTTTGATGGTTTTTTAAGGTTTTTTATCAGAAATGCGTGATTATTAAGACAGTCCTATTGTCATTGCCCCCTTTATTACCTATTACCTTATAGTGCGCTTGGTACCTTTTTCAACCACCATACATTAAATTGGTGGGTTGAATATACTTTTTACGATTTTAAAAACTCTTCAACCTTTTTCAGATCTGAAAAAGAATTGGTTGAATTGAAACCACATTAATACGAAATATTGCTTACTAAGTTTCTTTTCGCCTTATCTGTACTCTGGTCAGGTCTGATCTTTTTATAGTGTGCATTGCTAGACAACCTGAACAGACAAAGGTTAGTCATTATATTATCTAAGAATACATACTTTTCTATTCCTCAACCATTCTGGAAGTTCTCCTCCCCTGCTTGCTTCTTTGGATTGTAGTCCAAATCTATTCCCCTACTACCCTGTATTAGCTTTAAAACACCTATACCATCTTACAAAACTTCCACTTTGTATTTGGTCTGTTATTTTATCGGACATTATTGTTGTTTTGTTTGATCCTTATCTGAACAGGCCATTTTTTTAACGGTTTTTCATTGATGATAGTGGTTCGCTCCCACGAGATTTTGTGTGAAATATTATAGTTTTAGGTTTTCCATTTTAAATTTTCCTCCATATGTTTAGCTTTGTTAAGATTTTGAAATATCTCAAAGAAAAATTTGGTTGTAGATACGGAGCGAGTTTATCAGACATGCGTTCAGACTCGTTAATGTTAATGTTTTACGAAAGGGATAATGTAACTACCCGTCTTTTCCATTTTTTATCTTTTTCCAATGTTCATCTGTGATCCCCCAATATTTCTTCACCTTTGTCCATATCGCGCGAAATTTAGATTTTTCTTATTATTTTGTATTGGCGTCTCAAATTATTGGTGTTGAAGGTAATTCTTTAGAATAATTACACTAAGCCCCTTAGCTCCCGCAAATACTTTCTTTTTGAATTCTGTTACCAACTTCTCCACGCTAGTGAGGCGTCTTTAATGCCCCTCTTTTATAGGGCTGGGTTAACCGCTCATTAAAGCCTCATTCTTTGTGGCATTTATCAGCTTTGTCAACCCTAACTTCAACCGGTTGTACTATAAGTAATCCCTAGAGATTCGGCTTCTCTCTCAAACTTTCTATTTTGATCTAGTTTCTTGAACGTTATCATGTTTTCTTGTAACGCCTCAATTCTTTGTGGCATTTATCAGCTTTGTCAACCCTCTAACTCTCAACGTTTACTATAAGTAATCCTAGAGATTCGCTTCTCTTTCTCAAACTTTCTATTTCTGCTCTAGTTTCTGACGTTATTCATATTTTTCTTGTATTTATACTTTGTATAACCTATGAATTTATATGTTCAATTGGTCTTGAAACATTATGTTTTTTTCACTTCTAATTGGTATCTAAACTTAAACATTACATATATAATGGAGTGTGAGACTTGTTGTTAAGACGTTTACGCGTAAAGAATATCTACGAAGGCATCTAGCGAGACGTAGAAAAATCCTTGTGTCCCCCCGCAATTTTCAATGCCCAGAGTGCCCTTTGTAAATTTCGTTAGTGCCCCAAAACTCTTTGTAGACATAAGCCACTACGCTGTCAGGTGGCTACAGTGTGAACGTGGTTAGACTAGAGATGGTAGAATTAGTTGTGATCTACGGAATCAATTAGCTATATCGGAGGAGGAAAATATGGAGTTGGAATATAAACTATTGCGTGAGGACGCATTTAAATCGGAAACTTATTAGAAGTAATTCATAAATTTACTGTCGAAAAAAACATGATGTATTGATGAACAACGAGACAAAATTAAATCCTTTTTAAGACTATCGTTTTATTGTTCATTGGACGTGAAACAACATGATGTATTTATGAACCAATTTTGATTTTTCGTGGTTGGTGGGAGACAATTTCCTCGGGTTAACCAATTTTTGATTTTTCGGGGGTGTGGTGGTAGTCGTATATAGGGTTGGAGAAATGATACCACCGTTTAGGTGGTATCATTTTGGACTCCCTATATACTATAGACTAAGTATGTGACCTTGACCTTGGGATCAGCGGGGGTTTGGACAGTCGTTAGATTTGTCACAGCCTGATAGTACAACCTTAGAGGAATGCACAAGGGAAATAAATAAGAATTTTCAATGAAGGTAATAGAAGTTATAACTTATTTCTCTGATTTGGCTCTGCATGGTGTAGAGCCTTACAGGAATGCTGTGTGGAAATATTAAGCATTTTAGATGAAGGAATAGAAGTTATAACAATATTTCTCTGATGTAAGTTTTGTAAAGAGACTAAGTATTGACCTCCTTGACCTTGGGATCTGCGGGGGGGGGTAGGACGGCCGTGGATTTGGCACAGCATGGTAGAGAGCCTTAAGGTATGCATGTGTGAAATATTAAGCTTTTTAGATGAAGAAATAGAGTATATAACTATATTTCTCTGATGTTAAGTTTACGGACTAAGTATTTAACCGTGACCTTGGGATCTGTGGGGGTTGGACGGTCGTGGATTTGGCACAGCATGGTAGTAGAGCCTTACAGGAATGCATGTGTGAAATATCAAGCATTTTAGATGAAGGAAATAGAAGTTATAACAATATTTCTCTGATGTTAAGTTTACGGACGGACAGAGGGACGGACAACCCGACTCCAGTATACCCCCCACAACTCGTTGCGAGGGGTATAAAAATACTTAGTTGAGCTGTAAAAAGCAAACAGCTTTTTGCAGCTCAAATAAGTGAGAAAAAAATTTGAAATTTGTTTTATTTTTGTTATCATTTGTTCCCTATTTAAATTGGAAAAATCAATAACACATTTGTAAATAGTAAAATACACATTGATATGGGGGTATAGAACTCTTCTTTAGATACAAAACTTATCTGGAACTCTGTAATGGTCATGATATGAAGCTCCTGAAGCAACAGCTAAGGTCATGTATGGACAGCAACTCCAATGTGCCGACTATATTAAATGGCGTTAAAAAAACACACTTGTTTTATAAATGGACTAATCATTTTGTGACTCTTGTTGGATTAGTCGGAAAATTAACATATCACAATCCATTTCAGTTATTTGGGGTTGACACAGAGATAAACACATTACCTCCCACAAATCTCTTTGAACTTTCCCTATCTGACTTTCAATATTTCCATCGGAGACATTGGAGGTAAACGATGCCCAATCGTCTCCCGTTGGTGTGAATTTCTTCAGATATTCCTCGTGTTTCTCCAAATTATTTGTGTAGTCTGTCTTACCCACGCTGCCTGAAATGGATGATTCCGTGTGAATTAACTGCTTGAAGTAACAGGACCGAGGTCTATAAATACCGGTACATTAAATATGCCTAAAAGCATCAATAAATAAGCTAAACAAATGTTTTTACTCCCTATATGGAGGGAGCAAAAAGATTGTTTAGCTTATATTTTTTAATTTATTGATGCTTTTAGGCATATTTAATGATCATGGGCATGTGCTAAAGTAAGCATCACAAAAAACGTCAGAGAAGTGCATGCTTAAAACACGAAAAAGGTCATGGTTGAAGAAACTTCTTGACATAAAAAAATGGCTAAGTGTTTCCACAACCATGTGAAGGTCAAAAAGGTCAAGGTCATGTTAATGGCTGCATGAGTGTGTTCCAAATGCTCACATGTATCAAGTGTCCAAATATTGACGCAAGCTGTCGAGTAATATTATACCGGTAGTTATATCATGATGAGGGGACATGAGGGTGCTATGGTTACTTGAGGGTGACATCATTCTCCAGTATAAATAAAAGCCAAATACGACACCATTCCATGAACATAAATTACAATCAATTTGGTTTAAACAATATTTATTGGTAAATGTACATTGTATACATGTTACAACCAATTTACAAATGTTAATTAACAATACAGTTAAGCTTATAAGACAACAATGACTTAAGTGAATGACCTTGACATTGGTACGACAGTGGGGTGGGCAACTTTACACAGAATTATTAAGGATGATTGTGCATGAAGGGTAATAAGAATTTTATTTATTACGAAGTGTTACTCAGGGCTCCAGATAAGGAATTAGTAATTGAGTATTGTCACTCCATCATTTCTGAAGCAATTCGGTATTTCAAAATTTTAATTGGGTAAAATAAAATTATTGAATACCTTAAGTTTGCTTCGAAATGAAAACATTTCTTGGTATTTCATTAGAATTGTCTCCTTGGAGACAATTCTAATGTAATAACAAGATGTGTTTTCATGGAAAATAAGAAAAATATGATATATTTGTGGTCTGTTTATTGTTTTCTGCAGCATGATAAAGGTACCACAAAATTTGTATTGCTTTTTGATACTCGCTACTTCTGATTTCAATTGGGTTTTTGGCAATTTTAATTAGGTATTTAAGCAAATACCTGGAGCCCTGGTTACTGTGTAAGTTTACAAGAGAATAAAGGCATACATGAATAGCCTCAACCTGGGATGAAGGTGTGGGTGGGAAGTTTGTGTACAGGTATAATTATGCAGGATGATGTTTGCAAGACATCAGCCAAATATTAAAATATTCCAGGAAGGGTAAGAGAAATGAGAAGAAATATATGAACTGTAAAAAGTTTATAAGAAAGCAAAGACTCAGTGAACGACCTTGACCTTGTGATGAAGGTGTGGGTGGGCTTATTGCAAGTAATTATGCAGGTTAATGCTAGGAAGACGTCAGCCAAATATTAAAACATTCCACGGAGGGAAAAATGGAAATTTATTATGAAATGATAAGTTTATAAGAACCTTTGAGAACAGCATTTTTACTCTGCCCATGCTCGGCGAGTCGTTTCTTCTGTTCAATGAAGGCCGTGTAGTCAGCCCGCTGGTCGACAACGAGCCGCTGGTGCCGTCGATGTTTCTTCCACCCCGCTGGATTTATCAGCGGGAACTTCAACAGATTCAACGTCGTTCCTGAGTGAAATGGGATATAGGTTATTCAATTACCATTTTGAAATACCGGATATATTTCGGGAAATCCCAAAATCATCTGAATATTTACAATAAAAAAACTATATATTCAGTCCTGAAATCAGAATAATCTTCATCTGATGCCAGGTCCTCGTCACACCATAATCACTTGGCCCCCTCCCAAAGCAGTAGGATCAGTAATAATCTTACTACTTTATAATTGGCAATAACCCAATTCAACTCCCAGGTAACAAGAAAGCCAAAGATAACAAGAGTTGTCAGAAGACAACGAAGCTCGCCTGTTAGCAGCCTTCACTCAAACTTGGCAGTTGCATAAAAAAACATGAATATTATATATAATTGACCTTGGGTTAAGGGGAGTGCGGTGTACCTTGACATTGGGGTCAGTGGTGCAAGATGGGTCATGGGTTTGCTATAGCATAATATAGCATATTAAGATGAATGTATGTATGAAATATCAATGCGCTCCCTGAAAACAGAAGTAAAACAAAATTTAACCCAACGTTAAGTTTATGAACGCACTAAGTTGGTGATTTTCTACAGCATGATAGCTATTCACATGAGGAATGCATGTATGAATGTGCTAAGTTTGTGACCTTGGGGAAAGGGGTCGGGGGAGGTGGGACATGGATTTGCTGTAGCACAATAGAGGATCATCAGATGAATGCATGTATGAAATATCAAAGCGTTGGGGGGTGGGTCATGGATTTGCTATAGCGCGATCATCAGATAGTATCATCAGATGAATGTACGTATGAAATATCAAGTTGTTCCTGTAAAGAAACAGAAGTTATAAAAAGATGAATGCATGTATGAAATATGAAGGCGTTCCCTGTAAAGAAACAGAAGTTACACAACATTTACCCGAACGTTAAGTTTATGAACATGCTAAGTTTGTGACCTTGACCTTGGAGCAAGGGTTGGTTCGTGGGTTGTGGATTTGCTACAGCATGATAGAGGGTCATCTGAGGAATGCATGTATGAAATATCAAGGCATTCCATGAAAGGAAACAGATGTTATAAGACATTTACCCCAACGTTAAGTTTATGAATATGCTAAGTTTGTGACCTTGACCTTGGGGTAAGGGGTGGGTCACGGATTTGCTATAGCACAATAGAGTATCATCAGATGAATGCATGTATGAAATATCAAGGCGTTCCATGAAAGCAAACAGATGTTATAAGACATTTACCCCAACGTTATTTTTAAGTTTATGAATGTGCTAAGTTTGTGACCTTGACCTTGGGGAAAGGGGTGGGAGGTGGGTCATGGATTTGCTATAGTACGATAGAGTTTCATCAGATGAATGCATGTATGAACTAGAAATGTGGCCTGTCGGCACACGAATGCCCCCGCTGGCAGCCAAAGAAAACGAGGCATATTTGATTACAAGCCATTTACCCGAGTATGGACAGACGCCGGTAACACTATATGCCCCACTCACCATTCGGTTGCGAGGGCATAATAAGCCATTTACCCGAGTGTTTGTGACCTTGACCCTGGGCTTGGCGGGGGCAGGACGAACGTGGATTTGGCACAGGGCGGTAGAGGACCATTAGAGCAATGTGTATATGAAATATGAAGCAGATCGGTCAAAGGATGAAGAAATTATGAGACATTTACCCGAGCGTTAAAGTTTCGTGACGGACGGACGGAAAGGTGAAGGTCGAAGTACTGGTGGTGGAGTGTGTAAGGCACATGTGAATAAATATTGAAGGCATTGGCAAAAGTATTGAGAAGTTAGTGTAGGATTGAGAAACGTGCACGTAGATTTGTCCCAAAGTGCCAAGCAAACATTTAAAGTGGAAAAGGTCAAGGCCAAAGGCCAAGGTCGAAGTACTTGTGGGTGGAGTGTGTAAGGCATGTTCATATGTATCACGTGTATAAATATTGACATAATATGTGAAGCCATGTAGAAGTTACTAAAGAATATGGTAATATCGGGACGTACGGACGTACGGACGTACGGACGGACGCCGGTAACACTATATGCCCCCTTTCGGTAGCGGGGGCATAAATATGAAGGTATTCCCTGCATTTACCCCAACGTTAAGTTTATGAATGTGCTCAGTTTGTGACCTTGACCTTGGGGTAAGGGTTGGGTGGTGGGTCATGGATTTGCTACAGCATGATAGGGTCATCTGAGGAATGCATGTATGAAATATCAAGGCGTTCCATGAAAGGAAACAAATGTTATAAGAAATTTACCCCAACGTTAAGTTTATGAATGTGCTCTAAGTTTGTGACCTTGACCTTGGGATAAGGGTTGGGTGGTAGGTCATGGATTTGCTACAGCATGCTAGAGGGTCATCTGAGGAATGCATGTATGAAATAACAAGGTGTTCCATGAAAGGAAACTGAAGTTATAAGACATTTACCCAACGTTAAGTTTATGAATGTGCTAAGTTTGTGACCTTGACCTTGGGGTAAGGGTTCGGTGGTGGGTCATGGATTTGCTACAGCATGATAGAGGGTCATCTGAGGAATGCATGTATGAAATAACAAGGTGTTCCATGAAAGGAAACAGAAGTTATAAGACATTTACCCAACATTAAGTTTGTGGACGCCGACGACTCCGGGGGTATGCCATAAGCTCTTATGCACTTCGTGCAGGCGAGCTAAAAATGTATGTGAGGGCCAAACCAGGCAAATCGTGATTCCTATAAGGAGGTACATGCCCACTCGGTAGGCACAAACTATTATTTATATGAATTAAATACATGTAAGTTTTTTGTTTTGTTTGTTTATTAGTGTTTAACGGCCTATCAACAGCTAAGGTCATGTAAGGCCGGGCAAACGGGTTCGATCCCATTTTAACCTGCTGCATTGGGGAGAAAATCCCAAAATCAGAACGGAATATTTACACAGAGAACAAATATATTCAGCCCTGAAATTAGAATAACCTGACCTGATGCCAGGTCCATACCACACCAACGTCACTTGGCCCCTTCCCCTAAAATAGGATTACGAATATCGTAATACTCACATAAGGGTTATAACCAGATTCAACTGTCACATACAAAATGCCAAAGACGTATGTGAGGGCCAAACCAGGTCTCCAGTCGGTATTCCAGTAAGGATGAACCCTGATCGTTAAATTACCCATCGCGTGCTCCCACCTGCCACCCACAATACATGTAAGTGAATAATTGTGTCACTATTCCACTAGTTGTAAATATTATGAGTGCCCGCTATACAGATACATGTATAATCATTTAGTAATATATATTTTACTGATAGTGACTTTATTTATTTATACTAATTAAATGTGTCACCTGAAAAAATTATATTTTCGACAGATTATAAAGTATAAATAGTAATGTCCGTTAACAAGTGTGGAAATTTGCCTGATATATAAAATGTACAATAATGCCGTGGGGTAATGGTGAATGAATGTTTATTTTGTCAGAAAAAGTCTCAGATGAAGTTTGGTAATGATCCCACTAATGGATCCTGAAATATGGCTACATGTACGTCAAATATTTACGTCCCAAATTGTTGACGATATCAGAATTGTGACCCCTATATCTCACTTTCCACTATCGTGGGCGAGACAAAAATAGTGTAATGAAAAGGGTTAACGTCCCAGCAACAGCTAAGGTTATGTAGAGACGGAACCTCGGCTTCAAGTATAATCCAGAAGACTAGTGGGATGGAAATATACCATGTACAGGGCTCCAGATAAGTAATTAGTAATTGAGTACTGTCACTCCATCATTTCTTAAGCAATTGGGAATTTCAAAATTTTAATTGGGTAAAATAAAATAAAACTACTGTTTACACATAAACAGACAGCAAGTATTGAATGCTTGCTTCGAAATGAAAACATGTCTTGGCATTTAATTAGAGTTGTCTCCTTGGATGAAATACAAAGATGTGTTTTCCTAGAAAATAATAAAAATATGCTATATTTGTGGTCTGTTTATTGTTTTCTACAGCATGATAAAGGTACCATAAAATTTGCATTGCTGTTTGATACTCGCTACTTCTGATTTCAATTGGGTTTTGGGCCATTTTAATTGGGTATTTAAGCAAATACGCAGCTTATCTGGAGCTCTGTATGTAAGTATGTTTTCATGTCTAGGACGGGGATTGAACCATTTGCCAATATTGAAGTCCAATACTCTAACCTTAGACCATCAATCTATTCCCACTGATGTCAAACATACGATCTTACAGAGCTCCAGATAAGTTTTGTGTCTAAAGAGAATTATACCCTCAAATTTCAAATTCAATGCGTATTTTACGTTTACAAATGTATTATAGATTTTCTTTATTATAAAATAGGGAAAAAATGATACAAAAAAAATATAAATAAATAAAAAAATTACTTTTGATCTTTTTGCAACTCAACTAGTAAATTTCAACTTTATTACAGAATTTTACTACTTAATTTGCAAATCAATGCTTATTTTCACATTGCTATGAGTATTTTGAACTCCCACTTTTGATAATCAATGCGTATTCTGCCAAAATACATGTAAGTGCGTAAAATACGCCAATACGCACCTAATCTGGAGCTCTGATCTTACCTGGCCAGTTTGAAATGGTGGCTCTCTGCATAATGTCTCGAACGTCAGATTTACACAAGTCAGAGTCTAGGAACATGTTGAACAGAGTTGACTTGCCCGAGTTTGCAGCACCGACCATGTAAATATTGGCTGTGGAAAGACAAATGTGATAAAAATTGAGTCACAGTTTAGCAATTAATCAGCTTGTTTATTCCAATATCCCGCATATTTTCTTATGACATTTGCAAGGCTAAATTTGATGACGTGAAATGCGCATCAGCCGATGCACAGAATTACCCGAAATGACTTTTAACGCAAATTTCAATTGAGCTTGAGCACAGGGGCCACAAGGACGGGCTATAGAAAGAAAATAAGGAATAAAGTTTCAAGCCAGTCCCACTTACTGGTAACAGAGCTAGTATTATTGAATCCGGGTCAGAACGGCCCAAAACCAAAACGGCCCAGTACCAGAACGGCCCACTGACCAGGACGGCCCGGGTCAAAAAGGCCCACTTACCAGGGCGGCCCGGGTCAAAAAGGCCCAGTTTTAACAACACAAATTATATCTATATGAACAATACTGACACAGAATCAATCAGCCGCAAATATCTATGTATCCAGAAGCATAAGCTAAATGAACACTGAGAGACCGTATGAGAGTTTTATGTGGATATTCTATTCGGCTCATATTTAAGGGTGGCAATTGGCTCGGACACCTTCCATACCCGGTGGGTATATATGCCCTCAATCTTTTACTCAATAAATTCCGGCGATAAACAAATAATATAGCACAACAAAAATTAACATTATCACCTTTCATAATGAAAATACATCAAACGTATTTTGACAACTGGCTTTCAGTAATTGGCGGTATCGTCTGATTAACTTCTTTTGTAGACGTGATTAAAGATGTGGTATCCCAAATCCGAAGCCACTTCACAACAGATCAATTAAGTTACCGGCACACGCGGTAAAATTACCGTGCATTAGCTGATCAATCACACATGATTCACACGAACTTGCAATTACACTCCATTATTAGTTACATGTTAGGTATTAATTTTGTTAATACCTAACAATGTTTAACACATAATAATAATGCACGAAAGAAACCATACCCGCAATCAACAAAATATTCTTCCATCTTGTTCTTTCAAAATTGTATATTCTCCCCGTTATATAGCACATAAATAAAGTGGGCCGTTCTGACCCCCCTAAAACTGGGCCTTTTTGGTATACCTTTTGAAACTGGGCCTTTTTGACCCGGGCCGTCCTGGTAAGTGGGCCGTTTTGACCCGCTACCGTATTATTTAAGTAGCGGAAAACTTTTAAGGCAAATTTCGGACAAACATCGTGCCGACTATATGTACATGTACATTTGGGGTACATTTCTATCTTACGACAGTTGCAATAATTGTCCTCAAGCATAGTCACTCAGTAGGATTAGAATCTAATCATTTGCTGATGGCAACTAGAAGACTTGTGACTGAAAGGTGAACAGTGCAGGCCCAGATTAGACTGCATAGATGTGCAGGCTCATCTGGAGCTGAGCTGATTGCATATGCCATAAGGTTCCTTTTGTCAGCTGACTACCCATTTATACCTGTATGATCCCAATCTCTAATAATTTGTGAAATCAAATTTTCTACTCCATAACCAGTTTTGGCACTGACGAATGCTGTATGACGAATCTGGCTCCCTGCAAACCCAGACATCTCACATTCCTTAACGATAGCATTCCTTAATCTCTTGTGGAGTTTGTCACCATCTTTTGGAATCAAGTCAATTTTGTTGCACACTACATAAAGTGATGTCTTACTGCTCATGCCATGAAGAACATCTTTGATTAAGGTATTTTTTATGTCAGACAAATCAACCAACATTAGAACAAATGAATTTTTCTCACGCCTGATTTTTTTAATCACTTCTCGATAAACGCCTTTATCTGCTTCAACATTAACAATCGTATTCTTGAATGTCATGCAGTAACAGCGCTGGCACACTATAGTTTCAAGTTCTGCTTTGTCACATTGCGTAAACCTTTCTTGAGGCAGGTAACCTGGAAATGCAGAATTCTGACAGTGCAACAAGGCACCACACCCGCCGCATGGCACATCTGATATGGGAATTTCAGGATTGGGATTTCCAAATAAGACACGGCGATTTACTTTTACAGGCTTTTCATCCGCACACATTATTTCAATGTTATCATTGGTATCAGTTGTTTCTCTTGTTGCTTGATCAAGTTGTTCCTGCTGCTGACGTAACGAGTCTTCTAACGCTTTTAGAGATTTCTCTAAAGAAATTAATTTGGCGTCTTTCACATCTGCTCGTCTGATACGCGGCTTGTGCCTTTCGTTATTTTGAAACTGAAGATGTCTTGCAGCTATAGGAATTGTGATGGCTTTTTTAACATTTACAACGGGTGTCTTCTCAACAGCATTTCGCTTAGCAAGATAAGGATTAAACTTGCATTTCTTAAGGCGTGAGCTTGTGACATGGAATGAATGGTTTACGTTCCACACTAAACCACATCTCAGTGGTTGAGACTGAAGTCTACCGACAAATGTTGAACACTGAAACATATTAATAATAAAATATCAGTATGCCGTTATATTGCACACAATACAAAATGTGTACAACACAGTAGTGCGCTATTATCAATCAGTATTTAAATCAACAGGTGCGCGAAAACTCATGACACCGATTGTTGCCTAGTCTTCAATGAAGTACAGATATACTGTATACATATATCTGAAACACATATATATGATGTTTATTTAACATCAGTGTCTTAGAAATCGTAGCTGCAATACTCATTTCGTGAAGACAAAATTCTGCGAAGAACTTTGAGCATGTTTTTCTCACATTATGTTGTTGTTGTTCAATTTGTTGTACGTCTATAATTCAGGCGCTTATTTTTCGCCTCAATCGCTCTACCCGACGTAACGACCTGGTCCGACTAATGGTTCCCATTCAACATGTCATGTTTTCAATATGGCCATACTATATCACTGTAATGCATAAACATAGAGTTATGACCAAACAGCTCTCACTACTCTCCAGACAATTATAAAAATATCAGAATTATAAAAAAGACAAGTAAACAAAGATGTTTGTCTATGTATACTGCCATATTTAAATACCTGCCTCAATCTGATATTTTGTAAGCAGTAAGCCAGTTATTACTGGGTTTGTAGATAACACGAAGTATGAGAGTTATAATAAAATGCTGTTTAATTCACCATTTGCATAAATCCAAGATGGCCGCCATACATCAGCAATACCCGCTAACCATAATAGTGTAAGCATGTTATTAATTGGTATTAAGCATAGTCGTCCTATTTCATGTCAATGTAAATGTTTTCCATATAATAGTATATCTATATAAATGTGATGTAGTTTAGGCATTAAACTTAAGCAAAGAATTAGTGATTAAGTAGATGTAAGTGCATAATTAAGTTTAGACAAATGCAAGGCAACCGCACATACTGGCTGCTGATAGTGTGCAAATATAATGACTGTTGCAGACATATAGCAAAATTGAAGACAGAAGCTTGCCAACAGCAGAGTGTGGAGTCATGTATGTGGTTTCCCAACGGCGTGACGTCAGGTTTATTATACCCACGGTTTGAGAACAAAAATGGGTATATTGTTTTCATCACGGGTGTCCGTTCGTCCGTCTGTCCGTACGTCCGTATATCTGATGCGCAAATTGAATTTCTATACTTTTTATTCTACCCCAATTCATGGATTATCTCCCCATTTTCGACTTAGAAATTGCCAATTTTGCCTTGTAAGAAGTAAAACATTGTTTACCGTAATAGGTAGGGACTTGTAACTTTGTGTGTGCCTTCCGTATGGTGTTTATATGCGCAAAGTGAATTTTGATTTTTGATTCGACCCCCACTCGTGGATTATATCCCCCTTTTCGACTTAGAATTCGCCAATTTTGACGTGTAAGAAGTCAAACAGTTTAACCGTAATAATGTAATAAATTCAGTATAATAAAAATTAATAAATGTATCCTTTAAACTGAAAATTTCTCCCTCAAAGTATACTTTGCTAGATAAGTATACTTTGCAATGTTGGCGAAATAGGCTACAGATCCTCGACAGCCGATGTTCGCGTGTCATCTGTTTATCAAGATGCACTTATGTACAAGGGTTCATGGGTCTCCCTGTGTTCTCTATTGTATTTGGCGAGCGAACGAGTTGACCCGATTCCGTTCAAAATACATGGATTGTCTCCCCTAGATGTGCGTATCGCCATTTGCTTTCTAAGGTTTGCCGATTCCACTGTCATCTATCTATCTATCTATCTCTATATTTTGCTTGACCCCCGAGAGGATTATTAGCAGTTGCGCGTACGACGAACAGAAAAATAATATAAAAGACACAGTAAAGTAAGGTAACAGGGATAGTATAGGTTTAAGAGTTAAAATAGTCAAAGTAGGTAAAAGAAGGTTAAAAACAATTTACAAATTACAGCATATTTAAGGTTTAAGGTGTTGGAGGTTGCCAATCCTTGACCTGAACTGGTCAAGGTCTTCAAGTTTAGCAACATCCAAGGGCAGGGCATTCCATTGCACAACCGCCAAGGGGAAAAATGAGAATTTGTAATAATCTTTGGAAGTATGAATTTGTTTAAAGGTCATTGAATGGCAATATCGTGAGACTCTATTTGTAGTTTCGAAATAGTGTGGGAGAGGCGCAGCGACATTACCATGTACAATTTTGTGGAACAGGCAGAGTCGGGCGTCTGATCTGCGCTGTTCAAGGCTGCGCCATCCCAGTCCCTCTAGCATATCTGAGACACTGGAGTAGGTGGAGTAGTCATTGAGTGTCCAGCGCGACGCTGGACCATTTCAATCTTGCGTGTATTATCTTTAGTGTAGGGGTCCCAGATTGAGGAGGCATACTCAACCTGGGGGCGGACCAAAGCTTTATAGGTGTGTTCCTTAATTTTGCTGTTTGAAGTGCGGATGTTTCTGCGGACAAATCCTAGGGTTTTGTTTGCCTTATTTGTAATGTTGTCTATATGTGTGTTCCATGACAGGTTGGCTGAAAAGGTCAAGCCAAGATACTTAGCTGATGGAACTGATTGGAGGATTTGTCCGTGGAGTCTGTACAGTGTTTTGATGGGTGAGCGTGACTGTATATATTAATTATTCGCTATTCTTCATGGAAGGCAATATATGACACCGTAACCCTACCACAGACAGTACGGGACTGTTTTTCTGTATTACGTTGCCACAAGAAAGTTCGGGACAATTTCCATATCAGTGGCATAGGCACTTTATGGGATGAACGAAAACCCGATGTGATAATGATTGCTATACAGTTGAACTTACTAGGATCTCTAAATTATACGAAGGCCAGACGGCGGTCATCTTGTTTATTTTTTTTCGTTCAACGGAACTGATGTCATTCACCTTTGACTGGTTTTGTAAATTTTGCCCGGCTCGCTAATTCTGGAAGTCTGCGTGACGTATCACTAGTCACGTGACCCGATATGTATGGGGGTAAAAAGATTTTTATGCCAGAATATTTCACATTTAAAACTAAGAAAATACTAAATTGTGATAAGAATATTTTTTAATGACCATTTAACATTATAGATCTGCATTTAAATTTGATTTAGCGATTGGAATTTAGTTGTTTGAAGCGTTCAAAAATGATTAAATTATACATGTATAGGAAAACGGGTCAGATTTCCCCCTGTGCTCCATGACAAGGGAGATAATTATAACCTGCCGGTGTGCGAAATGGACGAAGTCAGACTTCCAGAATTGTAACCCGCACGAAGGCCGGGAACCGTGCTGGTTATGGGCCGAGGTGTCGTAGGGCCGACTAAGTATCTTATGGCCGAGGTGTCACTAAACCAATCACTAAACCAGTCTGTACTTCTGTTGGTTGAAAAAAATGGCTCCCAGCTTACACGTGGATTAATAAATTACAATTAATGAGCCGGTCAAAGGTGAATACATCACTTCCGTTGATCGAAAAAAAATAAACAAGATGGCCGCCGTCTGGCTTTCGTATATAATAGAGATCCTAAGTCCAACTGGATAGCAATCATTATCACATTGGATTTACGTTCATCCCATAAAGTGCCTAAGATCAGTGTTGTATCCGTTTATGATCGACTCATCCCTACACTGTAGTACAATTCGCCCAAAATGTTCAAATTGACACAAGGATGTTTAGATAATCAGATAAACTCATCCAACCTAGAGAACTGGTTATTATCGCTAGTGTGGGTTGGTGGGTTCTTTTGTAGGGTGGTGAGGAGGGGGCGTGTGACTTGTTTAATTATTATTTGTTATTATGCCCCCACCAATTATGGTGGGCAGGCAATTATGGGGGGTGGGCATTATGTTTTACCCCTCTCCATCCGTCCGTCTGTAAGGCAAATGTGTTCAAGTTTAACTGTTTTCAATAACTCTGTAACTCTTTCACCAATTTCAATAATATTTGCCCACAATGTCCGTCTAGGAATGGTGCTTTCGTATACGACCCACGCGTCGCCCGAACACCCAAGGTGAAGGTCACTGCGGACTTATGTTCACCTTGTTTGTAAGGCAAATGCGTTTTAATTGTTTAATGTTTTCTCCTTAACTAATTAACTCCTTCACCAATTTCAATCATATTTTCCCACAATGTCTGTCAAGGGATGGTACTTTGTTTCGCACATGACCCATACCCGAAAACCCAAGGGCACTGGGAACTGATCATCTTCTTTGTTTACAGGCAAATGCATTTACGTTTTTAATCTTTTCTCAATAACTCATTCACCAATTTCAATAATATTGCCCTATGTCTGTCTAGGGATTAGCTTCATAATAACGATGCCATTTTACTATCAAGACTGCAGGTGGGGACATCTGTGTTCTATGAACACATTTTCTAGTTGCTTCTAATGTTCACATAGTATTTTTAAAAAATGTGATTTAATTTTGGGTTACTTTAAAAATAGTCTAGCCTATCATTTGGCACACCTGTATTATCTTCTTAGACTATCATGCCATGTCTCTATATCATCGCTTACATGTACTTTTATTTTTTATCAATCTGACATTTTTCTTTTTCTGTTATTATACTATCAAGGTGTATGATCACGTGGCACTAACAACACCAACAAGTACTGAAACTTCCCGAATCCATCTGATTCTAAGTACGTATTATTTTATAGTGTCCTTATTACGTAACAGATTTTGATGAAATATGGCGCATCAAACGCGTCTTGTTAAGCTGCATTGGTGGTCTCTGTATTTTCGCCCAAACTTATGTCGTTTTTGCGAAGAATCGAATTTCCGTGTCTCCGACACGGAAGTCGATTCTTCACAAAAACGACATACGTCTGTGCCAAACTCCCTGGACCACCAAATGCAGCTCATGAAGACGCGTTTGCTGCGCCATATTTCATCAAAATCCGTTGTATATTAAGGAAAATATCAAATAATACTTACTTTGGAGTGGGCGACGTTGTTGTTGTAACCACGTGATCATGCACCTTGACTATATCTGTATACAACATAGTCCTTGACTATATCTGTATACAACATAGTCCAGCCAATTAGTTGGTACATGTACATTATAGTGGGTACATGACACATGACATACTTTACATGATATTATACTCCATTGATGGTCCAGTAACTTGAAGTTTAGCCATGGAGCCACTTTAAAGGGACTGTGTCTCAGATGGCATTTCTGAAAATGTATTTTACAAAAACAGTGAAGAATCAACCTTCCTTGGTCACCAACATGTTGGTTAACTATCATGATTATTGCATTTGCATGTTATAGCTTTCAGTGTTGTAATCAGTAAGTCGATGAAATTCCATATGAAATTTAACTTAGCATAGTATGGACAAAGCTCCAGATAAGCTGCGTGTTTGCTTAAATACCCAATTAAAATTGCCAAAACCGAATTGAAATCAGAAGTAGCGAGTATCAAAAAGCAATACAAATTTTTTGGTATCTTTATCATGCTGTGGAAAACAATAAACAGACCAAAAATATAGCATATTTTATTTATTTTCCACGAAAACACATCTTGGTATTTCATTAGAATTGTCTCCAAGGACATGCCAAGACATGTTTTCATTTCAAAGGAAACTATTCAATAATTGCTGTCCGTTGATGTGTAAACAGCAGGGTTGGCCGGGAAATACCGGGGGCGGGAATTCCCGGCGGGAAATACCGGTATTTCCCGTCCCGGGAAATACTCCCCAAAGTGGGAAATACCGGGAAATATGAATTTTGATGTTATTATTTGATAATTAAAGTTATTTAAATTAAGTTTTAAGCTCAGTAATAGTTAATTAAACAATCAACAACTTAATAATTAGATATAGGGGTTAATTACAATGTATAGATCTGTTTCATTCCCAACTAGGGGTACTCATCAGGTGGAATATTTGGCAACCATGACATTTATATTTTGGTTGTATTATTTTTTGGTAAATTACTTTTTCATTTTTTAGGAAGCATCTGAGTGTCTGCTAAATACAATTCACAAGGATAACGTCATCATGATCAGACTATGTTTAGACAACGGGCTGTTAATTGTCAACCTTCTCCCACACTAATATTCAGTATCAAGAAATGAGAATAAATGATCTTAGCATGCATGATGTGCATACACATAGTCTCTTACAAGTCTTATATGACTGACAATGTACTGTTGTTTTATGCTTTGCATTTGTATTACTTATTTGCATTATTATTATTACATTTATTTAACGTGAAGACTATGGGCCACGATGGTACGTATGAGATACAGTACCTAAAATCGTTACAATTAGCCAAAAACCTACTAATGTCTACTTATTTGCATGTACATTGATGAGACTTTAATATACTTTAATAAACCATATCAGACTATGACAACAGGCTGTTAATTGTCAGCCTTCTCTCACACCTTTTGTGTCATACTGTATAATAAGAACCCAGGTGGTCTGTATATGGTGAAGTTGTAAAACAATTACACTTACACTGTACATGGATTATCCCTGTTATCAACAGGGATTTTTCTCAAAATTCCAAAAGCAGCTTTTATTAGTGGCAGGTTACTATAGTAATGAGGGGTGTTCTCATATAGAATAAAATAGACATTTGGCAAATACTACATATACTTGTATATAGGGAAGAAAATTGTCTAGAAAATAATGATGTTTTTTTTCTCTAAATAAACTTATTATTTCTTTTTTTATTGCAGAATGTTTTACCTATAGGCTTATCAGTCTACACAGATATAAACCATAGTAGATATAGGGGAATATAGAGACTCATATTGACATTTTGGAATGAAAAAGACCACCAAGATTCATATTTCCCGGTATTTCCCAGTATTTCCCGTATTTCCCGGTATTTCCCGCCGTCCTGGGAAATACTCTTATTTCCCGGGAAATTGCCAACCCTGGTAAACAGTAGTGTGATTTTATTTTACCCAATTAAAATTTTGAAATACCCAATTGCTTCAGAGATGATGGAGTGACAATACTCCATTACTAATTAATTATCCCAGGCATGAGAATCTTTAGCTGATCAGCTGATTTCAGATGATTTTGTCATAATTTGCGTTTTCAATATGATTCAGAATCAATCTGGTATGCTCAAATTTGATACTTTTGCACATGGGGCGAGGAGGTTTCAGTGGATTTTCAGATGTTTTCAGCGAAAGCCATTCTCATGCCTGTTATCCGGAGCCCTGTATGGACAAGTTAAATTTAGCATGGAATTTCTTAGACTTTGCTTTTCGGTCTCAGTTGGGTTTACTAATTCTATTTTACATTTGTTTCAGGAGTTGTTGAAGGGAACGGCTGCCTGCGCTCTGGAGTGAATAGTAGCTTGTTTGCACAGCTGTTCTGTAATAGAAGTAATTACAAATACCGGTGTGATAGCAGCAGATTTGGGATATTTCTGGAATTATTGTCTTATACTAGTAATCAAACCTTCAGGATTTGATGAAAGAATACTACGTTGTATGTTGTATATTTCGACACGAGCATGAGATCAAAATCGAGCAAACCCCCTGCCCCAGCGAGAGAAGAAACAATATGTATTGTGTGCAATAAACAGTTTTCCACCCGATTCAATCTTGCCGCACACATGGTTATACACACCGGAGAACGACCATATAAATGCCACATGTGTGACAACGACTATCAACAAAACGTTGACCTTACACACCACAAACGTACACATACTGGCGAAAAACCATATATTTGTGGCAATTGTGGGAAATGTTTCATTTGCAAGAAGTACCTTGCAGTCCATCTGCTTACACATACTGGCGAAAAGCCACACGTTTGTGTTTTTTGTGGTGTACCCTTCAGGAGAAAGTACGCCCTCAATCGCCACACGCTTATACATACTGGTGAGATGCCCCACTCCTGTAGTGTTTGTGATAAATCGTACCATCGCAGGTGTGGACTTAAGAGACATATGAAACACCACACTGATGAGGAAATTGAAAATAGTGTCAAAGTGTCTTAAAACTGGAAATTGTGGCATTTGTGGGCAGTCAGCTTCCGATCCACTACTACGCTCTTGGACCCTGATAAGGATTGTAAATACTGTTTGTAAGTGTGTATGCATTCTCCACAATTAAGTCAGTTGAACACATGTCACAGCAGAGCTCCAGATAAGGTGCGATGTGTATTGGCGTATTTTATGCACTTATTTACGCATTGATTATCAAAAGTGGAAGTACAAAATACTCACAGCAATGTGAAAATATGCAATGATTTTCAAATTGAGTAGTGGAAATACTGTAATAAACATTTGCTTAGTTGAGCTGCAAAAACCAACAGTACAGTGTTTGCTTTTTGCAGCTCAAATAAATAATTTTTTTAAATTGTTTTATTTTTTATCATTTGTTCCCTATTGAATAAGGAATAAAATCAAGGATACATTTGTAAAAAATAAAATATGCATTGAATTTGAAATCTGGGGTTATAATACTCTTTAGATACAAAACTTATCTGGAGCTCTGATTTTGTATGCGTTCTCCACAATTCAGTCAGTGTACCACATGTCACAGTGTATGTCACAGTGTATGTCACAGTGTGACATGTGGGCCACTGACTGAATTATGGACAGTGCATAACCTGATAGCCGGAAGGCCTCGTCCAGTATTCCCGCGACTTTTCCAAGTTTATATCCCGATAAATTCCACAAAAAAGGCCATTCATTCCTTATAATTCCAGCATTTGAAATAAATTCATCAAGAAAATGTGTTTATTTTGACAGACGGCAGCCATTTGTTTACATTGACAGCACTGACAGTGCACCTGTAGACAGTAGTTTGGCGTGGGTGTTTACTGGGATATAAATTTTGGACAGACTTGCTACTGGCCAATCAAATGTTAGGGAATTGTGTAAATATTTTTGTGCTGGAATTATTGATTACAAACATAACTTCATATTATTTGAGTAGTGATACTTTTCAGTCACATTCATAGAGCATGTATGGACGATCTTCGTGGCAATTCCTATGGAAAGTATCACAACTCAAATAATATGAAGTTATATAACGCTTGCCACACAAAGGGAACATCGTGTGGCAAGTGTTCTTTGATTACAAAGATAACATCATATTATTTGAGTTGTGATATTTTCAATAGGAATTGCCTTGAAGATCGTCCATACAGGGGACTCCCAGATACAGGCATGCACAGTGATTGATATACAGGATCAAGGGCGGATTTAGTGGGGGGTGGGGGGGGGGGGGGGGGCGGACCCGGCGCGCGCCCCCCCTCAAATTTGCTGAGTAAAGATTTTTTCCAAGTTACAAGGCACGTTTCTACGTTCGCGTTGTGAATTTATTGTTTGTTTGTTTTTTTTGCTCCAAAATGCGCCAGAACGCAGGAAATGCAATGTAGATTTCAAAAAAAAATTGGGGGGGGGGGGAAAAAAAAAAAATGGGGTGGGTAATGCCCCCGGACCCCCCAAGTGCGTTCGATAATATAGTCCAGTATTGCAAAATAGTTACGCCCCCCCTAACCCGAAATACTGGATCCGCGCCTGGTGATATACAGGAAATAAGAACCCCAAGACTTGGTTTTAACCCACAGGTGAGCAGTTTTGCTAACTTGTCATTCCAAGTCGATACCCTTGCTGTCGCATTTGTTTATTATTAGCCGATCTATTTATAGATCGGCTAATGCATCAGTCAATGTAAATCCCCGCCCCCCCCCTCTGGGGGAGGGGCGGGGCATACCCCGGGGCTTTTACCTTTCATGATGCCCCGCACTGCGGGGACTTTACCGGGGCTTTAACTGTTGCTAAGAAATTGAGCGGGGACATACCCCGGGGTTTTACCGGGGTTTTATCAGACTGTTATCAAGATATGTACATGTATGTTTACCTGAATACTGTTGTGTGGGAGGGGTGACATGGGTTTAAACTGTTTAATACGATCTACTTTCACTGTGGACTGTTTAATACTGGCAAATTTTGTTTAATATAAACAAAATTGTTTTCAAATAATTCCTCTGTTTATATTGCACTGCCGTTATCCGTTATCCCAGCCCCCCCCTACCCAACACGTGGAAAATTCTGAGACATTCCCCCCCCCCCCCCCCTCCCCCCTCCCCCCCCCCCCCCCCCCCCCCCCCCCCACACACACTGAAGGAAAACCCGAGACCCCCCCCCCACCCCCCCCCCCTGGAAAGTGATTCATTACCCGCACAACCCTGGAAAATCACGAGACCCCCCCCCCCACCTGGAAAGTGATTCTTTACCCAACAAACCCTGGAATATCCCGAGACCACCCCCCCCCCCCCCCCCCCCCCCCCCCCCCCCCCCCCCCCCCCCCCACCCCCCCCCCCCCTGGAAAATCCCGAGACCCCCCCCCACCCCCACCACCTGGAAAGTGATTCTTTACCCAAACAACCCTGGAAAATCCCGAGACCCCCCCCCTGGAAAATCCCGAGACCTCCCCCCCCCCCCCCCCCCCCCCCCCCCCCCCCCCCCCCCCCCCCCCCCCCCCCCCCCCCCCCCCCCCCCCACCGACCCCTGGAAAGTGATTCTTTACCCAACAAACCCTGGAAAATACCCGAGACCCCCCCCCCCCCACCTGGAAAGTGATTCTTTACCACAAACAAACCCTGGAAAATTCCCGAAACCCCCCCCCCCCCCCCCTGGAAAAATCCAGAGACCTGCCCCCCCCCACCTGGAAAGTGATTCTTTACCCAACAAACCCTGGAAAATCCCGAGACCCCCCCCCCACCCACCCCTACCCCCCCCCCCCCCACCTGGAAAGTGAATTCTTTACCCAACAAACCCTGGAAAATTCCCAAAACCCGAAACCCCCCCTGGAAAAATCCAGAGACCCCCCCCCCCACCATGGAAAGTGATTCTTTACCCCAACAAACCCTGGAAAATCCCGAGACCCCCCCCAGGACCCCCCCCCACCCCCCCCCCCCCCCACTGGAAAAATCCTATTTCTCACACACACACACCCCCCCCCCCTCCATGTAAGTAAAAGTATAAAGTGCTGCATTTTATACTATTAATAGGGGGGGGGGGTGTGTACTTTTTATGAACCCTGTCTCGAAGAGCCGGTGTCATATAGTGTTTGCACCGTCCGTGTGTCCGTGCGTTAATACGGTTAAGAAGTTTGTATCATGCAAGGGTCCACTTTTGCGCTATTTAATACTATTCACACATATCCGACCTTCCTTCTACCGAGTCCGTGGGTGGTGCCAAAGGTTAGCGGCTATTTATTTAAAGCTCTGATTTATATACAGCATACTGTACACAGGAACTATTCACATGTAAATGTGTTGTAATTAAACAACTGTATACCTAGCAGTTTAACCCTTCCAACACCACATACCTCATTATAGGCTTTGGCGTACGGTGTAGATCCTGATGAGGCGGTTCATAACGAGCCGTCCCATCAAGACCCGCACCGCTTCCAAGCATTCTCATAATTTTTTTAGCACAAAATAACCCAATTTTGTGAATGGATCGGTCTGAAATTCTGCTACTGGTACATGGATTGGTGTGAACCCAAGCATGGAGTAGTCTATCTTGGTCACTTGGAGGTGAAATGCTGTATAGCTAGTTATTTGCACACGGCATTCTCAGCCTTGACATAAACGCAATCTGGTATCAAACAAAATTGAAACAGTATTTGTTGTATATATGTACATGTTGGGGCATTACCCCTTGTTCCTTTTTGTAATCAGGATCTATATTGGTTGCAAGACGAGCAGTCTTTATTGTTGAGTTGATAAATTGAAGTACAGCACTGAAACACTACAAGTATGCATCAGTTTAACAAACAAGCAATGATATTCTTATCTGAAGCGTGGGAGGTAGGAGGGAGTAGCGAAGGGTAATTTAACGATCGGCGTTCATCCTTACCGGAGCTAAGTGATTCTGGTGTGGCATGGACCTGACACCAGGTCAGGATATTCTAATTTCAGGGCTGAATATATAGTTTATGTAAATATTGAGCTCTGATTTAGGGAATTTCCCTCATTTTTTTTACAGGTTGATTGATTATTGGTGTTTAAAGGCCTATCAACAGCCAGGATCATGTAAGGCCGGGCCAACAGATATAGAGACCAATATACAGGTCAAGTCGGTACATAATACTGTCATTATTCCACCTGGTTTCAAAATTAAAAGGCGAGGTAGGAGGGAGTAGCGAAGGGTAATTTAACGATCGGCGTTCATCCTTACCGGAATGCCGACGTACATGGTTTGGCCCTCGTGTACCAACCATTTCGGCCCGCTGGTACTTGAGAGCTAAATCCTGTTATGCCCCATTAAGAAAGTAATAGGATTAAAAGCTAATCGTAATTGCTTTGGGGTGATCTCGGTGATTCTGGTGTAGCATGGACCTGGCACCAGGTCAGGATATTCTAATTTAAGGGCTGAATATATAGTTTATGTAAATATTAAGCTCTGATTTCGGGAATTTCCCTCATTTCTTACAGGTTGAATACAGGATAGTCCATCCTGTTGGCCCGGCCTTACATGACCCTGGCTGTTGATAGGCCGTTAAACACCATAATCAATCAATCTTATCTGAAGCACTGATTTATATTGCATACGGTACACAGGAGCTATTCACATGTAAATATATTGTAAATAATTGTATACCTAGCAGTTAAAAGGGATATCTTTTCTTTTAGGCATATGCACGGATATAGAGACCAATATACAGGTTGAGTCCGTACATAATACTGTCATTATTCCACCCGGTTTCAAAATTAAAAGGGGGAGGTAGGTAGGGAGTAGCGAGTAATTTAACAATCGGCGTTCATCCTTACCGAATGCCGACGTACATGGTTTGGCCCTCATGTACCAACCATTTTGGCCCCCTGGTACTTGAGAGCTAAATCCTGTTATGCCCCATTAAGAAAGTAATAGGATTAAAAGCTAATCGTATTGCTTTTGGGGTGAGCTAAGTGATTCTAGTGTGGCATGGACCTGGCACCAGGTCAGGATATTCAATATTGAGCTCTGATTTTTGGGAATTTCCCTCATTTTTTACTATCTGCATCACATACAATTGAAAACCACGTATTGTTTAATTTACGCCATTTGCTTCCCTTCAAAAGAAAAGATATCTCTTTAACCTTTCCAACACCACATACCTTTTTATAGGCTTTGGTGGACGGTGTAGATCCTGAAAGGCGGTTTCTAACGAGCCGTCTCATCAGGACCTGCACCGCTTGCAAACATTCTCATAATGTTTTGGCACAAAATAAATCTTCAAAAATAGAATGTGTTTGTGTTGGCTTGATATTTTGATACACGTACGCTTTGAGTATTAAACCTATTACCAAGACGCTGTAGACGGTGTCTGGGCACCGTGTAAGTTGTACTGTTTATTTAGATTCATGAAGACGGTGATCAACACATTGTCTGTCGCTTTCACTGTATGTTGTTCGCAGCACTCTCTCTATCACACGGAGGGGTTCTTTCGTCATGGGTGGGAGGTAGGAGGGCGCAGCGAAGGGTAATTTAACGATCGGCATTCATCCTTACCGAATGCCGACTTATATGGTTTGGCCCTCTTGTGCCAACCATTTCGGCCCCCTGGTACTTGAGAGCTAAATCCTGTTATTCCCCATTAAGCAAGTAATAGGAATAAAAGCTAATCGTATTGCTTTTGGGTTGAGCTAAGTGATTCTAGTGTGGCATGGACCTGGCCACCAGGTCAGGATATTCAATATTGAGCTCTGATTTTGGGAATTTCCCTCATTTTTTACAGGTTGAATACAGGATACTCCATCCTGTTGGCCAGGCCTTACATGACCCTGGCTGCTGATAGGCCGTTAAACACCAATACTCAATCAAATTGAAAAATCCCCATCTCAAGAATGGACTAGTCGGAAAATTTGAATGGCCCAATGCAATCGCTCCGAACGTATAAAGCATGGAACAATCCATCAAGTTACTTGGGGTTGAAAGGGTTAAGATACACGTAACTATCCATTGTTGACTATTATTATGGCCCCAAGAAATGGAATTTTGTGGCCATTATGATTTGCACGTGTCTGTCCGTCTGTCCGTCCGTCTGTCTGTCGTCGTCCGTCACACTATGTATACCTTGTGCGTTCAAGTCTGTTTCTCAGCCACTGGAACATATACAGCCACCACAAACTTGGACAATGTGATCAGCTGTACACCAGAAACCAACATAAAGCTTTGACCTTCATTTGACCTTGACCTACTTTTTTCCACGTTTATATCGACTTAGTGTTTTTTGTGAAATCATGTTTATTCGGGAAATGGTCTCGTGGGGCCATCGCTGTGTTTTTGATACAGACACGATTTTTCTAGTTAATATTTGTACATGTACTTGCACAAGCAGGGAAAATGGTCAGGTAGTTTTCTGTCAATTTTCGCAGTATTATAAACACTCGACATTTGAACTCGCTCACACAAATCAACTCTTGGGAAGTATAATATAAAAATACAAGAAACTTTGATGATATGTTTAATACATAGAGTGTTACCTGGTCACAGAGTTATATTAAAACATTATAGTATTTCAATATGTCTACAATATTAGAACCGTAAATTTAATAGGAATGTGCCCCGCAGGGCGGGGCTTTTACCGGGGCTTTTACCAACCAGATGGCCCCGCAGTGCGGGGCATTTTACCGGGGCTTTTACCGACCATGTTGCCCCGCAGTGCGGGGCCTTCACCGGGGCTTTAACAGCAACGAAAATATAAGCCCCGCTATTCCCCCGGAGGGGGGGGGGGGGGGAGGGGGGGGGGGCGGGGACTTACATTGACTGATGCATAATATGTTGGTTATCCATCGAATTCTGAAAAAGTTTGTAGCAACCCTTTTCTCCGCTATTCGGTAATCTACGAACGCGAATTTTTCTGTATCACTTCCAAATTGCACCAACCGATAAAGTTTGCATTTTTGGCAATTATCTCCGTTTAAAACTTTACTTATAGCCAAATAACACAATTTTGAATACTTAATGAGCTGAACGCCCTGAAGAGATTTAACCCGAAGTTATTGTTGTTGAAGTCCATAGTTGGCTCTAATGGCCATACGCCAACATACGCCGATTATTGGGCTAATTTAAAGCTTTTATTTATTAAACAGAACAAGTTTCAGCCACGTATAATCGCGTAAAATGTGTTTATTCGGCTAATATAATCGACCTCTGCTCAAAATCTCCTTACTAGTAACCCCAGCATTTTCGGGTTTTAATCCCAGCATCTCGGGTTTATCCCATTGGATCGCGTACGCGCGTCATTTGACGCTAGTTAATATTCACAAAATTTTCCACCAATCAAAACGAAGAATTGCCCTTCATAGCCAACTTTGATTTGTTTACGTATCATGCAGGGATGGCAGGGATGCATCCAGCACGCGCGATTGCGGCAATCCCCCTTAATTATTGTCAATGCCGCAAATTATTGATTGTCTTGCGCCCGACATCGCGCAAAAAATCACGGATGGGGCACATTAGGCCAATCTGGGCATGTGCCTGAATACGCAGGAGCTTGCGTCTATTTTTAGATGACACTGTAACCGCTAGATATATATAGCCCTGGTAGCTCCGCCCACTCGCATGCTGCCACAGAATTCCGACAAACACACACACAGTGACTACAACTTTGTGTATTGCGGAGTGTAATTTGTAGATAAATAGAGCATACAGTACAGGTGTTACGCTGGAATATTTCGCAACATAATGGTGACAACAAAACATTGCTGCTATGGCATTGCTGCTATTGGATGGATTTGGGAACGGGTTTCCAAAACCTGCACAAAATCGAGAAAAATGTCAACGCTGGGTACAGAACTGTGGTCGAAAATAGTTTACCATTGACAATGTTACCAGAGACACCTACATATGTTCGATGCACTTTACCCTGATTTGATCGGCTAATAACATCATGCTCTGCATGACTTTTCATATTGTTTTTCTATGTTCCCTAAAGATTTGTACACCATTTGTTTGGGAAACCCATATAAAATAGGGGTTTTCCAAAACATAGTTTATCCAAATACATAGTACAACCTTTCTAACTGTAAATGTTTGGACATTCTTTGTTATGAGAAACAATGCTTGCTTATTTATACGCCCCCCCCCCCCCCCGCCCCCCGCAACGTAAACTTAACATCAGAGAAATATTGTTATAACTTCTATTTCCTTCATCTAAAATGCTTAATATTTCACACATGCATTCCTGTAAGGCTCTACTACCATGCTGTGCCAAATCCACGACCGTCCAACCTCCGCTGATCCCAAGGTGAAGGTCAAATACTTAGTCTCTTTACAAAACTTAACATCAGAGAAATATTGTTATAACTTCTATTTCCTTAATCTCATATGCTTAGAATTTCACACATGCATTCCTGTAAGGCTCTACTACCATGCTGTGCCAAATCCACGACCGTCCATACCCCGCTGATCCCAAGATGAAGGTCAAATACTTAGTCTCTTTACAAACTTAACATCAGTGAAATATTGTTCTAACTTCTATTTCCTTCATCTAAAACGCTTAATATTTCACACATGCATTCCTGTAAGGCTCTACTACCATGCTGTGCCAAATCCACGACCGTCCAACCCCCGCTGATCCCAAGGTGAAGGTCAAATATTTAGTCTCTTTACAAAACTTAACATCAGAGAAATATTGTTATAACTTCTATTTCCTTCATCTAAAATGCTTAATATTTCACACATGCATTCCTGTAAGGCTCTACTACCATGCTGTGCCAAATCCACGACCGTCCATCCCCCGCTGATCCCAAGATGAAGGTCAAATAATTAGTCTCTTTACAAAACTTAACATCAGAGAAATTGGTTATAACTTCTATTTCCTTGCTCGGATCTGCTTCACATTCACGTTCGTGCCGCCCCCTCTAAGCCCAGAGTCAAGGTCACAAGCCCACACACTTGGAAAATTTTACATATTTAGGGGTACCTGGGCCCACGCGGAGGGTATTCGTAAGCCTCGCTTACTGACCAATCTAGTTTTATATGGTCCTTGATGGTTACATTCAAGTGTCGCTGGGCATTTCGGTCTCCTTTAGGTATACTCTAGTCTTTCTATTTTGTAGAGTAAAATTTATAATAAATCTAAATTTGCATTACCGGTTGGCCATTAAAAATACTTTGGTTTTCAGATATCGCCCCGTCAGAAAAAATCCTGCGCACGAGCATTTTATCTGCAAAAATATGTTGAATCCAATGTCGGAAGAAAAGCTGGTAATTTTCCACGTCTAAAGAGGTTTTAGTAACTATATAGAACATGTATGTATCTGGCGACTTGAACAAAAATCTCAAACAAAAAAAATATATTAAAATAATCCGCCCTCAATAAATCCCTCGTCTGAGAACCACCAGTCGTTTTTTTTCTGAGTATTTATTTATTTTCATGGAAAGCATCAATCAATCAATCAAATAAATACACTCTGAGACCATCAAATGCCTGCAGGATTCGACATGTGGGCACTCGTAATTTTAGAACTGGTGGAATAGTGACACAATTATGCACTTATTTAATTCCTATAAAGAACATGTTGTGCCTACTGAGTGGGCATGAACCTTTAACAGTTTGCTTCAATATTTGGACACTTGATACATGTGATCATTCGGCACACCCTCATGCCGCCATTAACATGACCTTGACATTTTTTTATCTTCACATGTTTGCGGAAAAAAGTTTGTACAAGTGTCTTCATCATTGTATAACATTAATGTTACTTGATGGATTGCTTCAATGTTTGGACACTTGATACATGTAAGCATTTGGAACACACTCATGCAGCCATTAACATGACCTTGATCTTTTTTACTTTCACATGGTTGTGGAAACACTTAGCCATTTTTTTGTGAAAACGTTTCTTCAACCTTACCTTTTTCGTGTTTTAAGCATGCACTACTCTGACGGTGTTTGTGCTATAGTACATTCCCATGATCATGTTAAGGTCAAATTCCTCGGCAGGCGGGACACCAACACCGCTTCCGTAGCCAAATTCTTGTTCCCATTAGAGACGCTAGCGTAATTAATTTAAATAAAATATTTTAGCAACCATCAATTGAGGGAAATAGTCCCAGTATACTGGTAGATACTTGCCCGTCCAAAGACCAGCCATCATGCTTCCGACATACACCCAGGCTACAGTCGCTACAAGCAGAACAGTAGCCGATTTCACCAACATTGCAAAGTATACTTTTCTAGCAAAGTATACTTTGAGGGAGTAATCATTTATTTTGCCTGAAATGCATTATTTCACATAGAACTAACCACTGCATATATTTGATGATTAAAAGTATGCAGAATTATTATACTGAATTTATTACATTACCACAGCCAAAATGGCTGTGATAATTTAATAAATTCAGTATAATAAATATTAATAAATTTATCGTAAAATTGAAAATGTCTCCCTCAAAGTATACTTTGCTAGAAAAGTATACTTTGCAATGTTGGTGAAATAGGCTACAGGAGCTAGACTGACCACAACTGTCATACGATTAATTTCTCCCGTCTCAGTCATATGTGGCCATGACTGGGGAAATGGATCTTATGGGATTTGAGACGAGTGTAGCTTCTGATCAAATAGAACACTCATGTAGCATGATAATGGTATACATGTTAGAAGCATGGTGGGTGTCTCTGGACGAAATGGTGAACTGTACATTTACAGATCAGACTGTGCGGATCTCAGTATACACTGGTCGCATAACCCAGAAGACCCATTTCACAGCCACATATGTCAGACCGTCAACTAGTAATTAGTCACTCAATTAGTTAACGTTGCGGAGTTACTTTCTCCACTCTTGTCAACCAGTACCTAACACGTTTGATCATTTCCGTGGATAACTCCAATCAAATCAGTACCAAACAAGTTTGTTTCCAATTCAATAGACTGTTGCTGCGCGTCAAGTAGGTTAATTATCTCTTGACATGACACCGCTAATTAACTACTCAATTACTAGCTCAATGTCACCCGCGCCTCGCGGTATTTGGTGTATCTAAAGCTCGTTGTAACAGGCATTCAACCACCATTATTGCGACAGACAAGACATTGAAACGCAAATTCATTGTCCATTGCTGCCGAATTTCGAATCATTTCACCGCGCTGAACAACTGCTATTCGAAATGCCCACCGCAATCAAACAACAAATGAAGGAATCCGAACGACGCTTCCGCTGCGCATGCGCGCAGATAGTAGTACTCAATGAACGAATGGTGGACCTGGAGAGGCGCTACCAGCAACTGAAGACGAGTGAAAGTAAGCCATCCCGGTATAACATGCGTATCCGGATCATGGTGACCCAGTCGATGACGACGACGTTCGCGCACTACGCCGCGGCGAAGAGAGAAGAGATAGTTCGGTTACGGCAAACTCTGTCGGAGAAGGCCACGTGATCAACGATCAAACTGGAAATTCACCCACAAAGGCCCTTTTCAGGGCCAACATAACGTTCAGAAAGAAACTTTTTAAGATTGCATAATTATGTTAAATAAATGCGACTTCAATTCAGTTTATTAATATGACTGTCTGATGTATGGCCTTGATAAGACACAAAATCATAGCACATCAACCAATAAACATTTGATCATGTTATATCATCTCCATCTTTTGACGAATACTATTTTTTTCATTATTTCTCTTGAAAACAAAATATATCGCAAGATTCGTATCGCGCCGTATCTGGCACCGTTATTGGCACACGTAAGGAAAAAGAAGAAAGATCTTTCGTAGTCGTTCAGTTATTTAGTCATTTCCTTAACATAGCACCAGTATTTAACGTTATAGATATCCCATGTCTCTGGAAGTGCGATAGGAGAACGGACTAGCTATGTTAAATTAACCGTTTTAATTTAAAGCACACATTCAACTAATAATAACTACTGATAGGAAAACGTGGGCCAACGGCAATTAGCTTTTTCTGGGCTCATATGCCCGGGTATGGGAGGTTTGGCAACATCCTTAAATAAAAGATAGCTAACTGACGATGTCTTTGGTTGTTTATCCTTTCGAGGGGCGGGGTGGGGGGAGTGTTACCCTCGGCAATGCTCATCATTTATGACTGGAGAATGGGGATTATGGGTTTTACGACCAGTGTAGATCCAGATCACCCTGTATCAGTATGATCAGGATCTGCATTGTTCACCATTCGATATAGGAAATACCCGTCCTGCTTCTACCAAACAATATAGACCGTTATCGGGTTACATGAGTGTGCTAATTGATCGGGAGTTACACTGGTCACAAATCCCATAAACCCCATTTCTCCAGTCACAGCCACATTTCTGGTACACTGATTACGGAGTCTGATATTCCCAGCCATACACTCGTGTTGAGAACATGTTTAAACAAAGTAACGTTATACAAGTTTCCGTGAAACTATATACTATACGAGCGTGTATCGATAAATCATAACATGCAAACTAATAATATAATCAAAGGACTGAACTTCCTGAAATTATTCGCAGTATGTGTTTGTGGATGATATATAGACTAATAATTAATCTACAGTGGAAAGCGTTTCGCGAAAAATAAGCGCGGAAATTTCACAGCAGCTGCAACAACCACCAGTTAAAATAGATTTTATGAAAACCGTAATATTGTATTCGTGCATCGAACCATGGAGTTACGAATCGCGAATAATCGAGTATGGCAGTTAATCGTCGCATCCTTAGACTACGGAAACAGTTGCAATAACATAAATTTAGCACACAAAAAAGCAGATAAAACATTTATCACAGAAAAGACGACCAAGCTAAGTTGTCAGAACTATTTTCTTATGGCGTAAGACTCATGTTTTTAAAAAGTTCAACCCGCAAAATGTGTGCTGCTACCGACATTAGCTAATTTGCATAAACGCTGTAAGACCTAAAATTTGGATGTTGGTTGTATAATGCTTCGCTAGCTCTTGAATAAATAAAAATGATTTACATGGCAGCACGTAGCAAATACAATTTGGTAATCGCTGTCATTTTGGCCACGTGATATCCCACTAGGGTGTGTTTGCGGTGCCTGGTCATGTGTAATACACACATGGATGAAATGTGATTGGATAAGTAGGAGCCGTTACCTTTGCGATCAGAGTAACCGAATATGTGACTGGAGAAATGGGGCGAAAGGCGTTCGCCATTAAATAAATTAAACATCCGTCATGCTTCTAGCAAGCAATATAAATCGTTCTTATGCTACAGTACAGGGGTGTGCTATCAGAGACTACACCTGCGACAAATCCCATAATCCCCATGTCTCCAGTCACAGCCACATACGAGACGCCATGTGATTCTGGACATCTGCATAATTTCATGAAATACGTTTACAAAATTTACAATATTTTCCGTAAATGGCATCAAAAGGTGTCACAATTCTCAGAGTACATGCCGAATGCATGTACTCTGAAACTTTTGACTTTATTTATGAAAACTATTGTAAATTTTGTAAACGTATTTAATGAAATTATGCAGATGTCCGAAGGTACAAACTCGCATGGCGTTTCATATGAGCATGTACACAAGCACACTGCCAATGGATTGCTCCGTTCGCTGTCCAGTCAGGTTTCTGGCAAACAGTATATATCCTCACACAGCTCACCAGTGTCACTAGACTGTGTTCCATAAATCTACCGGTCTACAATAGTCACAACATTCGCAGATCGCATTCAGTCTGCCGACACAGAACAAGATACATGGTTAAAGCCACACTATAACGATATGGCATGTTCCTCAGATTTTAAATCAAGTATTACTGGGTGCATAATAATATGTAGACAAGCACACATCAACGGGCACCAGTTAAATTTGGTAATTCTGAACAGAACAAAACGGAACGAATCGTTTATTTATACAAAGAGTATCAGTCCACACGGAGGTCAAATAAGAAACAAGCAAGGCATGTATGATACATACTAAACAAGGTGACGTCTATAAAGCTCACGTAGGCAGGCAATGCGCCACGACGAGACGAGTCCACAGATTACTAAAATAAATTAACATTCAATAATTGATAATCAACGAGTAATAATCAAACTATGATCAATTACTCAACCCACAGGTTGAAGTAACGTACCAAGGTCTATAAATGCATTAAATATACCTAAAAGTATCAATAAGTGGGAACAAATCAATTGAAGAAAAAAAATGTCCCTGTTAGAAAACAATACAAGATGCCTATGTTTTTAATGTTCCGTACTCGGACGACCTCGAGACTACACATTTACGTCGTCCGGGCCCGTTAAGAACAGTTTGTATCGAAAGCCATATTGTCTAATTGTTGATGGATTTTCCCGATGACGTCATCGCTGAGCTTACGATTCGTTGAGATTCGTGGAGTGTCACGCGTAAGCGTCATGTTACACTGACTGGTTACCAGCCAGTCACCTGTTTACCGTGTAAGCGAAGCTATGAAAACGGTACCAGCTGACGCGTCACCGGGAAAGTCAAAGAAATAAATGTGCCCGATGTCTTCTTACTAGAGACAAATGCGGAACTTTGTTGGAACAAAATAATCCATAGCTCGAAAACGCGTTGACATAGCGCATCGGAGAATACATCATTGCGGAGGGCTAACATTTGCATAACTTCTTCAATAAGCGAACATGATATAAATCGGTTAATTGTTTCGTGAGAGTCCGTTGTCTCGAGGCCCATAACAACATAGACATATTGGTAATGTGTTATAACAGGGAGTAAAAACAATGTTTAACTTACTTTTTTTCTCTCACTTATTTCAGGGCTGAATATAGTTTTTCTCAATGTAAATATTCCGTTCTGATTTTGGGATTTTCCCCCCAATGCAGCAGGTTAAAACGGGATCGTACCCGTTTGCCCGGCCTTACATGACCGTAGCTATTGATAGGCCGTTAAACACCAACAAAGAAACAAACAAACGGACCCAAAACACAGGTCGTGCATGTGATCCGTGGTGATACAGTTCGGACTACACATATGTCAGTCGTCTGATGCAATGACAGGACATGTCATCCATTTGATATAAAAGGCCGCCCGTCTGGATTGTCTAATCAGTGCACAACGTGCTCACTAGTGCTATACACTCAATCGGTTGGTTAGAAGGTCAGACCTACACATGGGTGCCGTTTAGAAGTCTGGGCACGGTTGTTAATCCGGTACTCTGAGATGTTGGATAATTCCAGTATACGATCGATGCGTGTCAATAACAATTTATCAGGTAACCTGCCCTGTATTGACCGAATACGTACTGACTGATACCACATTGTTGTATCAGGCATTGACCTGATACAAACATCCGGGTTACAACGAAGTGAAAACTGACGTTCCATTGGTCGGGTGACGTCACGTGACGTTACCGAATGACGTCAGTGTAATGACGCAACGTAAACAAGTCCGCGTTCTGTCCATAGAATGCGACGTCATCTAATGTCATTTTCGAGCATAAAACGTTACCTGATACATAGAATACCAGGCTAGTGTCTTTTGATATCAAGTTTATCAGGCTCGTCTCGGAAACGGAAGGAATTCATCGGCAAGCCTCGGAATTCCTACGCGTTTCCTAGCCTTGCCTGATAAACTTGATATCAAAAGACACTAGCCTGGTATTCTCTATATGATTGCAGAACTAATACGTTGTTCGTCTTAGAGAGGTTTCACAAGGTGCACCTCAGATGGTGATCACAACAATATTACACATGGGGGCGGGGGGGGGAGGTGTCAAAATATGATGCAAGTGCATTCTGTAGCCTATTTCACCAACATTGCAAAGTATACTTATCTAGCAAAGTGTACTTTGAGGGAGAAATCATTTATTTTTTCCGAAAAGCATTATTTCATATAGAACTAACGACTGCATATATTTGATGATTAAAAGTATGCAGAATTATTATACTGAATGTATTACATTATCACAGCCATAATGGCTGTGATAATATAATACATTCAGTATAATAAAAATTAATAAATTTATCCTAAAATTGAAAATTTCTCCCTCAAAGTATACTTTGCTAGATACTTTGCAATGTTGCAAAGTATACTTTGCAATGTTGGTGAAATAGGCTACAGATCATGAATATAAATCTAAATTAAATATTTCACTATCGATGTCATTGATAATAATGACTAAACTACCCATTTTTTTATTAATTATCAGCACATAATCAAATAATGAGCCGATGTGTTTGGACTGTGGTTTGTCGCGCTACCCGCCCGCGTCCGAATGAAGTAGATGTGCCGAGACGTTTGGGACAATTTCCCGCCATTATTAGAACCGTCTAAAGGAGCACGGCTGTGGAATTTTACTAAAACCTATACGATCACGTCGACCGCTTAAGATAGTTAAAATAGTGTCGCTATACATCCTACAGTGTGGGTGGTTTGTCCGGCGAACGCGATGGCCTAAATTAACGGTAGGGGTTCCTCCTTATAGGAATCACGATTTGCCTTGTTTGGCCATCGGGTACGTTTTTATCTTTGGCTCTTTTGTTACCTGTGAGTTGAATTGGCGTATTGCCCATTATAAAAGTAGCAAGATTATTACTGATTCAAAGTGATTCTGGTGTGGCGAACACCTGGCATTAGATCAGGATTATTCTGATTTCAGTGCTGAATATATAGATTTTTTATTGTAAATATTCAGTTCTGATTTAGTGATCCCCCCCCCCCATTTGTACAGGTAATATATGGGATTTAGTACTAAACCCATTGATCAGGCGTTAAATGACCTTATATGTTGACAGGCCGTAACCCCCCCCCCCCCCCACAAACAAACAAACATCATACATTCTTATTGTATGGAATTGTTAAGTTAAGTTACTAATTACATGTCCATTTCTACAAGGGGTGTTGACTAATCAGAATCTACATCAGTCCCCAGAAGATAACGCCATCAATCTCGAATCCGCCATGTTCGTCAATTTCTCCAAACTACCAGGAGCCTCATGTTGTTATTAATCCCGCAATCGCTGCCACTTTGACCTTTGGGTGAGCACCTGGTCTCTGAGCGACCTCGATAAATACATCACAAACATCTGAAAATGAACACAGACAATGCTGGAATAGATTTGTACGAATGATTTAAAATGCCATACCTGGGATGAGGCTAACCCTGGCCATACAAACATCTTAAAATCAAATAAAAATATCCAACACATATCTACAAAGTTTCGCCTTCATACACACGTCTTGCAATTTAGGTACAATCGGGTTCAAACATACGATACATATCTACACTTAAACTACGGTGGAACCTCTCTAAACCGGACACCATGAAAACACATGTGATATTATTTTTGATGAGTTTCTTGGTCATTTATCGCATGTGATAACGTCTGTTCGTGATCGCATAGCATACAACTATGCCTCAAAATGATGACATGTCTCATTTACAGTGAAACCTCTCTAAGCCGGACACCCTGGGGACCTCCCAGGGTGTCCGGTTTAGAGAGGTTTCACTGTACGTTTACTAATACCTTTCATCACAATAAGTAAAGCCACATACCAACTATCAAATCACCAGCTATTGCGGTTTAAACGTTTTTCTTCGTGCAAGAAACGTGACGGACGGACGGACCGTGCCGAAAACAATACACCCATTTTTCTCTTGAAAAGTGGGTATATAAATCCTGCACATAAAGATGTATGTTTCCCTGCCATTTATCTCCGATGATACTGCCTGTTCACGATCACAAAGCACCCACGCATGACTTAAAGTAGTAATATCCATGTTTTACAGTGGTACCTCTCTAAACCGGACACCCTGGGGAGGTCCCCAGGGTGTCCGGTTTAGAGAGGTTCCACCATACCTGAGGTACCAATATTCCCACTAGGACGCCGCCTATCACCATGGCATGGTCGTTAATGAACTCGCCGACAGCCTTCATGCAGCCGACCGTATATATGGCATTGTCGTGTTCCGACTCCTCCACGCCTCCCTGTAAGGTAATTGATGCAATGGCGAACAGTGTAGCTACTAATCAGACTAATAGCTACTAATCAGACTAATAACTACCAATCAGCACAGGCTGGTCTGGATGTACACTGGTCACAAAACCCACCAGCCACAGTCATCTACGCTTACCTACAAGTTAATGCCGGGCTTATTTGTCAGAGAGAAGATTCTCGCCGGGTTTTAAAATGAATTCAATGAAACGTATCTACCGCAATAATACCAGTTAAGAGCGATGAATACAATGAAACACGACAAAAGTGGTACAGCCTTGGAACGGTCAGTAATCACAAATGGCCAATACAAACGATTTTACCTATTACCCTGTTTTCTAGAGTGATGTCATGTACATATTTCTTATGTATTATGATTTGTATATACTGTGCTTACTGTGTGAAAACACATTTTATGCAATGCACGTACAATCTAACACAAACTAATTTCAGCATTATCTAAGACAAACTAAGTGTATCTATGACAATTTGCTTACCGTGAGAGTGGGCTTCATTACACCTTGACCACAGAGGATATTCTTCAACTCGCCCTGAATATATATATACACGTGAGAATAGTATTAGTTTATTTTTTTAAAGTTGTCATATTAAAATTTAAAGAGAAATTTACATGTCACACTCATTTTCTTATTATTTCCCAAATTTCATAGAATATTTTGAAATGTGCATTTAAGAGGTCATGTCTGCAATGACAAATCAATGGGTCTTTTCATTTTTGTCGCGCCCGCTTGCGGAAAGCGCGATATAGTCGGCACTTTGGCGTACGTACGTACGTACGTACGTACGTACGTACGTGTGTCCGGTTAAAGTTTTTGGTTAATAAAGTTTTTTGGTCAACGTTTTTCGTTATACTATATTTCTTTTTTTAGTGTCCATGCCTCGCCCCAAGACGCGACATGCAGGCCGAGGCCATCTAGTTAGTTGACTATTTAGTTTAATAAATCGATTCTCGGCCTGGTATAGAGGAAAATAAGTAAATAATACAAATTGGCATGCGCCTATCTGCGCATGCGTGTACCGTCCACGTCGATGAATTAATATAAAACACCATTCGTGAGGTTGTTTGGTTATTGACAAATCGCACAAGTGGGTTTTATCCAGATATTCAAGTTTCCTTTGGACAAAACATTCGCCTCCACCTGAGTCGACACCATCTGTGTAACTGCTCACGCGCTTGTTTGTAACCGTTGAAAAATGAAAGCAGTTAGTTACACGTAGTTCAAAAGCGAATTCAAGGTGCAAGAACACGTGGTTACAACAACAACAACGTCGCCCACTCCAAAGTAAGTATTATTTGATATTTTCCTTAATATGCAACGGTTTTTGATGAAATATGGCGCAGCAAACGCGTCTTCATGATATGAATTTGGTGGTCCATGGAGTTTGGCACAGACCTATGTCGTTTTTTCAAAGAATCGATTTCCGTGTCAGAGACACAGAAATCGATTCTTCGCAAAAACGACAGAAGTTTGGGCGAAAATACAGAGACCACCAAATGCAGCTTAACAAGACGCGTTTGATGAGCCATATTTCATCAAAATCCGTTACGTAATAAGGACAATATAAAAGAATACGAACTTTCAATCGGATGGATTCTGGAAGTTTCAGTACATGTTGTTGTTGTTAGTACCACGTGATCATACACTTTGAAATTTGTCTAACCTATCACGCAAATGGGATAACGTACCGCTTCTATTTTACAGCATGATGGAGGGACGGAGCACGCCTCGTGGTTAAACTTCTTGGTTTGTTCTGAGCAGTTGAAATATTGATTGTCATTCCAGGCGAGAAAACCGTCATCCGTGTCACTAAAGCCGCAACACCCGAGCTGAAATCACGGGAGTATACGGTCAACGCGCCTTTATGTGAAACTCGTGCATACATTTATGAAACAAGAAGACACACATGCAAAATGATCAGTACGGAGCCCAGCAGGGGACTTAGAATTCTTGTTTGTTATTAATTCGTTCCCTCAATTTAACTATTCGTTCCCACGAAATAACAATTCGTTCCCACAAGTTCCCGTGGGAACGAATTGTTATTTCGTGGGAACGAATTGTTAATTCGAGGGAACGAATTGTTACGAATTGCTAAATTGAGGGAACGAATTGCTATTTCGTGGGAACGAATTAATAATAAAAATCCATGTCGCTTGCGGGACTCCGTAGATCAGTTTATGCATCGCTAGTCAAAGTGTTATAGACATGTAGACATAGCGAATAGCAAGATGGCACAAGTGCACTGGATGATGGACGTTAACTTATTTACATGTACTTGAGAATGGCGGCCAAATTGAAAATGGTTCTGCTGTAACAATCATTTGTACATGTCAGAGATTTGATCACCGACATGTAATAACTGTTGAAATTATAGATCAACATGTGCGCCAGCCATTGGCAGTAAATATTGCATTCATTAACCATTTGGTGACCTTCAAACTTGGCCAACCATTTAGGCCATCAAACCAACATGTACACACACTCTAGATCGTGACGATCCGTTTTGCTCTACTTCATACGACTAAAATGTTCGTAAGTGAAAAATTATGATAGTCTGTAATTGTCACATTAACAATGTTTTCTTGTAAACAATTATTGGATTTACATTTATTGAGCATAGGCTGCAGCCTATGCTCAATAAATGTAAATCCATGAATTTAATTTTCCAGACAATCCTAAATTTGCACTTACGAACATTTTAGTCGTACGAAGTTTAGTGAAACGGCCCCCAGATCTGCAGTGTTAATCACCATTCTGAAATTTTAAAGCGAAATCGCATTTTCTTATCAATTGAAAAGTCTAAAAGTGAATGGAGAGGTATCGTAGCAGGGTAGCAATTTTGTTTCTAAGAAAGCCAATGTTGAATAATGGTCATCATTGGCAAGAAAGGTTTGTTGTATTGAAAGTGTAAAATGTGTTTAACATGCATTGATGTGTCACTAAAGCAATACTATATGGGTATCTGCAAGGTTTTACCCCTTAGACCGCTATTGCCTTATTTCTCAATAAAAGCATGGGTTGACAGCACTTCAGAATCATTTCCAATGAAAATGTTTCTGAAGTGCTATCAAAGCATGTTGTAAATTATTTTAAAATGCTGTCATGTTTTTGATGTTAAAAATGGAAAATAAACAGCAGACGACAAACAATTAAGATAACGGTGTAAGCGTTAAAAAATGTTTACTATTTTAATATCGGATTCGCTTTATTGGTTATAGTGACATATAACTGCACAAATCTCATTTGTTGTGAATGCACTAACATCACTGGTGCTGAACGCCGCATCGGTGTAAAATGTTTCATGTCGAAAAATGCACCAGATGACGAGACGCCACTCAGCTAATCTTAGTAACCGGCGAACATTTATTGCGCCTGTTACGCGACGAAAATGTGTTTATGCAGTATCCTCTGTATGTAGATAAATGGGAATTCGTCAGGAATCCGGCGCCTATTTCGACATGAAACATTTTACGCCGGCGCGGAGAATAGCAGCAGTCACAGACATTCGGCGTGTTTCGGCTTTATTAACGCTAATGTGAATATTTTGGCAGAAAATGCATATGTTCATTTGAGAATTATTGTTATCTGGCTAAAATAGCATAGTTAGAACATAATTATGCAAAGAATATCGAATTACAGCTGTTTTTCTTAGGTCGGACCCAACCTCGTATCATAACAAATGAAATCATGTGTTTAAAACTCTAACGTCAATATTGTAGTGGCAAGTTCATATGATCATTTGAAAATTATCGTTATCCTGCAGAAATACATAGAATGCATAGAAAATTACAATTTTAAAGATGTTATTTTGTTATGATACGAGGTCGTATCCGACCAAAGTTAGAAGCCTTGTTCATATATATATAGATTTATACCGATAATAGCCGAAACACGCCGAATGTCTGTGGCACCAGTGACCATTCGCATAATTGTTATCATTACCGTTTCCTGTATGTTGTCAATGAGGTTTTTCATATCATCGTCATCGACGACGCCGTACTTTTTAATGGCGTCTTTGAAAGTTTTGGCGGGAAACAGGCCGAGCTTCTCCTTGGCGTTAGGGACGAAGTAGAAGACGAAGATGAAGATGACGAGGATCACCTCGCCCAGGAAGATGATGGACATCATCCAGTTATACTGAAACATGAAACAAGGCATCGGTTTTTGATGAAACATATTTACAGAAACTATGATATTTTCTGAAACAGACGTCGAAAGTTGACGAAATTTCTATTCCGCATTTTGTTGGTAATATTTCGTCAATATTCGATTCAATTTACGGATAATATTGTAAATGTTTTTCCTGAGATATCGCACATCTTAGTTACAAACTCACATGGCTTGTCTCATATGACTACTACTCCAAGGTGCATGAACACGTGGTTACAACAACAACAACGTCGCCCACTCCAAAGTAAGTATTATTTGATGTTTTCCTTAATATGCAACGGAATTTGATGAAATATGGCGCAGCAAACGCGTCTTCATGAGCTGCATTTGGTGGTCTAGGGAGTTTGGCACAGACTTATATCGTTTTTGCGAAGAATCGATTTCCGTGTCTGAGACACGGAAATCGATTCTTCGCAAAAATGACAGAAGTTTGGGCGAAAATACAGAGACCACCAAAATGCAGCTTAACAAGACGCGTTTGATGCGTCATATTTCATCAAAATCCGTTACGTAATAAGGATACTATAAAAGAATACGTACTTTGAATCGGTACTTGTTGTTGCTGTTAGTACCACGTGATCATACACATTGTACTCGAGCTAGCCAAGACACATTCGTGAACTCATTCTCGTACAATACCAAGGTGTATGATCACGTGGTACTAACAACAACAACAAGTACTGAAACTTCCAGAATCCATCCAATTCAAAGTACGTATTATTTTATATTGTCTTTATTACGTAACGGATTTTGATGAAATATGGCACATCAAACGCGTCTTGTTAAGCTGCATTTGGTGGTCTCTGTCATTTGCCCCAAACTTCTGTCGTTTTTGCGAAGAATCGATTTCGGTGTCGATAGACTCGATTCTTCGCAAAAATGACAGAAGTCTTTACCGAACTACCTGGATGATCAAATGCAGCTCATGAAGACGCGTTTGCTGCGCCATATTTCATCAAAATCCGTTTCATATTAAGGAAAATATAAAATAATACTTACTTTGGAGTGGGCAAGATTTCAACACTTTCAGCCACTGTTGTTGTTGTTATAACCACGTGATCATGCACCTTGAATACGGATGTGTGTGGCTGTGACTGGATAAATGGGGTTTGTGACCAATTACGTTGCTCCTGATCGAATAGAACACTCATACAGCCTGTTAACGTTCTATACTGCTTTTTAGCAGCATTACCAGTGTTTCATTGATGGCATGGCGAAAGGGTAACTATACTGGGCGACAAAAGAAACCGTACAGTCCAATAATACTAGCTTATCTGGGTGAGGACTTATGTTCACCTTGTTTGTAAGGCAAAAATGTTAAGTTTTTGTGTGTTTTTTAGGGGATTAGTTTAGTGATTGTTTATTATTCAATCGGCATACTGTATTGAATCGGCTCAACAGTTTGCTTCGAAAGTATATTTCATAAATAAAAGTGTTACTAATCGTTTAGAAATATAGATATGCTCGTTTACAGACAGTATACAGTGGGGTCAGCGTGTAAGTGCACACACGAACGAACACGACAGGTTGGAACCAACCTGTCGTGTTCGTTCGTGTGTGCACTTACACGCTGACCCCACTGTATATGGTTTCTTTTGACGCGGTGTATAGTATTCGGAATTACGTACCGCTCTGAGACAGGCGGTATTCTCCCGGAGAGCACCGAGCCAGCCGAAGAATGTGATGACGACAATCACGGATCCCGCGGTGCACATCAGGATTGACGGGTCCATGAAGAAGTCGATGGCGTCCTTGACGACCTTGTGTTTCAGGACCAGGATGTAGGCCCCCAGACCCGTGAAGGCCATGCCGAGTAGCTAAGGGGAGATAATGGAGCAGAAATACTATTAGCTCCACAAGTTTGTTTCCAATCATTTTAAATGGAGACAATATAAAAGCAGAAAAACTACTACGGTGAAACCTCTCTAAACCGGACAAACTGGGTACCTCTCATGGTGTCCGGTTTAGAGAGGTTTCACTGTAAATCAGGCATATGGCCATTCTAATATGTAGTTGCGTGTTTTGCAATCATGAACGTACAATAACATCTGAGATAAATGACCAAGAAACCCATCAAACATAAGATCACATATGTTGTCTCGGTGATCGGTTTATATAGTTTCCACTGTATAGACTCGTCGTGTTTGTTTCTAATCATTGTTACATGGAGAAGAATACACTAAGAATAATTACTATAAGCTCTCCAAGTTTGTCTATACTCTGGAAGCGTCATGGTGCCAATGCTAAACTATATTTATCTCATAATTAGGAGATACAAAGTCCTAATTAGGAGATAGTAACTCCTAATTAGGAGATAATATATCCTAATTAGGACTTATCCACTAAGTCATAATCAGGAGATACTAAATCCTAAGTAGGATATATTAACGCATAATTAGGAGATAGTAAGTCCTAATTATTAGATAATATCGCCTAATTAGGAGATAATAAGTCCTAATTAGGAGATAACAATATTTTAACATTGGCACAGGGACGCTTCCATAATACTATACTCAGTGATTAGCTAAATACAAAAGAACAACGATAAACTGTTTGTTTTCTAATCATGCGTCAGCTTCAGGTTCTATGAAGCGTGTATGAATTCATTGAAATACATACAAAATATGATTTAAGCGCACTAAAATCAGTAAACGGGGATATAAAATGGGATACATTGAATACGAAAGCGTACACAAGAAACACACATGCCAGTCTTGCAAATAAACGGAGTATACCTAATTACATGTATTTGGCATTGCACAATCAAATGGTTGGGGAGGAAACTGCGAATAGTTGCGGAGGGAAATATCTGACCACATATCGTGTATTTGTGATCAATTATACTAACAAAAGACAACGTGTTGCCACTGTAATGGCTGTGATAGCCTTTCTAGCGTTGTTAAACAGTGTAGTATTGACACTGATTCAATATGTATACAGTGGAACCTCTCTAAACCGGACACCCTGGGAGGTCCCCAGGGTGTCCGGTTTAGAGATGTTCCACTGTAAATCTGGAATTTTACAATTCTGATACGTGTTTGGATGACTTGCAATCATGAATATACATCATCACAATGAAAACCCATCAAACATAATATCACATGTGTTTTATTGGTGTCCGATTTAGAGAGGTTCCACTGCAGTCTCAGAATGATCAAATGCATGATATACAGTGAAACCTCTCTAAGCCGGACACCCTGGGGACCTCCCAGGGTGTCCGGTTTAGAGGGGTTTCACTGTACAAAGGAAAATGCCGCATGAGCGTTCGCATTTTATAAAGGCAAAACGTGAAAACACGAAATCTTTACCCGAAAAGTCACGACATTAGTTCCATGCAATTGTTGCGACAGCATCCCGTGGTTGTGTTTAGAACATTCGAAATGGTCAAATGAGACACGGATATCTGCTAAATTGCATTAAATACGTTTTCAAAATTTACAATATTTTTCATAAATAAAGTCAAATGTTGACAAAATATAATTCCGCATGTGCTCTGAACATTTTGTCAACTTTTCAAACCATTTATGGAAAATACTCTAAATTTTGTAAACGTATTTAATGAAATTACGCAGATGTCCGAAAGTACAAAATCACATGGCGTGTCTCATTTAATGGCAATGGACACAATCCACCACCATACTATCTGTTTATATTGGCGGTCCTATACCGGGCGATAGAGTGACACGTGGTACACAGTTTCCGCATGCCCATTCAACTGTTGCCCGGAAAATAAAATTGGAGAAATTTCTCTGCCTATTTTCTTTCTGTAAATTACGGTACGCCAAGTGTAATTCAACACTTTATTGTACGGAGCCCCGCAGGGGACATGGATTTTTTTTCATTAATTCGTTCCCACAAAATAACAATTTGTTCCCTCAATTTAGCAATTCGTTCCCTCGAATTAACAATTCGTTGCCACGATATAACAATTCGTTACCTCGAATTAACAATCGTTCCCACGAAATGATAATTCGTTCCCTCAATTTAACAATTCGTTCTCACGAATTATTAAATTGAGGTAACGAATTGTTATTTCGTGGGAAAGAATTAATACAAAAAAATGAATTCTACGTCCCCTGTGGTGCTCCGTAGTATTGCCTTTTTTCGACAATCATTCAATGCAATGGACAGAGAACTTGAAACAGAAAATCGATATATGAAATAAGATATATGGGGTCATAAGCTCTTGAATCGTTTTATTGATTGCATGCGGATGATAAGGTCAAGCAATATCACCACAAATCGTTGATTGCAGGGCGACTCGACTGTTTACATGAACAGTCACACAGTTGACTATAACCTGAATGTTCTGGGTGTAACGCAGGGTGACTACAGTTTACATGCACAGTCACACAGTTGACTATAACCTGAATTGTATGGCTGTGACGCAGGGTGACTCTACTGTTTACATGCACAGTCACACAGTTGACTCTAACCTGAATTGTATGGCTGTAACGCAGGGTGACTCTACTGTTTACATGAACAGTCACACAGTTGACTCTAACCTGAATTGTATGGCTGTGACGCAGGGTGACTCTACTGTTTACATGAACAGTCACACAGTTGACTCTAACCTGAATGTTATGGCTGTAACGCAGGGCGATTCGACTGTTTACATGAACAGTCACACATTTGACTCTAACCTGAATTTTCTGGCTCTGACGCAGGTCGATGTACGCCCTACGTCACAGACATAACAAATCGGGTTTCCTTACACATGATATGTTCTTGTGCCATGTTTGAATGTTGCGAGTATAGTATATACATCTCTAGACGTGTTGTCTGTCGCTACTGTAGGCATATCATCACATATTTTATATGTACGCTTAAATATGTGCAGTGTCTTCCTTAATTGCAGCATTAAACAAATACAGACGTTTTCAGGTTAATCTTAGGTACAAATATATCTCATAACAAACTAACGTTACTTACATGGATATCCAAAATATACGGATGAAATAACGAAACTATATACATGTACTATAATACCTGGATAAGAAATTGTTGGTGATTTAAGTAAATACCACTAACATGTGTGGACAAAGTAAAACTAGGATATACAATATGTCAGTATACATGTATTACTATGGCAGTTGGTAATACAAAGTAGACACAGATCTGCTTTGAAACTGTATATAGTAGAACTGCTTTAATTTGACAAAGACATACAAATAAACGTTAAATACTGTTAAATACAGAAATAAAATAAAGTTCATGTTTATGTAGTTAGGTGTAGAGCTGAATTAATGCCACGAGGAAAGAAAATAATATGCAATAATACTGTTGGAAAAAATCCCAACAAATATTCAGTTCTGATTTTGGGATTAGTGTCATTATCTCCGCTGAGTATGTCTGTTCGTAGTTATCTGTCTGTTTTACAGTGGAACCTCTCTAAACCGGACACCCTGGGGACCTCCCAGGGTGTCCGGTTTAGAGAGGTTTCACTGTAGTTAAATATCAAGACACTGTATACTACTTACCCATAAAATAAAGTTCCAGAAGAACAATAGATATTTGGTACACAGATTCACTGCGGATTGATCTCTCGCCATTGTTGTTACAATACGCTGACGTACGCTGACGGACTACTTCTTCAAAACATGTCTATTAGAATATGAACTGCTCACAATATCTATTCCCGTTTAACACTAATTAGTACTTCAACGACATTGTCTGGAACTTATTCCCTATCCGTGTAAAATGGCGGACACCCGGAACTTAAAGTTTTAGAAATAAGATAACGAAGCACACATATGTATACATGAAAATCGTTATACGGCTATAACGACATATGAACAATATGCGATTTTACATGGACACGCACCTGACTGATAACGAAATAACAGTGTACATGTATATATGACTCGGTGCATATATGATAATGTGTAGATAGCCTTAGTAATATGCGACCCGGCATGCTAAATAGAGAATAGTCGGTTAGTGCCGTGAATGGGGCAAATATCTGGCAAGGCTTAGGAAACGGGATGGGCGATGATCTACCGAGCCCATCCCGTTTCCGTGCCGCGCCAGATATGTTTTCCCATTCACGGCACTAACCTAGTATTCTATTTATCCCGTCAACACCTACAAATAGCTTGAAAATGCAAAACAATAAACACAGATGTATCATAACCCTCACCCTTTGCGCATATTTTCTGATTTATAAAAGCAATACTCCTTTCTGATATAGTCTGGAAATAACACGGGAGTGTCCATTCTAATATCTACAACAGCAAGTCGGATTGACTTGAAACTTCATAGACATGTACGTGTGGAACCTCTCTAAACCGAACCACAAGACAACATATGTGACCTTATTTTTGATGGGTTTATTGGCCATTTTTCTCAGATGTTAATGTATATTCATGGTTGAAAAGCACACAAATACGTATCGGAATGGTCATATGCCTGATTTACAGTGGAACATCTTTAAACCGGACACCCTGGGGACCTCCCAGGGTGTCCGGTTTAGAGAGGTTCCACTGGGGACCTCCAAGGGTGTCCGGTTTAGAGAGGTTCCACTGGGGACCTCCCAGGGTGTCCGGTTTAGAGAGGTTTCACTGTACGTGTTGTCTCTAGAGTTACTTCTGACTTTGACGTCTTTTCTTATGAACCGTTGGGCGGTGTCGGTCAAACTTCACAGGGGTAAAATCATATGTGGCTGTGACTGGCGAAATGGGGCTTACTGGAGTCATGACCAGCGTAGCTCCTGATCAGATAGCCCACATCTGTAGCTTGATATTGATCTACAGTGAAACCTCTCTTAACCGGACACCCTGTGAGGTCCACATGGTGTCCGGCTTAGAGAGGTTTCACTGTAAAGCAGACATTTGATCATTCTAGCCTTAGTTGTGTACTATGCGATCACGAACAGACATTATCGTCCGAGATAAATAACCCAGAACTTGTCAAAAATAAGATCACAGGTCTTGTCTTTGTGTCCGGTTTAGAGAGGTTCCACTCTATATTGCTTTCTAGAAACATGACGGTCGTTTCATTGATGGAATGACAGTGCCGACCCTGATCAGACTGTACGGAAACAAAGGCTGATCTGAATATACACTGGTGGTAAACCCTATAAGCCCAATTTCTCCAATCACAGCCATATATGATGTACTTGTTCTTGATATGCGAGTCATTTTAAGATTTGATAAAACGGGACTCGTCGCAAGTTCCAAGTTGACTACATCAGAAACGTACATGTATGTCATATCATTCCAAACGAACTCACATCTTGAACTCGAGGAGCCGTCCTGGTCTATGAGTAAACGTTAATATCTACAGTGGAACCTCTCTAAACCGGACACCCTGGGATGTAAGTCTGGCATAAGAACACTGCTAGACTTGTCTGAGTGATTTGCCGTCACGCACATACAGTATGTCTACATATACATGACAGTGAAATCTACCAAAATAAACAAATGTAGGTTGTATGTGTGTCCGGTTTAGAGAGGTTTCACTGTATATATAACATGGATCCTCCGTAGAGTGACTGCGTGTCCAACTGGCCACAGATGGCGTCAATTCCCTTTTCGCAAATAATTGTTCAAGGGCTCAATACATGACCCGATTAAGCTCTGACGAATTCGTGGATTTAGGGTGCTTGATAACGATAATGTTCCATTCATGTACGATAAACAGAGGAGACCCGCCATGGAATTTCCTCCCTTATCGAATCGCCGATTTTTCCGGTGGCTCTCCTAACAACTTTGAATATATTCTATAGCGCTTGAGATATTATATTTGCGAAACATTTGGCGAAACATTCCGAGAAATGCGAGATCATTTACACCCTGAAATCGTCAATTGTTGTTGACATCGTAAAACAGTTAACACTTTCAGCCAACATTTGCAAATACTACATAGATCCTGATTAGCCAATGAGCCGTCTCACCAGGGTCTGCAGTATTTGTCAGTATATAGTGTTCAACTTAAACTAACGCATCAGTTTTCATAAACTCATTACATTCGGAATACACCTTTACGGGTATGATTTTTTTTAAGAACCAACTATATCGCAGGTGGAATAACGTGTACTATCTCATGACTTTGCTAAGCAATAATATAGGACATTTAGATTATGATATCTTTTTGCAAACGTGCAACTTGTCAGCGCGCCCGGCGGTGAGTCACCGTCATCGGACATTGTTTGTAAACAAACACCATGGTGACCATACAGTGGCACCTGCCTGAACTGGGAACCCTGGACATCGGATATGGACCAAGGTGTCCGAGGTTGAGGGGTGCCATTGTACCTCATGTATCTGTGTGTACCGTATGTCGTTGATCCTCTTCTATTGTTTTAGAAACCGTGTACATTTGTTGATTATGAAATTTAGAATTGTACATAGGTTATTTTAAACGGTACTGTGATAAGTGGAAGTGGGTCGTCTCTTATAATTCTATATCGAATGACAACTGTGCATGTACAGTGGGGTCAGCGTGTAAGTGCATACACGAACGAACACGACAGGTTGGTTCCAACCTGTCGTGTTCGTTCGTGCGTGCACTTACACGCTGACCCCACTGTATATTGTAAAACTGTTATGTGTGTTGTGTTGTACAGTTGAGGAGACGTAAATAAAGATAATAATAAACTAAACTAAACTAAACAACTAAACTAAACTAAACTAAACTAAACTAAACTGTTGTTCTTCTTTATTTAATGTCTTTACTTTAGCTTTGAAATCACAAGTGGCAGTGCCTGGGAAATGGGGTTTATGACATTTATGGCCAGTGTATAATCAGGTCAACTTGCGCAATCTGCACTGATCGCCATTCAGTCCGCAAAACATCCGACCTACTTCTAACAATCAGTATTTGTCCGTGTCAGGCTACAAGACGGTCTTTGCAGATTGGGAGCTAGAATAGACCAAAACGTCATGAGCCCAATCTCTCCATTCACAGCAAAATATGAAGATTACATGTATGTACATGTATATATGTATACAGTGGACTCTCACAAAATCGGACAGTCTGGTCGCTGCCCAGGGTGTCCGATTTTGGGTGATTCCACTTTAAGTGTATGTGCATTTTTTGTACTTTTTTATCATGAACGGACATATGGTTAGCGATACATTACAATGACGTACTGTCAAGTACAGCGAAAAGCCATATACAGTCAAACCTGTGAACAATGGCCAGCCATGGGAAATGAAATATTTAGCCTTTGTTCACAGGTGGTCTTTATTCACATGGTCATTTATATAGTCATTGTGCCATTGGGATAACACAATTGTGGCCTTTACAGCCAGGTGATTGCTATTCGGAGGTGGTCTTTAACACAGGCTCGACTGTATATGTATTGGATATCTGATACTTGAAAACCTGGACCCATTTTTATTTAACTTTCTGAGCCAAATCCAGTCGAATTTATCACATTGAAGTATCCATAGTGTGGACGTTAGAGAGGTTCCACTGTGTATTTATTACAGTTGGATACAACGATGTACAATTTGGCCACTGGCTTGTCCAATTAACTATCGGAACAACAGTAATATGTGTTTTGTTCCATCATGATGCACTGTATACATGCGCTTTAATAATTCATGCACACGCTATTTCCTAAAACATTAAATTGTTCACATTCGTAGAAAGACCAAACACCCCATGTTGCCATATTGATGGCCTGAGTGAATAAAGGCGTATTGCATTGTATTGTATTGATATCAAGTATGTGGTTTTCCGCTTAATGCACAATAAATGACCTATGCGAACCAATCGCACCATTTTATTCCATTACATTCCCCAAACATGCGTGATATTCAAAAATACATGTATTAGAAAGAATGAAACACATATCAGATAATTTGGTTTGGCATAATTTGGTATTTTCGCTATATACGTACAAATAAAGAAACATTGTGAAATACATATTGTTTTTTGTTTTGTCGTGAAATTGTTATACTGTACCATATTTAGAAAAACAGATTCCAATGTAGTCACTAGTTTAATTAATGGCGAGGAATTAAACTATTAACCATCGAAAGTGGAAAAAATAGCGTTCGCAACACTAATTAATCTTAGCATAATAAACAGTTGCATTTACCCCACCTCTAAGTTTTTGTCAGCGGGCGTATATGAACAATTGGATGCATGCCTACGATATACATCTACAATTAAACTACCGTTTACTGATCTGGGGCCCGTTTCACTAAACTTCGTAAGACTGAAATGTTCGTAAGTGCAACTTTAGGATCGTCGGGAAATTTCAATTGATGGCTTAACATTTATTGAGCATAGCACAGACTCACGCAGTGGTTACACTGTACTACTACTTTTCATTTTCTGTCATGCCTTATATGAGCCATTTGTTTACCCACTAACGAGTTATTTTTAATTACGGCAAGTGTTAATTGGTGTTAAATCGCATTTTATATGCTGCGACCAGAAAGGGTATTTTCCGACCTCGTGCTATTTTTACCAACACGCGTCACGTGACACGGTCAATCATATCACATATTTGACATGCGCAGTGAAGTATCGGAAGTTGAGAAGAGAAATCTCTGCTCGAGTCCAAATCTAAATCTCCACGTAACTCTTTCCATTTGGTGATCTGGTCGCCAATATTAACCACTCTCTCTCTCTGTACTGCCTGTCCCTCAGACATTTCGCCTTTTTTTTGCCCGACGCCGTTTCATACAATTTCCGTTCTGGACGTTTCGACATGTTGATATTCTTGTTTACATATTGGGAAGCCTACTGTCGCGCCTAGTATACTGCGCATGCGCACCGCAAGCCGTGATGTGAAAGTCGTCGTCCCCGCACATTATCAAAATAGACTGTACCGCCGCGCGTCGCTAACAGCAAATTGATAATTAATAAACGATTATATTTGTATAGCGGGCACTCGTAATGTTTAGAACTGGTGGAATAGTGACATCATTATACACTTATTTAATTCCTATAAAGAACATTTTGTGCCTACTGCGTGGGCATGTACCTTTAAATGCCCACAGCACCGTTAATTGTGTCAGTGACTCACGATATCTACTTGTACATGTTATTATTTCTAGATTAGACCTGTCGGACGAAGGGGTTATCATAAATCCAAGCCATTTTGTAATACCTATCACTGACTGAGTCACATACACATCTCAAAATCATGTGTCCTCGTACGATAATGGAAGCTACGGGGTATATATATGGGAGGTAAATGCTCTGTTTTCAATTTGATATTTTCTCTGATCATTTTATGTTTAATCTTGAAACATATTTTGTACAAGACTTTACGGGTTTACATAATGCGTGGGACAGGCATAGGTAACGTAAACTCGAATACTAACTCATTTTTTTTCTTAATTTTCTTTTTACTTTTTTGTTTAATATTTATTGTTTTTATTTTTGCAATCCTTTTCCTGTAAAATGATTTTACGTAATTTGTAATTTACATCCTATTGCAATTGCAGAAGCATCTTAGAAACTATTCGGAATATTTTGAAAATTAATAACTGATGTACAATTGTAAAACCTGTGGAGTGCTTCTTTACAGTGGAACCTCTCTAAACCGGACACCCTGGGGAGCCCCCAGGGTGTCCGGTTTAGAGAAGTTACACTGTACGTACAGGCGGAATTGACATGTATAAATTCAGTGGCGAAGTCAGGCGCTTGTCCAGGGGGTGCGAATTGTGGATCGTGTTTGGAAAGTTGTGCGAGAGAATCATACCTAGGAAACAATGTTGCTTTCTTTAATTACTTCGACTATAGTGATTTCTACTGTACATTCAACTTTAAAACTATACATTGCACATATAGTAGTTATTTTCCTCCGAGAAACGCAAGTTAAAGTAATACAAATGCACAACTGACCAAATGATCGTGCACCTCCACCCCTGGACCACTGGACTCACCAGCGCCATTGTTGTGTTCCAGCAGTATGCGTTCTAGTCACGCTCGTGGCGGCAGTCCACGGGTTATTCGGGTTCCAGCCAACTCAGCAATACACGCAGTCGTTGGTGATGGACCATGACGGGAAATACACCGTCTACTGGGACGCCAACGCCACCCATATCACATTCGAGGTGCACGTACAGACGCACGGATATGTCGGCTTCGGGATATCCAAAACCGGGGATATGGTGCCGGCAGATGTCGTGATTGGCTGGGTGAAGGACGGAAATGTCCACTTTGCGGTAAGAATTTTCATATATATAATATGTTCTTAACCCTTAGACCGCTACACACAACACTTGTCGTCCGCTGTTGCTTTTATATATTGCCTTATTTTTCAATAAAAACATGTTTTGACAGTACTTCAGAATCATTTCCAATGGAAATGATTCTGAAGTGTTGTCAAAGCATTATGTAAAAATAAGCAGCAGACGACAAACAAATTAAGACAGCGGTTTAAGGGTTAATATAGACTATCTGTTTAACATAAAATAGTGTGTTATAACCCATTGCCTTCGAAATAAACGTATATGTGTTTAAATATTTTCTGATGGTTTTGTTGTTGTTGTTTTTCAACAAACTATACAGTATGTTGTGACCTTCATTGGAACCATATTTGAAAATTCAAACAAAATGTATTTAAATCATACGCCACTATGTACCTACAGGACCGCCATACGACAGATCACGTGGCACCCGTAATCGACGCCCACCAGGACTGGTTCCTACTCGATGGGCGAGAGAATGAAATGGGAACCATGCTGAAGTTCGTCCGCAAACTCGACACCTGCGATACTGACGATATCGCCATAAACGTAAGTAAATATATTACAAGACACGAAGGTCTCGCTGTTTCACTTGATTGCCGGCACAGACGGTGTGGGAGTTTTGCAGAATTACTGCCCGTAGCCGTAGCAATGTTTCACCCTGTTTTATAACCCCGGAACCTCCCCTCCAGATCCGCCCCTGCATGTAGGAGACAATCTGAGATTCCAACAATCGATGGTATGCATTGATATGACTTGAAGAAACGGATTGCAGATGTAGATGGAGAAAGTATATATACCATTACACATGTTACAGGAGCAGACGATGCGCCTGATATACTCGTACCACCCAGTCGACCCGACCTCCGACACAGCGCTGCCCTATCACGGAGGTGGTAGCCGGGGAACCAAGAGCGTCTCACTGCTGAGTACCAGCATGCCCCCGCCATCAATGGCCGCCGATGACGTCAAAATATACGACTTCCGTAATCGAAATGTACGTATACGTCACTGAGACGGTGAAATTAACAATAAAGTCTCTCACACATTGGGTACACACCCGGCTGCATTAACGCTTCTGAACATCTATTGGCAATGCCAACTGGCAATCAAGCAAATTGATCTGAGCACAGCTCAGGCTCAGTCAATCAAGCTACTTGATTTCAAGCACAATATTCACGTCTTTTGAAATAAAGACATTATAGGAATGAATGGCGTTTTTGTGGAATTTATAGGGGTATAAACTTGGAAAAGTCGCGGGAATACTGGACGAAGGCCTGAACCACAGGTGGAAGACTCGGACCTATGACACCAAAAAAATGCCTATTAAAAAAATCCTATTACCCCACCCACTTGGTCTCGTACATTACCATCTTCTTTTTCTTTATGGAAGATGGTAATGTACGAGACCAAGTGGGTGGGGTAATGGGATTTGTTTTAATAGGCATTGTGTTGGTGTCATAGGTCCGAGTCTTCCACCTGTGCCCTGGACCGCCAAATGCATCTCATGAAGACGCGTTTGCTGCGCCACCTTTCATCAAAATCCGTTGCATATTAAGGACAATATCAAACTAGAGCAGCTTGAGCTGCATCAACGGTTTGAGCCTCAAACATTGATTTCATGTGTAACTAAGCTTTAGCCCAAGGTGTAAACTATCGGTTGCAAAAAGAATTTCTGAAGTTTTAGAATGAACAGTCCAACATTATTGTGTTCGCATCATCACATCGATGTGGGGCCGGTTAGCTTAGAGGTAGAGCGATGGACTCGGAGCGAGGGATACCGGGTTCGATCCTCAGCCAAAGTTTTAGCTAAATGACTGAAATATCGACTACAGCAAAAACAATTGAAATCGAATGATAAATAACGAAGCTGACGTCACATCCGTTTGCTCTATTTTGAAAACTTGAAAAAATACGTTCATCTTTGACATCGAATAGAGCCGTAAGTAGTCAAGATATAGCTCTGAAAATTATCATCTTTCATGCGGCTGACACTCCCCTATCACCCTGACAAGAAATTATGTTGCTGACAGTAGTGTACAAATTGGAAAACGTTTGTAAAGACCACCCGTTATCAGCCGAAATTCGGCAAAATCGTTGAAAAGTATGTACATTTTTCAAATTCATATGCCTATAGCTCTCTTATTTGACCAGATAGCCGAAAACTGTCAGTGAGTTTGAGATAGAGCATTTTGTCAGCTTTCCAATGCAAAAAGAATTTTTGAAATCGGTTGGAAAATAAGTAAGTTATGGGAACGAACGAATACAACGAACCAACGAATACAATAGGTTTTCGGCGCAGCTGAAAGCCGCCTCAAACCTAATAATACTTACTTTGGAGTGGGCGACGTTTTTGTTGTTGTAACCACGTGAGCATGCACCTTGACTTTACTTGTTTCAGTATATAATCCCAGCCAAAGAAACAACATACCTCTGCACCGCATTCCAAATGCCGGATATAGGAAAACATCACATGATTGAGGTAATAGATTAAGTAAATATATATCAATCAATAAGGTCATAAACAAATTGTTGACAGAACCATGAACATATTTACGGACTTAATCGCATAGATCTAAATAATTACACCTTTTATTCAACTGTGTAGTCGTCCGTTCGTCCGTACGTAAACGCGCAGCAATTGCTTTATATCTCCACATCTACACCCCGTTCCATACATAATCATTGTTCAACTCCCATCGACTTTAATGAAAAATGGAAATTTATTTATAGCAAATAGAAATTATATATGTTAATTAATTTTCTATGTGATGTAAATGGCGATAGAATTAAGTTGCCAGTGTTGTGTTTGGGTTTTAATAACACAATCTCAGTACTTTCAGTACTTTGTTTATAATTCAGTACGAGCCCATCTACACGCCGGGTAATGAACTGTTGCTCCACCACATGGTTATCCAGCGATGCCCGGGCAAACACCCCGACATGCACATGAAGAGGGCCGAATGTTTCTGGAACTGGCCCAAGGATTGGCCCTCTTGCACCGAGGTTTTCGTCGCCTGGGGAGCTGGCGCAGGGGTGAGTAAACAGGCCGAGAACATGGATAGTTCTTCATTGGCAATAATAGATGATAAATAACATTATTATATGCGAAAATCTAGCAATTTGGGCACCGGAACACTGTTACGTCATTGGCAATAATAGTTGATCAATAAAACTGGTTGACTTTGTTGTGTATAATAATACTCCGGCATATTTCTCGGACTTTCTCGACAGGTTGGAACGATCAGCGTGTAAGTGCACACACGAACGAACACGACAGGTTGGAACCAACATGTCGCGTTCGTTCGTGTGTGCACGTGGAACCAACCTGTCGCGTTCGTTCGTGTGTGCACTTACACGCTGACCGTTCCAACCTGTCGTGTTCGTTCGTATGTGCACTTACACGCTGACCCCACTGTAAAGTGGAAACTCTTTAACTGACACCCTGGGAGGTCCCCAGGGTGCCCGGTCTAGAGAGATTCCACATTAATTAAGCACTCGATGAACAACCATTTTAGTATAAACATATAGATTGGCAGAACTTTAGAATCAGTTTCATTGGAAATTATTCTAAAAAATGATTCTAAAGTGCTGCCAAGCTATGTGTATATTGATAAAATATGGAAAATAAAACAGCAGACGACAACATTTAAGTCACCATTGTAAGGGTTACATATGACACGGAGCTACATGTTCAGATATAGAGAATAGTAGCTTAGTGCCGTGAATGGGAACAAAATATCTGGCAAGGCTTAGGAAACGGGATGGGCGAGGCTATGCCGAGCACATCCCGTTTCCGTGCCGCGCCAGATATTTTTCCCATTCACGGCACTAACCTACTATTCTATTTATCCCGTTAACACCTACAAATAGCTTTAACATGCAAAAACATAAACCCAGCCGCACCCTCAAAATCGGAGAATCGACTATGACAACCGCACATATTCATACGCAGTGATTAGGTCATATTGACAGGATATCAAAAATGTTTCATGGCACGTGTTTCACGGCACATACGCACTTTGTTGACGGGATAAAAATATTTTATCACCTGTCTTCTATTTTTCAGCCCTTCTATTTCCCTGAACACACAGGATATTCAATAGGAGCCGACGACGACTGGACATTCTTCGTCATGCAAACGCACTACACCAACATTGCTAAGAAATCAGGTTAGTAACGACGTTAATCGATGTTGTTATTGGTTTCACAAACGTTATTTGTTTGTTTTCAGTGTAACATTAATGTTCGTTCATTCAGACATACCAAACGTAGCAATACTTAGACCGCTACACACAACAATTGTCGTCTGCTGTTGCTTTTATATCTTGCCTTATTTCTCAATAAAAACATGGTTTGACAGCACTTCAGAATCATTTCCAATGGAAATGATTCTAAAGTGCTGTCAAAGCACGTTGTAAATTATGCTAAAGTGCTGTCAAAGCATGTTTTTGATGATAAAAATGGAAAATAGAAAATAAACAGCAGACGACAAAATATTAAGATAGCGGTCTAAGGGTTAAGTTTATATTAGAAACTACATAATCAGGTGGTGATTTCTTTATGGAACCTTTGCTTTCCATTATGTAAATTGCCAGGCAAATATACACCCCATTTCTGCAGTCACAGCCACAGTAATATGAAGGAATTCGTTACAGGAATCATAGACAATTCCGGAATCCGGATGAGAATGACACCCCATCTGCGCCAGTTTGAGGCGGGTACCCTCGCTGTAGGCCTCGCCACGAACAAACTCCAGGTTATACCGTACCACGAAAAGGAGTTCATTACACCCGGCTATTGCAGCCCAGACTGCTTCGAAAAGGTAGGCGACCTATACTTAGTTCAACTAACAGCCTTATTTGCGAGTTGGAATGACTAGTATGCCAAGTACATGTATGTCAAAGTTAGACATTGCCAATGTTTTTATTTGTAGTTTTGAACTGCATAGCTGGGGGCCGTTTCACTAACCTTCGTACGTCTAAAATGTTCGTAAGTGAAAAATTATTATAGTCTGTAAATATCACATTAACAATGCGTTCTTGTAAACAATTATTGTATATGCAGCCTATGCTCAATGAATGTAAATCCATCAATTGAAATGTACAGACTATTCTAAATCTGCACTTACGAACATTTTAGTCTTATGACGTTTAGTGAAACGGGCCCCTGATCTGAGTTTTGTCAACATGTAACGGCATTTAGAACTTCACATGATATAAGGTTCTCTATGCCATATTGGGACTCATGTTAACCCTTTCCCTGTTTTGCGATATTTCGACTCATCCAAATCCAAAACATCTGAATAAAAGAATGAAATGCTGGGTCAAATGATGGTCAAATTATCTGATAGAGTAGAAAACATTGTGGGAAAAGGAGAAATTGCTTGTTACAAGCAATTTCTCCTTTTCTCACAATGTTTTCAAAAGACATCTTCTGCAGAGGCGTGAAAAGTCGTCTCTATCAGGGAAAGGGTTAAACAGTTTCGCGTTGATACAGAGAATAGTAGGTTAGTGCCGTGATTGCGAACACATATCTGGCAAGGGTTAGGAAACGGGATGGGCGAGGCTCTGCCAAACACATCCCGTTTCCGTGCCGCGCCAGATATGTTTTCCCATTCACGGCACTAACCATATATTTATCCCGTCAACACCTACAAATGGCTTTACAATGCAAAAAGATAACCCCTGACAGTCAACAATGTTTCATGGCACCGTGTTTCACGGCACATACGCACTGTGTTGACGAGATAAAATGTATTATTCAGTACCGTATACATGTTTGTGTTGCACAGTACGACGTTTGTTTTTATTGGGTATCTAAATTATTTAATTACATTTTAGTACGTTTATGTCTTTTACAGGATTCAAAGTCATTCAATATAATAATAGATTGACCGTTGTGTAGCAGTTTTCCATGTGCGTGTAAATAGTAGTCCCTATTACATCTCCAGTTTAGAGAGTATTCCGTATTCGGCGACGGAGCGTTATGGCGTCTATTACGGCACTAGTTTACAAAAATGTATGTCAACACTATATTACCATTAAGCATCCATTGTGTTTCATTACTTATTATATTTTTCTCTCTTTTATTCCAGTCTCTCAATGATCTCGGAGTAAACGAAGTGAAGGTCATTGCCGGTTTTCAGCATGCGCACTTGCTGGCAACGCGCGTGACAACACGTCACTTCCGGAACGGCGTGGAAATCGAGCCTCTGCTTGACGATCCGTATTATGATTACTTCCTCCAGGACATCCGACCACTGAAACAGGAGAGAGTCCTGCAGCAGGTGTGTTCATCTATATATCTCCTGAAAACCCTGTTATGCATCAGGTGTGTTAATTTATTTCACGAAAACCCTGTTATACGTTAGGTGTGCTAATGTATCTCATTAACTAATAGTATACAGTAGGTGCGTTCTTGTATCTCATGCAAATCATGTTATGCATCAGTGGTGTGTTAATTTATTTCATGAAAACCATTTCCTGTGGAAAGGGCGTCGCTCTTTTATAGATCATAATTGTAATTGATATATGTCTAGTAGTAAAGTACTGTCTGCCTGTACTTTCGAACTGCTGTATAGATATACAGTGAAAGCTCTCTAAACCGGACACCCTGTGAGGTCCCCAGGGTGTCCGGCTTAGAGAGATTTCACTGTAAATCAGGCATTTGATCATTCTGAGCCATAGTTGTGTGATATGCGACCACGAACAGATATTATCACCTGAGATAAATGACCAAGAAACTCATCCAAAATAAGGTCACATGTGTTTTCTTGGTGTCCGGTTTAGAGAGGTTCCACTGTACAAATGAATTATCTGCGGACAACACTACTGTACCGATCACTGTGTTGCTATGGGAGTGGTTTGAGTTGCATATAGTCATCTAGCAATGGCATTTGATCACTAACAACATTATAACAGTTTGGCATACGTTGTAATATATAGAGGATATTCATAGTTTTGCAACGAATATGACATATATGTTCATCTCGTGATGTGAAATGTCCATATTTCACTCGTGCCGTCCACGAGATGAACTTATATGTCATATTCGTTGCAAAAATATGAATATTATATTTATTATATACCGCTCCATGGAAATTAGCAGTTTTTTAGACTGTATACGGTAATGAACGTGTATTTGCAGCCTGTTTGCGCTGTTTTCTGCAAAAGAGCGTTATGAATATAGATAGCGGAAGTAGTCGTATTTTCACCGGAAGTTGTTTATTTCATCGATGAGACCATATGACTTTTATTTACATCGTATAACTATGTATTTCATGGGTAGGTATATAATAAATATTTCTCTCTATTTGCAGAACGACAGCTTCATAGTAGAATGCACTTACAACACAATGGGCAGAAACAAAACCGCATTTGTAAGTATAAGACGATGTACATTGAACCCATTACATGATACGGATTGTCCGTCTAGGGTATACAATTCAAAATAGTGTCCACCACCTTGTTTCTCATTTCTCTTATAAAGTATACGCTGTGACCACTCATTGGTGTCAAAACATATGTGTGCATGCATCATCAGAATGAAATGATTATTTAAAATACATCAGTAGTATCTTTTTAACACCAGGGAGCCGTTTCATTAAACTTCGTACGACTAAAATGTTCGTAAGTGCAAAATTATGATAGTCTGTAAATTTCACATTAACAATGTTTTCTAGTAATCAATTATTGAATTTACATTTATATGCAGCCTATGCTCAATAAATGTAAATCCACCAATTTAAATTTCCGGACAGTCTTACATTTGCACTTACGAACATTTTAGTCGTGCGAAGTTTAGTGAAACTGGCCCCAGGAGTGTCAGTATTTTGATTCTGTGTGTAGTTGCAGGACAGTCTGTCGACACTGGATTTTACCAACTACGTTAGTACTTTTATGTTAGCATGAGTAGTGTCAGTACTTTGATTGTGTGTACTTGTAGCTGTAGATGCGACTGGAGAAATGGGGCTTATGAGTTTTGCGACAGGTGTAGATTCAGATCAGACAGCATTCTCACAGTCTGATCAAGATCTGCACGGTTCGCCATTCAAAGAAACACCCGTCACGGTTCTAAAAAGCAATATAAATGTAGATCGATATCAGGCTACAGGAGTGTGGTAAATGATCAGGAGCTACACTGGTCACAGGCCCGTAGCCAGACCTGTTTGAAGGGGGGGGGGGTCGTTTCGAAGGCCCAAGGAGCCTGAAGTATCTAGGGGTGTCTAAAAAAGTGGACATCGGGGCTAAAAAAGTGGACCTCTAGGCTAGAAAAGTAAAAAGTGGACCTCGAGGCCAAAAGTAAAAAGTGGACCTCGAGGCTAAAAAAGTGGACCTCGAGGCTGGGCGGGGGGTTGTCCGACCGCTCCGACCTGATTCTGTGTGTATTTGTAGTGGGGTTGCGGTGGGGCGAAGGGGGAGGCGGGAGGGGGTGGTAGTGCGGGGGCTGTCCACGCTAGATATTACAACATGCATCAGTACTTTAATGTTGACATCAGTACTTGTATTACTTTGATTCTGTGTAATTGCAGGGCGGGCTGTCCACTCTGGAGGAGATGTGTGTATCCTTCCTGTACGTGTACCCTCGGATGCCCCTACGGGCCTGCATGAGTCGCACCGTGTGGGACACATACCCAGGTATATACATCTATATTGTACCACAGGATGCCCCCTGCGGGCCTGCATGAGTCGCCCCGTGTGGGACACATATCCGGGTACAATCTATATATATATATATATATATATACGTAAATATACGCTCGTACAACGGATGCCAAGATGGATGAGTTACGTAAATAGATAGTCACTCTAAACTCGTTGCATTTGTGGCAAGATATATGTAGGACTAATTCCGCTAAGTGGCTCACAGATTCGTCAATTAGACACAAACTTAATTGATGGAAGTTTGGAAATAGACGGTCGACTTTAGATAGAATTCAATTACATGTACAGAGCTCCAGATAAGGTGCGTATTTGCGTAAATACCCAATTAAAATTGCCAAAAACCCAATTGAAATCAGAAGTAGTGAGTATCAAAAAGCAATGAAAAAGTTGTGGTATCTTTATCATGCTACAGAAAACAATAAACAAACAATAAATATAGCATATATTCCAAGGAGACAATTCTAATGAAATACCAAGATGTGTTTTCATTTAGAAGCAAACTATTCAATAAGTGCGGTCTGCTGATGTGTAAACAGCAGTGTGATTTTATTTTACCCAATTAACATTTTGAAATACCCAATTGTTTCAGAATGATGGAGTGACAATACTCAATTACTAATTCTTTATCTGGAGCCCTGGTGTATATAGTGTATTATAGTCGTGTACATTGCCCGTCGCTCCATTACCCCCTGCCTCTGCCAATCGGGTGGTGGAAACTTTTGATGGGCATCATTTATAATAATGTTGGGCCCTTAAACCATTACATGTGGAATACACAGCAAATGGCAACATTTATACGTACATTTAAAAGAGTATATTATAGGAATGAGTGGCCTTTTTGTGGAATTTATCGGGGTATAAACTTGGAAAAGTCGCGGGAATACTGGACGAAGGCCGGAAGGCCTAGTCCAGTATTCCCGCGACTTTTCCAAGTTTATATCCCCGATAAATTCCACAAAAAGGCCATTCATTCCTTATAATTCCAGCATTTGAAATAAATTCATCAAGAAAATGTGTTTATTTTCCGTTTTCTTAAGAATTATTTTAACTGCACCTGACGGTTACGGAAAGTAGTTCGGCATAGAGTTTACTGGGATATAAATTTTGGACGGAGACTTGCAACGGACCAATCAAATGTTAGGGAATTGTGTAAATATTTTTGTGCTGGAATTATTAACAAATAAAACATATACTTTTCAGCAGAAATAAGAAAAAATCCCCAAAAATATATTAAAAATATTTGTTCGCAGATTTTCTTATTTCGAGTCAAAAGTATATGTTACCACTCGCATTTGAACCTCAAATTAATGGATACAACAAAAACTTCAGTGAATAATTATATTGTTCTGTGTAATGTGTATTCTAAGTATGTACGTGCTTAATAATTACCCTCCTATGCAGACTGAAGACCACGTCACTTGTCCTGTTTGATCTCGGTACGCGTGTCGCAGTGATGTCCGCAAAACGCAACATTTTTTATATGCACACATATATCATTTTCGCGTATTTTGCCTGCAGGTAACAAGACACAGTTACGCGAGATGTTTGAGGACATGGACTTTAACAATGACACCATCAGGTCTGACTTCTACAACAAGATGGCGGCTTCCACCGTCAGTCACGCATGTGTGGGAAACTTTAACAACGGCACGGTAAGTAAATAGGCAACCGTTACACCCATAAATGAGACAACATAGAGAACCAAAAGCAGACACGGGTAAAGTGAGATCTAACACAATGCATTATGATAAATAGAGAATACCATGCTAGTGTCTTTTGATATCAAGTTTATCAGGCAAGGCTAGGAAATGCGTAGGAATTCCTACCGTTTCCGAGCCGAGTCTAATAGACTTGACATTAAAATACACTAGCATGGTATTATATATATCAGGTAACGTTTTAGGCTACAGAATGAGCAATTATGGCGTGTTTTCGTTGAAAATAACGCGGATGTGTTTATGTTGCGTCATTATACTCGGTAACGTCATGTGATGACGTTCAACCAATGAAACGTCAGTTTTCAATTTGTTATTACCCGGATATTCATACCAGGTCAATACCTGATACAACATTATGTTATCAGTCAGTAAGTATTCGGCCAATTCAAAGCTCGTTTTCTGATAAATACTTGACATGCGCACACCAGTGGTTGAGGAGCCTTCGACATGGTACCAACTTCCACTCCCCAACCAGCGGTGTGCAGTCCCACAAGAAAGCAACAATACGTGAAATATGTAAATCAAAAGCAACGAAAGTCTTACAACAACTAATTTATGTGATCTTGACGTCGAACGTCGGCTAAATATTCAGAGCAAATTCCGCATTTGCTATGACAATTTTGTCAACTTTCTAAATTATTTACAGAGAATATCACAGTGTCTGTAAATATTTTGAAACATTGCGCATCTTCTTTCTTTCTTTTTCAATTTACAAAACAAAACGACTTGTTGTGACGACAATTTTCGTTTCCTGCAGTCTAAGGGTTAATTGTGCTACAGTAGAACGAATCGCTCTAACCCGGACACCCTGACGACTCATTGTGCTTAACTGTCATTTCTTTCATTGTCGTGTCTTTCTATGATTGAAAATGACCGAAATTGTTCATGGAGTGCTTAATTACAGTGGAGCCTCTCTAAACCGGACACCCTGGGAGGTCCCCAGGGTTTCCGGTTTAGAGAGGTTCCACTGTATATGTACATATTTCCTTTCAGACCGACTACCATTACACAACATTTGACTACCCGGAGCCGCCCGTTGCTAGCAGTAACGCATATGTACCACCCAAAGTACATTGCACGTGATAGTGTCACAAACATGTCCTGCTCTTTGACTTACTGAAGCTAGATTAGAACATACTGTACTATAGTGGTAGAAAATGAATGAAATGTGCGTAATAGTGAAAGCGACAAGACACCGGTATCTCAAGAGTCATAATGATAATCAAATATTCTAACCGTTTCTTTGAATATATACTGAAGTGGATAAGGAACGTCCCATCAGAAGTCCACTAGGGCCACTTCACTTTTTTTATTTCCATTTATTCAAGATCATATCTTGAATTTTCAAGACACTTTCTTGAATTTTCAAGATCTTTTCTTGAATATTCAAGATCTTTAAAGATCTGTTCAGTAAGCTATGGCTCTCGATGATTTGGTTCGTTGAAAGTTCAAAAGACGATCTTGAATATTCAAGAAAATATCTTGAATATTCAAGAAAAGATCTTGAAAATTCAAGAAAGTATCTTGAATAAAATATTCAAGAAAATGTCTTGAATATTGAAGATAAATGAAGAAAAAAAACCAAAGTGAAGTGGCCCTAACTTGTAAAAAAAAACGACAAATTACATTTATTACATAAAAGATCGGTCAGATTTGAGCATATACCTTTCCAGAAGAGCGATATGGTGAGAACATTCTACTAGATAATGTTACTAGTAGTCTACATTGGGATTTATAGCAGCATTCAGCAACACCCCCTTTGTTTATTCTGAAAAAAGTGCTCTTTGATAAAGTATGCAACTTTTGTCTTACATTTTCCCCGTTTTTTCAATTCGGGTTGCCTTACAGTTTGACATGAACTTAGTTAGACTTGTTGACAAATCAATAGACTGACTGCCATAACACATTTGAGCTCTTCTCTCTTTTAGAGTGCACATGCCTCGTCCATAATCACATGGGACATTTCCTTTCCACTTTAGTATAATAATTAATAGTACATATATATTACTTGCCTGTCATGTTTATGTAACTTGTTATAAAGTAGAGTTATATTTGTCACCTATTATGATATTTACACATGTATGTACATACATTTGTTACTTATTTTGTTTTGTAGTTGTATACACTGAAATAAATATTTTTTCACGAATATTGCGTCTCTTTGTTTTTCCATAACTGTGCGGAGCGGACGTTCACCCGAATTTTCTGTCTGTAGTTACAGTTAGAAAAGTCGGATTTAGCGAACGTTAGTTGTGCTGTGAAAAACTGGCAGAACGTACGATTGTGTACACGGACGTCCCTTGCAAAAACTGTTCAATAGTGTGTTTCCTTGGTTTACCTAACTATCCAGAACGGGCTTGTTATTGTGCTGGGAAACCTTACAGAAAATACGATTGTGTACAGGGAAGTACCTTGCAACAACTGTTCACTAGTGTGTTTTTGTTTCACCCCAATTATCCAGAGCGGGTGTGTAGTTTTGCTGGGAAAACTTACAGAAAGTATGATTACCTACAGAGACGTCCCTTGCAACACTTGTTCAATAGTATGTTTTGTTTCACCGCATTTATCCAGAGCGGACGTGTAATTGTGTTGGAATACAATACAGAAAGTACGATTGAGTGCAGACACGACCTTGCAACAACTTTTCAATATTATGTGTTGGAAAAACACAGAAAGTACGATGTGGTACAGGGACATTAGCACAACTGAGACAAATTATGCGATTTGGTATCTAAGAACTTGTGCAACATCTCATTAAACATACTTACAGAATTTAAGATATGTTACGTAAATGTCGTCGAAAGTTGACTAAATGTTGAAAGCAAATGAGGAACAGAATTTTGCTATGAATGTTTCGTCAACTTACGACGTTGTTTACAGAAAACATATTACAGTAGCTTATCATATTTTTCCTGAAAAATAGCATATTGTCTGAGGTGCAAAATCGCATGACTTGTCTCATATGTGTAGTATGATGACAACGAAGTGTCTGTGACTGCATTGACGTAGCCAGGTAATTAATGTGTTCGTTGGCGAGCGTGCGCAGTTAGAGAGTTCTGTTTACGGTTGGGACACCCTATTTTAATGAATGGATTGGCCTTACGAGACAGTTATGGTCAATATAGTCCCTGTTCTGCACTAGCCTGATATGGATATGGATATATGTGCTCGTTGTTAGTAGTAATGTCACAATATACGAGACACCTACGACGAAAGGAGACCCTTTTCTCTTTGGTGAACATTACAGACAATGATCAGACTTGGACTACAACTAATCTGAACTCGCACTGATGACACAGGTCATACATCCCGTTGCTTTAGATAGAGCCCAATATGTGTCTTGTGAAGGTATTGGAGGTCTAGACCCGGACAGCCGCTGAACGTAGCAACTGCATTCTCTTCACAGCCAGGGACTGCATGGTTTGCCATCGATTTAAGTATTACTAGCATATCTATAACTATCCAAATGAAGAAATTTGTTTCAATCAAGCAGAAAAAAGTGGATGAGAACAAAACACGGACGTGACATTCGATTTTGCGTTTCAAAGTTAGCTTTTATTTTGTGTCGATGAACACATTCGTACACTTTGGAATACACATGCATGACAAATAGAGAATACATACCAAACGGAGACATTTGAACTGATGTAAAGAGGAAACTAACGTAATATATCATGATAAATACATCACCGCACACTACTGGTCGTGGAATGCATTTTGTCCCAAAGGGAAAGCAAGCGAACCTGAAATACATAAAACTAAATTAAGCCATTTTACATATACAGTGAAAACTTTCTAAACCGGACACCCTGGGAGGTCCTGAGATAAATGAACAAGAAACTCATAACAAATAAGATCATAGGTGTTTTATTGGTGTCTGGTTTACAGAGGTTCCGCTGTATTTTTCAATAATTCCAGCACAAAAATATTTACACAATTCCCTAACATTTGATTGGCCCGTAGCAAGTCTCTGTCCAAAATGTATATCCCAGTAAACTCCCACGCCGAACTACTTTCCGTAACCGTGATGCGCAGTTAAAATAATTCTTAAGAAAACGGAAAATAAACACATTTTCTTGATTAATTTATTTAAAATGCTGGAATTATAAGGAATGAATAGCCTTTTTGTGGAATTTATCGGGGATATAAACTTGGAAAAGTCGCGGGAATACTGGACGAGGCCTTCCGGCCTTCGTCCAGTATTTCCGCGACTTTTCCAAGTTCGGCCTCATCCAGTATTCCCGCGACTTTTCCAAGTTTATACCCCGATAAATTCCACAAAAAGGCCATTCATTCCTATATGACTTTGTTTGCTGGTTTCTGAACAAACACATCTGTGGGACGTGTACATAGATACCATCCCCGCTGTAAGCCATTTACCGGTCACCCCTACATACTTTTCTCCGGATCTGCTTGCCATTTCCGGACAACGACTTGTTCACAGCAGAATGCATCCCGAATTCGTGTACGCCAATAGTGGCGCAGAGCGGTAGTCGAGGAGCCTTCAACGTGGCACAAACATGCATTCCACGACCAGCGGTGTACGGTCCCAAACGGAGAGCAACAATACGTGAAATACATAAAAACTAAAACAAATGCAACGACAGTTTACAACAACTATGCCCACGCATTTACGATTATAGTGTGTATATATATGTCTCTACTATACCCCCAATGAACTAGCGAGAAGGGTGCCGCCTTGGAACAGCCAGTTAAATAAACACAGGTTATTGGGGCGGTTGAACTTGATTACCGCGGCGCTGCAACCTACCCCTCTCCCCACCACGCGCCTTACCTCGTCATCTAGTCCCGAAAAGACAGCAACAATACAAGAAAAGGCAAAATAATCACAACAAAAATGGCCACAGTATACATGAAATGAAATATAATACTGTAAATATAGTTAAAATATAAGAAAAGAAAGATACATGGTCACAAAACTCGAGCCACACAAGAAGGGACGATATGGATGTTGACGGGGGCTAAATTAGGGTCCCGGGTCGTTTCGAGTCGCATCCCGTTCGAGTACCGGGTCGTTTCGAGTCCCGGTCGTATCGAGTAGGGTCGTTTCGAGTCTGTCGTATATAATTTGTATTATTGATTTTATAAGAAGTTATAAGTATGGATATATGTTTTAATCAATTTAATTGGGAAAATAAATGGGATATTTAAAGTATTAACAAGTTTAATACCAGATACAAAATTCCCGTCACTTAGCCACGATTTCATGATGCACATGGAATCGTGTTACCAGCTGGCACCACGTGGATGTGTGACGGGTCTGATGCTCATAAAATGATCCGTGATTATAATTCTTTAAGTTGTAAAGGGTATTTTATGAGCATCATATAGCCAGCCATATTTGGCCCTGAAAAGGGCCGTTTGTTACCGCTCTCGAAGTCAGTGGAGGAGTCGTCGGTGTTGTTGTCGGCGATCAGGAGAGGTCGTACGGACGGTAGGCAGACGCGCAGCGACGGAGGAAGGTGGAGGTGGAGAGTTCTCTATCCATATACTGCGTCCAGTACTCCTGAAGTCGGCGTTCCAGTCGAGCGGTGCCGGACCTCACGTCTCGTCGAATGTCGCCTGACGTCACGTTGGCGTGGACCAGCTCTGACTCGCAACGTAGAAGAGGGACCAGCCGATACACGCCGAGGCCGGCCTGGCCCGCTCGATGATTCATGCGATAATGCCAACCTGCAACAGAAAATAAAAACATGTGTAATATACCTAAATAAATAAAAATAAATACGATGTGGCTCATCTGGAACTACGCGTCATCTCATCGTACATATACTAATTATGAATGATAAATACATACCTTCGACGTCGTTGTTCGTTCGTGTTGTCAGTTGGAACGCTGACCACGACGACGGAGGGAACTGGCCGCTGGTGATCCACTGCCTCTCGATGTAGGTGACGAGCCTGAACAGGGGTTCGGAGGTCGCTACTCGTACCTTGAGGGACTGGAAGGTGGTGTCGATGTGGCTGGCCGGCAGGAACGGGAGTGCCAACAGCTGACTACAATTTGAATAAAACATTGGGTGTACAGTGTATACACGGGCCGCCGTCTATGAAATAATCAACATTTGAAGCAATGTTTGGGCATGTCCGTAATATATTAACAGTATGAAAAACAAACGTCATTATATTATAATATATTATATACAAGTTACGAACATGTTTAATTGTCGGTGTTTTAAAATATTGTACACAATTACCTTTCAGCCGGCTCTGGTTGATCGTCGACATTCCTGTGAGCGACATCAAAGGTACCGAGAAGAGGGTCTGTATCGTTTCCGGTGTCGTCGATAACGGAACCAGTAACCATGCCGGACGGCCAACCATCGATCTGACCCACGCTCTGAAACATTAAGACTGTCAAATTACGCACCTAAACTTGGGCTCGGTTAGGAGCGTGCATTTTATCTTCTTACCGTCATTGGTCTGGTTTCGAGCTATGTATTTATGCTTGTGTTTAGATCCACATACCTGGATAAAATTCTCGGCGATGTCGGCGGTGACGTCCGCGATGACGTCGTCGGTAACGTCGATGGCATGCTGAAGAGGACGAACGGTCAACGAGCAGGTAATACACAAAGATGACATGATAACAGTCAATCTATGCACCTAGAGTGCAAGTGTGCGGCATCCATGATTGCCAGTCGTATGTATCGGGATTATTGTTTGCTAATGACATGTCAATTACTAGGCTGCCGCATAATTGTTGTAATTGGCATCGACAACTATTTCACACGTTATATGTATGTTGACCAGCATAGCTCATCAGTCTGGTATCATTGTCTGTATTAACTGCTTAAGTATTATTTTAAAAAATATCAACAAACTGTATATTAGGTATCTTATAGAGATTTTTCAACATGATGTAAATTACGATTATAATTATCAACCACGATACTCGATCACTGTCGATATGTAGTAAGACAAATTGATAGTCGCAAATTCTCGTGTGTGCGTCTCATAAGTTCACGTTGGTCACTTAATTGCACTCGTTAAATATCAAACAACTTTAATCCAGGCGGCTCGATCCATTGATATTGACAACTTAAGGATTATACGCGCCCTGCGATTTGGTACCTTAAATTAATATCAGCTAGGATAATTCAATACCAACTATAATTATGTCTCTTTTTTGTGTTTCATAATTATTACTAATTCATAACTATACATCTCCGCTCCGCATCAGGGAATTTCAAAAGGATTAGGATGGTTTCACCGTGTCCGGTGAGATTCCAATTTCACGGTCGGTAGCACAGGTGAATAGCAAACATCGAGTTTGTCCGAATTACCGCAATTCTGTAATCGTTCTCTTTTTATCATCTTTATGGATAATTTTAACCAGCCTAAACATGAGATTTATTATTAAAATACTAATCATTACCATCACTATCCACTACTATACAAAATAGGCCTTTTTCATAGAGACTCGAAACGACCCGACTCGAAACGACCCTACTCGATACGACCCGGACTCGAAACGACCCGACACCCTAAATTAGATGTGACAGAGGACAAAATTAGATGTATACATAATCAAGTCCGGCATCTATTCGCTGTCCACCAATGACAATCAAGAAGAGAAATTTCAGCGGCAGGTGAGACAAGACAGGTAATGTTGTTGACGAACGCCTCTACCAGTTACACTAGTTTAGTCCCGTTTTCAGATGACAAAATGTCACAGGAGTCACCCTTTAACTTATCAGACACATGTATCATCGCAGAAAACGTTGCCAATGAATGCAGCACTCCAATTAAACGGACGTTACTTTTCCCGCCAAAATTATGCTATCCCGTGCCAAAAAAAGATGAAATCTTTCACTGTAAATGCATAGTTACATATTCACAGGTGTGACATTATAAGCGCCAAAATTCAAGTGCTAGTTGAAACTGTTGGAAATATGTTGCCTAGCAACAAACACACACACTACAAATAGCTTACTTTGCCATTTTAAGTGGTTGTCATGGTTACTCACATTTCATACTTACAATTCGGAGTTACCTTCATCGAGTTACTTCCCTTCATATTATTATTGATCAACGTTGTGTGTTGACAAGTATTCTGTAATAGATCTTTGTTGTGACGTCGCGGGCAATATCAACAATGTTGATGTGGGGGAACGTAGTCTAGAACATCACCGACCCAATCAAAAGTTGGGTCTTGATGGCTGCTATTTGTTTAATGGCATTTTATATTTTTCAATAAAACTGAACATACAGTGGATATACCTAGGTTCCGGATAATAAGCCTTCGTTGGCCAGTTACTAGAGCTATAAGCATACAAAAACAATTATTCAAAACTTTTTAAAACAATAAACTTATCGTAAAAGTGCTGTGAAACCAGATTGATCTAAAAGTCCTGCTTCTTTCCATGTCGTCCATTTTGTTAACGTATCATCCAGGCGCTTGTAGAAAATAGACTGACCTTAGACTCTGGATTTTTGTTGTTGGGTTATTCTCATCCTGTAGTGTGGCGCACCATCGGATCAGAGTAAAAAATGGTTATCTAAATTATCAGAGGAGTGTACAGTAAACAATTTTCCACCATTTCATTTGCCAGTCAATAAATGACAATAATATTATCACAAGGCTAATACTATTATCACAAGGCTAATAATCATAATGCAAGATGCTTTCAGATCACGTTTAATTTTCATTTGTGGTCCATGCTATTTTACCATATTCATTATGGTGCACACTACAGGCAGGATTTATACCAACAACAAGATAATAACAATCTACAGTGGAACCCCTCCAAACCGGAGCCCCTCTATACCGGAATTTGCGCTATACCGAACATACGACCACGTCTCGAATATTCTGCTATATAAACACATTAGTTTCTACCCCTCTCTTCCGGAACCTCTCTACTCCGTAATCCGGATGCCATTGCAAGTCCCAAAACCATATTTCAGCGTTAAAATAACCCCGGAAAACCGGAAACACGGTCACCTGTCGGGATGTCATCCAAGAAATACACTGCGCCCAATTTCAATGTTGTTGTTTCAAGCGGGTGTCAAAATCACACCGTGTTTACAATAGACTGGTTCCCGGTAGTATTGTTCAGCTCTGGTTCCCAAAATGCGGAGCCACGAGAATGAGACGATTCTAACGGACTCCCAACTTGACATTTGTGTGGAAGAAATAACAAAATTGATCAAATTATGCACATTAACTTGAGCTCTGTAACAAGCGCTATCCATGCGTGTAATGCGCTAAGCGGCGTGTTTTTTAACATCATAAGCGGCATTACAAAGTTAATAATCTATTCAATACATGCGACCTAAATACGAGACATGTTTGCTGTTTTACAAGCTCATTACAATAGCATGGTTCACAATTTAATTATACGCGTACGTAACAATTACGGAAATAAAATAATCGGCACATTTGTGAACCCACCGACCGATTAATTGAGATATTAATCTGATAATTACTTAGCGAGGTTGTAAACTCGTGACTGTTGCCTGTGGGCTATTGTAGCAGCTCGCGGTAACTACACAGCACACGCGAAATGTGTCATATGCTCTTTGCGACCAGTGTAGACCGTAGACTCAGATTACATTGCAAATCAGATTACATTGCGAATCAGATTACATTGCGAATCTGCACTATTTGCTATACCCCTTGCGAATCTACACTATTTGCAATGTCAATAAAAAAAAACACATTCTGGTCTTAACCCTTTCCCTGATAGAGACGACTTTTGACGCCTCTGCAGAAGATGTCTTTAGAAAACATTGTGGGAAAAGGAGAAATTGCTTGTAAAAAGCAATTTCTCCTTTTCCCACAATGTTTTCTACTCTATCAGATAATTTAACCATCATTTGACCCAGCATTTGATTCTTCTATTCAGATGTTTTCGATTTGGATGAGTCGAAATATCGCAAAACAGGGAAAGGGTTAAAGGTACATGCCCACGCAGCAGATTACACTGTACTACTACTACTTTTCATTTTCTGTCATGCCTTATATGAGCCATTTGTCTACCCACTAATGAGATACAATGTATTTTTAATTACGACGCGTGTTAATTGGTGTTAAATCGCATTTTATATGCCGCGACCAGAAAGGGTATTTTCCGACCTTGTGCTATTTTTACCAATACGCGTCACGTGACACGGTCAATCATATCACATCTTTGACATGCGCAGTTTAGTATCGGAAGTTGAGAAGAAAAATCTCTGTTCGAGTCCAAATCTAAATCTCCACGTAACTCTTTCCATTTGGCGATCTGGTCGCCAATATTAACCACTCTCTCTCTCTCTCTCTGTCTCTGTACTGCCTGTCCCTCAGACATTTCGCCTTTTTTTTGGCCGACGCCGTTTTCATACAATTTCCGTCCTGGACGTTTCGACATGTTGATATTCTTGTTTACATATTGGGAAGCCTACTGGTGCGCGTAGTATACTGCGCATGCGCACCGCAAGCCGTGATGTGAAAGTCGTCGTCCCCGCACATTATCAAAATAGACTGTTACCTCCGCGCGTCGCTAACAGTAAATTGATAATTAATAAATGATTATATTTGTATAGCGGGCACTCATAATTTTTAGAACCGGTGGAATAGTGACATAATTATACACTTATTTAATTCCTATAAAGAACATTTTGTGCCTACTGTGTGGGCATGTACCTTTAAAAGAGCGCTCCAGCTGATCGAGAAAGTTCCACAGTGGTATTAAAAAAATGTGTACATATGCTTTCAATATGGTAATAATGGTATATACTATACAAATCCAACAGTTAATGATGGAAAACATACATTTCCTTAACTGGAAATAGAAAACCCCTCTAAACCGAAAACCCCTATAAACCAAACTTTTCAGTCTGTCCCCAGGGTGTTCGGTTTAGAGGGATTTCACTGTACAAACTGTAGACTATTATTCTGAGCATTTTTATAATCAACAGAAAATTAAGTTCTATTAAAAACACAGAGTTTATATCTACATCTGTGTTATCAAATATAATTCTGTGTTAGTTTTTTTGATTGTTTTTCATATAAGACCCCCCAGTATAATGAGAAGCTCTATTCTGGTAATTTGACAGCTACCAGTCTGTGTTTACATGACATTGACTGCTCAAAATGGCTAAAGAATCCAGTGACGCAGACTGACAGAACCATGCTTTGTAAATCTTTTTCAATAATGATGTTTATGAGTGGAAAAAAGTAGGAATAGCTGAAATACAACATTTTGAAGGTATTCTAACAATTTTTATTAAAACCTTACATGACCAAGGGTGATGTGGAATATTTTTCTCCATTTGACAGATAGGCGTCTTCTGCAAAAAATGTCTGGGAAACTGACCGTGAAATTTTCTGTGATTAGAGACAAATGCGGTTTACGAAAATTCCCGACGCGGGGGTAATCCCGACAAATGGTTACGCTACTGTATACAGCATCTAACTGTATAAACACTTGGATTGAACCCTAGTTTACATTTAAAAACATACACCAGCATTATATTGTTGATTTCAATACAATTTTTTACCAAAAAAAACAACATGTTTTGTGTTCTCCGATGTTCATGAATTTTGTCAACAAAACAAAACAAAACAATTTAATAATTTAAAATATTTCAACTACTATTTACATGCATATTGAAATAACCCACAAGTTATTTAATTTAAAAAATATGTAAATATGATGCTTTATCACTGTTTTTGAAATTTCCAATGGAAAATGTCACTTTACAAGAGTAAGCCATCATGACTGTATATCAAGACAGTCACAAAGTCACGACTAGGGAACGTTGACTAAAATCAATATATGTAGCTGTGACTGGAGAAATGGGGCTCGTGGGTTTTGCGACCAGTGTAGATCCACATGTATAGTGATAATGCCAAATTCTGTTAAGCCAAATTGTCTCCCCAACTTGTCACATTTTCTGATAACATGTTTTCCCCCCATTTGTACATGTACTTGAACTTCAAATTATGTTGAGTTGTTATCGAACTTTATAAATATGTCTTCAAATTTCCCCACACAGTCGGAATTAAGTTGTGACAAAGCGTTTAAAAATGATTAAAGTATGTGGGAAAACAGGTCAGACTTCCCACAGCGCTCCTCAGCAGGCAGGGGAGGTAATTATAACCTGCAGGTGCACTACATGAATGAATGCCGACTTTCAGAATGTCCATCTGTGTGTGAAGTCTGGATGCTGGAGTGACTTCACAATCCCCAGAACTCCAGATAAGGTGCGTATTGGCGTATTTTACGCAATTATTTTAGCTCAATACGCATCGAGTACACAATATGCACAGCAATGTGGAAATACGCATTGATTTTCAAATTGAGTAGTGAAAATACTGTCCAAAAGTTGAAAATTCGATCACTTAGTTGAGCTGCAAAAAGCAAACAACAGTGTTTGCTTTTTGCTGCTCAAATAAGTGAATTTTTAAATTTGTTATATTGTACCCTATTTAGTAATGAAGAAAGTCAATAACCCATTTGTAAAAGTAAAATACGCATTGATTTTGAACTCAGGGGGTGTAGTACGCTTTAGACACAAAGCTTATCTGGAGCTCTGAATCCCAATCAGTGTTCAGCTGCCCAGAAGTTGCATGTAAGTAAGGGAAGTAATCAAAACGTGTTTATCTGTGGATTTGTACAGAATTATTTTTCTTGCTTCTTGATCCAATTGCATCTCAAACACGAAACTGGATTTGGTCCAATGTGTCGGGCAAACAGCGTCAAAAAATGCACATGTAGTTTCTTGTGGACGTTTAACTTAATGAAAGAAATTTTGACAATAAGTTGAAAGTCTCAAGCAGAAAAGAAATTCTGTTTGTGACTTTCAATTTAAAGCCAAATTCAGGTGCGGATCCAGGATTTCGAGTTATGAGGTGCGGAACTTCTTAATTGAAAAAGTTTGCAACATAAACATTTTGATATTTACATCCCATTCCACGGGTGGCAGGCGGGAGTATGTGATGGATAATGTAACGATCGGGGTTCATCCTTACCGGAATCCCGACAGGAGACCTTGTTTGGCCCTCGCATACGTCATTGGCATACTTGTATGTGACAGTTGAATCTAGTTATACCCCTTATGTGAGTATTGCGATTATTCATAATCCTATTACTTTTAGGGGAAGTGGCCAAGTGACTTTGGTGTTATATGAACCTGGTACCAGATCGGGTTATTCTAATTTCAGGGCTGAATAATATTTTTTTCGATGTAAATATTCCGTTGCGATTTTGTGATCCCCCCCCTCCCCCCCCCCCCCAATGCAGCAGGTTAAATGCGGGATCGAACCCTTTGGGTAGTCCTTAAAGGTACGTGCCCACTCAATAGGCACAAAATGTTCTGTATATCAGAGACATCATCTGAGACGTTTTCTGGCAAAACAGACATTCCGTCACCATTACCCCACGTATTGATTGGCATTATTATACTTTTTATATCTGACGTAATCTTCCAAACTGGTATCAGGGGCGATAACCGTGTTTGCTTAAAATTTTAACAGACATTGGGCCACCCTTAAAAATATGTTTGTTTCCCCTCCCGCGACCCAGACCAATGAGGGGTGGGTAGGTAGGTAGGTAAAATATTTGTTTTATTCTGAATTGGCAAGTTGAAGGCCCGTTGGGCCCGATTGTGCTAGGGGGGTCCGGGGGCATGCCCCCCCGTAAATTTTTGAAATTCAAGTGGTGTGAAACGCCATTTCCTGCATTCTCAGCAAAGTTTGAGCACATATTACTCTCATTTTTTCTGTTTCTGTATGCATATTCCAACACGGTTTCTATATTTCCCAATCTTGACAAAACTATCCAAAATGTACAAGAATTGATTGATTGGTTGGAGATGTTTCATCCTAAAAGATTCATGTGCTATGGGGGTCCAGGCACGCCCCTCCTCTCCCGGAATTTTTTTAAATCCATGTGGAGTGAAACACCATTTCTTGCATGTTATAAACATTTAAATCAAGAAATTGAAGTGCATAATACTACTAACCAGACTAGAAGTTTTATTAATGACTAGAAATGTCACAAACAAATAAAACAATGGCGCCGAAACACAGGGTGTCGCTAACGACATGTTTTGTTGTTGTTGTTATTTCAAACATATAGGCGTACTTGTTTGTATTGCACTCCGTAAATTCCGCCGGTGACTTTTCGGTTTGTGTGTATCGGAACACAGTTGAAAACACGGCCAGACTTGTACCTATACAATCAAGTCCGAACTATTGAATCGATTCGCAAGCGCCTACTCGCTCATATTATGCGTTCGACTGACTCGGACATTCGGCAATCGGACTTTCAGCAATCTTTCGTCCAAGTATATTTCGGCCTTTTGTAGATTATAAATAAAAAAAATATTGTTTCTGTTTTGCGAGAAAAATATTTCGAGTCGGGGGAATTTTTGTGGGTCGGTCGTGGGAGGGGAAACATTCAATATTTTATTATACGCCTTACTATTTATACTATATTTATTTTTTGATGTGCAATGATCATAATCTGTCAAAAATATTCTTTTTTCAGGTGACGCATTTAATTAGTATAAATAATTAAAAAATATCATGCCTCATTTGCATATGAAAATAGCCTGATACCACCGCGAGTCACTATCAGTAAAATAAATATTACTAGATGATTATATCTGTGTAGCGGGCACTCGTAATTTTTAGAACTGGTGGAATAGTGACATAATTATACACTTATTTAATTCCTAGAGAACATTTTGTGTCTATCGAGTGGGCATGTACCTTTATATGACCTTAGCTGCTGATAGGCTGTTAAGCACCAATAAATAAACAGACATCCCATTTTTTAGCAAGAAAAATCCGTACTCGCCAAATTTTAGGGGTGGAGGGCGCGTGTCAAATCCAGGTCAGATCACTATTTGCGTTAGTTTTGGAGGGGTACATCCATCCATCAGCATTACATATTGCTTGTTTATTAAGATAAATGTTCACAACACACTACTACAACACTGAGACGTATCTCTGTGGTCGTGGGTGGCAGGTGGGTGCATGCAATGGGCAATTTTACGATCGGGATCCTTACCGGAATTATGAACGGATACCTGGTTTGGCCCTCAGGTACGTCTTTGGCATTCTTGTATGTGAGAGCTAAAGCTGGTTATACACCTTGTATGAGTCATATGATTATTCCTAATCCTATTACTCTTAGAGGAAGGGGCCAAGTGACTTCGGTGTGTTATGGCACCAGGTCATGTTATTCTAATTTCAGGGCTGCATATATATTTATTTTGATGTAAATATTCCGTTCTGATTTTTGGATTTTTTCCCCACTGTAGCAGGTTACATACAGGATCAAACCTGTTAGCCCGACATTACATGACCTTAGCTGTTGATAGGCCATTAACCACCAATAAACAAACATACAAAACTCTGTGTGATCTGCCACAGACACAAGTTGACTGATTTCATGAGACACAAGGCTATGCCGACTTGCTTCTGATATCAGCTAACAAGTTCAATAAATATCATATTAGATCATTACATAATACCTACTAACACATCAGACATTGAAGCTGTACCAATATAACATGTTATCTGTAGCAGTCTCATGTACATTTACTTGTTTATTACACTAGGGCAGCAGGTTAAAATGGGATCGAACACGTTTGCCCGGCCTTACATGACCATAGCTGTTGATAGGCCGTTAAACACTAATAAACAAACAAAACTAGGGCATTACAATGCAGGGTTCAATTCTGGGGGCGACTTGGGCGAAGTCGTCGCTTTTTTTTCGCCCAAGTCGCCCTATGTGTCCGGCGAGGCGAGGCGAAGTTCACTTCGCCTTAAAAAATCTCGCAAAATATCCGAAATTCTAAAAAAAGCTGGAACCAAATTCGTTCAGGTAATCCCCATTTCCCACCCAGTGACCTAAATCTCGCTAATTGCAGGCCTGACAAACTGTTTACAATACCATTTGTTTTATGACACCCGAGTGTTTGACCAAATTTTCATCATATCATTACGCGATTCACTAAAATCATGCCTACCCGCTGTGACAAAAGTCACGGGTCGATAGTTTCAATAATCCCCTAGCCAAACATCGCTTCTGGCTACTATAATTGTCAGTTGAAAACAAGTGTTATTCTCGTGGCGAAGTTATTTATACAGTACAGCCAATCGCTGGTAAGTAAAGGCAGCCCTTAGTGGCATGATTGACAGGTTACTGTGGCGAAAGACGTCGGCAATAGATCTATCAGAACCCGGTATAGTTAACTCCCTCCGAATACTCTCAACGAGACAAACAAACACATGCAAACACACGTTTTAACGGGCGCCAGATGCGAGTCGTTTCTGGGTCGGGGCTAGTAAAAATAATAAGCTGGGTCGCCCGGTGGCGACTACACACATGTTTGTCGGGAAAAATCCGGGAAAATATGATTTTGATCACTTCTCCCTAATTTCCCCTCACTTCTCCCTAGTTTGCCTGGAGGGAGAAGTCACTTCTCCCTAATTTTTTGGCCTAGATTGAACCCTGCAATGTTTAACCCTTTTCATGCTGAGGATACGCCATTATGTTTGCGGAAAATCCTAAATATTTGCCTTCTATGCGCTCAGAAGTATGTCGCTACCACCATTTGAACCGTCTCGTTGAGACGGTTCAAATGAGTGGTCACAACATTTACTTTCATTGAGAAATAACGAAAATAAAAATAGTATAAATTTCATACCCGTAAAGGTGTACTATTCCTTTGGTTATCACACCGAGTTGTTAAACTATGAAACTATGAACTCCCATTTCATGCAATAAATCTTGTTTCCATTCACAGATAGAGAGAGAGATGATGATGAGGATGTTGATGGGTGATTCAGGTCCGGTCCAGTCACTTCTACAGTCGTGTATGTACCCCGCCCCGCGTATTTGACTAGCCATAGAGACTACCAGGCCTATATATGTCTGATGATATCAAGTTTAGATATACAGTGAAATCGCGATGGCTCGATGGCTCGAAATGCCACGGGACCGCACATTTTGTTCGAGTGATCGCATCTTTCGAGCCATCGCATCTTTCGATTTTGTTATATTTGCTGACTACTGTACCCGTCGGATTTAGGAAATAAAGAAAGCACAATAGAATGTATCCATGTCTTAGATGATTATAATATTTATTCTCAAGATTAGTTATCATGCGAAACAAAATAAACTACATGTATTTACAAAACTGTCTTTATTTCAATTATTATCAAAGTGAAAAGGAGAAAAGGTTCAGTATTCACTATAAATAGCAGCGCACATAATTAATGCAGCAGCTGGTTGTGACGTCGCTCGAAACAGTGGTCTTTTCGATGGGGCGTTTTTCGTTGTAACTCCCGGGTAGCCTCTCGAATAACACGGGAGTTAAAAGGAAAAACGACCAATGATTTACGACAGACTATTAAATACATTGTACTCCGAGTGGACGAAACCCAGAATATTTAATAAATCACCGTATGCTGTTGAACTGTTATGGGACACAAAACAACAACAACAAATTAAGAAAACAATAACTTTTATTTCACAAATAATGTACAAGCATAACAATAAATAGTTTCCACAAATTATGTTGAAAGTTTCCAAATAATCTAATATAGAATTCACAAAATGATCGCCATCAACAATGTTAACGATCAAAGTGCACCACTTTAGGCAATTAACTGCACTTGAAAAGAAATCACATTTCACAGACAGGTAGAGCGTGGCTCGGCCTTTGATCGTGATAAGTCGGACGCGGAGGTGTGAAAATTAGTCAAACGCAAACTTCGACATCAATTTCGAGTCATCGTATAGCAAAATAGCGAGAAATGTGTCCGCGGGACTTGACAATTGTTTCGAGCGATCGCATTTTTCGAGGAGTTGCATTTCGAGCCATCACATGTAAAGTACATTAAACATATAGAGAAAATTATTGGGACCGCGACGCCATTTCGAGCGAGCCCGACATTACGAGCAATCGCATTTCGAGCCATCGCGATTTCACTGTAATTTGTATCAAAATAAGGATGGGTTGTGGTCTTGGGGTTAGAACACTTGACTTCCAATCCGCAGGGCATAACAAAATCCCATCACACTGGTCTGTAGAATGAGACTTTAAACTGTGGTCCCGTGACTCCCGTCTCTATATGACCTGAGCTGTTGCTGGGACGTTAAACCCTTTCACTTTCACTTTTTGTATCAAGATACTAGCATGGTATTCAATTTATCATGTAATAATTACAGCACAAAAATATTTACACAATTCCCTAACATTTGATTGGCCCGTACCAAGTCTCTGTCCAAAATTTATATCCCAGTAAACTCCCATGCCGAACTACTTTCCGTAACCGTGAGGCGCAGTTAAAATAATTCTTAAGAAAACGGAAAATAAACACATTTTCTTGATGAATTTATTTCCAATGCTGGAATTATAAGGAATGAATGGCCTTTTTGTTGAATTTATCGGGGATATAAACTTGGAAAAGTTGCGGGAATACTGGACGAGGCCTTCTGGCCTTCGTCCAGTATTCCCGCGACTTTTCCAAGTTTATACCCCGATAAATTCCACAAAAAGGCCATTCATTCCTATAACATTGTATGCTACAGAAGGAACACCTTTTGTTACGTCATCATGGGCGTCACCAGCATTATTGAAACATTGTTTTTGGTCAATTTAGGAAGCGTATTTCTGAAAATTGGCATATTGCAATATGTTTGGCGTCACTTGACTGTTTTTGTTAGTAGATCATTTTAATATTACAATGTCTGTTCATTCATGCACTGAAAATGGCTATCGCGGACCTCATTTATATAAAAATAAATCCTGCTGACTCAAAAAGGGGTGTTCGTATGAACCCATCAAACCTCCCCTGATGACGCTTCTGTTCATTCATTACACTGAGTTCATTCGGTAAAGACATAATATTATGTGGCATCATTCAACCAATGATGTGGGTAGCAGGTAGGAGCATGTGATGGGTAATTTAACTTTGGTTTAATTGGCCTTCACATACGTCTTTTGCATTTTCATATGTGACAGTTGAATCTTGTTATACCTCTTATGTGAGTATTACGATTATTCGTAATCCTATTACTTTGATGTGGTATGGACCTGGCATGATGTTGAGTTATTGTAATTTCAGGGCTGAATATATTATTTATTTTCTATGTAAATGTTCCATTCAGATTTTGGAATTTTAACCACAATGCAGCGGTTGAATACGGGATCGAAAACCCATTGGCCCGGCCTTAAATGACGTTAGCTGTACAGATAGGCTGTTAAGCACCAATCAATCAATCAATCGACCAATGAAACATCGTTAAACTGGAGTCGTGTCGCAGACGTACGTATCTAGTCGAAACAGGACACAATTTATTATTCGGGTATTAACCCATTACATTACATTACATTACATTACATTCGGAATACACCTTTACCGGTATGAAATTTTTTAAATATTTTATTTTTATTGTTGTTTTTCAATGAAAGTATATGTTGTGACCACTTGTTTGAACCGCCTCCATGAGACAGTTCAAATGGTGGTCATGACATATATTTCTAAGCAATTATACAGAAAATATTTAGAATTTTCCACGAACAAAATGGTGTATTCTCAGCATGAAATGTGTTAATTTACCGATTACATTCTAATGATACAACATTTTTGCTTATGGAGAATCATTTTCTGTGACCACCATTTGAATGCTTTCATTGACAAATATGACAATGTCAACCACATGAAGTCACAAACAAGTAACCAATTAACCCAATTAGACTAATAAGCCCAGGATACGATAAAAAAAATTTGAAAAAATTTCATTACATGCATTTTGTTTATTTCTCCATAAAGGTATATATTGTTACTACTCATTCTAACCGTCTCATCGAGATGGTTCAAACGAGTGGTAACAATATAAAGTCTTCTCATACGTTCCAAACTACTATACATGTACAGAGCTCCAGATAAGCGTTGTGTCTAAAGCGTACTATACCCCCTGATTTCAAAATCATTGCGTATTTTACTTTTACAAAGGGATCATTGACTTTTTCATTACTAAAAAGGGAACTAATGATGAAAAAATATGACAAATTTAAACATTCTCTTAATTGAGCTGTTTGCTTTTTGCAGCTGAACTAAATGCATTTTCAACTTTATGACAGTATTTTCACTACTCAATTTGAAATTCAATGCGTATTTTCACATTGCTGTACACATTTTGTACTCCCACTTTTGATAATCAATGCATATTCAACTAACATAATTGCGTAAAATACGCCAATACGCAGCTTATCTGGAATTCTGCATGAAATTGTATCCCATCTCTCCAGTGGGTTACCTTTCTGTCCTGGGACATGGCGGGGGTGGGGGATGGGTACTGGGTAGGGTATGGTGGATGGGTACTGGGTAGGGTATGGGGGATGGGTACTGGGTAGGGTATGGTAGGGATGGGTACTAGGGTAGGTATGGTGGGATGGGTAGGGTACTGGGTAGGGTATGGGTGGATGGTACTGGGTAGGGTATGGTGGATGGGTACTGGTAGGGTATGGTGGGGGATGGGTACTGGGTAGGGTATGGTGGATGGTACTGGGTAGGGTATGGGGGATGGGTACTGGTAGGGATGGTGGATGGGTACTGGTAGGGTATGGTGGATGGGTACAGGGTAGGGTATGGTGGATGGTACTGGTAGGGTATGGTGGATGGGTACTGGGTAGGGTGGTAGGGTATGGTGGATGGGTACTGGGTAGGGTATGGTGGATGGGTACTGGGTAGGGTATGGTGGATGGGTACTGGGTAGGGTATGGTGGATGGGTACTGGGTAGGGTATGGTGGATGGGTACTGGGCACCACTAGGCAACACATTTTCTGGTGTTTATGTAAGGATATCAGCCTACACATACACTAGAAAATACAGGTTAACCACAGGCTTAACTACTATGTGCGCCGCCAAAGGCCCACTTTGTGCTGTGGTAACTGGTAAAACATGCACTGTAATAACCCAAAATATTTGGACACCATTTGTTTTGCGAAACCCCTATTAAATAGGGGTTTCCCAAAACAAATTGTATCCAAATATATTGTTATTACCATAAACCAGTACAACCATACTAACCCTACACATTGGGACACTCTTTGTTATGGAAAACCAGATATTTATGCGTTTTCGTCAATCAATGGTGTCCAAATAGTTAGGGCTATTATGTACATGGCATTTATTTGTTGTGGAAGGTTGGTTTTTGTATTGTCTAAATATATCCTATGCTATCTCAGGGCTCCAGATAAGGAATTAGTAATTGAGTATTGTCACTCCATCATTTCTGAAGCAATTGGGTATTGTAAAATAAAATCACACTACTATTTACACATCAACAGACGGCAATTGTTGAATAGTTTGCTTAAAAATGAAAACAAGTCTTGGCATTTCATCAGGATTGTCTCCTGGAGACAATTCTAATGAAATACCAAGATGTGTTTTCATGGAAAATAAGAAAAATATGCTATATTTGTGGTCTGTTTATTGTTTTCTGCAGCATGATAAAGGTACCATACATTTTTTGTTGCTTTTTGATACTCGCTACTTCTGATTTAAATTGGGTTTCTGGCTATTTTAATTGGGTATTTAAGCAAATACGCACCTTATCTGGAGCGCTGGTACTTGCCTTGTTATGTGTGATCAAAGTGCCAAATATAATTTGCGTCACTCTTTGAGGTCCTTTTGATGTCTAAATATAAATATACCATAATCTGCATAACTTCGCTTATTAATTTTGCCGCCATGGCAACATGGACCACTGTTTATCATTCACCTTTTGATATGCCAACAGTTTATTAAAGCAAGTAAACAATGTGGTATATTATAACAATTTTGTCAGTACGTAGAACCTCTCTAAACTGGACAGCCAGAAAATCAGTTTGCTTAGCCCATTTTATGCTGTGGAGAAGTGTTTTTGTCGCGCCCGCTTGCAGAAAGCACGATATAGTCGGCACTTTGGCGTACATACGTGTGTCCGGTTAAAGTTTTTGGTTAAAGTTTTTGGTTAAAGTTTTTTGGTTAAAGTTTTTCGTTATACTATATCTCTGCAACTGCTTCGCCCATAACCTTGAAACTTCACATGGGTGTTTATCATCATCCATATTTTCATTCTACCCCCACCCGTGCGGCCCCTGTGCCAATGTCAAGGTCAAATTACTTTGACGTTTTTGGTTAACGTTTTTTCATGTACTATATCTACGCACCTTGTTTGCCCATTACCTTGAACCTTCACATGCCTGTTTATCATCATCCATATTTTCATTCTACCCCCCTACCCGTGCGGCCCCTGTGCCCAATGTCAAGGTCAAATTACTTTGAAGTTTTTGGTTAAAGTTTTTGGTTAAAGTTTTTTCATGTACTATATCTCTGCACCTGCTTTGCCCATTACCTTGAAACTTCACATGGGTGTTTATCATCATCTATATTTTCATTCTATCCCCCTCCCGTGCGGCCCCTGTGCCCAATGTCAAGGTCTAATTACTTTGAAATTTTTGGTTAAAGTTTTTGGTTAAAAGTTTTTGTCTCGCCCGCTTGTGGAAAGCGCGATATAGTCGGCACTTTGGGGCGTACGTCCGTATGTACGTATGTGTGTCCGGTTAAAGTTTGTTGGTTAAAGTTTTTCCGTCTACTATATCTCTTTGTTTTAGTGTCCATGCCTCGCCCCAAGGCGCGACATGCAGGCCGCGGCCATCTAGTTATTATTAGCCGATCTATTTATAGATCGGCTAATATATTGGTTATCCATCGAATTCTGAAAAAGTTTGTAGCAACCCTTTTCTCCGCTATTCGGTAATCTACGAACGCGAATTTTTCTGTATCACTTCCAAATTGCATCAACCGATAAAGTTTGCATTTTTGGCAATTATCTCCGTTTAAAACTTTACTTATATAGCCAAATAACACAATTTTGAATACGTAATGAGCTGAACGCTGGAAGAGATTTAACCCGGAAGTTATTGTTGTTGAAGTCCATAGTTGGCTCTAATGGCCATATACGCCAACATACGCCGATTATTGGGCTAATTTAAAGCTTTTATTTATTAGACAGAACAAGTTTCAGCCACGTATAATCGCGTAAAATGTGTTTATTCGGCTAATTTATAATCGACCTCTGCACAAAATCTCCTTACTAGCAACCCCAGCATTTTCGGGTTTATCCCAGCATCTCGGGTTTATCCCATTGGATCGCGTATGCGCGTCATTTGACGCTAGTTAATATTCACAAAATTTTCCACCAATCAAAACTAAGAATTGCCCTTCATAGCCAACTTTGATTTGTTTACGTATCATGCAGGGATGGCAGGGATGCATCCAGCACGCGCGATTGCGGCAATCCCCCTTAATTATTGTCAATGCCGCAAATTATTGATTGTCTTGCGCCCGACATCGCGCAAAAAATCACGGATGAGGCACATTAGGCCAATCTGGGCATGTGCCTGAATACGCAGGAGCTTGCGTCTATTTTTTAGATGACACTGTAACCGCTAGATATATAGCCCTGGTAGCTCCGCCCACTCGCATGCTGCCACAGAATTCGGACAACAACTTTGTGTATTGCGGAGTGTAATTTGTAGATAAATAGAGCATACAGTACAGGTGTTACGCTGGAATATTTCGCAACATAATGGTGACAACAAAACATTGCTGCTATGGCATTGCTGCTATTGGATGGATTTGGGAACGGGTTTCCAAAACCTGCACAAAATCACGAAAAATGTCAACGCTGGGTACAGAACTGTGGTCAAAAATAGTTTACCATTGACAATGTTACCAGAGACACCTACATATGTTCGATGCACTTTACCCTGATTTGATCGGCTAATAACATCATGCTCTGCATGACTTTTCATATTTATTTTATTTATGCATGGAAATATATGTTGTGACCACTCACTCATTTTAACCGTCTCATCGAGTACTTTGGAGAAGAAAACGAAAACAAATGTGAAATAAAAATTATTTGTTTTTACTCGCTTGGGTATTCGCATATTATGGATGAATTTTGCTGTGTCTCATTGTTATTAAATCGATGGTAGGACTACAAAAAATTAATGTTTAAACAAAAAAATATAAAAACAAAATTAAATTAAAAAACATTTGGTTAAATTTACGAGAATGATGCGGCCCGCGTATTATACCGCTCCCACTATCTGAGTGCTTTACATAGCGCCATGCCGTTCAACACCTCGTTTTAGTATTGCCTGAAAATAAAAAATAAAAAATAAAAGTGTCCCCACCCGCCCCATTTTTCCCCAAAATTTGGATGAGAATCTAAACATTAATTTTTTGTAGCCTAATGTCTATACACGTACATTGTCATGGACTGCTCATAATTGTGGTGGAATTGCTGCGGAACGTCTCTAAACTGGACACCCTGATGAAATTCCATCAAATAATTATTTGATAGCGAAGAAACAATTTTCCTATGGGGGAAAAGAGGTGGAAAGTGCTTAGGAGGAGTCCAAAAGCGAAAACAAAACAAAAATTAGATCTTGAAAATCCCATAAGAACTTTTTTGTTATTGATGAAAAGCTACTTACATTTATATATTTTTAAGATTTAATGTGTTTAATGGCCAAAAGTTTGTCGGCAGCAAAACGTGGAACAGACAGTAGTGCATTAGCATTTCTGATTAAATAGTCACTCCAAGCAACCATTAACCAATTTAGTCTAAGGATACCATAATTATTTTTTTTAAATCTCATTGTTACCACTCATTTGAACCGTCTCGTCGAGACGGCAAATGAGTGGTAGCAACATATACTTTCGAGATGAAATAAAGAAAATAGGATTTTTTCCCCCTAAAAGGTTTGATACTGCTATAATTATATCCCGTCTTTAATGAGTTAACATATATTGCCGTTAAAGACAAATGACAATGAAATATATCAAAACCGAACAGACACGTTTTCTGGTTGTTCAGATTGGAGAAATTTTTCCGTACACAGCTCAATAAGTGCTAATTTGTTGTAGCAGGTCACAGATATCAGTATTGGGAAACCTAATAAGTGTCTTTTATTGTTCTGCAAACTCCGATTAGACACGTTCGTTACTTGTGATTTGCAGTTCTTGCAAAATAGGTCATTCTGACAAAATGCAGAGATTCAGATAAGCTGCTGAATTTGTTTAAATATGCATGCAGTTGAAAAATGCAAAAACCCAATTAACAAGCACATGTTGAAGTAACGAACCAAGGACTATACATACACACAGGTTGAAGTAACAGGACCGAGGTCTATAAATACATTAAATATGCCTAAAAGCATCAATAAATGAAGAAAAAAAATAAGCTAAACATTATATACTGTATATGGAGGGAGTAAAAAAAAAAAAAATTAGCTTATTTGTTTTCTTCATTTATTGATGCTTTTAGGCATATTTAATGTATTTATAGACCTCGGTCCGTTACTTCAACCTGTGTACATACACTAAATATATCTAAAAACATCAATAAGTGAGGAAAAAAAATAAGCCATCTTATAGCACATTACCAAGTTCCCTATGTTTTTAATAGGCCATATGCATTAAGTCAACGCATTTTCGAGCTATAAATTATTTTGTTCAACACAATTCTGCATTTTAATCTAGTCGTAAAACTTTGAGCACATTTGTTTCCTTGGCTTTCCCGATGACACGTCAGCTGGTAAGATGACGCTTACACATCCCACTTCACGAATATCAGCCAATCATAAGCTTAGCGATGACGTCATCGGGAAAAACCATTAAGATTAGCCAACATGGCTTCCCGAGAAATTATAGAAATGTCGGTGTGATTCAATTGTGACGCATTGGACGGGGTATAAATGTAGGTTTGATCAAAGCTTCGAATGGAAACAATGTTTTTTTTTATGCAAAATGTTTCTTTACGGGCCGGGAAGACGTAAAAGTGTAGTTTGAAGCCGATGTTTGCGCTGTCATATAGCAGTATTGGCCCCAAAAATGTGCCCAATGTCTTCCAACTAATAAAAAATGCTCAATTGTGTTGAACAAAATAATCGATAGCTCGAAAACGTGTTGACATAGTTGACATAGTGCATCGGGGAATATATCGTTGCGGAAGGCTAACTTCCTAACTCCTGCTATAGGCGACAATAATATAAATTGGTTGATTGTTTTGTGAGAGAGTCTGTTGTCTCAAGGCCGTATGACTGAGTATTAAAACATAGCGACCTTCGTTAGGAGGAAGAAAGAAATTTTTCAGCTTATTTGTTTTCTCACTTATTGTTACCGCAATATGTCCGTCCGTCCATGAACATTTTCAAACGTCTTCTCCTCGGTAACCATTGGGCCTATAGTCACCAAACTTCATGGTCATGGTCCTTAGGTAGGGGGATTACAAAATTGTTAAAATGACGTCGTTACGTAATCCAAGATGGCCGCCATGTAAAAATAGCACAAATTCTTCAAAAATCTTCTTCTCAAGAACTGCCAACCGGATTTCGACAAAACTTGGTAGGAATGATCGATGTACAGTGCTCTTTCAAATTGTTAAAATGGTGACCCCGGGGTCAAATGGGAGTGGCCCGTGGGGTCAAATTGGGGTCAAATTTTATTTTTGACCGAATATGGTCATGTCTATATCAAATCGAAGGTATCAAAGAGGCGATACGCTCTGGTACATTTTTTGTCGAAATTGGATGGTCATGTCGCTAATCCAAGATGGCCGCCGTCTAAAAATAGCAAAAATTCTTAAAAAATCTTTTCATGAACCGCCAGCCGGATTTCGACGAAACTTGGTAGGAATGATCGATGTAGAATGCTCGTTCAAAGGTGTTAAAATGGTGACCCCGGGGTCACAAATGGGTGTGGCCCGTGGGGTCAAATTTTATTTTTGACCGAATATGGTCATGTTATATATATCAAATCGAAGGTATCAATGAGGCGATCACTCTGGTGCATTTTTTGTCGAAATTGGATGGTTATGTCATCCAAGATGACCGCCAAAAGGTCAATAGGTCGTTCTTTTATTAGAGATTTAAAAATTCTTCTTCACACGAACCGCTTGGCCCATGGTAGCCAAACTTAAAAGGTATGGTACATGGGTGAAGCCTTTTTAGATTTGTTAAAACGGAGGTCGTCGCTAATCCAAGGTAGCCGCCGTCTAAAAATAGCACAAATTCTTAAAAAATCTTCTTCTCATGAACCGCCAGCCGGATTTTGACGAAATTTGGTAGGAATGATCGATGTAGAATGCTCTTTGAAAGGTGTTAAAATGGTGACCCCGGGGTAAAAATTGGACGTGGCCCATGGGGTCAAATTTTATTTTTGACCGAATATGCTCATGTCATATATCAAATTGAAGGTATCAATGAGGCGATTGCTCTGGTGCAATATTTGTCGGAATCGGATGATTATGTCATCCATGATGGCCGCCAAAAGGTCCATTTATTCAAGATTTTGAACGTCTTTTTCTCAGGAACCACATGGCCGATGCTGGCCAAACTTCATAGTAAGTTAAGATCCTTGGGTGAAACATTTTCAGATTTGGTAAAATGAGTCATCGCTTAATCCAAGATGACCGCCATCTAAAATAGCACAATTTATTTAAAACACATGAACTCAATGTCACATTCTCCTCTGGTGTTCATAGTCAGGTGAGCGAATTAGGGCCATCATGGCCCTCTTGTTTGTATATTTAATGTATTTATAGACCATGGTCCGTCACTTCAACCTGTGATTAACGAGAGTGCCGTAAGTCACAATGTACACTCGTCGGGATGTTCTTTTGCTTTCAAACGCGGAAGTGTAATTCGACTGCTTATGGTGTCACAGTAATTTCCTCATCGGCTGTAGCTATTTGGCAGGATGCTGGGTGATCAGAATTTACTCAGTTATGGAGACTTTTCAAAGCATCTCGGACACATCTCGTATAATATGTTGGATTGTTGGCAGAAATTTGCTAAGAGATGTGCAAAAATAAAATGACTTGTTCTGGACGTGGCCGTGTGCCGAAAATAATCACACTGATACGGGCCGAAACATCCACGGTCCGCAGGCATAATTCTCATCACCATTTATGATTGACGCTGACTAAACATGATATTATATACACTGCAGCTCCATTATAACGCGGTGGTCGGGGTCCAAGATTTCAAACCGCGATCGAATCCGACCGCGTTATAAAATTTCAGGACATGCACGGGTACTGGTACTGCACGGGTTACTAGTATCATTCGCATTTCGGTTACCAACTATTGCGGGAATTCCATTAGCAACGGACCCATATAAAAGCATGTCATTTGAACAGAAGTTAAAGTAATTATTAATAATGCCTATGACATACAAACGTGTATGTATTAATGTATTAAACATATGAGTTATTTATAAAATCATGCTTATTACGTTGTCTAGTGCTCGCGATAGACAGACGCTTATTACAATGTATACTACTCGCGATCAACAGACGCTTAAACGGATTAATTGATAATAAATAATGACTATGGTCACATGTCCTGCCTATTCATGCGGTTGATACGTGCATAATCTCAGGATGTGGGGTCACGTGATCTATTGTTTACGCTGCAGGTCATATTGATGAATGAAATTTACGATTTAAGAGAGATTGCCTTGGGCTGCAGTGTAAACAATAGACCACGTGATCCATACCCAGATAATGATGAAACACCAGTCTATTTATAGAACGCTAAATATTACACCTTGGTGTAAAGAAAAAGAAAGGCCGAACACGCAACCATTTATTAGCGACAATTATGTGTTAACACAGATACATTGACATTACTTGGTGACAAAAAGCGGTACATTTACGTGACTGGAGAAATGGTGCTCATGGGATTTGTGACCAGTGTAGCTTCTGATCAGGCGTTACATTGGTCGGCATGCTCCTTTGATACGACCATTACTTCGCGAATACATGTCAATTGGGATTAAGGTAATTGAATTGATTAATAAATATGCCTATTAACATGATTATCTGATTAAAGGTATTACATTTGCTAACATACTAATAATAATCCTTTCATGGACTTTGAACTTCGTTGTTTGAATAAACTTACAGAAATCTCAAATCAACTAATTACACGATGACTACGACGTCCGACGATTTTTTTATTTTTTTATTAGATTTTTTTCTCTTGATTTTTAAAAAAAAAAATTGGGATCCACGAGAGACCCGCGTTATGATGGAGATCGCGCTATACGCGACTGCGTTATATTGGAGATCGCGCTATACGCGACCGCGTTATAATGGAGATCGCGCTATACGACGACCGCGTTATAGGAAGATCGCGTTATAACTGGCGACCGCGTTATAATGGAGATCGCGCTATACGCGACCGCGTTATAATGGAGATCGCGCTATACGCGACCGCGTTATAATGGAGATCGCGCTATACGCGACCGCGTTATAATGGAGATCGCGCTATACGCAACTGCGTTATAATGGAGATCGCGCTATACGTGACCGCGTTATAATGGAGATCGCGCTATACGTGACCGCGTTATAATGGAGATCGCGCTATACGTTATAATGGAGCTGCAGTGTATTACCAGTATTTTAACCATTTTACCAGACTACCATATTTACCAAAAGTGGGCCGAAACGTCTTGTTCTGAAATGTCCATAAACTGACAGATAATACAATCAAGCCTGGTAGACGTTGAGAGTAACGTACCTTCATTATGTTGTTAGGTTTTCTTGAGAGTAGAAATACAGTTGTAAATCGTATATATTATAAAAAAAATTCCTTTGCTGGATAAACTTTTTCTATTAAACGCCCACCCAGGACTTCGGAGCCAGTGGTGATTAAATGGACACCCGGTAAGGCCATGCCATTGTTAAGCGTCCACCCGGATGGCCAAAACCTACTTATTAAAAACAAATAAGGCTTTTTAACATAAATTTAAATAGCCGCTAAATAATAAGAAAACACTCTTATTAAACTACTTAAGTGTAAATTCATGAACAGATTTAAAACTTGGACAAGTCTCAAATCAATTTTCATATTACTTCACCAGTAAATAGTGTAAAATAGCGTACACAGTTTGTTGTTTTTTCATGTAACCACAATCAAAACCTTACCGCACGCGTACGCTTAACAGAGGGAGAACTTTGTACGGCCTTAATGTATCCAGGAAAGTGTAGAAAACAGGCTAAGTTGAAAAAGGCGTTATTTTATATGAAATCTATTTTCTTTTCGGCATAATAACGCCAGGTGCTCATGTTCAAGAATGTTACGTAAACAATCATTGTCGCGCCCGCTTGCGGAAAGCGCGATATAGTCGGCACTTTGGCGTACGTATACGTGCGGACGGACATATGTACGTACGTGTGTCCGGTTAAAGTTTTTGGTTAAGTTGTTTGGTTAAGTTTTTGGCTTAAAGTTTTGGGTTAAGTTCTTTGGTGTGTCCGGTTAAAGTTTTTGGTTAAGTTGTTTGGTTAAGTTTTTTGGTTAAAGTTTTTGGTTAAGTTCTTTGGTTAAAGTTTTTGGTTAAGTTTTTCGTTAAAGTTTTTCGTTATACTATATCTCTGCAACTGCTTTGCCCATTACCTAGAAACTTCACATGGGTGTTTATCATCATCTATATTTTCATTCTACTCCGCTTCCGTGCGGCCCCTGTGCCCAATGTCAAGGTCATATTACTTTGAAGTTTTTGGTTAAGTTTTTTGGTTAAAGTTTTTGGTTAAGTTTTTTGGTTAAAGTTTTTGGTTAAGTTTTTTGGGTAAAGTTTTTCGTTATACTATATCTCTGCAACTGCTTTGCCCACATTACGCAAACACGTCTTATTTGGAATTAATAAATCAATGAACTACTTTCGGCAAGGGAGATAATCAATATCATGTGAACTATTTTCATACGAGCCAAGCGGATTGTTCTGTTTATGATTAGTATATATAGTTTTAAGCTATCTCCTGTGATATATAATGATACATTACTTTGTTATGTTATGGGTACTAATACATGTTGTTTCAATAGCGTATCTCTGTAACGGTATTGTTGTAGATGGAGTTGCAAATAATTTAATAATTATTACGTTCAAATGGTGGCGTAATACTGATAGCACTTCTGTATAACTGTGATTGTCGTAAATAGCGCAACAGTCGTGAGGTTAAGGTCGCCGACTTCAATGATTTAATTACCGATTCCCGGAAGGGTCGGTGGTTCAAACCTCGACGTGGTGTAATTTTTTTTTCTCCATATATATTATTTTTGTGATTTTAATATTTTTTAATATTTTCACAATTTTATGATTTAATAAAAATACCTATAAATTGATAGAAACTTACCAACAATTAAAGTGTCTGTCTTTAAGTAATATATACACAGACAGTTTGTTACTGATTTTTTAAGTTTAAGTAAGTATATACACAGACAGTTTGTTACTGTTTTTTTAAGTTTGAGGTACTGTCTATACTGTCTATACCATATAATGTTTTACTGTCCCAAAATCTATTTTTTGGGCTGTCACAATTAATTAATTTTCGGACAGCAAACATTTTTTTATGAATTGAAATAATTATTGTCCTCCATCTGCTCACAACACTGTTCGAACTGCGCCTGTGGCTACCACGACCAGAATTCACTGGCCGCAAACACAGTAGCCATCGGCGTCTATTTATTAAATTATTATTTTGTATTTTATTTGAATTCCGCGTGAACGCTGCATTTTGTGTCAACACCATTTACAGAAAATATTGGTGATTTTCTAAACGAATATCGGAGAAATGCGGCTATGTATTTTGTCAATTTTCAACACCATTTACGGAAAAAAATTACTGATTTTTTAAAATAATATCGGCACAACTAAATACGGTGATAGAATTTTTGTCAACTTTTCAACACCATTTCCGGAAAATATTACTGATTTTCTAAAAACAATATCAGCGAAGGTGTACTGAACTACTCTTTATTTTAAATAACCAGCCGTCTAATAGATATGTGTATAATCGAGAGTATATCGTTATTGTCATGTTGTCTCCGACAGTGAGGTGTTGCGGCACACATCAAAACGACACGTCAATTTCAAAACATTGCCTAAGGGTCACAGCTGTCATCAGATCAACACCTCGTCACAGACAACTACGCATTATCGATTTTTTCCCCACACAAAGCGACGTGTATTTACAACTAGATCTGTGTAATGTGTCGGGTGTAGCCAAAGACCATACATAAATTCGTAATTAGTCACAGATGTAGCCTTAAAATATAATCGATTTCCTTAAATTACGTCCGCATGTTGACAGATATTTCAGAGCAGACGTCATCGTAATTTGCCGTTATTTATTTCCAAAATTAGCCATATATTCTGTAAATGGCGTTGAAAGTTGACAATAAATTAAGACCAGATCAGTACGTTAAATCGCTATCGACGACAACTGACGATCCGATGAGAGTAATACCGTTTAAGCGTATCCAATGTTAAATATACATCGTTATTTTTTTATGACTTTCGTAGTTTTTACCGAGAAATTCAAACCGTTTCCAATTATTGGGGAACATAATCATGATTAGCACATCGTTTCACTAAGTTGGGGCTACTCAGGAAATGGGATCACACGGTCTATTGTTTACACTGGATTAATGGCGGCCTCCATGAGGTCTCAGGTAAATCTTATTTTTCATAATACGACTGGTTTCTTCCTTTTAGTGATAACCATGTTCCAGCCGTTAACACTTATTTAGCAACATTACTTAATATGTAGTTAGTCTGAACATTCTGCAGAGAAATCTGAATTTGACGGAATCGAGCGTTGTTTAAACTTAGTCCGGTTCATATGCACAGGTCAAAATATGAACTGAAAATGGCGCTTTGTGTGACAGAAATCCGTACGCGGACGAATCAAAAAAAATATTTTGTTATAAATATCACATACAGCGAAACAGCGGTAGCATCTACTGTTTTAATAATATGCATACATATTGTAATTAATGTTTAATAGTGATATACTAATAATATGAATAATATACGATACTATGGTTTATACTCCAGCACTATGTTTTTAGGCTGTGTGATTTGCCTCAATATAAACTGGATTAATTAATACTTATATTCATGCGCTTCATGACAACATCATTACATTTAAAATAATATACAAATATTACTTAAAGGGGTACCGATATGATACATTTTAATAATATAAATATTGAAAATACACATTACAATCGCTTATAACATAAGTTATTGATTGAAAATAGTCACTGCATCGTGACCTATTTGACCGCATTACCTATTGCGCGGCAACCTCATCAAACCCGCTGTTTACATAGGTAACCGGGGATTTGGTGAGGTTGGCTCACTAATACAATGTTTGCGTAATGATTACCTTGAAACTTCACATGGGTGTTTATCAACATCTATCTTTTCATTCTACACCCCTCCCAGTGCGGCCCTGTGCCCAATGTCAAGGTCAAATTACTTTGAAGTTTTTGGTTAAGTTTTTTCTTTGAAGTTTTTGGTTAAGTTTTTTGGTTCAAGTTTTTTGGTTAAAGTTTTTGGTTAAAGTTTTTTGGTTAAAGTTTTTTGTTATACTATATCTTTTTTTTTAGTGTCCATGCCTCGCCACAAGGCGCGACATGCAGGCCGCGGCCATCTAGTTTTACACAGTTAATGCTATTTTTTTTTTTGCCATAATTAACCCTTAGACCGCTACTCACAAGTTGTCGTCTGCTGTTGCTTTTATATCTTGTCTTATTTCTGAATAAAAACATGGTTTGACAGCACTTCAGAATCATTTCCAATGGAAATGATTCTGAAGTGCTGTCAAAGCATGTTGGAAAATTATTCTAAAGAGCTGTCAAAGCATGTTTTTGGTGATAAAAATGTAAAATGGAAAATAAACAGCAGACAACAACAAAAATAAGATAGTGGCCTAAGTGTTAATGTGTGTCAGGGAAATATCTGGGATACCCTAAGAATAGTTTGTTAAAATTTCACACATCTATTGACCCAAGAGCGCGTCATGCACCAGAAGTTTAACTCTCACTTTGCAGGATGGAGTTACATCCCTTTGTTAATTATCTGTCTTACACACACCATAGACCACTGTAGATGTTGGCTCCAAAATAACAAGATTGTTTTAAATCACAGTAAAAACACAATGCAGGCATCGGTCCAAACTACCGGTAAAACCGACTATCAGCTAAAATATACTTTCCAAATCTAGTTCCTCACATATTCAAACCAATAAAATGGGTGGCAGGTGGGAGCATGCATGCGATAGCATACCAGAGCTCCAGATAAGGTGCGTAGCTGCATAAATACCCAATTAAAATTGCCAAAAACCCAATTGAAATCAGAAGTAGTGAGTATCAAAAAGCAATGAAAAATTTGTGGTATCTTTATCATGCTTCAGAAAACAATAAACAGACCACAAATATAGCATATTTTCTTATTTTTCCATGAAAACACATCTTGGTATTTCATTAGAATTGTCTCCAAGGAGACAATTCTAATGAAATACCAAGATGTGTGTTCATTTAGAAGCAAACTATTCAAAGTGCGGTCTGCTAATGTGTAAACAGTAGTGTGATTCTATTTTACACAATTAAAATTGTGAACTACCCAATTGCTTCAGAAATGATGGAGTGATAATACTCCATTACTAATTCCTTATCTGGAGCCCTGGCATACGTAGTTTGCATCCTTGTAAGTGACAGTTAAATCTGGTAACAGCCTTTATGTGAGTTATTATTATCTCCAATTTCAAGGATTTAAGGTACATGCCCACTCAGTAGGCACAAAATGTTCTTTATAGGAATTAAATAAGTGTACAATTGTGTCACTATTCCACCAATTCTAAAAATTAGAGTGCCAGCTATACAAATATAAGGCGGGAACCGAAAATGGTCGTCTGCTGTTGTTCTTATTTTGTATTTCCTCTAAATAAAAACATGGTTTGGTAGCATTTTAGAATCATTTCCATTGGAAATGATTCTGAAGTGCTGTCAAAGCATGTTTTTGAAAAATAAACAGCAGACAATTTTTTATTAATTCAGCACTGTAAGGGTTACTATTTATTTACTGATAGTGACGCGCGGTGGTATCAGTCTATTTTTATATGCAAATGATGCATACTATTTTTAGCTCACCTGAGCAAAGCTCATGTGAGCTATTGTTATGGCAAAGTGTCCGTCGTCCGTCCGTGAACATTTTCAATCATCTTCTTCTCCCGAACTGCTGAGCCGATATTGGTTAAACTTCACAGGGATGATATATGGGTGATGCCATTTCAGATTTGTTAAAATGGAGGTCATCGACAATCCAAGATGGCCGCCATGGAAAAGTAGGTCAAATTCTTAAAAAAATCTTCTTCTCACGAACCGCCAGGCCGATTTCGACGATACTTGGTATGAATGATCGATAGTTAGCGCTGTTTCAGATTTGTTCATATGGTGGCCCGTGGGTCAAAAATGGGCGTCGCCCGAGGGGTCAAATAGGGGTCAAATTTTATTTTTAACCGAATATAGTCGTGTAATATATCAAATCGAAGGTATTGACGAGACAATCATTCTGGAACATTTTTTGTCTAAATCATATGATTACGTCATCCAAGATAGCCACTGATAGTTCAAAAGGTCATTCTTTTACTAAAGATTTCAAACTGTAATGGTCTGTGGTTGAAGCCTGTTCATTTTTGTTAAAATGGAGATCATCACCAAATCCAAGATGGGCGCCGTTGAGAAGTAGGTCAAATTCTTAAAAAATATTCTTCTCACGAACCGCCAGGCCGATTTCGACGATACTGGGTATGAATGATCGATAGTTAGCGCTGTTTCAGATTTGTTCATATGGTGGCCCCTGGGTCAAAAATGGGCGTCGCCCGAGTGGTCAAATAGGGGTAAATTTTATTTTTAACCGAATATAGTCATATAATATATCAAATCGAAGGTATTGACGAGACGATCACTCTGGAGAATTTTTTGTCTAAATCAGATGATTACGTCATCCAAGATAGCCACTGATAGTTCAAAAGGTCATTCTTTTACTGAAGATTTCAAACGTCTTTTTCTTGTGAACTGCTTGGCCGATATTGGCCAAACTTAACTGTAATGGTCTGTGGGTGAAGCCTGTTCATTTTTGTTAAAATGGAGGTCATCACCAAATCCAAGATGGCCGCCGTTGAGAAGTAGGTCAAATTGTCAAAAAATCTTCTTCTCACAAACCTCCAGGCCGATATCGACGAAACTTGGTAAGAATGATTGATAGTTACCACTGTTTCAGATTTGTTCAAAAATGGGCGTGGCCCGAGGGGTCAAATAGGGGTCAAATTTTATTTTTGACAGAATATGGTCATTTTATATATCAAATCGAAGGTATAGCAGTAAATCACATGCACATTCGCAATATATGTTAGATCAGAAGGTACCAACAAATTCTGTGGAACATTTGAAGTTGTAAGTGAAGAGTCTTTGTGAAATCAAGATGACCACTATGGAGGCTTTTAGGTGAGCGATACAGGCTCATTTGGGCCTCTTGTTTAATTATTTATACTAATTAAATGTGTCGCCTGAAAAAATATTATTTTCGACAGATTATAAAGTATGACCATTGCACATCAAAAATTAAATACAGAGGATAAATAGTAATGTCTGTTAACATTTTAAGAAAACACGGTTATCACCCCTGATATCAGTGTGAAAATTTACGTCCGATATAAAATGTATAATAATGCCAATGAATACGTGGGGTAATGGTGAATGAATGTTTATTTTGCAACGATGATGTCTCTGATATAAAGAACATTTTGTACTGAGTGGGGAACCCTGAATGCCATGTACCTTTAATGTATATGCTTTTTTTTTTTCGATGTAAATATTCCCTTCTGATTTTGGGATTTTCCCCCCCAATGCAGCAGATTATATACTTTGGCCAAGCCTTAAAAGACCTTGGCTGTCGATGGACCGTTAAACACCAATCAATCCAACCAATAAACTGAAATTTGCATATATATATATAGGCCGTATCTAAACTGGATACTTGGAAACTCATATGTTTAACCCGGAGATGCGTGAAACAAAACTGTTGTCAGCTGCTGTTTTATATTTTGTCTTTTTTGTAAATGAAAACATGGTTTGGCAGCACTTTAGAATCATTTCCATTGGAAATGATTCTAAAGAGCTGCCAAACCATATTTTCTCAAAAATAAATACTTTCAAAATGCTCTGCCTCATTTGCATATCAGAATAGCTTCTCTATCAGTAAATTAAAGAATAACTAGAGCACAGTGGATGGCGCGTCATCGCAATATACCCACTTTTCCCAAATGTTAAGTCGAAAAGTCCCTAGCTATTACGGTTAAATTGTTTTACTTCTTACAAGGCAAAATTGAGAAATTGTAAGTCGAAAAAGGGGCAGATTATCCATTGCCGGTGGTCGAATAAAAAATGGAAATTCACTTGGCACATCTACAAACCATATGGTAGGCACTCACCAAGTGTCAAGTCCCTACCTATGACGGTTAAAAAGTTTTACTTCTTGCAAGGCAAAATTGGGAAATTCCAAGTCGAAAAAGGGGGAGATAATCCATAACCGAAAGTCGGATCAAAAATCGAAATTCACTTTGCACATATACACATAAATTCCAAGTCCCTACCTATTACGGTTAAACAGTTTTACTTCTTACAAGGCAAAATATGGAAATTATAAGTAAAAAAGGAGGAGATAATCCATGACCGGGGGTCAAATCATAAATTGGAATCACTTTGCGCATCTAAACACCATAAGGAAGGCACATACCAAGTTTCAAGTCCCTACCTATTACGGTTAAAATATTTTCTCTTACAAGAAACGTGATGGACGGGCGTATGGACAGACGGACGGACGGACACCTGTGACAAAAACAATATACCCATTCAGGGGTTGAAATTTCACTCGCCCAGCTCACCATGGCGAGTGCTTTTTGTGGCGGTCGAGTACTTTCTACAGGCACTCGCCCAGTTTGGCGAGTGAAAGATTTGGTCAGGATTTTTTTTTCTGAAGAAATTGCCAATTAATTCCATCGATAACGGCCAACAAATGGTATTAATTCAGCGACCATTTGTTGTTTACAGTTTACGTCAATTTGCGGGAAGTAAGATTCAAGCAGTGTCTATGTACACGGTTACTGGTAGAATCGCTAGTGATTTTGAACACGGTCCATATCGGGCAAGTTTAATTCACAGATTATTTGTCGGCTGTACGCGGCCGGGCTAACAAATAATATGACTGCGAGTATAGACTAGTGTATACGCGGCCACATATATCGTCTCGTATACAGTTGGGTTAACGCGCATTTCAGACGCCGAACATAACGGCTTGGGACGAAACGGTCGGCACAGGGTCCCAAACCATTGAATTTAGTAATTAAGGCAGCGCGCAGCGCATGCACACATAGTCACTATAAATTAAACAAAATCTATGTCACTCAACGCTTATAGAAAATAAGAAGCATGCAATCCTCTGAGCAAATTCGCTGCTAAAAAACGTTGTAGAAGAAAAAACTCGACGAAGTTTATCTCCCGATAAATAATATTTATTTGTTTGTTTATGCTCATTTAATACTTAAAATATAAATAACAATAATAGTGAATATGTCTCGTACGTTTTGGTAATGATCATATATATTTAAAAGTTTCTTCTTTTTTTTTTTAAATAAGATGCAACATTACAAATACTGGAAATAGCATTTTATTTTTTTAAAAAACTGGGCGAGTAACTTTTTGACCTGGGCAAGTACTTTTTAGCTCACCTGATCGAAGCTCATGTGAGCTATTGTTACCGCAATGTGTCCGTCGTCCGTCGTCGTCGTCGTCCGTGAACATTTTCAAACGTCTTCTCCTTGGTAACCATTGGGCCTATGGTCACCAAACTTCATGGTCATGGTCCTTAGGTAGGGGGATTACAAAATTGTTAAAATGACGTCATTACGTAATCCAAGATGGCCGCCATCTAAAAATAGCACAAATTCTTAAAAAATCTTCTTCTCAAGAACCGCCAACCTGATTTCGACAAAACTTGGTAGGAATGATCGATGTACATTACTCTTTCAAAGTTGTTAAAATGGTGACCCTGGGGTTAAAAATGGGCGTGGCCCGTGGGGTCAAATTGGGGTCAAATTTTATTTTTGACTGAATATGGTCATTTCATATATCAAATTGAAGGTATCAATGAGGCGATCACTCTGGTGCATTTTTTGTCGAAATCGGATTGTTATGTCATCCAAGATGGCCGCCGAAAGGTCAAAAGGTCGTTCTTTTATTAGAGATTTCAAAATTCTTCTTCACATGAACCGCTTGGCCCATGGTAGCCAAACTTAAAAGTTATGGTCCATGGGTGAAGCCTTTTCAGATTTGTTAAAATGGAGGTCATCGCTTATCCAAGATGGCCGCCATCTAAAAATAGCATAAATTCTTAAAAAATCTTCTCATGAACCGCTTGCCTGATTTCGACGAAACTTGGTAGGAATGATCAATGTACATTGCTCTTTCAAAGTTATTAAAATGGTGACCCCGGGGTCAAAAATGGGCGTGGCCCGTGGGGTCAAATTTTATTTTTGACCGAATATGATCATGTCATATATCAAATTGAAGGTATCAATGAGGCGATCACTCTGGTGCATTTTCTGTCGAAATCAGATTGTTATGTCATCCAAGATGGCCGCCGAAAGGTCAAAAGGTCGTTCTTTTATTAGAGATTTCAAAATTCTTCTTCACATGAACCGCTTGGCCCATGGTAGCCAAACTTAAAAGTTATGGTCCATGTGTGAAGCTTTTTCAGATTTGTTAAAATGGAGGTCATCGCTAATCCAAGATGGCCGCCATCTAAAAATAGCATAAATTCTTAAAAAATCTTCTTCTCATGAACCGCTAGCCGGATTTCGACGAAACTTGGTAGGAATGATCAATGTACAATGCTCTTTCAAAGTTGTTAAAATGGTGACCCCGGGGCCAAAAATGGGCGTGGCCCGTGGGGTCAAATTTTATTTTTGACCAAATATGGTCATGTTATATATCAAATCGAAGGTATCAATGAGGCGATCACTCTGATACATTTTTTGTCCAAATCGGATTGTTATGTCATCCAAGATGGCCGCCGAAATGTCAAAAGGTCGTTCTTTTATTAGAGATTTCAAAATTCTTCTTCACATGAACCGCTTGGCCCATGGTAGCCAAACTTAAAAGTTATGGTCCATGGGTGAAGCCTTTTATTTCAGATTTGTTCAAATGGAGGTCATCGCTAATCCAAGATGGCCGCCATCTAAAAATAGCATAAATTCTTCTAAAAAATCTTCTCATGAACCGCTAGCCGGATTTCGAACGAAACTTGGTAGGAATGATCGATGTACATTGCTCTTTGAAAGTTGTTAAAATGGTGACCCCGGTCAAAAATGGGCGTGGCCCGTGGGGTCAAATTGGGGTCAAATTTTATTGACTGAATATGGTCATGTCATATATCAAATTGAAGGTATCAATGAGGCGATCACTCTGTGCAATATTTGTCGGAATCGGATGATTATGTCATCCATGATGGCCACCAAAAGGTCCATTTATTCAAGATTTTTAACGTCTTTTTCTCAGGAACCACATGGCCGATGCTGGGTGAAGCATTTTCAGATTTTGTAAAATGAGAGTCATCGCTTAATCCAAGATGACCGCCATCTAAAAATAGCACAATTTTTTTAAAACACATGAACTCAATGTCACATTCTCCTCTGGTGTTCATGGAGTCAGGTGAGCGAATTAGGGCCATCATGGCCCTCTTGTTTTTTGTACTTGCCCAGCTGGGCGAGTGGAAAAAATGATTTTTTCAACCCCTGCCATTTTTTTTCTCAGAGTGGGTTTTATAAATGATTATATCTATCTATACAACGGCACTCTTAATTTTTTAAAACTGCTGGAATAGTTACCGTAAACAATTATACACTTATTTAATTCCAATTTTAACCCTTAGACCGCTACACACAACAATTGTCGTCTGCTGTTGCTTTTATATCTGGCCTTATTTCTCAATGGAATTGCATTCCTAATGATATAAAAAATGTTCAAACAATAAATTCATTCCATAACAAATGTATTAAATGGATGAAAGATTAGCAGACTACCAGTTTCCTGTAAATAGATGTAAATAGGTTGTTGTCTGTTTTTATCTTATCAAGCTATACTGTTTTGTCTTGTCTACCTTGTAACCTGTACATTTGTATATACATGTACATGTGTTTTTCTGTGTTAAGGGCCTCATGGGAGATTAGGCTTTGCCTAAATGAGTGGCCCTCATTAAATAAAGTCTATTATTATTAGTCGATCTATTTATAGATCGGCTAATATATATTGGTCATCCATCGAATTCTGAAAAAGTTTGTAGCAACCCTTTTCTCCGCTATTCGGTAATCTACGAACGCGAATTTTTCTGTATCACTTCCAAATTGCATCAACCGATAAAGTTTGCATTTTTGGCAATTATCTCCGTTTGAAACTTTAAATATAGCCAAATAACACAATTTTGAATACGTAATGAGCTGAACTCCGGAAGAGATTGAACCCGGAAGTTGTTGTTGTTGAAGTCCATAGTTGGCTCTAATGGCCATATACGCCAACATACGCCGATTATTGGGCTAATTTAAAGCTTTTATTCAGAACATAACAGAACAATTTTCAGCCACGTATAATCGCGTAAAATGTGTTTATTCGGCTAATTTATAATCGACCTCTGCTCAAAATCTCCTCCAACTAGCAACCCCAGCATCTCGGGTTTATCCCATTGGATCGCATATGCGCGTCATTTGACGCTAGTTAATATTCACAAAATTTTCCACCAATCAAAACGAAGAATTGCCCTTCATAGCGAACTTTGATTTGTTTACGTATCATGCAGGGATGGCAGGGATGCATCCAGCACGCGCAATTGCGGCAATCCCCCTTAAATATTGTCAATGCCGCAAATTATAGATTGTCTTGCGCCCGACATCGCACAAAAAATCACGGATGGACCCCTTTTTAAATGACCAGTGCGCACATTCAAAAAACGTAATTGACTATATTTAATCATTGGAAGGCGTGCAGTTCAATCGAGTTTGTGCGGCCGTTGAACGTAACTACTAAAATGCGGACATATATTGAACCCTGATTTGATCGGCTAATAGCATGACTTTTCATTATTATTATTAATAAAAACATGGTCTGACAGCACTTCAGATTCATTTCCAATGGAAATGATTCTAAAGTGCTGTCAAAGCATGTTTTTGATGATAAAAATGGAAAATAGAAAATAAACAGCAGACGACAAAAAACATCCATTATGTTAACCCCTGTATCACTGTAGACCTCCATTCTAATGTTTTAAAACTATATCCAGATATCTGGCCTTATTTCTCAAAGGAATTGCATTCCTAATGATATAAAAAATGTTCAAACAATAAATTCATTCCACAACAAATGTATTAAATGGATGAAAGATAAGCAGACTACCAGTTTCTTGTAAATAGATGTGAATAGGTTGTTGTCTTTTTTTTATCTTATCAAGCTATACTGTTTTGTCTTGTCTACCTTGTCCTGTACATTTGTATATACATGTACATGTGTTTTTCTGTGTTGAGGGCCTCATGGGAGATTAGGCTTTGCCTAAATGAGTGGCCCTCATTAAATAAAGTCTATTTAATATTAATAAAAACATGGTCTGACTGTACATTTGTATATACATGTACATGTGTTTTTCTGTGTTGAGGGCCTCATGGGAGATTAGGCTTTGCCTAAATGAGTCACCCTCATTAAATAAAGTCTATTATTAATAAAAACATGGTCTGACAGCACTTCCGAATCATTTCTAATGGAAATGATTCTAAAGTGCTATCAAAGCATATTGTAAATTATTCTAAAATGCTGTCAAATCATGTTTTGATGATAAAAATGGAAAATAGAAAATAAACAGCAGACGACAAAAAATTAAGATAGCGGTGTAATGGTTAAATCATCACCCATGTACGATACTCTATGCAGAAAACTCGCTTTTGTCGTTGTGCCTCATCTAGATACCGAGTGTTGAACGTAACAAAACCCAGCATGGACATGAATGAGCATGCTGATCTGGGGCTAGACTGGTTGCATAATTATAACATCCATTATGTTAACCCATGTATTACTGTAGACCTCCATTCTAATGTTTTAAAACTAGATCAAGATAAAATGAACCATCTAGGGTCCATTTAGGATCGTCTGTAAAGTTCAATTGATGGATATACATTTATTGAGCATAGGCTGCATATGTAAATCCAATAATTATTTACAAGAAACATTGTTAACCCTTTCCCTGATAGAAACGACTTTTCATGCCTCTGCAGAAGATGTCTTTAGAAAACATTGTGGGAAAAGGAGAAATTGCTTGTAACAAGCAATTTCTCCTTTTCCCACAATGTTTTCTACTCTATCAGATAATTTAACCATCATTTGACCCAGCATTTGATTCTTTTATTCAGATGTTTTCGATTTGGAAGAGTCGAAATATCGCAAAACAGGGAAAGGGTTAATGTGAAAGTTAGACAGACTATCATAATTTTGCACTTACAAACATTTTAGTCGTACAAAGTTTAGTGAAACGGCCCCCTGTCCGATCATAATCTGCACTACTTGTAATGTTTTAAGGTTTTGCTATGGCCAACTACATAGTTCTGTAAGATATGGTTTAGATTTTGTAGTCTTTGTTGTGGGGAATATATCTAGATCAAAGGGAAAATGCCTGGTAAGATGTAAATATAAGTGTTCCAAATACAATGTCTTTGAAAAAAAAGGAATGCAGTACATATAAACAGCATGGTAGAACCACAAAATATATCACGGGTATTGAGCTCTTTGCACGCTGGGAAACTTGTGGGTTATAAATAGTTCAAAACTAGCAGACAAGAATTCATCATATTTTCTTGTATTTCTCCCCGTAAATATCATGAATATGTCTTGGAATATATTTCATTAGAATTGAGTCCTGAGGATTCGATTCTAATGAAATTTCAAGACATACAGTCGCACCTGTACTAACGGCCACCTGTATTAAGCGTCTCCCTCCGTTAAGCGGCCATTTTATTTCCCCCCCCCCCCCCAATGAAAATTACTCTAAAATGCACCTGTATTAAGCATGAACCTGTCTAACGCAGCCAACGGCCATGCAAAATCGTTCATTTTGACTCGAAATCCTCGTTTTAGCGATCATTCTCGGAAAATATCGGAAATTCTAAAAAAAAAGAGTTGGAACCAAATTCGTTAAGGTAATCCCCATTTCCCACCCAGTGACCTAAATCTCGCTAATTGCAGGCCTGCCAAACTGTTTACAATACCATTTCAATTTGTTTTATGACACCCGATTGTTTGACCAAATTTTCATCACATCATTACGCGTTTCACTAAAATCATGCCTACCCGCTGTGACAATAAGTCACGGGTCGATAGTTTAAATAATTCCCCTGCCAAACATTGCTTCTGGCTACTATAGTTGTCAGTTCAAAACACGTGTTATTTTCGTGGCCAAGTTATTTATACAGTACAGCCAATCGCTGATAAGTAAAGGCCGGTATAGTTAACTCCCTCCGAATACTCTCAACCAGACAAACAAACACATGCAAACACGCAAACACGCGTTTATTTCAACCAAATATGGCTAACTGTATTGTCAGAAAACACGAAAAAGTCTGTAAATATCACGGACAATTTCGGCTATTTCGTACCTACGTTAGTTTTCGTCCTTTCGCAACTTTTTCCAATCGATGTTAACGTAACCCGATTTTTATGATAATTCAGTTTGGTATTCACTAAATATACAGAATTTATGCACATCCAAGTTCATAAATGATATTTTAAGTGAATTTAAACGGATTAATTTGCATGCATCATAATGTGCAGTTATAGCGAGCGTGGGGCATGGGGATTGCTGTTATGAGCCGAGCTATGCTTTTCGGACGAACTGGTACATCTTGTAACAACAAAACACGCGATTGACCCATCAAATTATTAAACGTTCCGTTTGATAATCCATTCTATTGTGCATATTGTATTTACATTATCCAGTAGCGGATTCAGGGAGGGGGGGGGTTCGGGGGGGGGGGGGGGGCTTCAGAAATCCCGATTTTTCTTCTCTTTTTTTTTTTTTATTTTTTTTTTTTACACAAAGACACATTTTGTGTTTGGCATTTCTAATTGACATAAGCGCCGCTTAGATCAATGAGTATTCGAAATTAAAGTAAACACTGGATATCATGATGTACATATGAACTTAAAGACAAGTTTGACTGTACATTAATTGTACATATAAATCTATATGGAACAAGTTATAAGTCGGTCCAAGATGAACCTCCATTAAGCACCCACCTGTGTTAAGCAAGCAATTTTGGATTTTCCCATGGCCGCTTGCTTAAGACAAGTTTGACTGTATTTACAGAGAGAAATAAAACATATACAGTCAAACCTGTCTTAAGCAGCCACCCAAGGGAAGTGACAAAACTGGCTGCTTAACAGAGGTGACCTCTTAATAGAGGGTTGTGTTTTCAGGTACATTTCAGGTAAATTTTGAAAATTGAAATGAAGATAAAGATAACATATAGACACGTATGTTGACTTGATAATACAAATGTAATAAATAATATTAATGATTAATTTAGAGTACCATATTGATTAAATATGTATGTTTTAATGCAATATAAATGTGTATCTTTATATTTATTTAATATTTTCAAAATTGAACCTGAACATGTAATGAGTGGATTATATCATTTCATGAAATAAAAAATCTGTCAACAAGTTGAACAAATAAAAACACCAATGTTCACGTTTTTGTTGTTATTTTACAGCCTACTGCAACTGCTAATCTGCAAGATTCATATTGTAGACAACTTATTGTACTAGATAATAGGGCATAATGTGGTATAATCGGAAATGGTGTGGGATAAAGCATAAGTTGTGTAATATTTTTTTTTTTTTTTTTTGTCGGGTATTGGTCAAGTCGAATTTGGATTCATTTCCAATTGTGTATGTAAATAATGCATAGGCGATGTCAGCAAAAGCAGTCAATAAGTGCAACATTCGGCTCATATTCGACATATGAGGCCATTTGCTTAAATATTTGAGCCGGTTACACTTGGTCCTGTGCAATACACACCAATTATATCAGCTATTCGTGTTTTGTCAATTTGGTAACTGGCAATGGGCTGTTCCTTTTTACAACATTTGTGTTGGTAACCTATAGAAATTACGAATCGACGGACAAGGGTGCGAGAACCCAGATGCGATAGGCTGTTCTTTCAATAATGAGCCGACAATTCGGGCAACACAATTTGCACCTGTGAAACATACCCTCTCAATATCGCCGACGCGGCGACGTGTTAGGTGTTTTAATTACCCGCATTGACTGCTGACATCATGGTTAATTCGCGCTTCGGTAACGACCGCCGCAGGGTACATTGAAATCGAGATTAGCTGTGACCGTTTAATGAAATTGGATCACTAGTTTGGTACGATAATTAATGACCGCTGGCCGCGTTAGACGAGTGACCGTTGAATGAAAGCGTTTTATATAGCAAAAATGCGCAGGAGGAATTTGAAGTGGCCGCTTAACGGCGGTGACCGCTGATTAAAGGTGACCGCCCGAGCAGGTTCGACTGTACTCCTAATTCGTTTGGCGGATATTTTCGCCGCTAGCATGCAAAGAGTTAGGCCAATACCTCACAAGGGAAACCACGAGTATTGCCTTTGCGGCCAGTTTAGGTGTCCGAACAGTTTGTTCATCCATGCGCAGGGATTCCGCTGGGGAAAATAAAAAAATTGCCACTTCAAAAAAAATGAAACGATTGGCTTTTTGTCGCGCCTGCTTTAGCAGAGGCGCGACTATAGTCGTCGTATTTTCCGTCGTCGTCGTGCGCGTCGTCCGGTTTATTTGTAAGGCAAATGCGTTAAAAGTTATTGTTTTTTCACAATATCTCTTTAACCCCTTGCCAGACATTGATAATATTTCACATCAATGTTTGTCTAGGGATGATGCTTCATTACACACACCCCCACATCCAAATTCTCAAGGTCAAGGTCATTTATTTACTTGTAATGTTCACCGGTTTTGTAACAGAAATACGTTAAAGTTATTGTTTTTCACAATATGTCTTTAACCCCTTGCCAGACTTTGATAATATTTCACATCAATGTTTGTCTACGGATGATGCTTCATTACGCACACCCCCACATCCAAATACTCAAGGTCAAGGTCATTTATTTACTTGTAATGTTCACCAGTTTTGTAACAGAAATGTGTTAAAGTTATTGTTTTTTCACAATATCTCTTTAACCCCTTGCCAGACACTGATAATATTTCACATCAATGTTTGTCTAGGAATGATGCTTCATTACGCACACCCCCACATCCAAAGTCTGAAGGTCAAGGTCATTTATTTCCTTGTAATGTTCACCGGTTTTGTAACAGAAATGTGTTAAAGTTATTGTTTTTTCATAATATCTCTTTAACCCCTTGCCAGACTTTCATAATATTTCACATCAATGTTTGTCTAGGAATGATGCTTCATTTCGCACACCCCCACATCCAAATTTTGAAGGTCAAGGTCATTTATTTCCATGTAATGTTCACCAGTTTTGTAACAAATACGTTAAAGTTATTGTTTTTTCACAATATCTCTTTAACCCCTTTCCAGACATTGATAATATTTCACATCAATGTTTGTCTACGGATGATGCTTCATTACAACCACCCCCACATCCAAATTCTGAAGGTCAAGGTAATTTATTTGCTTGTAATGTTCACGGTCAAATGCCTCGGTAGGCGGAATTCTTGTTTATTTTTTTTTGGATTTTTTTTCGAAAATTGTAATTTTTTATCGCCATTTGCGATCGCCAGCGGAATCCCTGCATGCGGGATGGGTTATGGCCTAGGGGTAGGAGCACCAGTAGCCTATTTCACCAACATTGCAAAGTATACTTATCTAGCAAAGCATACTTTGAGGGAGAAATTTTCAATTTAAAGATAAATTTATTAATTTTTATTATACTGAATTTATTACATTATCACACTGTGATAATGTAATAAATTCAGTATAATGATTCTGCATACTTTTAATCATCAAATATATGATTCTGCACACTTTTAATCATCAAATATATGCAGTGGTTAGTTCTCTATGAAATAATGCATTTCGGGAAAAATAAATGATTACTCTCTCAAAGTATCCTTTGCTAGAAAAGTATACTTTTTTTTGCAATTTTGATGAAATCGGCTACTGACTTCCAATCTTGAGGTTGTGAGTTCAAACCTCTTCTTGGGCATCAAAAATACTTTCATAGTATTTCCATCCCACTGGTCTGTTTGATGAGACTTTAAACCTGTGGTCCGTCTCTATATGACCCGAGCTGTTGGTGGGATGTTGTACATGTTCACCTTTTGTTTGTACATCCATGCAGTCTGATCATGACTGTTGTTCTCGCTGTCGTTAATAACGTAATGAGGGATCGGAGTCGGCTTTCTCCCTTTGAATTTATTTATATAAATCCGGTCCAAATTGTATAGCTTTTGTGGCACTATTGTTTGTAACCAGGCCGAATGTAGCTTGATTTGTTAAGGAGCCACTTTACAGAGCTCCAGTTAAGGTGCGTAATTTGATCAACTTTGGGGGGAATTTTTTTATTTCTTCGCCAAAAATGGCAAATTGGGAGTGTTTTAATCGTCTCGTGGAGATGATTCTAAAGAACTCCCAACTTACATTTTTGGTGAAGAACAAAGAAAAATACCTTGATATTTGGTTAAATTACGCACCTTAACTGGAGCTCTGACTATATAGTGTCTTCAACTGGTGTTGATCCAGATCATCCTACATATCTGCGCAATGTGTTCCAGGACTGTGTTATTTGTCACATTCATATTTTCACACTTACTATTAATTTATTGCGAACAGCATATACTCGGATCAGACTGCACAGTAAGAAATAAACGCTAAAATACAGCATAGGACCGGATCTCTATAAATAGATTTGCAAGGGAAATAACTCACTACGATCCCCCATTGTGATCACCATGCATGTCTCACTTTCCGCATGAGAGCTCGATAAAAATGGTTTTGTCATTTTTTAGACACCGAGCCTGGGCAAAAATGAGACAAGCCATGTGAATTTGTACCCAGGAAGATGTGAGATTTTTCATGAAAAGTATTTACAGAAACTGATATTTTCTGTAAATGATGTGGAAATTTGATGAAATTTTCATAGCAAATACATGATCGTCATGTTAATGGTTGTATGCGTGCGTCACAATTGTCCACATATATCGAGTGTGGGAATATTATTTACAGTAATATACAGTCGAACCTGTGAACAACGACCGTCAAAGGGAAGTGGCCAAAGTGGCCGTTTTGACAGGTGGTCGTTGTTCCAAGGGTCTAACATTTTCCCGGTTTCACAACAAAATCGGTCATGTATTTAACATTCTGTTGTAATCTATATGCATGGATGCACTTCCAGTGACCACCTGACGATTCGCTATTGCACGATCGTGGAGTGTATCTGCTTTTTATCAATTAAAAATTGCATGAAAATGGCAAAAATAGTCTTTATTTTGTTATGTCATCTTGTTGTTATTGTTCTGAACCCAGCCTCGCTTTGGAAATGATATACAAAGGGAAGTAATTATCTTCATGATAAGTATATCCCGCGGCTTGCTTTGGTGCACCATTTAATAGCTTGTCGTAATTACGTGTAAGTGGTTTAATTAGCATTAGTATTTTGTTTTCTTATTCTAAATTTCACACCATCAGTTGAAATTAATAAGTCATATACGATATGTGGCTCGGCCTGTGAAAATCGTGAGTTTTTTTTTGTAACAAAAATATTTCATTGAATGTGTCGAGTCGAGTAACCCACGCGAGATAGGTGTCCAAATCGGCAGAGAACACCAGGCTTATTTGCTTTCTGTCCAATGTATAATATCCTGATCAAGCCCGAATATTTCAGCAGCCTTATGACGAATTGGCAATGTCCGCTGACGTAATTACTGATGTTTTTAATTAGAGACTGGCGAGCATTGTAAACCATGGACAGACTACGCGAATCCACTGCCTGGTCTGGCCGCTAATGCAATAAGACGGGATTTGTCAGAGATAGAGACCCAATTCATATAAACACGTTTGTCGTGTCACTTTAGACTGGTTCCCGGTAGTATTGTTTCGCTAGGCAGGGTACCTACCAGTCTAGTGTGGACTACGTGACTGACGTCAGCAACCGCGTGTATTGATCTTTGATATGGCCTTTTGCCCCGCGGTGTGAAATTTACACTTGACAAGCGCGGTGTGTTTGAAGTCTTTAGTCTTGTCACTGTAGACGAATCAGAATCGTGTAAACACAGTTTGCCAGCTAATGATGGACTTTTATGACTTAAGCGGGATTGCATTATGCTTGTTGGAATACACGACACGGAATACATATCGGGAATTACCGTTAATGGAGTTATGCAATATTTTTCATGGAAAATGTTTTAATGTCGCCAAAATGACACCAACCATATCGGGCAAGGTAAATGTTTTCAAACGAGCGTTGTGCCAATGTATGCGAATGTAATCGATGACTAATTGGATACGATCGGCTGCAATTCAAATTGTAACGGCCAGATTGGTGTCCCGCCAGATTTTGATGAAAGGAAAATAGCGATTGCGGTGCTATTTTTTTTTGCCGACAAAAAGTTGACATGGCCGCTGTTCACATACAAAAATTCCGTGTGGGAATGAAAATAGCTGGTCGCTGATCGCAGTTCGGGGGTGGTCGTTATTCCAAGGTCTTATAAAGAACAAAATTGGTCGGGAGATTTTTAACTGGCCGTTGTGGACAGGTGGTCGCTATTCACAGGTGGTCGTTAACACAGGTTTGACTGTATCCAGTAATATATAAGTTATCGCGTGATGGGGAAACTTACAATCTGTTTGATGCAAATGACCACATACGGACGGACGGACATCTGTACGGACGGACATACGGATGGATGGAATCTCAATACAATAGCAGATCAATATTTTCCCCTTGCTATCACATAGAGGGCATAAAGATACCAGCATTCATCAGATAATGTTTTGTGCTAGATGATGTGCAATTTTAACCCTTGCTACGCTGAATTAAATGTTGTCGTCTGCTGGAAATGTTTTATTTTCAATATTTCTCGACAAAAACCTGGTTTTGACAGCACATGAGAATCGTCTCCAGTGGAGACGATTCTCATGTGCTGTCAAAACCAGTTTTTTGTTAAGAATTGAAGCAAAAATGAAAAACAGCAGACGGCAATTTCCGTCAGCAGCGTAGGAAGGGTTAACATAGTTTTTATCTCACCTGCACACTTTTTCCACTGTCATCCTTGTTGTCGTCCGCAAATGTCAAAACGTTTGTACAAGCTTCGTCATCATGGTATAACTTTAATATTACTTCAATATTTGGACACTTGATACATGTCAGTATTTGGAACACATTCATGCCGCCATTAATATGACGTTCACCTTTTTTACCTTCACATTTTTGCGGAAACACTTAGCTAATGTTTTGCGTCAGAAAGTTTGTACACGTTTCTTCATCATGATATAACTTTAATATTACTTAACTGATTGCTTCAATATTTGGGCACTTGATACATGTTATCATTTGGAACACCTTCCTGCCACCATTAACATGACCTTGACCTTTTTTTTGTTCACATGTTTGCGGAAACAAATAGCCATTTTTTTGCGTCAAACAGTTTGTACAAGTTTCTTCATCATCGTATAACATTAATGTTACTTGCAGGATTGCTTCAATGTCTGGAAACTTGATACATGTAAGCATTTGGAACACACTCATGTCGACATTAACATGACCTTCACCTTTTTTACCTTCACATTTTTGCGGAAATACTTAGCCATTGTTTTATGTCAAAAAGTTTGTACAAATTTCGTTATCATCATATAACATTAATATTACTTGATGGATTGCTTCAATATTTGGACACTTGATACATGTAAGCATTTGGAACACACTCATGCCGCCATTAACATGACCTTGACCTTTTTGACCTTCACATGGTTGTGGAAACACTTGGCCATTTTTTATGTCAAAACGTTTTTTCAACCTTAAACTTTTTCGTGTTTTAAGCATGCATGTCTGACGGTTTTTGTGATGCTTATTTTAGCACATGCCCATGATCATGTTGCGGCCAAATTCCTCGGCAGGCACGACACCGCTTCTGTGGTGGAATTCTTGTCCTTGAACCCTAACCCGTATATTGTGTTATTACTACTAACAACCAGCACATATATCTATTTCAGGCTAGTGCAGAACAGGAGCTGTATTGACCATAACTCTTGTAAGCCCAATTTATTCATTAAAATATGGTGTCCCCACCCCATAACAGAACTCCCTAACTGCGCTTGCTCGCCAACTAACACCCTGAATTACCTAGCTTTGCCAATGCAGGCATATGTACTTGTTTACGTTGATTCATTACACTGACGTCATTCTGAAACATGTGACGCTTTTTGACCAATTGAACGTGAGTGAAAGTATTTGTGAGCTGGATAAAAAATTGTCATACCTTGCATACTAGATAAGCTTATCGAGTATGAAAGGTATGCCAATTTTGTTCTCAGTCTGCGTGTGTTCGGTCACTGCATAATGAAATACATGGTGATGCAATGTTTATGTTTGTCTGGTGTGGGTGTTGTGGTAAAATTATCCACTACAGTTTTACACAAAAATATGAGCAGACCTATGGAATTCTTATTTGTTCCCAAGGTAACCACTGTGCACACCTGTTTCTTGTCATTATGTGGTATTTATTTCTGGAACTGACAAAATGGGACTTACGTCCTCTGTGACCAGTGAAGATACCGATCAGCTTCCACACTGTCTGATCTTGGTCTAGTTGCACTGTCTTTAACCACAGGCGATTGAACTCCCCACCCACATACCCCCTTTACATAAATCCATCTGGTCCAACTAAGTATAGGTATATATTTCTACGTATATAGAATACAGGTACATTTATAATAGTATACTATAGGGGTCACTGGATGTGGAGAGGGGGAACTTCAATCGCCTGTGATTTAACCCTTTCACCCCTAAGTAACTGGAATGGATCTTGATATGTTAATTTTGCAACCAATCCAACCATCGCAAAATGATTTTCAGACTAGTCCATTTATGAAAAGGGGGTGTTTTTGTTCTCAAAAATATGCAAATTGCTTGCAAAAGGTGCAGATCCTGATGAGACAGCTCGTCATGAGCTGGCTCATCTGGATCACCTTTTGCAAATACCACTATACAGGTGTATTGTCAGGATGTATTACCAGGATGCTTGAATGCCTTAGGTGATTGTGGCGGCCGTTTCACTATACTTTGTATGACTAAAATGTTCTTAAGTGCAAAATTATGATCGTCTGTAAATTTCACATTAAGAATGTTTGCTTGTAAACACTTATTGGATTTACATTTAATGAGCATAGGCTTGCTTGCAGCCTATGCTCAATAAATGTAAATCCATGGATTGAAATTTGCAGACGATCCTAAATTTGCATTTTATTCATACAAAGTATAGTGAAACGGGCCCCAGGAGCTCATAAGCCCAATTTCTCCAGTAAGTCATACATGGCCCATTGTATAATATAGTCTATGGATAAAGTAGTCCGAGGACTCCGATGTCTACTACTACTATTACTCCTAGAACCCAACCTTAACCCTTTCAACCCTAAGTAACTGGAATGGACTGTGATGTGCTAATTTTCCGACCAATCAGATGGTCACAAAATGATTTTCAGATTCGTCCATTTATGAAAAGGGGGTGTTTTTGTTCTAAGAAATATTAAAATTACTTTCAAAAAGTGCAGATCCTGATGAGATGGCTCGTTACGAGCCGGCTCATCTGGATCTGCACTTTTTGCATAAACCGCTATAGCGGGATTTCGGGTTCAAGGGGTTAAATGACCTTAGCTGTTGATAGGCCGTTAAACACCAACAACAAACTACTCCTACTCCAATCAGTCACAGGTAGAAGGAAGACTCGGACCTGTGACACAAAAAAATGCCATTTACAAAAGGAACATAATACTGTATGAGACCAAGTGGGTGGGGTAATGGATTTTTTGTAATGCGCATTTTTTGTGTCACAGGTCCAAGTCTTCCACCTGTGATTGGAGTTCTTCTGTGACCGGGCTTCACTGGATTCCCGTGACCGTGGCCAGTGACCGAAACAGGGAAACCGTAACACGGGGAATTTATCCCGGATAGTTTCTCCAATCTGACACCGGGGTCTTCTTGCTTCCGATAGGCCACATGTTCTTGTTGCTACATGTAAATGTTGGTCAGACATGTCTCCTATCACAGGACAGGACCCAGGTTGGCCTGGCATTGGCCATGCATAATGCTGGTTACCATAACTAAGGTGTACATTTTGCCATGAAACGTTCTTGACATGCATTTTTTGTGCTGCAATTTGCTAATGTTACCAACGAGACTGCTAAAACAATTAAGACTTCTGTGTATTCTACGGCCAAAGATAATAAAGCGTATTGCGTGCCTCCGTTCGTGCTGTATGTTTGCTATGTCAGGTTTTGTGGTAGTGAGGAATTTTCAGTTTTGTGGTATTCACAATATGTTGAATATATATTCATGAGTGCTGCCACAATGTCTTACTCTATTTGATGATATTGATATGTGAAAAATACATATATTCAGTGTTTGGACTAAATAAATACAGCACATGATTCGTAAATGTAAGGGCTTTTTAGCTCGACTATAGCTTATGTTGTCACCCCGGTGTCGGCGTCACCGTCACGTCATGCCTTGGTTAAGGTTTTTAGTCAAGCTTGTATATGGAATACTACTGGCCCTACACCCACCATACTTGGACAACTTCATCTCTTAGTGATGTACATCAATAACCCCTGATCTATATTTGACCTTGACCTACATTTCCTCCTGAATTACTTACTTAATTCCCCTTGGTTAAGGTTTTTAGTCAACCTTGGTTAAGATTTTTAGTCAAGCTTGTACATGGAATACTATTCTGCATACAGACACCATACTTCGACAACCTTTTCTCATAGTGATATACATCAATAACTCCTAATCTATAGTTGACCTTGACCTACATTTCCTCTTGAATTACTTAGTTAATTCCCCTTGGTTAAGGTTTTTAGTCAAGCTTTTATATGGAAGACTACTGGCCCTACACCCACCATACTTGGACAACTTCATCTCCTAGTGATGTACATCTACAACCCTTGATCTGTATTTGACCTTGACCTACATTTCCTCTTGAATTACTTAGTTAATTCCCCTTGGTTAAGGTTTTTAGTCAAGCTTGTATATGGAATACTACTGGCCCTACACCCACCATACTTGGACAACTTCATCTCCTAGTGATGTACATCAACAACACCTCATATACATTTGACCTTGACCTACATTCCCTCTTGAATTACTTCGTTAATTCCCCTTGGTTAAGGTGGTTTTTAGTCAATTTTGGTTAAGGTTTTTACTCAAGCTTGTACATAGAATACTATTGTGCATACATACACCATACCATACTTGGACAACCTTTTCTCATAGTGATGTACATCAATAACCCCTGATCTATATTTGACCTTGACCTACATTTACTCTTGAATTACTTAGTTAATTCTCTTTGGTTAAGGCTTTTAGTCAAGCTTGTAGATGGAATACTCCTGGCCCTACACCAACCATACTTGGGCAACTTCATCTCCTAGTGATGTACATCAATAATCCCTGACCTATATTTGACCTTGACCTACTTTTATCATTGGATTACTTAGTTATTTCCCCTCGGTTAAGGTTTTTAGTCAAGCTTGTATATGGAATACTCCTGGGCCTACAGCAACCATACTTGGAAAACTTCATCTCCTAGTGATGTACATCAATAACCCCCGACCTATATCTGACATTGACCTACATTTAACCTTGAATTACTTACTTAATTTCCCTTGGTTAAGGTTTTTAGTCAACCTTGGTTAAGGTTTTTATGCAGGCCGCAGCCACCTTGTTTGTTAAGCTATGTGTACATCGACAACCCTCGTAGTCGAGCTATGCTGTTCTCCTACAGCTCTTGTTGTACATGCAAATACCAGGATTTTCCATTCAGAACCTCCCATTAATATTGTATAATCATAAAAATCTTCCGACAGCCAATGAAAACTTGGGACAATTTAGTCACGTAGTTGATATTTTTTAACCATACCACAAAGTCTCCAACCATATGTCTAGAATCAAAATGACTGCGTTGATTCAAATGGTGGTCGTGACATATACTTAACTGTTTCAATCATACAGGCCAAAAAGCCAAGATGTGCAAACACTGTAGATACAGATGAGTTGGCTCCTAACGAGCCGTCTCATCAGGATCTGCAGCATTTGTCACTTATTCACGTCTAAAAAAATCCACATTTTATCACAAATGGAATAGTCTAAAAATTAGAATTAAAAAGACATTGTATAGCATGGGTTGAAACACATGTGGAAGACTCGGACCTGTGACATAAAAAAATTGCCATTACAAAAATTCCATTACCCCACCCACTTGGTCTCATGCAGTACTATCTTCTATTATTATATAGAAGATAGTACTGTATGAGACCAAGTGCGTGGGGTAATGGAATTGTTGTAATGGCCATTTTTTTGTGTCACAGGTCCGAGTCTTCCATGTGTGGGTTGAAAGGGTTAAGGCCATATAGAGGAAATATTTAGGATTTTCACAGACAATATGGTGTAGCCTCAGCATGAAACGAGATACAGTATGAACTGTATGTATGAACAGATGTACATTACATTACCCACCATGCAATAGTAAGAAAAGTTTAAAAACAGAATTTTTGAACCTCTAAACGTTGTTCTGTTCTGATTTTGGGATTTCCCCCCTATGCAGCAGGTTGAATATGAGATAAACCCTTTGGCCCGGCCTTAAATGAGCTTAGCTGTTGATAGGCCGTTGAACATCAATAATCTAAAGGTTAAAACTCGAATTTGAAACCTGGATTGAAATTAATTTGACTGTTTCCAAATAATCCAAATACCATTTTTATGTGCAGTTTAGTTTTGCCCTTGTCTGTTTGTTTGTAAATCCATCACAATAATGCACTAAGTAAATAACGTCAAAAAGTTTATACACGTTTCTTCATAATCATATAACATAATGTTACTTGTTGTATTGCTTCTATATTTGTACACACTTGATTCATGTGAGCATTTGGAACACACTCGTGCCCACATTAACATGACCTTGACCTTTTGTACCTTCACATTTTTGCGGAAATATTTGGCCATATTTTGCATAAAAAAGTTTGTACAAATTTCTTCATCATCGTATAACATTAAAGGTACATGCCCACTCAGTAGGTACAAACTGTTCTTTATGGGAATTAAATAATTGCATCATTGTGTCACTATTCCACCAGTTCTAAACATCACGAGTGCCCGCTATACAGATGTAATCATTTAGTAATATTTAGTTTACTGATAGTGACGCGCAGTGGTATCAGGCTATTTTCATATGCAAATGAGGCATGATATTTTTTAATTATTTAATATACTAATTAAATGCTTCACCTAAACAAATAATTTTTTCAACAGATTATAAAGTATGATCATTGCACATCCAAAAATAAATACAGAGAATAAATAGTAATGTCCGTTAGTATTTTAATGAAACACGGTTATCGCCCCTAATATCAGTGTGAAAATTTACGTCTGATATAAAATGTATGATAATGCCAATTAATACGTGGGGTAATGGGGAGTGAATGTTTATTTGCCAGAAAATGTAAGCATTTGCAACACACTCGTGCCACCATTAACATGACCTTGACCTTTTTCACAGTCACATGGTTGTGGAAACACTTGGCCATTATTATGCCCCACCACGATAGTGGAGGGGGCATTTAATGTTACCATTGTCCGTCCGTCCGTCACAAAACTTTAACGCTCGGGTAAATGTCTCGTAATTTCTTTGTCCTTCGACCGATCTGCTTCATATTTCATATACACATTGCTCTAATGGTCCTCTACCGCCCTGTGCCAAATCCACGTTCGTCCTGACCCAACTCCCAACCCCAAGGGTCCCAAGGGTCATAAGGTACCATACTTAGTGCTTCAAAAACTTTAACGCTCAGGTAAATATCTTATAATTTCTGTTTTCTTTCATGGATCAGCTTCATACTTCATATACGCATTGCTTTAATGGTCCTCTACCGCCCTGTGCCAAATCCACGTTTGTCCTGCCCCCGCCTAGCCCAGGGTCAAGGTCACATACTTGGTGCTTAAAAAACTTTAACGCTCAGGTAAAAACAAAATTTGACTTGGAATTTAGCCTCATTATGTGTTTTATGAACACACTTTCTAGTTTTCACATAGGGTAGCCTATGTATTGGATCGCCTCGGACAGTTAACCACGCCCCAGACCACCCTCGATGGGCTATAGTCCGTAGTGATATCTTGGAGTAACCATAACAACAAAATGCATTGTGTTACTCGACGTTTAACTCGTACGCAACCGCTAATTGAAAATAATATTATGAAAAACTACTTGCACTGAACAATATCAACAACGGATGTTCTACATACAAAAATACATCGGATTATTTTTTTGCGCGTGATTTGCCCCCATTTGCGTCACAAATCGTGTGGTCATCGCTAAATTTAGTAACAGCCTATAGTTTTCGGCAGAGTTAACTTCCCTCCGGTGTACACCGGTGTACACACGACGCGTTCAACACACAAACGATATCAAGTTTTACCTTCCGACAGTCTATTTTTAAACTCACCCGACACCTGTGCGAAAATTAGTCACATGTTTGACAGCTACAAACTACCTGACCTCATTTTATCGATGGATTTACAGCGGATTTTAGTGACATTCCCGAATTCGGCCTGATTGACATTTGTCTATGGTGGCTGATACACGCCAACATGAGTGTCAATTCTACGTTCAGGGAAGGGGGTCAATAAGTCAGTAAGTGATAAATTACAGTCAGGGAACAAATTAATGACAGTATAACACATCCAGCGTAGATTAAAGCCCCTATACGGCTCAAGTTGCCGAATTTGGCCTCCTATTGGGTTTTACCACACATAAATCCAACAGGTTTCTATTTACAAAACACTTTGAAACTGTTTGCA